>JAREIS010000269.1:105000-830243 GCA_030060385.1 Muscicapa striata striata | reverse complement strand
TCCTGCCCAGATTAGAATTGTTTTTTCCCTTTCATTGTGATTTTGATCCCCCATGGGGTTGGGAGAAGGTCTCTGTATCTCAAGGACATGGAGCTCCAGCACAGAGCGGACACCAGCAGCTCTCCAGTCCAAATTAGAACTGGGTTTTCTCCCCTTTTATTCTGATTTTGATCCCTGATGAGGTCGTGAGGTCTCCAATCTCCAAGGATATGGAGGGAGCAGGACAACTGGCAGCTCTCCTATCCAGATTAGAACTGGGTTTTTCCCCTTTCATAGTGATTTTGATCCATGGTGGGTTTGAAGAAGGTCTCCGTATCCAAGGCTTTTCTGGTAACAGAGAGAACCCAGCTGTCCCGACCAGGGGTGACTGCACGGAGGGGATGCTCTGGAGAAATTCAGTGGATTCCCATGGGCAGGAGGATGGATGACAGGACTTTTTCCAACGCTCTCCCCAACGGGCAGAGATTTCCTTCCCTCAGTTTCCCAAGCTTTGACCCCAGCCTCAGGAAATTGGGATTTTGGGGGCTTTTCCCGTCTCTATACCCCACCTCAAGCCAGGCTCCTGCCACTGCTGCTGCGTTTTGAGGGTGTTTTGTGTGTTTAGGGTACTCGGGACAGACACCAAGCGCCACACCATCAACAAGGTGCTCTCCAACGAGGTCCTGGCACAGCAGAACCAGTACGTGCAGGTAATTCCCAACACTCCAAGTCACAACCCCCATTTCTGGCAGCGACCACCCCAGCGTGGCACAAACCCCTCCCCCGGCAGGAGTGGTGGCCTGGCCTCTGTGCTCTGCTCCGTCCTGCAGCGCTGCATCGACTGGAACAGGGATATCCTCAAGAAGGAGCTGGGCTTTGCTGGAGGAGGACATCATCGACCTGCCAGCCCTCTTCAAGCTGGACAAGCAGGGCAAAAGCTGTTCCCTACTTCCCCAACACGGTAAGGAGGGCTCCTGCCCTCAGGTCCTCCCCAAGAAACAGCTCAGTCAGCCAGGAATAGTCCCCAAAGTTTTCCTGAAAAGAAAAGTCAGCTGTCTAGAAAAAGAGAAATATCTCCAGGATAAACAGAGGTCTAACACAACTTGGTGGCTTTGGGGTTTTGAGGCAAAACCTTTTCAAAGCAGTGAAATTGGAAGGTGAGAGGCACATTTTTCCCAAAAAACCCAGCTGTCTATCAAAAGGAAATATATCCAGGCAGGTGTGGATAAACACAGGTCTAACACAGCTTGGTGGCTCTGTGGTGCTTGCAGTGGGATTTTTGAAAAAGTGGTGAAACTGCAAGAGGTGAGGCGTGCTTTAATGATAAAAAGGGGAATTCTGCAGGATTTGGAATCCTGAGGAGGGCAGCTGCAAAAAGTGGTGCTGAGGAGGGTGGAGGAGGGTGATCAATGTCTTTCCTTTGGCTTCATCCATCCCGACACCGCTGGTGTCCCCCTGGTGTCCCCATGATCCACCTGGCCATCCCCAAACCCTTCAGTGTCACCCATTCTGATGCCAATGTCCCCTGGTGTCACCATGATCCACCTGGCCATCCTCAAACCCTTCAGTGTCACCCATTCTGATGCCAATGTCCCCTGCTGTCACCATGATCCACCTGGCCATCCCCAAACCCTTCAGTGTCACCCATTCTGATGCCAATGTCCCCTGGTGTCACCATGATCCACCTGGCCATCCCCAAACCCTTCAGTGTCACCCATTCTGATGCCAACGTCCCCTGGTGTCACCCCGCAGGTCACCATGATCGTCCTTGGCCAGGGACCTGGGCATTCCCAAGCCGTTTGGCCCGGTGTTGGGCGGCGAGTGCTGCCTGGAGCGGCGGATCCGGGCGCTGCTGGAGCCGCTGGGGCTGCGCTGCCGCTTCCTGGAGGACGTGGCCTCGTACCACGGCAGCCTGGGCGAGGTGCGCTGCGGCACCGGCGTCCAGCGCCGGCCCTTCGCCTTCAAGTGGTGGCACTTCACGCCCTAGCCAGGCCTCCTCTTCCTCCTCCTTCTCCCTCCGCCTTCAGCCTCGGTGTGTGCTGCTTGTGATTCGCCTAATAAATGAATTTGCTGTGAGGAAAATGCTGGGGAATTAAATAATTTTGAAGAATAACTGGGAGGGAAGCGCTCAGAGGGGTGGGTCTGTTACTGAGATCCTCCGAAATTGTCTCTAACACTGTTTTTGTAGTGTTGGCAACTCCAGTGTCACTTTATTCTCAGCCAGGGTTTATGTGTCAGAGCTCCAGCATCCACATCAATATAATTTTTTTTTATTTATTCACACATTTTTAACAAAGAAGTTACTGGCCATGCGTTCTAACTATTCTCTTCCTTCTGTCTACTATTAGTTACTGATTTCTCACTCTTCATGCTAAGCTGGGCTGCATTCTTTAGTTCTTTTTTCATCCTTTTCTCATATTTTTCAATTGAGAATCCCCAACTTTCCAAGCCTCAGTCTCCTCTGTATCTTCTGCTTACTCCAGTGTCCTTGAAGGGCCATAAATTTAAGATCCCAGATGTCCAAGCTTCAAATCCTTTTGGCTTAATTGAAGCTTGTCAGGGTTAGATTTAACAAATTCAAGGTTTCAGTGATTTAATGGTCAAAATAGAAGTAAGAGTCTGTGAAGTTTTAACAAGTGCTGGCTAAAAGTGGCCACTGCTTACAAGTAATTCTAACAATTAATTAAAAATTAGTTAGGAAAGTTACATCACTTCCAACGGGGGGACTTTTTTTTTTTTTTTTTTTTTTTTTTGGCGGGGGCTGCCCAGGGAGGTTTGGGGTGTCCAAAGAAGGCCTGGGGACAAGGTGGGCATCAGGCACAGCTTGGACTTGAAGGTCCCGAAGGAACCCCGGAGGACTTTTCCCACCTTCTCTGGGATTGTTTGCTCCCCAGCACACACCATTTCCCCGTTGGTATTGGGGCAGGTCCCCTTGAGGACTGCAGTGGCAGCACAGGTACCTCCATGCAAAATAATGATGCCGGGAATTAATGGAGAGAAAACAAGAGGAATTGAAGAAAGAAAAAGGAGGATTTAGACATCCTGCCCCCGCCACCCCGCGGCGTCCCACAGGGCGCGCCACACCCGACATGGCGCCTTTCCTGAGGGCGCCGCCACACCTAAAATGGCGGAGTCCGCTTCCGGCAGCGCAACAACATGGCGGCAGAGGGCGCTTCCGGGGCGGACGGAACTGCGCAGCGCCAAGATGGCGGCGGCCGCGGTCGGAGTCTCCTTGAGACGCGGGGTCCCCGCGCGGCTCCTGCGGGCCGGACCGCGGGCGGTGAGGGGCCGCGGGGGCTGCGGGAGCTGGGAATGGAGGGAGGGGAGGCGTGGCAGAAGCGGCCGGGATGGCGGTGGGAGAGAAAGGGGGTGAGCTGAGGGGGAGAGGGAGCTGGAAGGGGCTGTGAGGGAGTTGGGGATGGATAGAAGGGAGAGGGCTGGGGAAGGGTGTGGAGAGAGGGTGGAGAAGGAGCTGGGGGCAGGAGGAGATGAGGGAAAAGATGGGAAGAGTGGGTGGGAGAAGAGGAGGGGAAGGAGCTGTGGGAGGGGTCTGGGGAGGGCCTGTGGGATCTGGAAGGGGCTGTGAGGGAATTTGGGATGGATGGGAGGGAAAGGGTGGGAGAGAAGGAGTGTGTGATCTGGAAGGGGCTGTGAGAGAATTGGGGTGGGCAGGGGGAAAGTTGCAGAGGGGCCTGGGGAGCTGGAGGGGGCCTAGGGTGCGGTAAAATCTGGGAAGTGTGGGTGGGAAAATGGGGTGGGATGTCAGGGAATAGGGTCAGGGCAATAGGGTGGAGGAGTCTGTTTGTGGCAGAGGGCAGAGGGGTGTGGGATTTGGGATGGAATAGGGTCAGTGGCAGAGGGGTGTTTGGGATGGGATTTGGGATGGAATAGGGTCAGTGGCAGAGGGGGTGTGGGATTTGGGATGGAATAGGGTCAGTGGCAGAGGGGGTGTGGGATTTGGGATGGAATAGGGTCAGTGGCAGAGGGGGTGTGGGATTTGGGATGGAATAGGGTCAGTGGCAGAGGGGTGTGGGTTTGGGATTTTCAGGGATGGAATGGAGGGTCAGTGGCAGAGGGGGTGTGTTTGGGATTTGGGATGGAATAGGGTCAGTGGCAGAGAGGGTGTGGGATTTGGGATGGAATAAGTTCAGTGGCAGAGAGGGTGTGGGATTTGGGATGGAATAAGTTCAGGAGAGTCAGTTTGGGATGGAATAGGGTCAGAGGAGGTTGTGGGATTTGGGATGGAATAGGGTCAGTGGCAGAGAGGGTGTGGGATTTGGGATGGGATAGGGTCAGTGGCAGAGGGGGGTGTGGGATCTGTGGGATTTGGGAGCGGGAGGGAGAGGGCAGGAGGGGCTGGGGCAGGAGGGATCCAGGATGAGGTGAAATAGGGGAAGAATGGCAGGGAAAAGGGGGTGCTGAGAGGGGCTGAGGACAGCTGGAAGGGTCTGGGAAGGGTTATGGGGAGATAAAGGATGGCAGGAAATTTGGGGGGCAGTTCAGGCAAAGCTTGGGAAGAGCAGTGAGAACAGGAGTGGGGGTTATCCTGGGAGAGAGGAGCAGGGCCAGGAAATGGAACCCTGGAAAAGGTTGGGAAGAGCAGGGGGAACTCTCCAGGAAAAGGTCCAGGAAAAGGCTGGGAAGAGCAGGGAGAACAAATTTTGGGAATATCAGTCTTGCTCCAGGCAGGGGGAGCCCCAGGATATATTTATATAAAAGATTTAATTATAAATAAATAAGTAAATAAATAAATAAATAAATAAATTTTTAAAAATATATATATTTGCATATATAAATGTACTTATATATGTGTAAATATATGTCTTTATATATTTGCAATTTTATGTTTTTATATATATTTATCTATAAATTTAAATATAAATATATGTACATAATATGTGTATATATGTATATTTATGGACATTATATACAGACATATCTAAGTAATGTACATAAAGTGTACATAAAGCTATAGAGACCTAAAATATATTTAAATTATTGTAATTACACTTACAATGCACAGATAAATACAATTTATAGGCATGTATATAAATACATGTAATTCATAAATACATTCATAGAATATATAAATTCATCCCTTATAAAATACAATGTGTACTTATATATACATATGTATGTGTATGTATATACAAAAATACATAGAAATATGATGTGTTCTAGGCAATGTGCACTCTATAAATACATACAAGTATAGAATACATAGAATATATAAACACATAGGCTATTATTTTCAACACAATAAAGTATAAAATAAAGTAAACAATTATATCATGATGACAGGCAGTAGAATATACAAATACATATAATTTATAAACAGATACATATAATTTATAAATAAAATACACAATAAACAATGTACACATATGTATAAGCATATATACATGTTTCTGCACGTACACATATATAAATATTTATAATATACACTGTGTTATATAATAGATATAATGCAATATATAACCTATAAATACATACAATATGTAATATTATGGATGCATGAAGCATGTTATATCCATATACAATTCCAGACATTTATATCATGTTTGTATATAGGTGTGTGTAAATATATATGTAGGTATTATATTTTTATAGCTTTATATATGTGTGTGTGCATAGTATACATGAATATGTGTGTGTGTGTACATATATAATATTTTTTCTATACACACATATCCATCTTTGTATCTCTTCCTGGAGCCCTCCTCGTGGGATCTGAGACATTTTTTCCCAAGATCCACAGTGGGATCTGAGGCTGTATTTCCCAGGATCTGGGATGGGATCTGTGGCTGTTTTTCCTGAGATCTGAGGTGGTTTTTCCCTGGATTGCAGTGGGATCTGAGACTGTTTTCCCCTGGATCCAGGGTGGGATCTGAGGCTGTTTTTCCCTGGATCCAGGATGGGATCTGAGGCTGTTTTTCCCTGGATCCAGGGTGGGATCTGAGGCTGTTTTCCCCTGGATCCAGGGTGGGATCTGAGGGTGGGATCTGAGGCTGTTTTTCCCTGGATCCAGGGTGGGATCTGAGGCTGTTTTTCCCTGGATCCAGGATGGGATCTGAGGCTGTTTTTCCCTGGATCCAGGATGAGATCTGAGGCTGTTTTTCCCTGGATCCAGGGTGGGATCTGAGGGCTGTTTTTCCCTGGATCCAGGATGGGATCTGAGGCTGTTTTCCCTGGACCCAGGATGGGATCTGAGGCTGTTTTTCCCTGGATCCAGGGTGGGATCTGAGGCTGTTTTTCCCTGGATCCAGGGTGGGATCTGAGGCTGTTTTTCCCTGGATCCAGGTGCTCCGGCAGGCACAGACGGCGGCGGCGGCGGCGCCAAGGCTGAAGAAATTCGCCATCTACAGATGGGACCCTGACAAACCCGGGGACAAACCCCGCATGCAGACCTACGAGGTGGACCTGAACAAGTGGGTATCCCTTGGGAATGGGGCTGGGCAGCAAACCCAGCTCCAGGGAATGGCTGGGAGGGGGCTGCTGACCTCTGGCACAGAGCAGCTCGTTGTGAACGCAGCCACCGTGGTGTTATCCCAGGAAAAAGCAAGTTTTCCACAAGAAAAAGCAGATTTTCCACAGGCACCATGGCTATTATTCCAGGAAAAAACAGTTCCTCTGGGGGCTGTGGTTCCCCTGCCTGACCTCTGTGCTGAAAGTGCACCCAGTGCCACTGTCCCAGCAGGGAAAGGTGACAATGTTGTGACGTCTGGGGGCCTGTCTGTGTCTCTGGGATGGGGTAAAGAGGTGCTAGTGGATTCAATAAACTTGATTTATTTGGGAGGTTTGGGGGCTGCTGAAGAAGAGGGATGGCAGCTTTTCCCAAGGCCTGGCAGGTGTCAGGAACAGGGATAGGGCATGGGGCTTGAACCAAAACAGGAGAGATTTGGGTGGGATATTGGGAATAAATTCTTCCGTAGGAGAGGTTGAGATAGGATTTTGGGAAAGAATTCTTCCCTATGATGCTGGCATAGAATTCCCAGAAAAGCTGAGGCTGCCACATCCCTGGAAGTGTCCCAGGCCAGGCTGGATGTGGCCTGGAGCCAGCTGGAATGGAGGAAGGTGTCTCTGCCTGCCCCCCCACCCCAGCCCATTCTGGGATTATTCCAGAAGGGAATTCCATGTGCAGCTCATAGCTCCTAGGGAGAGCAGGTGGGAACTTTATCTGCTCTTGCCATGGTCTATCCACACTTGGCTGTGTGGATGAAATAGGTCCAAAACAGCTCCTGCTTCCCTGGGATCCTGGGAAGGGGCTCAGAAACCTTCCCGTGGTGCATGGATTTCCCTGAGCTCTTCCAGAGGAATGCAACCCAGACCCTTCCCTGAGTTCCTCCAGAGGAATCCACCCCAAACCCTTCCCTGAGCTCTCAGTCCCACCCAGTCCCTACTCAAAACCCACAAGAGCAACAGCTCCGGTTTTGAGGTGGCTTTGCCCCAGTGAATAATCCCTGGGTGGTGCCCTGGGTGTAAAATGACAAAAATTGTCCCCAAGTGTTTGTCCAGTGTCCCTTGTGATTCACAGGGACAGGCAGGGCTGTCACAGCCTGGCCCAGAGAGGGGTAAAGGGCCCAGCACAGGTCACTGGGTTAGAGCTGGCTGAGCCCTCAGTGATCAGCACAAGAGAGTGTGACCCCCACGCTGCCCCTGGGCTGGAATCCACAGATCCCTGCTTGGTCCCTGGGACTGGCACACCAGGAAAGGCAGTTGATGAAAACGCTCTGAGGTGCTGCTGAGAGCAGGTACAGAGGTCAGACCCTGAGTTTGGGGGCTCTGCAGGGTCAGTGATTTGGGATTTGTGCTGCAGGTGTGGGCCCATGGTGCTCGACGCCCTGATCAAGATCAAGAACGAGATGGACTCCACACTGACCTTCCGCAGGTCCTGCAGGGAGGGTAAGGACAGGACACTCCTGCCTGGAATGCTGACTGTGGGACCCCCAGAGAGCTCAGACCCTCCTCCCCTCCCCCCTTGGGGATAAAACACCAAAATGAACCAAGGGGTAAAACTCAGAACCCCTCCCCTCTGTAGGGATAAAACACCAAAATGAACCAAAGTGTAAAACTGCTCAGAACTCCTCCCACCTGGGGGGATAAAACACCAAAATGAACCAGGGAGTAAAGCTGGAGTTGGGGTGTAATGACACAGTTCTGAGCTGCCAGCTCCAGTAATTCCTTCCACAGCTCCCAGTTGTTCCAGTTTCTCTCCCAATCTGGTTCATCTGCTGCCTCCCAGTGTGTGGGGCAATCCAGGGAGAGGTTGCAGCAGCGAGGCTGAGAGGGCAGGGGTGGAATGGGAGCAAGCAGCAGGGGCTGTGCCAGTGCTGCTGTGGAAATCACACTGGGTGGAACTGGGAGAGCATGTGGGACTTCGAGGAACAGCTCCAGGAATCTTCTCCTGGGCCCTTTGGCCAAGGGCAGGGATGGATTGAGGAAAAGGGCACTGGTGGTTTGGGGTTGTGGCTGCTCCCAAATCTGCTCTGAGGCTGCTTTCAGACTTTACCTGGGAAAAACTCCTGATCCACAGCTCATGCTGGCTGCTGAGCTGTGGGATTGCATTCCTGGCTGGAATGACTCTGGATTAGGGTTGTGCTGAGCTATGGGATTGCATTCTTGGCTAGAATGACCCTGGATTAGGGTCATGCTGAGTTGTGGGAGTGCATTCCTGGCTGGAATGACTCTGGATTAGGGTCATGCTGAGTTGTGGGAGTGCATTCCTGGCTGGAATGACTCTGGATTAGGGTTGTGCTGGGTGCTGACCTGTGGGAGTGCATTCCTGGCTGGAAGGCTCTGAATTAACAGGTGACTCTGCAGGCAGGGGCAGTCTCAGGGCAGGTGGTGCCCGGGGATGTTTTGTCTGGGATGGGAATGGAAAGCAGAGCTCCTGAGGCAGCTTTTCCTCTGAAATCTGCACAGCAAGGGCAGGAATTCCACACAGAGTGGGGCTCCCAGACAGCCAAAACTCTTCCCAAGCTGGAATTCACTGCCCTGAATATTTTCCATGGACAAGACAGATTTTCAGGCTGGGCTGGTCCCATCCTGCCCCTTCTGTGGCACCCCCAATCCCACATTCCTGCTCCCCTCCCCTGCTGGCTGGAAAATACTTGGGAGCCTTTCTGCAGTGGGAGGAAGAGCCTCGTGGCAGTGCCAGGGGCTGGGACACTGTCAGAGGTGTCATTTCATCTGTTTGTTGGGCTATTTTTGTCCTCTGCTGTCTCTCCTCTCACCTTTGGGTGAGTTTGTGCCCCAGGAAGGAGCTCCTGCCTTCCTGGGGAAAGTGGGGTTCCATTCTTGAATTTCAGGGATGATTTGGGTTTTTTATTCCCCTTTTGTGAGGAGAGGCTGTGGGAGCTGGGCCTTTGTATTCCAGAGATGAGGAGGCTGAGAGGGTGTTTTGGTTTAGGGCAGTTAGGAGAAAACTTTTAAAGGGGTTCTTCTAGAAAACAAATTTAAGCAGCCCTTTTTCTAATGGGCTTGGGAAAGAGATTTCTTTGGAGAGAAATGGAAATTTTTTTTTTAATTTTTAAAATTTTAAATTTTTAAAAATTGTCTATTTATTAGGTAAAGCAATCTCTAGCACAAAAAAGTTGAACAGTACTAAACAATAAAACTTATCATCACTCCAAAGAGATGATAAATTCAGAAAGTCTCCTTTATGGGTTGCAGCTTGGCTTACCTAGTCTGCCATTAGTCTTTTTGGACTTGGGAAATGTTGTCCAGGCCAGGCTTTGGTGGGCTATAGGTGTGAGCTTCTGGTGCTCTTCAGAGTAGGTTTAAACAATTTTAAGAAAAAGGAGGGAAAAAAAGGAATAGTCTAGGGAACAAACACAAATCTGAAGCAATTCTAGTTTTTTAATACAAAAATTTATGTATAATGTACACATACAGCCAGTCTGTTCTAGTTGAAGAATGTAAGCACTATTCTTACTATATTTTTATTGTTTAAAACTATGTTTTTGAGCTCTCACTGAGACTTTTTGAAGCTTGTTTTTGTTTTTAAGTTCTCACTAAAACTTATTTTTCACACTAAATTTTAAGGCTTTTACTTCTTAAATCACTTAAAACATATTTTTACTTACTTAAACTTACTTAAAACTTAAGCTTACACCTCTCTTTCATGTATGAGTGGCTTAATATACTTTAATTCATTTAAAGATTTTAATTCAAACCCTGCATTTTGATCTCTCTCTGAGACCTCTGTTTTCCAGACTCCAACATCTGATAACAAAACTCACCACTTCTTTTCACTCTTGGAACCAGTCTTAAGGTTGTAGGACTTAATATCCAGCCCAAACAGAGCAGATGATCAGGGATACAAAGTCATAAAGTCACCCCAGGACAGGGGGATCCCCTCAATCCTCACACACATTTTCAGGGGGTCTCAGGGGGTGGCCCCAGACTCTTCCCAGAGTCAGGACAAGGAGCAGCAGCCACAAATTAAAACACCAAAATTCCAGCTGAACGTTTGGAAAAGGTTCTTTCCCCTGGAGTGGAACTTTTTAAAGAGGAAAAAGGGTAGAGTGAGGTTTGTGAAGGTTTTGTGAGTTTGCTGTCACTTGGATCCATCCTGTGACCTCCAGGGGTTTGAAAGGAAAAACAAGATCAGCCTGGACTCCAGGTTTTGGGGAAAAAGGAGTGCTGAGCACCTCCTCTGACCATTATTTCTATGACTAGCAGCATATTTGTGGGTTTGCTACAGCTTGGATCCATCCTGTGACCTCCCAGCATGGAAAGGAAGGGCAATAACCAGGCAGAACTGTGGTTTTTAGGGGCAAAAACTGTTGGGCAGTGCCCAGGGAGATCCCAGATCTCCCTGTCTGGAGACTCCCAAACCACATTCCAGTGTCACCTGCTCCAGGGTTGGACTGGATGATTCCCAGAGGTCCCTGCCAGCTCTGGGATTCTCTGACTGAATCTGAATCTCTGAAGCTGCAGCAGTTTCCCACATTTTAATGTCCTTTTTTGTTGTAATTTTTATTATTTTTAATTTTTTTTTATGCCTCTCTTGGCTCCCACCTCATGCCCCAAACCTGAGAGCAGAGATCTCCCCAGACCACACCCAAACCACCTCATCTCCTTGTTGAAGTTAAAAAATATTTGGCTGCAGTGGCAAATTCTAGCATTTTTCTCCTTTAGAGTTTTGTGGGAAGGATCCTCGTGGAGTGGGAGGAGGCTTTTTGGAAATCTGGTGGATTGGGAAGAGGTGTTTTGAGACCCTGGCAGGTTGGGAAGAGGTTTTCCAGGACAGATGAGGACACTGAGAGAGCAAGAAGGGGTTTTTTTTGGGATGGGTGAGGCCTCTGAAAAGTCGGGAAGAGGCTTTTCCAGGACCAGTGATGAGGTTTCCTGGGACAGGTGAGAGCCCTGGTGCAGTGAGAAGAGGTTTTTTTGGGATAAATGAGGATCCCAGAAGGTTGGGAAGGGCCTTCCCAGGAGGTTTCCTGGGATGGGTGAGGACCCTGGTGGGTTGGAAAGAGGTTTCTAAGACCCTGGCAGATCAGGCAGAAGTTTTTTGGGATCCTGATGGGTTGGGAAGAGTCGAGTGGAGTCTCCCCAGGGCCGTTTTTGGGGCCAGGAGGGAAAATCCCACACTTGGCTCTGCTTTTCCCCCTCAGGGATCTGTGGCTCCTGTGCTATGAACATCGCTGGGGGCAACACC
The DNA here is from genome assembly GCA_030060385.1 of Muscicapa striata striata. Lineage (NCBI taxonomy): Eukaryota > Metazoa > Chordata > Aves > Passeriformes > Muscicapidae > Muscicapa > Muscicapa striata. Next base: position 818,599 of record JAREIS010000269.1, on the reverse strand, counting down.
CTGGCCTGCATCAAAAAAATCGACAGTGACCTCAGCAAAGTCACCAAAATCTACCCCCTGCCCCACATGTACGTGGTGAAGGACCTGGTTCCGGTGAGTGCAGCCCCTGGCAGGGCTGGCAGCGACCAAGGGACACCCTGGGGTGGGGACCAGGGCGTGGCAGGGGCCACCAAGGTCAGGGCTCAGGGCTCACATGTCCCTTGGGTGGGTCCCAGTGACTAAATGTGTCCTGGCCTGGAATGTGGCAGGTTTGGGGAGGGAATGGGTTTGGGGAGGGTTCTGGTGGAAATCTGAGGTGAAGCTGTGCCAGGAGAGGATTTAGGTGGGATACTGGGAGGAGGCTCTGCCCTGAGGGTGGGGCTGAAGGGAGGGGTCAGAGCCCCTTGGCTTGGGCAGCAGGGTGGGTTTGGGGTGGATCCAGCTGGGGACATTCCCTGATTCTCCTCAGCCCCAGAATGAGATGTGTGTGTTCTCCTGCCCCAGGACCTGAGTAACTTCTACGCGCAGTACAAATCCATCGAGCCCTACCTGAAGAAGAAGGACGAGTCCAAGGAGGGCAAGCAGCAGTACCTGCAGTCCATTGAGGACCGCCAGAAGCTGGTCTCTGCCACTTGCTGGGCTGAAACCCCTCCCAGAGCAGCCCAGGGTCACACCTGAGCACTCAGCACCTTCCCATTCCCACACCCACTGTGATCCCAATCCTGGAGTGGGGAACAGGGCCCTGGAATGGGGAACAGGGGCCCTGGAATGGGGGACAGGGCACCAGAATGAGAGGCAGGGCACCAGGGTGGGGGATGGAGGCCTGGGATGGGGCACAGAGCCCCAGGATAGGGGACAGGGCACCAGAATGAGGGACAGGGCCCCAGGATGGGGGACAGGGCCCCAGGATAGGGGACAGGGCCCTGGAATGAGGGACAGGGCCCCAGGATGGGGGACAGGGCCCTGGGAGACAGGTCCCCAGAATGGAGAACCCAGCCCTTTAATGGGGGAACGTGCCCTGGGATGAGGGACAGGGCCCCAGAATGGAGAACACAGCCTTGGGATGGGGGACAGGGCCCTGGAATGGAGAACACAGCCCTGGAATGGGGATGTGCCCTGGAATGAGGGACAAGGGTCCCATGGCTGCTTGCTCAGGGCAGAGAGCTGGGCTTGCCAGGGGAGCTCTGATCCCATTCCCACATCTGCCCTGTGAAATTCCAGGCTGGAATAATCCAGTGGGGAGAAGCCTGGCTGTGCTGGGGTGTCTGACCCTGCTCCCAGCTCACAGGTTTTGCAGTCTGGAAAGCTCCTGGGAAAAGCCAAAGTGAGAGATTTGGGGTGTCTGTCTTGAGCAGGGGGGATTTTGAGGGGATTTTTTTTGAGCTCTTTAAAGGGCTGATAAGTGTGGGCAAGTTTTGGGGTGGATTTCTATGGCAGGGATTAGGAGCAGATCAGGAGGGGTTTTTCCTCTGACCTGCTGGGATGGATCCATCATTCCACAGTTCCCAGCTCAGGCTGTCCTTTCTCTGCTGCAGAGGCACTAAATCTCCATTTTGCTGAACTGCAGGAAGGGAGGCTGAGCAAAGGGCATTCAGGGGAGCACTGGAAGTGACATCCCATAACAGCTCCAGAGCTGGGCAGGCTGCAGGAATCTCAGTGCAGAGGCAGCAGTTGGTGCTCCTGCACCAGTTCCCATCTTGCCTGATCCGTTTGGGAGCTTTGAAGGGACTTCCCTGCCCTCCAAGCCCCTTTCTCAGCCAGGTGGGAACAAGGAAACCCAGAAGCCATACCTGGAAACACACCTGGGAAACTGGCTCTTGATCTCTTTGCTGGAATTCCTGTCCCTTTGGGATCAGCCTGCATGCAGAAGAAACTTGGATTTGGCTGAAAAATTCCTTTAAATCCTCGATTGTTTGGAGTGCTGCAGTTAAAAATTAGATTTGGAGTGAGGAGAGGGAGCTCTGCCCACAGTGCTGGCAGCTCTTCCCAAAGGCTTGTTGGGAGCTGCTGGAAATTCTGGCTCCAGAACTCAAACTTTCATCCCAAAATAACTCAGTGATGTGAATTAAGCCAGGTTGGCCTCTGTCTGTGTCTGGGAGAAATTGATGGGCCACAGGGAGGCTTGGGGACCCTGAGCTCCTCAGTTTCCTGTCCAGGATGAGGAATCAGCTCCTCATTCCAGCAGGAATGAGCAGAGCTGCCTTAGTCACTTCTGCATGGGACTGAACTCCTCCTGTGCCTGGAAAAAAGCCCATGAAAATGAGGAAGTGATCCAGGACTGGCCCTGCTGCTGTGCCCAGGGTGCCCTCAAGGACAGGCTGCACCCTGAGCTGGCCCTGAGGCTGCTGGGCAGACTTTGCTCTCCCTTCCTTGCCAGGAACACCTGGAATTGTTCACTGGGGACAAATCTGTGCCTGTCCTGGCAGGGGACAGGCTGGGGAGGAGGTGGGAGTGAAGGAGAGCCCAGGGCAGGGAGAGAGACAGGGATACAGAAAATCCCAGGGCAGGGATGGAGGAGGTCCCAGGGCAGGGATGGGGGAGATCCCAGGGCAGGGATGGGGGAGATCCCAGGGCAGGGATGCAGGAGGGCCCAGGGCAGGGATGCAGGAGAGCCCAGGGCAGGGATGGGGGAGAGCCCAGGGCAGGGATGCAGGAGGGCCCAGGGCAGGGATGGAGGAGGGCCCAGGGCAGGGATGGAGGAGGTCCCAGGGCAGGGATGCAGGAGAGCCCAGGGCAGGGATGGGGGAGATCCCAGGGCAGGGATGCAGGAGGGCCCAGGGCAGGGATGCAGGAGAGCCCAGGGCAGGGATGCAGGAGAGCCCAGGGCAGGGATGCAGGAGAGCCCAGGGCAGGGATGGGGAGATCCCAGGGCAGGGATGCAGGAGGGCCCAGGCCAGATCCTGGTTCATTGTGTGGGTCCTGGCACCAGGAACCCTGAGCTGGAAGGTGGCCACAAGGACCGTGGGGGTGCATGAGGGCCATGGGGGACAGTTCTTGGCCTCTGTCTGGGAGGGTTGGGATTGTTCCCCTCAGGAATTGCTGCCCCACAGCAGCTCTGCCTCACACGGAGGGGAGGTGACAGAGGGTGGAGCCCCTGTGTCACCTGCCCTGTGGTGACATGCTGCCATGTCCCCTCCCCTTGCAGGACGGGCTCTACGAGTGCATCCTGTGTGCCTGCTGCAGCACCAGCTGTCCCAGCTACTGGTGGAATGGGGACAAGTACCTGGGCCCTGCTGTGCTCATGCAGGTGAGGATGGACCTTTGTCACCTGACTGGTGTCACCTGGCCACTGCTGATGCCTTGGAGTGGCTGCCTAGAACAGAGGCCAGACAAAATTAAGGGAATAAAATTGGGTATTTATTAAAGGCCTTCCACAGACTCACCTTGGGCTGTCAGAAGCCTCCAAGGTTACACCCAGATGGTCACAAGTTTTTCAGCCAATTATAAATTTGGTTCATTTGCATATTGGGGGTTAATCCTCCAATTACAGTTTCAGGTAATGAAGTCCTTTACCCCCAGTTTGCTCCCCACAATTCATTTTGTTTGTACTTTACGGGGCCTGAGGCTGTAGGGTATCCTTGAGTTTCAGAGGAATTATTCTGCCTGCCCAAAACAGGAGAGGAGCAGCTGACAGGCTGTGGAGTTCAGAGAGAGGCACAAACACAGCACAGCATCTGAAAAACAGAAAATCTAAATTCTCAGGGATCAGTGTCACCCGGCCTGGGTGGGCAGGGTGTTGCTGAAAGGTTCCAGGGTGGGCAGGGTGTTGTTGAGAGGTTCCAGGGTGGGCAGGGTGTTGCTGAGAGGTTCCAGGGTGGGCAGGGTGTTGCTGAGGGTCCCAGGCTGGCGTGGCTGAGGTCCCCAGGTGGTGGCAGCCCCCTGTCCCCCCAGGCGTACCGCTGGATGATCGACTCGCGCGATGACTTCACGGAGGAGCGGCTGGCGCAGCTGCAGGACCCCTTCTCCCTGTACCGCTGCCACACCATCATGAACTGCACCCGCACCTGCCCCAAGGTACGGCTGCCACAGCTGCCCTGGGCCACAGGGCACCCTGCCACTGCCACAGCCTGGGCAGGTCACGGTGTCCTGGGAAAAAAAGGAGTGCTGGGCACCTCCTGTACTAAGTATTTCTATGAGTAGCAACTCATTTGTGATTTTATTGTGACTTGGATCCATCCTGTGAACTCCTGTGGTTTGAAAGGAAACACAGAATCAGCTCAGTTCCAGGTTTTAGGGGGGAAAAAAGAGGAGTAGCAGCAGATTTGGGAATTTGCTGTCACTTGGATCCATCCTGTAACCTCCCAGGTTTTAGAAGAAAGGACAGAACCAGATGAATTCCAGCTTTTTGGGGAAAAAAAAAAAGGTGGAATAGCAGCAGATTTGGGAGTTTATTACAACTGTAATCCATCCTGTGACCTCCCAGGGTTTGAAAGGAAAGACAGAATCAGCTCAATTCCAGGTTTTAGGGAAAAAGGTGGAATAGCAGCGGGTTTGGGAGTTCACTATAGCTTGGAGAGGAGGAAGGAGAGAGGGAGGGAGGGAGGAGGGAGGGAGGGGAGGTGCTGCAGCCCCGCAGAGGCACTGACTGGCCCCTCCCACAGGGGCTGAACCCCGGCAAAGCCATCGCTGAGATCAAGAAGATGATGGCGACCTACAAGCAGAAAGCAGCGGCTGCCTGAGGGCTGAGTGACCTGGAGTGACCCTGAGTGACCTCAGAGTGACCTCAGAGTGACCCTCACGCCTGGCAGCTCCACGGCAAGGCGTTACCTGTGCCAGGGGTTACCTGTGCACCTTCAATAAAGGCTGTAAAGAACAACTCTGTCCTTTTATTGGTCCTTTATTAATCCTTTATTAATTTCCTTCATGGAACCTTTTACCATCCCAGGCCTCTCAGGGCTGAGGAGAGCTGGGAATTGTGGGATTGGCTGGCAACAGGGAATGGTGGAGGGACCTTGAGCCTGAACTCCCCAAACTGAGGATTTGGAGCTCCCAGGGTGCAGCATGGGGCAAAACCCTGGGGGCAGATCCACCAGGAGTGAGATGTCACATCCTGCCCTGTGGCATCCTGATTTTTACTCCAAATCCAAAGGAAATGGGATTTTTTAGGGTTGAATCTTCTTCTCTCTCGTATTTTTACCTCCAGATCCAAATCCCATCAGGAGCGAGGAGTTCTCTTCCCACCCCATGGGATCCTGGTCTATATTCCTGATTTTTACTCCAAATCCTAAGGAAATGGGATTTTTTGGGTTGAATCCTCCTCTTTTCCCTGGTATTTCAACCTCCAGCTTTCTCCAATTTGGGATGTTTGGAGCAGCTTCTGGGGCTGAGAGAAAGGAATCACTTCAGCTTTGCTGTTGAATTTGTGGGTTTTGAATAATTCAAACATCCCAGAAATGCGATGCTGCTCCTGCTGACGTCACCAGGATGCCACTCCTGGGGTGTCACAGCTCGGTTTTGGGGTTTTGGGGTTCGGACTCCAATTCCCAGCATCCCCCAGGGTGTCACAGCCGGGTTTTGGGGTTCGGACTCCAATTCCCAGCATCCCCCAGGGTGTCACAGCCGGGTTTCGGGGTTCGGACTCCAATTCCCAGCATCCCCCGCCGTTCCGGGCTCGCCTTTTCCGGCGGCGCGCGGGGCCGCGGGGCCGCGCCATGAGCTCAGGTGAGGAACCGGCTCCGGTGCTGGGATCGGGATCGGGAATGGGATCGGGATCGGGAATGGGATCGGGATCGGGAATGGGATCGGGATCGGGATCGGGAATGGGATGAGGGGTCGGGATCGGGAATGGGATGAGGGGTCGGGATCAGGGACCGGGATCCCCCGAGGGCCCGGAGCCCCCCGAATCCCCAAAGCGCCGCCCGGGGCTCCCAGCCCGGAGGGGGCGGGAGCGGTGCAGGTCCAGGGCCATTTATTCCTATTTATTCCCATTTATTCCCATTTATTCCCATTTATTCCCATTTATTCCCAATTATTTTGCTTTATTATTTTGCCTTGCTTCTAAAATTTTGCTCTTTTAATTTGCCTTAGTATGCTTTATTAATTTTTAAAATTTTGGTTTTTTCTGTTGCCTTTTCTTAAATTTTGCATTTTTCTTTTTCTTTTGCTTTAATTATCTTTATTATTCCACTTTATTTGACTTGATTTCATTTTATTTTGCTTTTTTGCTTCCTTATTTTGCTTTTTTCTTTGTGGCTTGGTTTTTTACTTTCACTTTTTTATTTTATATTTGGCACCATTATTTCTCTGTCGTTTTGTTCCTAACTTTGTTTTTCTGCTTTTTAATTATGTTTTATTTTGCTTTTTTCGTTTGCTTTGTTAGTTTTTTCACTTAATTTCTCTTTATTATTTTCCTTTCTTTTGAGCTTTTTATTTTCATTTTTCTCCTTTTTTAACCCTAATTAATTTTGCCCTTTTTTTTTATTATATATTTTGTTTCCGTTTCTCTTTTATTTCACTTTATTTTGCTTTTTTATTTTGTTCCATTTCTCTTTTATTTCACTTTATTTGACTCCACTTCCCTTTTTTTTATTTTGCTCCACTTCCCTTTTTATTTTGCTTTATTTCCCTTTTTTTTTTTTTTGCTTTATTTCCCTTTTTTATCCCAATTTCTTTCCCCATTTCCTGGCCCCTCTCCTGTCCTGGGACTCCGGGTGGGATCTCCTGGCTCCGTATCCCTCAGGAATTCCAGCCCTGGGAACGCAGCCATGGATCCAAGGGAAAGGAATCCTGGGAGGGGCTTTGGGATGCTCCAAACTCCAAACCCCAAATCCTCCCAACTCCCCAAAGCCCCCAAACTCTCCAAATCCCTCAAACCTCTAAATCCCAATTGCTCCAAACCCTCCAAATCCTCTAAAGCCCAAATTCTCTAAATCCCAAACTCTTCAAACCCCCAAATCCTCCAAACACCCCAAATCCTCCAAACACCCCAAATCCTCCAAACTCTCCAAACCCTAAGCTCTCCACACCCTCCAAATCTTCCAAACTCCCCAGAGCCCCCAAACCCCCAAACCCCTAACGCCTCAAACCTCTAAACCCCAAATGCTCCAAACCCTCCAAATCCTCCAAACCCCAAACTCTTCAAAACCCAAATCCTCCAAACACCCCAAATCCTCCAAACTCTCCAAACGCTAAACTCTCCAAACCCTCCAAATCTTCCAAACTCCCCAGAGCCCCCAAACCCCCAAACCCCTAATGCCTCAAACCTCTAAACCCCAAATGCTCCAAATCCTCCAAACCCCAAACTCCCCAAACTCTTCGAAACCTCCAAACGCCCCAAATCCTCCAAACTCTCCAAACCCTCCAAATCTTCCAAACTCCCCAAAGCCCCCAAACCCCAAATCCTTCAAAATCCCCCAAACCCCGCGCTCTCCAAACCCCTAAAGCCTCCAAACCCCAAACTCTCCAACCCCCCCAAACCCCAAACTCTCCAAACCCCACAGCCAGATCCCCTCGACCCTCCCAGAGCTGCTTCCCATGGGTGGATCCCAGCCAGAATTCGGGAACACTCCCATCCCTCTCCCATTGGGATCGTGGAGCACAGGGTGGGTTTTGGGCTCACCTCTGGGATCCCATCAGGGAGCAATCCCAGGGTTTTTTCCATGGATAAATGGCAGAATGTGGTGCTGGGTGGGAACCAGGCACCCGGGGGTTCCGGATCCATCCAGGCCGGGATTCCCATTCCTGGGAATGCGGGAGCGGCGCTGCCCAGTGACCTTCGCCCCGTCCCTGCCGGATTTGCCACACTCAGCACAGATGTTCCTTCCAGGGCAGGGGGGATCAGGAGGTTCCATCCCTGTGTGATCCTGGTTGGATCCCCTGGGATCCTCCTCGCCCATCCCAGTCCCAATCCCAATCCCAGTCCCCATTCACAGCCAAACAGCGCTCCGGGGTCAAAGTTCCCCTTTTTGCCCTGAGCTCCTTAATTTAAGGGTTGCTGGAGATGTTCCCACCCTGGTCCCTCATTCCCAATGGAAACGCTGGGAGCAGCAGCCCCTGTTCCCAGAGGAGGGAGGAGCCCTCCTTTACCCGGGATTGGGGGAAATGTGGGATTGGGATGTGAACCCCTTGTCCTCCTGCTCGCACCACAGTGTTCCCAAAGCCAGGATGTTCCAGGCACTTCCCTCCAGGTTGGCAGCTGGATTTGGGTGCTGGGAAGGTCAGGGGCAGGGAGATCCCCCTGTGCCAGGAGGGTTGGAATGCCGGGATCTCGGCTGGCTCGCTGGCACGTGGCACGGCCTGCGCTGCCCTGCTCGTCACCAAGGATCTCTCCCAAAATTCCAAACCGCAGCTGGTGCTGCTGGGAATTTGCTCCTCTCCTGTCTCAAGGGTTTGATGCCCGAGTGTGGAGTTCCCAGCCTTAGGAGTCCGAATCCTGGTTTCCACATCCCCACCTTGGATCAGACCCGTCTCAGCCGTTGTTCCTTCAGACTTGGGCCATTTCTCCGGGAAAATCCGACCACCTGGTCAGCTGCGTTTGCTCCAGTGGCACAGGACTGGTTCCTGTGGGATCTGTGGGAAGGGCAGCACATCCCTGTCTGGCTGGAATTGGTTCCTATGGGATCTGTGGGAAGGGCAGCACATCCCTGTCTGGCTGGAATTGGTTCCTATGGGATCTGTGGGAAGGGCAGCACATCCCTGTCTGCCTGGAATTGGTTCCTGTGGGATCCATGGGAAGGGCAGCACATCCCTGTCTGGCTGGAATTGGTTCCTGTGGGATCCGTGGGAAGGGCAGCACATCCCTGCCTGGCTGGGATCAGTTCCTGTGGGATCAGTGAGAAGGGCAGCACATCCCTGCCTGGCTGGAATTGGTTCCTGTGGGATCTGTGGGAAGGGCAGCACGTCCCTGCCTGGCTGGGATCTGTTCCTGTGGGATCAGTGAGAAGGGCAGCACATCCCTGTCTGGCTGGGATCTGTTCCTGTGGGATCCGTGGGAAGGGCAGCACATCCCTGTCTGGCTGGAATTGGTTCCTGTGGGATCAGTGGGAAGGGCAGCACATCCCTGTCAGGCTGGGATCTGTTCCTGTGGGATCAGTGGGAGGGGCAGCACATCCCTGTCAGGCTGGGATCAGTTCCTGTGGGATCAGTGGGAAGGGCAGCACATCCCTGTCTGGCTGGGATCGGTTCCTGTGGGATCAGTGAGAAGGGCAGCACATCCCTGTCAGGCTGGGATCTGTTCCTGTGGGATCAGTGGGAAGGGCAGCACATCCCTGTCTGGCTGGGATCTGTTCCTGTGGGATCGGTGGAAAGAGCAAGAGAATCACCAGGATCTCATCCCAGCCCCGTGCTCGGCCATGGGATCTCCTATCCCAGAGTCCAAAGGCTCTGGAAGATCTCCTGGGTTCAGTCTCACCCTCTGTGCCCGAACACTTCTTATGTTTTGTCTCCTTCCTGGCTTTTGCCTTGTCCTGATTTTCTGTGTCCCAATCTCCAAGGGCCTGGTTTGGCCTTGCCAACCCCATCCCATCGAGCTCAGTGGCTGGAACAGAAACTTCCATGGATAGAGCTTCCTGATCTTGTGTGCAGCTTCCAGCCTATGTGGAGGGATGGATGGATGGATCCCTGGAAGGATCCCTGGATGGATGGACAAACAGATGGTGCTGCCCAGGGACCATCCAGCAGGAACCACGGGAGCCGTGGGAGGGGGCTGGGGCTGCCAGGGGAGCTGCTGGAGAAGTCTCTGGGAGCAGCATCCAACTTTGTGTGCACCTCATCTGGGGATAGGGCTCTGACTCGGGTCCAAATCCTGGGACAAGGACCTGGCTTTCCCAGCTGATCCCCAGCCAATTCCTGGATCCTGATCCCATCCCAGCCTCCAGCTCTGCGCTCCGGAGTCCGAGGGTTCATCCCTTCTGCCAGGATGTGCAGTGGTTGTGGGAGCAGCCTCTTCCCAAATTCCCTCCCAAGAGAACAGGGCAGGGCCTGGACTCGGAGCCAGGCAGCTGCGGGGAATTCCAGGTGGGATTTTGGCCGTGCAAATCCATCATCAGTGCAGGACCTTGGCTCCTGTCTTCCCCGGACAAACCGGGTCCGTGCATCCTGACCCCTCTCCGGGATTCCAGCCTGTCCTGGCTGTTCTCCTGCTCCTAATACCTGTTTTAGCGGCAGAGAGGGAAGTAGAGAGCAGAGCTCTGTGCAGGGCTCCGGGGAAATTCCCGAGATCCGGAGGCGGAGAAGGCACATCCAGGAGCCCCCGCGCCGTGTTTGCCGGCAAGGAGTGGCCTCGGTGCCGGGACCGCGGCGGCGGCGGCGCGGCCGCTCCGCTCGGGACCTGCCGGGGCCCGGCCGCGGGGAGCCGGGGATGGCAGCGCTGCCGGGCCCGGCCCGGCCGAGCCCTGCCCGAGCGATCCCATCCTGGCAGATCCCAGCCCGGCCGATCCCTGCCCGAGCGATCCCATCCTGACAGATCCCAACCCGGCCGATCCCTGCCCGAGCGATCCCATCCTTCCTAATCCCTTCCCGACTGATCCCATCCCGACTGATCCCATCCTTCCTAATCCCATCCTGACAGATCCCATCCCGACTGATCCCATCCCGACTGATCCCATCCTTCCTAATCCCTTCCCGGCGGATCCCATCCCCACCGGGAGCGCTCCCGGCAGGATGCGGCGGGGTGAGTCAGTGCCGGGGCTTTTCCTCACCTGCTGGGCTTTGGGAGCAGCCGGGATGGGAGCGGGAGGGGAGGAATCCCACGGGGACAGGGCTGAAATCCCACGGGGCTGGAATCCCATGGGTGTGGAGACACTTGGTTCCTCCCAAGGGATTGTTTCCTTAGGATCCAGAGAAGCCGGGATAGTTCAGTTCGGGGCCTCCCGTTGCCCAGAGGCTCCGGGAAGGGAATTGGAATTGGGCTATTTTCAAGTTGTTTGGATACATTTCCCCCCTCCTGCACATCCCGGGAAAAGCCCTTGTGCAAGACCTCCTGTGCCGTCCTTGGGATGGGCAGCATTCCCGGTGTCCCTGCAGCTGGAATTCCCACTTTTTGCAGAATTTGAGGCTGGCACTGGGGACAGCTGACCCCTTCCCTTCCTTGGCTCCTGCAACAGCTTTTGTTTTACTGAACCGACCCTCAGGCTCATCCCCCAGTTCCTCCCCTCCAAACTTATCCCATGGAGCGGCACCAGCTGCAAGAGCTGGAGATGGATCCCCCACCATGGGGAATGGTTTTAATGAACAGCTTTTATCCCCTGCAGAGGAGCTTTGGGGTCGGACAGGGAGCAGCAGGAATCCAGCCGGGGCGGTTTTTCCAGTGTAAATCCTTGAGCTGCTCTCGGTGGCCTGGAAAGCCAGCCCTGGCCTAGGCAGGAAATATCCACGTGTTCCAGGAGTGGGAACAGCTCCTGGCTCTGTGCTTGTGCCACGTGTTACCTCCCCACTGCTGCTCTGAGATCCCAGCCTTGGGAATGCTGTGACTCCTATTCCATCCTGGAATTAGGGAATGAGCAGGTTCAGTGACTCCTGTTCCATCCTGGAATCAGGGAATGAGCAGCTTCAGTGACTCCTGTTCCATCCTGGAATCAGGGATTGAGCAGCTTCAGTGACTCCTGTTCCATCCTGGAATCAGGGAATGAGCAGGTTCAGTGACTCCTGTTCCATCCTGGATTCAGGGAATGAGCAGGTTCAGTGACTCCTGTTCCATCCTGGAATCAGGGAATGAGCAGGTTCAGTGACTCCTGTTCCATCCTGGATTCAGGGAATGAGCAGGTTCAGTGACTCCTGTTCCATCCTGGAATCAGGGAATGAGCAGGTTCAGTGACTCCTGTTCCATCCTGGATTCAGGGAATGAGCAGGTTCAGTGACTCCTGTTCCATCCTGGATTCAGGGAATGAGCAGGTTCAGTGACTCCTGTTCCATCCTGGATTCAGGGAATGAGCAGGTTCAGTGACTCCTGTTCCATCCTGGATTCAGGGAATGAGCAGGTTCAGTGACTCCTGTTCCATCCTGGATTCAGGGAATGAGCAGGTTCAGCTTCAGGCATTGAGGGTGATGGTTGAGATCCCACCTGGGGGGATCCCGGGGATGATCCCAGGGGTGATCCCTGATCCCAGTTTCCAAGGCTGGGCTTTGGGGTGCAGTGGAGCCCGGCAGGAATCGGAGCATGATTAAAACTGGGAAATACCAATTTTTTGGCTGCCAGAAGCAAACCCAGGGAGCAAACAAGGAGCAAACGAGCTGGAAAAGTGGCAGGGAGAGCTGGCCTGGCTCCGGCCCAGGCCTGCTCCCTTCCCGTGCCCGCTGAGCTGCTGGGGTAAGGCCAGAAATCCCGGGGCTGCTCCGGCATCGTGACCATCACGTGCCCGGGAGGATGACAGGGCAGCGATCCCGGCTGGATGGGCCAGGAGCCACCACCTCTTCCTGAGCCTGACCCGGGATGGCATCGCCAGGAGCCCGTCCCCAGGGATAGCCGGCCCCTTTGCTCAGCCTTCTCCGTGTTTTTTGTGGATTTGCAGACAGCAGCCGGCTGCTGGGGGCCCGGCGCCCGGGCTACGGGACGCTGCAGCCGGACACGGACCCGGCCCGCATGGTAGGTCCGGGCTGGGGGGGTCTCCCACACCGAATCCTGGTGCTCCCCACGCTCCCCAGTGCTGCTTTCCCAGCCCCTTGGTCTTCCCTGCCTGAGGTTTGGTCATGCCGGGATTTTGGGGATTTGGGGTTTAGTGCTTGGTAGTCAGTTTGAGCTGATTTTGTGACTGAGCTGCCGGGTGCAGGTGAATGATTCCAAGTGGTTCCCCGTGATTCCCAGTGGTTCCCCGTGGTTCCCAGTGGTTCCCCGTGGTTCCCAGTGATTCCCTGTGGTTCCCAGTGATTCTCCATCATTCCCAATGGTTCCCAGCGATTCCCCATGCTTCCCAGTGATTCCCCGTGGTTCCCAGTGATTCCCCATGGTTCCCAGTGGTTCCCAGTGATTCCCTTTGGTTCCCAGTGATTGCCCATGGTTCCCAGTGGTTCCCAGTGATTCCCTGTGGTTCCCAGTGATTGCCCATGGTTCCCAGTGGTTCCCAGTGATTCCCCATGGTTCCCAGTGATTGCCCATGGTTCCCCAGTGGTTCCCAGTGATTCCCTGTGGTTCCCAGTGATTCCCCATGGTTCCCAGTGGTTCCCAGTGATTCCCCGTTGTTCCCAGTGGTTCCCAGTGATTCCCCATGGTTCCCAGTGGTTCCCAGTGATTCCCAGTGATTCCCTCTCCTGCAGGAGGTCACGGGCTACCAGCGCAGGATGTGGCGGGTGCTGCTGTGCCACGCGGGCTCCGTGTTGAGTGCGGGGCTGCTCCTGCTGCTCTTCCACTGGAAGCCGAGCCTGGAGGTGCGGGCCAAGTGCGAGCCCTGCGCCCTGGGCCAGGCAGACTGGGTCATCATCAGGGTGAGTGCCATGGCACCCCATCCAGCATTCCCAGGCTGGGGTTCTGGGAGTTTGGGGTGGCGTTCTGGGAACCTGGGGTGGTGTTCTGTGGTTGGATTCTTTCAATCTGGGGTTGGATTCTGTCGATCTGGGGCTGGATTCTTTCTATCTGGATTTGCATTCTGTGGAGCTGGGGTTGGATTCTGTGGATTGGGAGTTGGATTCTGTTGATGGGGAGTTGGATTCTGTGGAGCTGAGGTTGGATTCTGTGGATCTGGGTTTGGATTCTGTGGATCCGGGGCTGGATTCTGCAGGATTGGGCTCTGCTCCGGATCGCCAACAGGGATGTTCCCTCTGGGAACGTTCCCTCTCCTTGTCCTCCTGCCAGTTTCTAGCATCTCCTTCCCTCAAACTCTGGATTGTCCAGGAATTTATCATTACTGTAATTCCTAGAATTGCCCCATTCCAGGGATCTGTAACCATTATATTCCTAAAATAACTCCACGTTTCCCCCTTCCATCCTATCTTTCCTGGCTTGGAATTTCTCTTCATTGTCCCCAAACCTCAGCCACCATCTGGTGTGGGTGGCCAGGCCATTCCCACCCTCCTAGACCTCTGGAAAAAGCTGGGAACGTGCCAGGCACTCCCGGATTTCCCTGCCAGCCCATCCCTGTGTTTCAGGACCGTTTTGGGCAGTGCTTCACCACCGAGGTGCTGACGGAGCCGCTGGGCGAGGCCGGGTGAGCCGGGCTCTGTCCCTGCGGGGTCCAGGAGCCACTCCTGGCTCTGGGGGGGTGGCTGTGCCCGGGTGTCCCCCGGCTCTGGGGGGGGTGGGTGTGCCCGGGTGTCCCCTGGCTCTGGGGGGAGGGGTGGCTGTGCCCAGGAGTCCCCTGGCTCTTTGGGGGTGGCAGGGCAGGGGCTGTGCCCTGTTCCCCTGGCTCTGAGGGGGTGGCTGACCCCAATTCTCCTGGCTCTGAGGGGAGGTGGCTGTGCCCCAGTGTCCCTGGGCTCTGAGGGACAGTGTCAGGACAGGGGCTGATCCTGGGTGTCCCCTGGCTCTGAGAGGGGTGGCAGGGCAGGGGCTGTGTCCAATTCCCCTGGCTCTGAGGGACTATGGCTGTGCCCAGGTGTTCCCTTGCTCTGGGGTACAGTGGCAGGGCAGGGGCTGATCCTGGGTGTCCCCTGTCTCTGAGGGGGAGGGTGGCTGACCCCAGTTCCCCTGGCTCTGAGTGACCATGGCTGTGCCCAAATGTCCTCTGGCTCTGAGGGACTGTGGCAAGGCAGGGGCTGATCCTGGGTGTCCCCGGGCTCTGAGGGACCAGGCTGTGCCCAGGTGTCCTCTGGCTCTGGGGTACAGTGGCAGGGCAGGGGCTGTGCCCAGTTCCCCTGGCTCTGAGGGGAGGTGGCTGTGCCCGGGAGTCCCTGGGCTCTGGGGGACAGTGGCAGGGCAGGGGCTGATCCTGGGAGTCCCCTGGCTCTGAGGGACCATGGCTGACCCCAGTTCCCCCCTGGCAGCCTGGAGCAGCTCCCCGGGGCCCAGCAGGAGCGCAGGGGCAGCGTCGCCGTGGCGGTGCCGGATGAGGATGAGAGCCGCGACACCGTCCAGCTCCACGACAAGGACGAGGTGGCACCAGCACCTTCCCCCCTCCGAGGCCTCTCCCTGGCCCTGGACACCCCCCTCACGCCTTGTTTTCCCATCCCTGCCTGGCAGAAGAGCATCCTGAGGTATTACCTGTTCCAGGGAATGCGCTATGTGTGGCTGGAGCGGCGGCAGGCCTTCTGCAGAGTCAGGTATTCCCAGATGCCGGCATTCCCGGCATTCCTGCCTCCCTCAGCTCCCTCAGGGTCCTGCTGGATCCTCCTGGATCCCAGCATTCCTGCCTCCCTCAGCTCCCTCAGGTCCTGCTGGATCCTCCTGGATCCCGGCATTCCTGCCTCCCTCAGCTCCCTCAGGGTCCTGCTGGATCCTCCTGGATCCCGGCATTCCTGCCTCCCTCAGCTCCCTCAGGGTCCTGCTGGATCCTCCTGGATCCCGGCATTCCTGCCTTACTCAGGGTCCTGCTGGATTCTCCTGGATCCTGGCATTCCTGCCTCCCTCAGCTCCCTCAGGGTCCTGCTGGATCCTCCTGGATCCTGGCATTCCTGCCTCCCTCAGGGTCCTGCTGGATCCTCCTGGATCCCGGCATTCCTGCCTCCCTCAGGGTCCTGCTGGATCCTCCTGGATCCTGGCATTCCTGCCTCCCTCAGGGTCCTGCTGGATCCGGGCATTCCCAGCACCCTCAGGACCCTCCTGCCCCTCTGCCTGCAGAGGAATTGTTGTGTCTGACCAAAATGGGAGAGCAGCAGCTGACACTGTGGAGCTTAGAGTTACACACTACAGAACTGCAGAATTACAAATACATGAAAAATAGAAAATCTAAGATCCTGCGGCATCACCCTCGGTGCTCTCTGGCCTTTGGAGCCACCCCCAGTGCCACCCCTGGTGCCATCCCTGATGCCCCCCCAGTGCCCTCGGGGCGCCCCAGGCATGGGGGGCCGGCTGGGGAGGTTTGGCAGAGCCAGACACTCTGGGCACTCGGACTGAGCTGCTTTTGTTGCCTTCCCTTGGCAGCTGTGAGCTGCAGAGAGGCTGGGTGACATGGCCAGGGGACAGGGCCAGGGAAGGGGGCCAGGGAAGGGGGCACTCTGCCCTTCCAAAGGGTTGGGTTTGTCCCAAGCCTCTGGCCGTGCTCTGTTCCATTCCTGCTGGCTCTCACTCACCTTCCCTGCTCTCCTTTGCTCCCCAGTGTCCTGGACGAGGGCTGGACCTGCGCAGAGCTGCACCTGAGCCGGGCCGGGCTGCACCAGCAGGAGCACAGCGCCAGGTGGGGGCTGGCAGCTTCCTGGGCTTTTCCAGGCAGCAGGAAATCCTGGAGCTTTTCCAGGCAGCAGGGAATCCTGGAACCTTGGCTCTTCTTCTCTCAGACCCCAAGCTCCCGGGCAGGATGGAATTCAGGATGGTGTTGGCTGCTCTGCATAACCCAGCCCCTCACAGATGTCTGGGCAGCACAAGGGGCCCTTGGGTTGGAAATCCAGTTTTTCCCAAGGATAAATCTCCTCCCCTCTTTCTTCTCAAGGATAAAACTCCTTCTCTGTCTTTTCTCAAAGACAGAACTCCTTCCCAAGGATAAAAATCCTTCCCTCTTTTCCCAAGTAAAAGATTCCTTTCCTCTTTTCCCAGTGAGAAAATTCCTTCCCTCTCATTTCCCAAGGACAAGATTCCTTCCCTCTCTCTCCCTAAGGTTAAAATTCCTTCTCTCTCCTTCCCCAAGGATAAAATTCCTTCCCTTTTCTTGTCCAAGGATAAAATTCCTCTCCCAAGGATGAAACTCCTTCCCTCTCCCTCCCCAAGGGTAAAACTCCCTCCCTGTCCTTCCCCCTGCAGGAGGAAGATCTATGGCCCCAACCTCATTGAGGTGCCTGTCAAGTCCTACGCCAGGCTCCTGGTGGAGGAGGTGGGTTCTGGACAGAGCTTCCCAAGCAGATTTTCCCAGGATGGATCCCTCCCCTGCTCCCTGTCCCTGTCTGGAAGCGCTTCCTGGCCCTGGGGAAGGGAGGAGGGGATTTTGGGAGAAGGCTGGGCCATGGAGGGGATGCTTCCTGACCCTCTGGGCTGAGACAGGAGCAGCCCCCGGGGCTTGTGGGGGTGTCTGAGCATCCCTGGGAACAGCATCTGTAGAGAAATCTGGGGGGAGTCCAGCCCCAGGGAGGGGCCCAGGGAAGAGGAGAGGGTTCTCCTCTGAGGGCTGCTGGAGAGCTCACGATAGGGTGGGGGAGACTTTTCCTTCTCCAGGGAGCCTGGAGAAATTTCACCCACTAGAGATCCCATACTGGGCTGGGGGAAGCTCTCCCTACTTCCAGGAGCCTGGAAATCCCATATTGGGCTGGAGGAAGCTTTCCCCTTTTCCAGAAGCCTGGAAATCCCATGATGGGCTGAGGGAGGTTCTCCCACACCAAGGAGGTGTCCCAGTGAGCTCCCAGAAGTTCTCTCTGCTCCCAAACCTGGCTTCTCTCCTCATTGCAGGTGCTGAACCCCTTCTACATGTTCCAAGTGCTCAGCATGGTGCTGTGGGTGTGTGATGCCTATTACTACTACGCCGCCTGCATCTTCCTCATCTCCACCTTCTCTCTGGGGCTGTCCCTCTACGAGACACGCAAGGTGGGTGGAGACAGATCCTTGGGGTCCCCATCCCCCAGAGCCTCCCCACTCCAGGTGGGGACAGCCCTGCCCCAGCTCTCCTTGTCCTCCCAAGGCTGTTTTTAGGGGTGTGTCTTGGTTTGAAAGACAGGTGTCTGCAAAGAAAGGCAGTAGCCTCTCTGAAATGGAAAATGTAAATCCCCTCCCTCCAAATTATTATGATTTTGAAATTAAGAGGCTCTCAGGC
This sequence comes from Muscicapa striata striata, assembly GCA_030060385.1. Lineage (NCBI taxonomy): Eukaryota > Metazoa > Chordata > Aves > Passeriformes > Muscicapidae > Muscicapa > Muscicapa striata. The sequence continues at coordinate 800,861 of JAREIS010000269.1, read as the reverse complement.
AAAGATATGGGAATTAGGAATAACAGTTCTTTACTAGGAAAAATTAAAATAGGAATACAGTATTAAAAAGAACAAACCCAAAACCCTGCCAGAGTCAGAATACAACCTGACACCCCGTCAGTCAGTCAGGGTGTTGGGACAGTCCCATTCAATGGTGGCTGCATCCTCCTGCAGTGGCAGATGTGGCTCAGCTGGAGCAGTGCTCCTGGAGAAGGTGCAGTTTCCTCTGAAGGTCCAGGGATGATGTGGAAGGGTCTGGTTTTCCACTGGAATCCAGTGGAAAAGGCTGCTCTGGTGTTCCAAATGTCAGTTTTTATCTGGGTAGGAAAGGCTTGGCTCCTCCCCTGGCTGGAGCATCTCCCATGGGATGATGGAATTTTATCAGTCATGCACTGGGACTCAATGGCCATGAACAGGAGATCTCTCCTGGAGGGAGGATGGGTTGTGGAAAAAATAAAGAACACTGCCCCACCTGGTTTTAACAGATGGCCCATTAACAGGAGATATCCCCACAGAGATAAGGATCACTGTCCCACCTGGTTTGAACACCTGGCCCATTAACAGGAGATATCCCCACAGAGATAAGGATCACTGTCCCACCTGGTTTGAACACCTGGCCCATTAACAGGAGATATCCCCACAGAGATAAGGATCACTGCCTCGCCTGGTTTAACAGCTGGTGATAGAATACACACTTTTGGTCACATCCTGTATTGTAACCCAAGACAGGGTGGTTTCCCACAGATTTTGAGTGGGTTTTGACCCCTCCCTCCTTCCCTCCAGCAAAGCACCACACTGCGGAACATGGCCAGGATGTCCGTGGGGGTCCGGGTGCGGCGGTCCGGCGGAGGTGAGAGCCAGGATTTTGGGGATGTGTCCTTTCAGATCCCAGCTCTGAGCCAAAAGCGTGTTGGGATGGCTGGGAATAGTGTTGGGATGCACTGGGATAATGTTGTACATAGAAATAATGATGGGGTGCATGGGAATAATGTTGGGATGCACGGGAATACTGATAGGATATATGGAAATAATGTTATTATATATGGGAATAATATGAGACACCAGAATAATGTTGGGATGTGTGGGAGTTATGTTGTGATCCATGGGAATAATATTGGGATACGTGGGAATGATGATATGATATATGGGAATAATGTTATTATATATGGGAATAATGTTGGGATTCATGGGAATAAGCTTATGAGACGCTGGAATAATTTTGAGGTCCAATTAGTAAAAGGTGCCTCTGCCCAAATGAAGGTGCAAACGAGACTACATTCCAAAGCTACATGAAATATGGATTTAATTTAACAGGATATTGCAGGGAAAGAGAGAGAGACATTGATTATAAAGATAATCCCCCCATGAATCCCTGCCCTGTCCCACCAGCCCTTTTCTTCCTGCTCTTCCTGGCACTGGGAATCCCTGGAGTTCCTCCAGAGGTTCCATTTTTCACACAGTCCAAAGCCTGCCTATCCTCAGGCCTGGCATCTCCCTGATAGGAATTCTGCTCTGTATCCATTGTCCCCAGGCCTGGCATCTCCCTGCTCTCAAATTCCCACCTTCAGGGAATTAGCCCTTTCTGTGCTGTCTCCAGTGGGGATTCCTTCCCCAGTGCCTGGAGATGGATTAACCCCATTCCCAGCCCTGAGCAGGGTTCTCCAGGTGCTGGAGATGGATTAACCCCATCCCCAGATCCTGAGTGGGATTCTCCAGGTGCTGGAGATGGATTAACCCCATCCCCAGATCCTGAGTGGGGTTCTCCAGGTGCTGGAGATGGATTAACCCCATCCCCAACCGTGAGTGGGATTCTCCAGGTGCTGGAGATGGATTAACCCCATCCCCAGCCCTGAGTGGGGTTGTTTTGCAGAGGAGCTGGTGGTGAGCTCAGCAGAGCTCGTGCCTGGGGACTGTATCCGGCTGCCCGCGGCCGGGGCGCTGCTGCCCTGCGATGCAGCACTGCTGACCGGAGAGTGCATGGTCAACGAGAGTCTGCTGACTGGTGAGAGCTCATCCCAGCACCTCAGAGGGGCTGCCTAGAACAGAGGCCAGACAAGATTAAGAGAATAAAGTTGAGTATTTATTGAAGGCCTTCCATAGACACACCTTGGGCTGTCAGAAGCCTCCAAGGTTACACCCAGGATGGTCACAAGTTTTTCAGCCAATTGTAAATTTGGTTCATTTGCATACCAGGGGTTAATCCTCCAATTACAACTTCAGGTAATGAAGTCTTTTACCCCCAGTTTGCTCCCCACAATTCATTTTGTACTTTTTGGGGCCTGAGGCTGTAGGGTATCCTTGAGTTTCAGAGGAATTGTTTTGTCTGCCCAAAATGGGACACCAGCAGCTGACAGGCTGTGGAGTTCAGAGTGAGGCACTGATGCAGCACGGGATCTGAAAAACAGAAAATCTAAATCCTAAGGCATCACATTCCCATGGGATTCAGCCAGAGTCACCTTCCCACCGTGGCTGGCTGGCCCCTGTCCCCCCTGGGGTGACAGTCCCCCCTGGCACGTTCTGGGCAGGGGAGAGCGTGCCGGTGATGAAGACGCCGCTGCCGGCGGGCGGGCAGGCAGGCAGCAGCACGTACTGCCCCGAGGAGCACCGGCGGCACACGCTGTTCTGCGGGACACAGCTCATCCAGGCCAAGGCCTACGCGGGCAGCGAGGTGCTGGCCGTGGTCACCCGCACAGGTGAGGGCGTGGGGGATGGCCCCAGGGTAAATCCTGCCGTGAATCCCGGGATGAATCCATGTGCCACCTCCTGCCCGTCCCACAGGATTCTGCACGGCCAAGGGGGACCTCATCAGCTCCATCCTCTACCCCAAACCCGTGAGCTTCAAGTTCTACAAGGACGCCGTGAAGTTTGTGCTGTTCCTCGCCATCCTGGGTAGGTCTGGGCCTGGAGGTGCATCCTGGAGAAGCCAGATTCCTTGGAATGAAATTCCATCCCAGCTCCCTGCCGTGCTGTGTGTTGTAACCCAGCCTGGTTTCCCCCGGCACAGCTCTCATTGGCACCTTGTACAGCATCCTCATCCTGGTTAGGAACCAGGTAGGGCTGGTGGAGCGGGCGAGCCCTCAGGGACCCATCGGGGGAGACTCCCACCCCTCTTCCTCCTCCTCCCCTCGCAGGTCCCCGTGGGACAGATCATCATCCGCGCCCTGGACCTGGTCACCGTCATCGTGCCGCCGGCGCTGCCGGCCGCCATGACCGTGGGCACCATCTACGCACAGAACCGGCTGAAGAAGCAGGGCATCTTCTGCATCAGCCCGCCCCGCATCAACCTGTGCGGGAAGCTGCGCCTGGTGTGCTTCGACAAGGTGAGCCGGGCCGGGCGGGCGGGCGGCGCCGGGGCTGCCCGGGGCTCTCGGCACCCACCGCGCTGCCGTGCCTGCAGACCGGCACGCTGACCCACGAGGGGCTGGACGTGTGGGGCGTGGTGCCCCTGGAGCAGCAGCGCTTCCTGCCCATGGTGCACGAGCCCCGCTGCCTCCCCGCTGGAGCCCTGCTCTACGCCCTGGCCACGTGCCACGCGGTGTCACCGCTGCGGGGACAGCTCGTCGGGGACCCCGTGGACCTGAAGATGCTGGAATCCACCGGCTGGGTGAGGCGGGAGCCGGGAGGTGCTGGGAATCTTGGCGGTTCCGGACCCTGCGCGGGTGGATGAGCTCAGCAGGGTTTTGCCCTCTCGGTTTCAGCGCCTGGAAATGATGGAGGAGGAGGAGGAGGAAGGGGAGCTCCCGGCCTTTCAGCAGTTCGGGATGAAGGTCTTGGCTGTGGTGAAACCTCCGCCAGAGGAGGAGCAGCCTCGGGACAGGGTAACCACATGGAACAGCACCCCACCTCCTGCTTCCCGGAGCAATTCCTGCCTCCTGGAGGGATTCCTACCCCTGGAGGGATTTCTGCCTCCTGGAGGGATTCCTGTCTCTGGAGGGATTCCTGTCCCTGGAGGGATTCCTGCCTCCTGGAGGGATTCCTGTCCCTGGAGGGATTCCTGTCTCTGGAGGGATTCCTGTCCCTGGAGGGATTCCTGTCCCTGGAGGGATTCCTGTCCCTGGAGGGATTCCTGCCTCCTGGAGGGATTCCTGTCCCTGGAGGGATTCCTGTCCCTGGAGGGATTCCTGCCTCCTGGAGGGATTCCTGTCTCTGGTGGGATTCCTGTCCCTGGAGGGATTCCTGCCAGGCTCTGACCCAGTGCACTCTCCACAGAGGCACCAGGCCCCCGTGGGGATCCTGCGGCGTTTCCCGTTCTCCTCCTCCCTCCAGAGGATGAGTGTCCTGGTCAAGCTGCCCGGGGAGACCTCAGCCCATGCCTACGTCAAGGGTGCCCCAGAGATGGTGGCCAGTCTGTGCAGGAAGGAAACTGGTTTGTACTGGGAGGTGGGCTCACCCTCAGTCCCACTGGCTGCACCCATGAGGCTCATCCCACAGGGAATTATCCTCAGGAATGCTGTGGGGCAGCTCCCAAAGGCTTTGGAGTGGCTCCAGCCACAGGAGGGAAAGGACACAGGGAGCCAGAAGATGGGGAATGGGGTTGGGGCTTCCCCCAGCCCAGTGTGGGATTTCCAGGCTCCTTGAGGTAGGGAGAGCTTCCCCCAGCCCAGTATGGAACGTCCAGGCTCCTGGAAATGGGGAGAGTTTCCCCCAGCCCACTATGGGATATCCAGGCTCCTTGGGGTGGGAGAGTTTCCCCCAGCCCATCCTGGGGTCTCCAGGCTCCCAGAGGAGCAGTTGCTCGTGAGCACCCAAACCCCAGAGCTCTGTGTCCCCTCTGGAGCCGGGATTCCCTCAGGAGCTGTTCTGGCCTCACTTTTCCAGTGCCCCCGGATTTCTCCCAGGTGCTCCGGCACTACACCAGCGACGGCTTCCGGGTCCTGGCTCTGGCCTGCAAAGCCCTGGGCTCGGTGGCCACCTTTGAGGAGGCCCTGCAGCTCCCCAGGTCAGTGTCAGTCTCCCTCTCTTGTTTCCCAGGATGCCCCACAGGGAATTTAACCCTAATCCATACGGGGGGAATTCCTGGCCTATTCCCTGATGGATTTTAGCTGTTTCCACCCCTTGATCCTCGGTGCTGGTGTTGGAGGTTATGAAAGGCTCCTTGTCTCCTCCCAGGGACTCTGTGGAGAGTGGCCTGAACTTCCTGGGGTTCCTGGTGATGAAGAATGTCCTGAAGCCAGAGTCTGCCCCGGTGATCCAGCTGCTGCGGAGCGCCAACATCCGCCCTGTCATGGTCACGGGTGAGCCTGGGGGCACCTGGGGCTTGGGGAGGGGCAGCACATGGGCAGTGTGCAGGGGGAAGGGGATTTCCCACCAGGAACCTCATCAGAAACCCCACCAGGAACCTCAGCAGGAACCCCACCAGGGATCCCACATGGAATCCCACCAGGGATCCCATTGGGAATCCCAGCAGGGATCCCATCGGGAACCCCAGCAGGAACCCCACTGGGAATCCCATTAGAAATCCCACCAGGGATCCCAGCAGGAACCCACCAGGGATCCCAGCAGGAATCCATGCCTGAATCCGTGGAATTCCTGAATCCACAGGGATCCATGTGGGGGCACTAGGAGGATTCCTGGATCCTGGCTCTGTGCATCCCTGCCCTCGGGATCCACTGGTGAGCTCAGGGCATGGATGCTTTTTGGGTGAAGAACTCATTGTTCTGCTGTCCATCCCCTAAATATTACTGTGTTTGAAATCACAGATTCCCTGGCTGATGCAGGGGGTGTGGAGTCACCTCTGGGTGTTTTCCAGGGAGGAGAACAGGGGTTGAACCCACATTTCTTTGGGGCAGGGCAGGCAGGAGGTGCTGTAGAAAAGAAGGCAGCAAAGCCACCACGTGGCTGTGCTGGCCAGGTGAGGGGACACGCAGCCTTGAGCTGCTCTTCTTGGCCTGGAAATGCCAAAACCTCCTTCCTGATGGCCCACATGTCCCTGGCAGGGGACAACATGCTGACAGCCCTGAACGTGGCGCGGGGGTGCCGCATGGTGGAGCCCCGGGAGCGCGTGGTGTTCGTCACGGCCTCGCCGCCCAGCCACGACAAACCCGCCGCCCTCAAGTTTGTCCTGGCTGAGAACTCCCAGGGCGAGGAGCAGCCCGAGGTGAGAGCCCAGGACACCTCTGGGGAGCCCAAACTGCAGGGCTGGGTGTTTGGGTTTTTTGTGGATTCCCAGAATTCCAGCATGATCTGGGTTGGAGGGACCGTACCGTTCACCCCGTCCCATGGGCAGGGACTCTTTCACCATCCCAGGGTGCTCCAAGTCCTGTCCAGCCTGGCCTGGACACTGCCAGGGATCCAGGGGCAGCCACAGCTGCTCTGGGCACCCTGTGCCAGGGCCTGCCCACCCTCACAGGGAGGAATTCCTTCCCAATGTCTAAAAAATGGTGTCATTCAAATCCAGCTTTCTCTGCAGTCCTGGGAATCCCGGATTCCCAGAATGGGTTGGGTTGAAAGGGACCTCAAAGCTCATCCAGTTCCACTGTCCCAGGGTGCTCCAACCTGGGCCTGAGCCCTCCCAGGGATGGGAAGGGCTTTTCCAGCCTCATTATCCTTGGGGCAGTCAAGGCTGTAATCCTGCTCCTCATAAATCCATCCTCTGAGAGAGGTTCTGCTGCTCCTGCCTTTCCCTGGGGCACATCCAGGAATCCAGCCTGGAATGGCAGCTCCAAACACCTCCCCATGGATGCTGCCAGGTCCTGCTTTGGGCTGGCATGGAGGACTGGATCAGCCCAGCCCCACACCCCAAGCAGCCCCACTGGGAATTAGGATTTTGGGGAGCCATTCCCATTGCTCCAGGCTGGGTCAGCCCAGCCCTCACCCAAACAGCCCCACTGGGAATTGGGATTTCATGGAGCTATTCCCATTGCTCCAGGCTGGGCATGGACCCAGCCCTGCACCCCAAACAGCCCCACTGGGAATTAGGATTTTGGGAGCCATTCCCATTGCTCCATACTGGGTCAGCCCAGCCCTATACCCCAACCAGCCCCACTGGGAATTGGGATTTTGGGGAGCCATTCCCCAAACAGCCCCACCAGGGGGGGAGCCTGGCTGCATCGGGGTGCCCCGCCCCACTGGGAATTGGGATGGGGAGCCATGCAGAGCTGGAGCTGTTTTCCTGCAGGGCCTGCAGCAGCAGGACAGCTCCTCCCTCCCAGCCCGGCACTGCCACTTGGCCCTCAACGGGAAATCCTTCCAGGTGGTGTGTGAGCACTTCTCCGACCTCCTGCCCTGGGTGAGTGTGGCAGGGAACCTCGGGTGGGCAGGGGAACCTTCCCCAGGATTGGGAACCTTCCCGGGGATCGGGAACCTTCCCGAGGGATTGGGAACCTTCCCCAGGATTGGGAACATTCCCCAGGGATTTGGAACCTTCCCAAGGGATTGGGAACCTTCCCCAGGGATCGGGAACCTTCCCGAGGGATTGGGAACCTTCCCCAGGGATTTGGAACCTTCCCAAGGGATTGGGAACCTTCCCCAGGGATTTGGAACCTTCCCAAGGGATTGGGACCCTTCCATCAACTCAGTCTCTCTGGGATTTCCCACTGCAGCCTCACAGCACCAAACCAGAGCTCCCTGCAGGAGTTCTTTGGCTGGTGTGAGATTCTCTATTCCCTACTGGAGATTCCCTGTTCCCTCCTGGAGATTCCCTGTTCAATACTGGACATTCCCTGTTCCCTGCTGAAGATTCCCTGTTCCCTACCGGAGATTCCCTGTTCTGTACTGGATATTCCCTATTCCCTGCTGGCCATTCCCAGCACCCTGCTGGCCATTCCCAGCTCCCTGCTGGCCATTCCCTGTTCCCTGCTGGCCATTCCCAGCTCCCTGCTGGCCATTCCCTGTTCCCTGCTGGCCATTCCCTGTTCCCTGCTGGCCATTCCCAGCTCCCTGCTGGCCATTCCCTGTTCCCTGCTGGCCATTCCCTGTTCCCTGCTGGCCATTCCCAGCTCCCTGCTGGCCATCCCTGTTCCCTGCCCAGCCGAGAATGCCACTTTCTCTGACGGATGCTCCCACCTTGGCAGATCCTGCTCCGGGCCACTGTGTTCGCCCGCATGCTGCCTGAGCAGAAGACCCAGCTGGTGAGCAGCCTGCAGGAGCTCAAGTAAGGCCCAGGGGATGGATCCTGGAATTATGGGATGGGTTGTGTTGGGAGCCAGCTCAGATGGTCATCACCATGCTGTGGGCAGGGACACTTCCACCCGGTCACTGCCAGGAATGGGGCATCCACAGCTTCCCTGGGCCCAGACAGGACTTCTCCCTGTTCCCTGAGGAATGTGGGGTCCCTTTCCCATTCCCTGAGGAATGTGGGGTCCCTTTCCCATTCCCTGAGCAATGTGGGGTCCCTTTCCCATTCCCAGAGGAATGTGGGGTCCCTTTCCCATTCCCTAAGGAATGTGGGGTCCCTTTCCCATTCCCAGAGGAATGTGGGGTCCCTTTCCCATTCCCTGAGGAATGTGGGGTCCCTTTCCCATTCCCAGAGGAATATGGGATCCCTTTCCCATTCCCTGAGCAATGTGGGATCCCTTTCCCATTCCCAGAAGAATGTGGGGTCCCTTTCCCATTCCCTGAGGAATGTGGGGTCCCTTTCCCATTCCCAGAGGAATGTGGGGTCCCTTTCCCATTCCCAGAGGAATGTGAGGCCCCTTTCCCATTCCCAGAGGAATGTGGGGTCCCTTTCCCATTCCCAGAGGAATGTGGGGTCCCTTTCCCATTCCCAGAGGAATGTGGGGTCCCTTTCCCATTCCCAGAGGAATGTGGGGTCCCTTTCCCGCAGTTACTGTGTGGGGATGTGCGGGGACGGTGCCAACGACTGCGGGGCGCTGCGGGCGGCCGACGTCGGCATCTCGCTGTCCGAGGCCGAGGCGTCGGTGGCGTCGCCCTTCACCTCCCGCGTGGCCACCATCGAGTGCGTGCCCAGGGTGATCCGGTGAGCAGGGGGACCCCGGGAATGCCGCCGTCCCCCCGGGATGGCTCCCGGGGAAGGGTGGCCGGTGGTGACGCCGTGTCCCCCCCAGGGAGGGCCGGTGCTCCTTGGTCACCTCCTTCGGGGTCTTCAAGTACATGGCCCTGTACAGCCTGGTCCAGTTCGTGTCTGTGCTCCTGCTCTACACCGTGAGTCCCACCCCGAATCCCTGCTTTTCTCGGGAATTCTTCGCTACCAATGCCTTATGGGGCTACCTGAAGCAGAACCCAGACAAAACGAAGGGAATAAAAAGCACTTGTGTTTATTGAAGGGCCTTCAGGTACATTTTGGGCAGGTGAAGTCCCCCCAGGAGCTACACCCAAAAATGGACCACAGGTCATGGGTTTTCATACTTTCCTACATTTGGTTCATTTGCAGATTGGGGGTTAATCCTCCAGTTACTGCTTCAGGTAATGAAGCTATTTAGCTTTTAGCTATTAAATTAAATCATTTACTCCAAGTTTGTTCCCCCCAATTCCCTTTTGTTTCCATTCCTGGGGGCCTGAGGCAGTGAGGTATCCTTAGTTCCCATCCCAGAGAGGAATTGTTATGTGTGACCAAAATGGGAGAGCAGCAGCTCACACTGTGTGTGGGGTTTAGAGCTATACACTAAAGAACTGCAGAATTACAAACACATGAAAATATAAAAGCTAAAATCCTGAAGCATCATTCCCAGCTGGATCTGAGTCTGTCCCTTCCCTCCTGCCCAGATCAACACCAACCTGAGCGATTTCCAGTTCCTGTTCTTCGACCTGGTCATCACCACCACGGTGGCCGTGCTGATGGGGCGCACGGGGCCGGCGCCGGCGCTGGGCGTGCAGCGGCCGCAGGGAGCCCTCATCAGCGGGCTGGTGCTGGGCAGCCTCCTGCTGCAGACAGCCCTGCTCATCGCCGTGCAGGTCCTCAGCTACTTCATCACCACCTCACAGAGCTGGTGAGGGCCCGAAATCCAGGAATTCCAGGGTTGGAAACGGTCATGGAGTCCAAGTGTCAGCCCCTGTTCGCTGCTAAACCCCACGTGCCACATCCACAGGTTTTTTGGACACTTCCGGGGTGGTGATTCACCCTCCCCTGGACAGGCTGTTCCAGTCCTTTGCAGCCCTTCCCGTGAGGAAATCTTCCCCAATATCCCATCTGAACCTGCCCGGGTTTCCTGGGACTTTGGTGATGGGGACAGTGCCGAGGTTGTGGCAGAGCCTGGGATTTGTTCTGGGATTTGGGATCTGGTGGCAGACAAGGAGCTGTGGAATGCCCTCAGCTGAAAGGGATCATCCAGTCCAGCCCCTGGCCCTGCACAGACACCCCAACAATCCCACCCTGTCCAAAGACTCCTGGAGCTCTGGCAACCTTGGGGCCGTGCCCATTCCCTGGCGAGCCTGGGCAGTGCCCAGCACCCTCTGGGGGAATAACCTTTCCTGATATCCAACCTAACCCTCCCTGGCCCTGCTCTCATTCCCAAGGGATCTATTCCTGGTCCCCGAGCAGTTACAGGAGCTGCCCCCGCTCTTCCCAAAGTTGTAACTGTGATGGAGAACGAGGGATGGTGTCCAGACCCTGCCATGGCATCTCACCCTGTCCCCCCCGGCCCAGGTACGTCCCCCTGAACAGCACGGTGACAGCGCCCCAGAATCTGCCCAACTACGAGAACACAGTCCTGTTCTGCGTCAGTGGCTTCCAGTACCTCATCCTGGCCGTGGCCATGTCCAAGGGCTACCCCTTCCGTGAGCCGCTCTACACCAACGGTGAGGACACGGGGACACCGGTGAGGACACGGGGACACCGAGAGCCACCAGCCCTCCCGCCCCTCACCCCACCCCTCTGCATCCTGGAGAAGGGTGCAGTGTTCTTCTCAAGCTTTCGTGGTGATGAAGATGGGCCTGGTCTTACTCTAGGAATGCAATGGAAAAAGGCTGCTCTGATGTTCCAAATCTCAGGTTTTATCTGGGTAGGGAATGTGTAGCTCCTCCCCCTGGGTGGAGCATCTCCCAATGGGATGATGTAATTTTATCAGTCATACAGTGGGACTCAATGGCCCATTAGCAGAAGAGGAAGGATGGGTGGAAGAGATAAGGATCACTGACCCACCTGGTTTTAGCAGATAGTGATAGAATACACACTTCTGGTCACATCCTGCATTGCAGCCTAAGACACCCTCTCACCCCCAGTGCTCTTCCTGCTCGTCCTCGTCCTGCTCTTCGGCCTGATGGTCTGGCTCACCCTGTACCCACTGGGCTTCCCCAAATCCCTGCTGAAGCTCCAGCCCATCGAGGATTTCAGTTTCAAGCTGCTCCTCTTGGGCATTGCTGCCCTCAACTTCTTCGCTGCCTTCGTGCTGGAGGTGGGTCAGGGGGCTTTAGGATGGGGCATCCCCCTGGAGCTTCCCCAGGTGGGCACAGGGCTCTCCTTTCCTCCCCCAACCCCATTTCCCTCCCTGCTCTGGCCCCAGACCGCCCTGGATCACGGCTTGCTCGGCTGCTTCCGAAGGCTGCGCCGGAAAAAAGCCTCCAAGAAGCTTTTCAAGAGGCTGGAGAAGGAGCTGAGCCAGCAGCAGCCAGCCTGGCCACCCCTGGACCAGCCCCTGTTTGCCACGCCCAGGATGTCCCTGGCCGTGAGATAGCAGTGCCAGCTGTGCCCTCTACCCCAGCCCTCGGACACTTCTTTAATTTATTTATCCCAGAAAAAGCAGGGGTGTGGCGTGTGGGATCCCTCAGCATTGCAGATGTGAATCCCATGGCCACGCTGATCCCATGATCAGTGATCCCATGGCCACACTGATCCCATGGCCATGGTAGTCACACAGCCATACTCATCCCATGGCCACACTGATCCTGTGGACACCTGATCCTACAGCCATGGTGATCCCATAGCCACACTGATCCCATGGCCACACTGGTCCCATGGCCACACCAATCCCGTGGTCACACTGATCCCATGGCCATGGTGATCCCGTGCTCACACCAATCCCGTGGCCACGGTGATCCCACAGCCACGGTGACCCCGTGGCCACACTCATCCCATGGCCACACTGATCCCATAGCCATGCTGATCACACAGCCATGCTCATCCCACAGCCATGGTGATCCCACAGCCACACTGATCCCGTGGCCACACTGATCCTGTGGCTGCAGCCCAAAAGAGCCAGTGGTGGAGAAGGAAGGGGTGAGAAGATCCCAAGGAAGAGGAGGATCCAGCCCTGCTCTTCCTGCAGGATTCCCCCATCCCACACTGGCCACCATGGCTAGTTGGGCCTCTCGTGACCAGCCCAGGTCACCAGGAAGGAGGTCCCTGATGTCCCCAGCACCCCCACCTGTGTCACTGTGACGCCCGAATCCCCTCTAGATGTGTAGGGAGTTTACAGTCCCCATTCTCGGCTTGCCAAGGCTGCTGCTCCATCCCCAGCGCCTGGGCCCCTTCTCTGCTCAGGCAGAGCACTTCTGCTGTGGGATGGGACCTCTGTAGCATTACAGACCCCACAAATCTTCTATTTTTTAACTCTTTCCCCCACGCCTTGGGCCTTGCGAACTGTCGGGAAGGCGACGGCGCCGCTTGCGGGTTCCGGCCAGAGCTGTCGTGGGTCTGGCCCAATAAATTAACTCTTATTTTCTTGGCTGCTGCTCCGTGCTGCCCGCTGGGGATGGATTTGGGATGGCACGGGTGAGTATCTGTGGAGCACAAAGAGGTTTTGGGGTCACCTCGTTCCCAGCCAGGCTGGGAAATGCTCGGCTCGATGCTCGAAAGCAGGGACTGGAGCCAGGGATGACACCGCTGGGATTCCTGCAGCCCAAACCAAACTGCACAACCTCTCTCCAGCTGGAATTTCCTAGAAAATAACAATACTCGCTGGAAAAGCCCAGGTGTCCTGGCCAAGACTCCGAAACCTCGCTCCTTCCACCGAGGAGAAGCTGGGAGCTGGAGGTGCCGCATCCCGAGGGGGAAGAGCAGCTCCCCGGGGAGGGTCTGTGCTGCCCGAGCCCCCCTCCCGGCGTTTTCCAGCGGCCTCCCAGCATCCCGGGCTGCTTCCTGCAGGGATTCCTTCCATGGAAAGTCTGAGCCCCCTCCGAGCGCCGGCGGCGCCTCTCTGCCCTCGGGAGCTGGGGATTAGGTCAGGAAATGAGGCACAGGCAGAGGTAAGAGGTTTCCTGAAGGCTGCGGTTGTTAACCCAGGCTTCCCGAGCCGGGAAAATCCCTCCACGCTCAGAGCCCTCGCAGAGTTTTGCCCGTTCTTGACGGTTTTCAAAGCAGAAGCACTCGGGAGCCGTTTCCCCTTGGAATTTCCGCTGCGCTCCGGGGTGTTTGGCTTGGATGGGTCGAGAGGGTGTTCCCAGCCCCGGGGGGGGGTCGTAAAGTTCATTTAATTATTGACGGACAGCTTTTGCCTCTGGATGGAGGTGAACAGGGCTGGGGCGAGGACAGTGCTGCAGTCGGGGGCCGGCGGAAGCTCGGTGGGAGCAGCCGAGGTGGTTTTGGGGTCCTTTGGGTGATTTTATCCATCCTTCAGCTTGGGACCTGAGGTGGTTTTGCGGTCCTTTGGGTAATTTTATCCATCCTTCGGCCTGGGATCTGAGGTGGTTTTGGGGTTCTTTGGGTGATTTTATCCATCCTTCAGCCTGGAAAACCAGAGGGAGAGGAGGTGGGAGCACCTTCCAGTCCCGTCTGCCTCTCATACTGCTCTGAAAATCCCTTTTTTCCTGCGTTTTGAAGCTCTCAGACCCTTCCTGGTGCTCAGCCCTCGGCACAAGCCAGCGTGGGCTGCTCGGAATCCAGTCCCAAGGGAGAAAATCTCCTCTGCTCACCCGCATTCCCATCTCCCGAGACCTCCTCCCTCCATCCCAGCGCCCTCCCTCTGCTCCTTTCCTAAGTTTTCACCCCAAATCTGCAGAGTCCGCTCCCCAGCTCTGGCTCCGTGTCCGTGCCGAGCTCGGGGGGTTTGGGATCATCTCGGTCCCGCCGGGATCCTCCGGAAGGCGCCAGGAGCAGGGCAAGGGGCCCCGCGCCGGCCCCGGGGGCTGCAGAGCCTCCGGCAGCCCCGGCCCGCCTGGGAAAAGCGCGATTTGGGGATTTGGGAGATTTGGGTGCTTATCCCGCTCCATCCCGGGATAAATCCCCCGCGGGGCTGCACATCCTCGCTGCAGTGGGGGATCGGGATCCACCCCTGGATCGGGAAGGGTGTTGTGATCCCAGGATACCAGATTTTGGGGGTACAGTGATTTTTTTTCCAAACGCTGACAGAATTTTTATTTTTCTGAGGTGCCAGAAAAATCCCCTGAGCTGCTCCTTCCATCCCTCCCTCCCTGCAGCCCCACAAACCCCGCTCAGCGCGGGATCCTCCCCCCTCCCCGCTTTTCCATGGATTCAAAACTCATCCCACCGGGAAAAAAAAAAAAACAAAACCAGAACAACAATGCACCCCGTCCCCGGCGGGCCTGGCGGGGGCGCGTTCTCCTGGGTGATTATTTGTGGTTATTTGTGGTTTTTCCCGGTTTTCCCCCTCCCAGGCAGCGCGGGAGGAGGAAGGGGCTGGCTCAGGTGTGGCTTTAGGACCCAGCGGATCCCCCGTGCTGGAGGTAGGAGGTTTTTCGGGTTTATTGTTTTTTTTGACTCATTTCAAGAGTTTTGGGGAAGCAGAGAGAGGAGACAGAGGCTGTGGCCGAGGGCAGAGCCGGCACTCACTGGTAAGGACCAGGCTAGGGAAACCCCCCCAGTTCCCAGGAATTCCGAGATCTCCCCCTCAGCAGCAAACGGGGCTGAACTCCCGTTTTGAAGGCTTTGTGAAATCACCTTAAAAACTCAGTCGGTTGGGAGCTTGGAAAAAATGCTTTCAACTTTTTAAACTCACAAAGCCAAATGCCCTTTATTTTTGGGGTGCTGGAGGAACAGCAGCCGGGGGGGGGGAGCCGGGGGAGAGGGGGCCCTTCTTTGAGGCCTGACAGTTGTTGGAGATTTTTAACCACTTCCAAAAAGTCTAAAAATACCAAAGCCTGATGGAAGCCGTGGGTCGGTTGGGGGTGTTTCTGTGGGGTTTTTTTCCTTTGTTTTCCATCCTGGGAAGAGATTGTAGAAA
Organism: Muscicapa striata striata; assembly: GCA_030060385.1. Classification (NCBI taxonomy): domain Eukaryota; kingdom Metazoa; phylum Chordata; class Aves; order Passeriformes; family Muscicapidae; genus Muscicapa; species Muscicapa striata. The sequence goes on along the minus strand of JAREIS010000269.1, from coordinate 785,847 downwards.
AGGGATCTTTTCTTCTGATTTATTTTGGGGGATGGGCCCCTGAGGAAAAGGTGATGTGTGAAAATGGGGATGGGGGCACTGAGTTCTTTACCTGTGGTTTGGGGTCACAAAAATTTGAATCCTTTAATATTCCCTTTGTTCTCCCACTCTCTGGCAACAGGAGAAAAGAAAAAGAAAAAAAAAAAAAAAAAAAAAAAAAAAAAAAAAAAAAGAAGGAAAAGAAAGGGAAAAAAAAGCTGAGGGAGGGGGAGAAAGGCTGGGGGAAGAAGGTGGGGTTTAGCAGAATGAAAGGGACTGTGGTGTTCTTTCTGCGGGGTTGATTGTTCCCAGATGTGCAGTTGCAAAAACATCTGGCGCGGTCGGAGCCGCCGGACCCCTGCACGGAGGGAGCGGAGCCTGGAGAAGGGAAGGGAAGGGAAGAGAAGGGAAGGGGGAACCACGGGGCCCTCCCGGCGGGGAGCGGCCCGAGCGGGGGGGGACGGGGAACGGGGCTGGAGGCGGCTTCATCCCCTTCTTGGTGGCCTTGGGTGAAGGGGGGACATGGTGGGGACATGGTGGGGACATCGCCGGGACAGCGGCGTCGCTCCGGGGTCTCCGTCGGGAGCAGCCGCTGGCGCCGCCGTCGGGGCAGACGTGACCCGACTGTCCCCGTGCCGCGGCCAAACCCTGCGAGCTCCGGCCAAGGCTTGGGGGAAATTCAGGGAATTGGAGCTCGGGAGAAGCTGTGCAGGCTGGAAACGGGGCTGGCAGGGAGGGCACTCGGGAAACGGGTCCTTGGGAGGGTGGGAGGATGGCTGGGGATGAGGGGATGGCTCCAGAGGTGGTGTCTGTCTGTCCATCCATCCCTCCATCCATCCATCCATCCATCCATCCATCCATCCATCCATCCATCATCCATCCATCCATCCATCCATCCATCCATCATCATCCATCCATCATCCATCCATCCATCCATCCATCCATCCATCCATCCATCATCCATCATCCATCCATCCATCCATCCATCCATCCATCATCCATCATCCATCCATCATCCATCCATCCATCCATCCATCATCATCATCATCATCCATCATCATCCATCCATCATCCATCCATCCATCCATCATCCATCCATCATCCATCATCCATCATCCATCATCCATCCATCATCCATCCATCATCCATCCATCCATCATCCATCCATCATCCATCCATCCATCCATCATCCATCCATCATCCATCCATCCATCCATCCATCATCCATCCATCATCCATCCATCCATCATCCATCATCCATCCATCATCCATCCATCCATCATCCATCATCATCCATCATCCATCCATCATCCATCCATCCATCCATCATCCATCCATCCATCATCCATCCATCATCCATCCATCCATCCATCCATCCATCCATCCATCCATCCATCCATCCATCCATCATCCATCATCCATCCATCCATCATCCATCATCCATCCATCCATCCATCCATCATCCATCCATCCATCATCCATCCATCCATCCATCCATCCATCCATCATCCATCCATCCATCCATCCATCCATCATCCATCCATCCATCATCCATCCATCATCCATCCATCCATCCATCATCCATCCATCCATCCATCCATCCATCATCCATCCATCCATCATCCATCCATCATCCATCCATCCATCATCATCCATCATCCATCCATCCATCCATCCATCCATCCATCCATCCATCCATCATCCATCCATCCATCATCCATCATCCATCCATCCATCCATCATCCATCCTCCATCATCCATCCATCCATCATCCATCCATCCATCCATCCATCCATCCATCCATCCATCATCCATCCATCATCCATCCATCCATCCATCCATCCATCATCCATCATCCATCCATCCATCCATCCATCCATCCATCATCCATCATCCATCCATCATCCATCCATCCATCCATCCATCATCATCATCCATCCATCCATCCATCATCATCCATCCATCATCCATCCATCCATCCATCCGTCCATCCATCCATCCATCATCCATCCATCATCCATCCATCCATCATCCATCATCCATCCATCATCATCCATCCATCCATCCATCATCCATCCATCCATCCATCATCATCCATCCATCCATCCATCCATCATCCATCCATCCATCCATCCATCCATCATCCATCCATCCATCCATCCATCCATCATCCATCCATCCATCCATCCATCCATCATCCATCCATCCATCCATCATCCATCCATCATCCATCCATCATCCATCCATCCATTATCCATCCATCCATCCATCCATCCATCCATCCATCCATCCATCCATCATCCATCCATCCATCCATCCATCCATCCATCCATCATCCTTCATGGACTCCCAAATATGGCGATGGTCCAATCCCCAGTGGCTCCAGTCCTGGGAATGGGGAGATTCCTATGGAATGAGCTGTGGTGGGGAAGGGGCTTTGTTTGGTGGGGCTGCAGGGGGTGGTCCCTGAGGGTGCTGTGGTGGTGCTGGAGAGGGCCTGGGGACCAGAGGGTGTCACATTCTGAGTGTGGTGCAGGACAAAGTCCTTGGAAAATGCCTTTAGTGACTGGGGTGGCTGGAAAGTGTAGGTTTGATGATGGAGTGGGATGGGGTCCCTGGAGGATCCCACACTGTGGAGCTGGATGGGACCCCTGGAAGGTGCAGGATGGATCCCTGGAGGATCCCACACTCCAAAGCTGCTGTGGCCGGTCCCCCTGACCCTTCCCCAGTGTTGTGGGGCTGGAGCCACCTTCCCCCCGGGATCTGGGCCCAGAAGCTCTCCCAGCACAGGGGGGGTTGATGTTCCCTCTCCACAGTCATGAGATTCCAAAGGGCTCCTCTCAAACTACTTCCCTTGGATTTCAAAGGACTTTTGGGGGAGAATTTCTTTTGCCTTTTGATTCGTCTGGAAAGGAGCCCCAAAGTTCCACTCTGAGGGGTCTGGCCCTCTCCTCCCACAGCCTGGGAGTGATCCCAGATCCTGGCAGTGATCCTGGCAGTAATCCCGACACCCCAGAAGTGATCCCAACATCTGGGAGTGATCTCGGATCCCGGGACTGATCCCAACATCCCCGGGAGCAATCCCGACATCTGGGAATGATCCCGGGAGCGATCCCAGCACCCTGGGAGTGATCCTGGTAGTGATCCCCCCTCCCGGGAATGATCCTCCATCTCAGGAATTATCCCCCATCCCGGGAGTGATCCCAGGAGCAATCCCCCATCTCAGGAATGATCCCAGGAGCAATCCCCATCTCAGGAATGATCCCAGGAGCGATCCCCCATCCCGGGAGTGATCCCAGGAGCGATCCCCCATCCCGGGAATGATCCCAGGAGCGATCCTTCATCTCAGGAATGATCCCAGGAGCGATTCCCCATCCCGGGAGTGATCCTAGGAGCAATCCCCCATCCCGGGAATGATCCCAGGAGCGATCCCCCATCCCGGGAACAATCCTTGGAGTGATCCCCCATCTCAGCAATGATCCCCCATCCCAGCGTTTCTCCTCCCTGCTCTGCCCGAGGGATATTCCAGGGCTTGGTCCTCGCAAATCCCCTGGGAACGGGCGGGAAGCCTTTTGGGGGAAATTCCTTAATTTCTGAGGTTTCTGAGGAGGAGGGCTTTTTTGGAGCCAACTCCCGGGGGCACCTCGGGGGCGGGGGCAGCTTCCCTGCGTGTCCCCTCCCTCTGAATTCCCTCTGCTCCCATCCAGACTCCTCCGGCTGCATCCCGGCCGCGCTCCCGGCGCGCATTCCAGCAGGATGAGAGCGGCGGAGCTGCTGCTGCTGTGTCTGCCAGGTGAGTGGCCCCGGCCCAGGTGACCCCCCGCACGTCCCAGCCCGCATTTCCCAGCTCCGTTCTTACCGAGTTTCCTCGTTTTAAAACCCCGAGGCACAGCTGAGGGATCCAAACTCTCATTTTCAGGGTCTAACCCCGTTTTTAGAGACAAAATCCCAAATTTTTTTGTGTCTCCAAGCTTCATTTTTACTTCCCAAAACTTCATTTTAATATTCCAAACCCTAATTTTTATGTCCCAAACCGTCACTTTTATGTCCCAAAACATCATTTTTACGTCCCTACACCTAAGTTTTAGGTCCCAAATCTTCACTTTTGAAGCCCAAAACTGATTCTGTGGTTGAAAACTTCATTTTTTTTTTGTGCTACAAACCCTCATTTCTAAGTCCCAAACGCCCTTTTTGAGGCCTAAATGTTCATCTTAATGCCCAAAAGCTCATTTTTAAGGCCCAAAATTCAGTTTTGAGAGTCCAAAGCCTCTGATTTAGAGGCCAAAGTTTTGTTTATAGACCCAAATGCCCAATTTTTTTTGGCCCAAAGCCTCATTTGGGAGGACCAAAGCCTCCAAAAATCCATTTTTAAGGCTCAAAGTGTAAATTTTCTCTACCAAAGCATGGTTTGAGGGATGATCAGGAGGTGCCACTACTCCCAGTGATTTTTGGGTGGCTGCACCATCACTGTTATTCCCCAGAATTCCCCCAAAATCCCACTTCAGGCTCATCTTCAGTCTTTGAGCTGGGGCCACAAGGCACTGAGCGAGTCCCTCCCTCTGTGGGGACACAGAGGTGGCACAAAACTGGGACAAAATCCAGGAAAATGAGGTTTATAACCCCAAGGGGGGGCTGGCAGAGGCAGGATGGAAACAAACAGGGAGGGGACAGAGCCAGAGCCAGGAAATTTTGGGTGAAACCAGCTCCACACAAAGGCTGGAGGACACATGGAAAACATTATGGGGCAAGGGAAGGGGGGCAGGAGCCTCAAACCCCGGCCCTGCAGCATTCCCAGCCCAGGGATGCTCCTGTCTCCGGGACACGGAGGGATGGAGGATGTGCTGACCCCCCCTTCCCGGGAATTCCAATCCTTTCAACTCTTCCACGCTGGATTTGGAGCCCATTTTCCCCCAGATCCACAGCAGGATGAGCCCCGAGGGGATCCAGGGGCTTGGGGGTCAGCGGGGCCGTGGGATCCTCTGGGATCTGGATGCTGCAGGGATCCCTGGCTGGGGCTGATCCTGCATCCCTGAGAATCCCAAATCCTTTTCTGGCTCTGCTGGGGCCACGTGGCCCTGGGGACAGAGGGACTGGGGATGGTGGGAGCAGGAAATCCCAAATCCCGGGTTTGGGGTGTCTGTGGGAATGCTGGATCCCGGTTTGGGGTGTCTGTGGGAATGCTGGATCCCGGTTTGGGGTGTCTGTGTCCCAAATCCCAGACTGTGTCTGTGGGAATGCTGGATGCAGGTTTGGGGTGTCTGTGGTCCCAAATTGTTTGGGTGTCTGTGGGAATGCTGGATCCCGGTTTGGGGTGTCTGTGGGAATCCCAAATCCCGGGTTTGGGGTGTCTGTGGGAATGCTGGATGCAGGTTTGGGGTGTCTGTGGGAATCCCAGTCTGGGGTGTCCCTGCCCCCCTGATGCCCTCCCCTGCCCCGCAGCGCTCCTGGTGCAGGGACAGTTCAGCAGGTTCGAGGGCATCACCTACCCCGAGCCAGCCCAGTACTCCCAGTACGACCAGCAGGCAGGTGAGCCTCAGCCCCGGGCTGGGCCAGCCCTCGCCCAGACCCCTCTCCTGCCTCCCATCCCTTCCCTGGACAAACACCCAGTGCTCAGATCCTCCTTTGGGCTCCATCCTCTTCCTCCCACCCTCGGAATTCCCAACCTTCCCATCTCATCTCTCTGCTCTCACTGACAAGTCCTTATTGAACCTTTATCCAATTCTTTATCAAACCTTTATCCAGCTATTTATTAAACCTTTATCCAGTTATTTATTAAGCATTTGTCCAATTATTTATTAAACCTTTATCCAGTTATTTATTAAACCTTCATCCAAGTCTTTGTTAAACCTTTAACCAAGCCTTTATTAAACCTTTATCCAATTATTTTTGAACCTTTACTCATCCCAAATCCCCACCTGGTGGGAAGTGGCCCAGGCTCACCCCTGGAGTGGCTGGAGGGAGTTTTTCTGACGCCTCCTCACAGAATTCCAGGGATCCCATTTCCTGCTCCTGACCCCCACGGGATGAGTTTTCTCCCTAAACCCTCTCTCAGCCTGTTTCTGTTTTTTCCCCAGAAATTCAGGATTACTACGACTACCATGGTGAGTGTTTCCCTGGGGGATGCTGGGGGGATCAGGATCTTGGGGTGTCCCTGCACTGGCTCTCTCCTTGCAGATGTCACCCCCCGAGCCCCAGAGGAGCAGTTCCGGTTCCAATCCCAGCAGCAATCCCAGCAGGAAACCGTGCCAGCCCCGACCCCAGGTGGGTGACAGCCCCCAGGGTGAATGGCAGCCCCCCAAGATGGGTGACAATCCCCCAGGGTGGGTGACAGCCCCCAGGGTGAATGGCAGCCCCTCAAGATGGGTGACAATCCCCCAGGGTGGGGGACAGCCCCTGGTGTGTGTGACAGTCCCCCAGGACGGGTGACAATCCCCAACCCCAGTCCCAGGGCTGGCCTCTCCCTTCCCTGCACCCCCAGCCCCAATTTGCTCCCCCTGGAGCCGCCGCTTGGTCCCAGGGATGCCCCAAAATCCAGGGGAGGGGCAGGGAGAGGCTTCTGCAGCATCCTGAAATTCCCTCCCATGTCCCCTGTCCCCCTGTCCCCTGTGTCCCCTGTCCCTGTCCCCTGTCCCCTGTCCCCTGTCCCCTTTTGCCCCCGTCCCCCTTGCCCCTGTCCCCCCTTTCCCTCCCCTGTCCCTGTCCCCTGTCCCCTGTCCCCTGTCCCTGTCCTCTGTCCCCCTGTCCCCTGTCCCCCCCTGTCCTCTATCCCTGTCCCTCTGTCCCTCTCAGCTGCGCTGCCCGAGACGGAGCCCACGGAGCCGGGGCCGCTCGGTGAGTGCCGATCCCACCCCCGATCCCCGCCCTGGGGCCGCGCTGTGCCCCGGGGTGGGCGACAGCCGGGCCGGGGGGGGCTCTGGCTGAGGAATTCCCGGGAATTCCCGTTTTCCCAGACTGCCGGGAGGAGCAGTACCCCTGCACCCGGCTCTACTCCGTGCACAAGCCCTGCAAGCAGTGCCTGAACGAGATCTGCTTCTACAGGTGCGTGAGGGAGGGGAAACGCTCCCTGAACCCTCTGGAGGTTTGGGGAACCCCTGTGCTTTACATCCCCACCCCTTCTATCCCCAAAACTTTCCAGCCTCCGCCGGGTGTACGTCATCAACAAGGAGATCTGCGTCCGCACCGTGTGCGCCCACGAAGAGCTGCTGCGAGGTGAGAGGGGGCACCCCGAAAATCGGGATCATCCCGTTCAAATCACCCTTTCTCCCGTCATTTGGGGAGGGAAAACCCCGCTGGACGAAAGGTCCGGAGACCCCCGGGGCAGAGCGGGATCGCGCTTTGGGGCGGGGCTGCGCTGGGGCCCTCCCTCGCTGCTCTCCCGGAGTTGTCCCGGAGCTATCCAGGGACAATCCCTCGCTTCCCGCAGCCGACCTGTGCCGGGACAAGTTCTCCAAGTGCGGGGTGATGGCCTCGAGCGGCCTGTGCCAGACCGTGGGCGCGTCCTGCGCCCGCAGCTGCGGCGGCTGCTGAGCCCCGGGGCAGCTCCGGGACCCCGGGACCGCTCCGGGACCCGGCTCTGGGACCCCGGGACCGCTCCTGGACCCGGCTCTGGGATCCCGGGACCGCTCCTGGACCCGGCTTTGGGATCCCGGGACCGCTCCTGGACCCGGCTCCGGGACCCCGGGACTGCTCCAGAACCCCTGCACTGGGACCCCAGGACCCAGCTCCAGGACCCCGGGACCCCAGGACCCCACTCCAGGACCCCGGCCCCGCTCTGGCCCTGCTCTGGGACCCCAGCTCCCCTCCGGGAGGGGCTCTGGCCCTGCTCCAGCCCCACTCCAGCCCCACACCCTGGAGATCCCATGCATGAACGAGCAGCTCCCCGAAATCCCGGGGTTTCTCCTTTTTTTTTTGTGCACATAATGATTAAAACAGGGTGGGGGGTTTATTATTTTTTGTGTCTTTCTCTGTTCTGTGGTGGAGAGGGAGCTCCGGTCCCTGTGCCAGAGAGGCCCTGCAGCTCCCAGCTCCCTCCTCTGGGATTATTCCAAATTTTGGGGCTCCTGGCTCCTTCCTCTGGCATTATTCCAGATTTTGGGGCTCCTGGCTCCTTTCTCTGGGATTATTCCAGATTTTGGGGCTCCTGGCTCCTTCCTCTGGGATTATTCTCAATTTAGGGGGAGTTTCTGGCAATTTGAACAGTTCCCAGCTCTGTGCACAGGAGCTATGATGGTTAGGGGGGGTTAGAGGGGGTTGGGGTGTGAAATGCTCGATTTTGGGGGATGTAGGGGCTCAGTTTGGAGCAGTCCCTATAGGAAGAAGCACAGTGTGAAAATGCTTGGGGTAAGGTCTGTGTCACTTATAGACAATAAAGGGGTTTGGGGTGGGTTTGGGGCCAGCTTTGGGGTGCTGCCCAATTCCCCTAATGAAGGTGGAGGGCTTGGGGTCTCACAGTGTTAATCCTCTATAGAACCGTTGTGGGGGAGCCTCACAGTGTTTAGGGTCCCCTATAGAAAGGGTTGGGGTGTGCTGCATGCAGAGGAAGCAGGGGTTGGGGATTTCCTGCAGCTCTGTAGAAAATTGTGTAGGGCAGCTCTAGGATATAGGGTCAGCTCAAATAAAGGGACAGCTCAGGTATGGGGGCAGCTCTGGGATATAGGATGTGTCTCACATACAGTGGGTGTGTCCTGTCTATAGGGTGCAGCTTTAGTCTGCAGCCTTTCTCTTGTCTGTAGGGTGCAGAGCTGGTCTGCAGGGTGCAGCCCCCTTTCATAGGGTACAGCTCTCATTACAGGGAGTATCTCAGCTATAGGGTCCATTTCCCATGTATAGGGTGAATTTCCCTTCATTAGGGTGAATTTCCCCCCAAAGCTATAGGGTGCAGCTTTATCATCATCATTATTTGTTATTTATTACGATTCTTTATCCTTTACTCTTCATTGTTATTAATCATTATTATTGGCTTTTGATTATTGTTTCTATTTCTTATTAATTATTCTTGTTATTCATTATTATTTAGGGACCTAATTCAACCCAGCCCAAATCTGGGCCTTCCCAAAATGCCAACTTCCCCCCAGAAAAACCCCTCAGAACTCTCAGTTTGGATTTTTCACGTTTATTCCCACTGGGAGTGAGGGGGGTTGGAGCCAGCACCTCCTGTCCCGTGGCTTTCCCAACCCAGAGCACCAATTCCCAAAAATTTCATACAAAATCCCCACTAGTTCCTAAAAAAGATCCTTCAAAAACACAAATCCAGAGATTTTTTTGTTAGAAAAAGGGGAAAGATTAGGATGTGAGGGCAGGGCTTGGAAGGTTGAAGGGGGATAAATTAGTTGGGTTTTCTGGGGCTAAAAAAAGGAATGGGGAAAGGAATATTCCCCGTTTTTTCATTAAAAAATGAAACAGGAAAATGGGTAAACCACCATGAGGTCCCAAATTGTACCAAAAATGGAGAAATTTTGTCAGCTGGTGGGAAAAATGCAGCTTTTTCCTGAAGAAAAGGGAATGAGGAGGCAAAAATCGCTGTGGGTTTGGAGCAGAGAGATGGGGATGGATCCTCCCATCCCTGAGCTGTGCTGGGCTCTGCTGTGGATTTTGGGGCGGGGCTGGATCCCCTCAGCCCTGAGCGGGGCTGTGCCGGTCCCTGCGGATATCCCGGAATTCCCGGAATTCCCTAAGTTCCGGTGGGATGTCGCTGCAGCTCCTGCTCCTTGAGCAGCGCGATCTGCACGAGGAGGGGAGGGAGGGGATGTTGTGTGGCCAGACTGTGTCCCCATGACACCCCGGGCTGTGTCCCCGTGTCCCCCGGGCTGTGTCCCCGTGTCCCCCGGGCTGTGTCCCCGTGTCCCCCCGGGCTGTCCCCGTGTCCCCCCCCGGCTGTGTCCCCCCGGCCTGTGTCCCCGTGTCCCCCCGGGCTGTGTCCCCGTGTCCCCCCCGGCTGTGTCCCCCCGGGCTGTGTCCCGTGTCCCCGGGCTGTCCCGTGTCCCCGGGCTGTGTCCCCATGACACCCAGGCTGTGTCCCCGTGTCCCCCGGGCTGTCCCCGTGTCCCCTGGGCTGTCCCCCGTGTCCCCTGGGCTGTCCCCGTGTCCCCCCGGGCTGTGTCCCCCTGTCCCCTGGGCTGTCCCCGTGTCCCCCCGGGCTGTCCCCCTGTCCCCCCGGGCTGTGTCCCCGTGTCCCCCGGGCTGTCCCCGTGTCTCCCCGGGCTGTGTCCCCGTGTCCCCTGGGCTGTCCCCGTGTCCCCCGGGCTGTCCCCGTGTCCCCTGGGCTGTCCCCGTGTCCCCCGGGCTGTCCCCGTGTCCCTCACCTGCTCCTCCAGGCCGCCGCGGCCAAGCCGGAGCCGCTCCAGCTCCCGCTGCAGCTCTGCCGGTGCCCGGAGCTCCAGCGCCGACACCTGCGCCTGCGGGAGGGGTGCGGGCACCCCGCACTGGGCACTGCCTGCACGGGCAGCCCGACACCGCCCGGGGCCAGCACCAACACCGACCTTCCCGCTGGGGTGAGCCCAGCCCCAGCCCAGTACGGGCACGGGACCATTCCCATTGGGATGAGCCCAGCCCAGTGCCTGCACTGGGACCATTCCCATTGGGATGAGCCCAGCCCAGTGCCTGCACTGGGACCATTCCCATTGGGATGAGCCCAGCCCAGTGCCTGCACTGGGACCATTCCCACTGGGATGAGCCCAGCCCCATTCCAGTACCAGCACTGGGACCATTCCCACTGGGATGATCCCAGCTTCATCCCAGCAGCAGCACCAGGCTCATTCCCATCAGGAAAGGGACCAGGATCAGGATCAGGAAAGGATCAGGAAAGTCTCCCATAGGACCAGACCCATCCCATGGATCAGCTCCAGCCCCATCCCATGGATCAGCTCCATTCCCATCCCATGGATCAGCTCCATTCCCATCCCATGGATCAGCTCCATTCCCATCCCATGGATCAGCCCCCTTCCCAGCCCATGGAACAGACCCCTTCCCATCCCGTGGATCATCCCCATTCCCATCCCATGGCTCATCCCCCTTCCCAGCCCATGGAACAGCCCCATTCCCATCCCGTGGATCAGCCCCAGCCCGTGGATCGGGCCCAGCCCGGCGCAGGGACCCACCCGCAGCACCTGGATGCGCTTCCGAGCCTCCTCCAGCTCCTGCTCGGCCGAGCCCCCAGGGAGACCCGACCCCGCTGGGAGCTGTGCAGGCCCAGCCCGGCTGGGAGGCTCCTGCTCCTGCCCGGACACACAGATGAATATTGAATAAAGTATGTGCAATAAAAATACAGATAAACTGAAAAATGTATTAGAGTAAAAAAAATATACATATATTTAAATATATATATATATGTTATCTAATATAGCATCACATAATTAGATATGATGATATAGATATGAGGTGATAATTACATAATTAATTAGCCCATAAGGGTGCGGGGCTTTATGGGTGATCCACAAGTCCTGCATGAGGTCAAAGTTCAGTGAATTTGGGCTGCGGCCCCCCTCACCTCCTTCTGCCTGTCCTGGGAGGGCATATTCTGTTCCGGCGGCATTCCCTGTTCCGGCGGCATTCCCTGTTCCGCGGCATCCCCGGCTCCCGCAGCACTCCCGGCTCCCGCAGCTGCTCCCGCAGCATTCCCGGCTCCCGCAGCATTCCCGGCTCCCGCAGCACTCCCGGCTCCCGCAGCATCCCCGGCTCCCGCAGCACTCCCGGCTCCCGCAGCTGCTCCCGCAGCACTCCCGGCTCCCGCAGCATCCCCGGCTCCCGCAGCACTCCCGGCTCCCGCAGAACTCCCGGCTCCCGCTGCTCCCGCAGCTGCTCCCGCAGCATTCCCTTCTCCCGCCGCGCCTCCGCCAGCGCCCGCCGCGCCTCCTCCAGCCCCTCCTGGGACACCGGGGGACAGCGAGACAGCCCCGTGACACCCCGGGACACCAGGGATGTCCACAAGACAGCCGCAGGACACCCTGTGACATCCCAGGACATCCCCGGGACAGCTCTGGCACACCCTCGGGACACCCCGGGACTGGCAGAGGGCTCAGGGGAACTGGGAATGGGTCCAGGGGTGGCTGGAAGGGGTTTTGGGGGGCAACTGGCGGTACTGGGAAAGAGGTTCAGGGAAACTGAGGGAGTTGGGAGAGGTTTCAGAGGGAACGGGGGAGGTGGAAAAGGGTCCGGGGGAGGTGGGAGGGAGTTTAGGGAGAACTTGGAGGACTGGGAGGGGGTTCACTGAAAATGAGAGGACTGGGAAAGGGCTCGCGAGGAGCTGAGGAGGACTGGAGGGGTGTCAGAAGGAACTGGGGGCACTGGGAGGGGTTCCGATCCCACCTGGAGCAACCTCCGGTCCGTCTCGCCGGCGGCCAGCGCGTTCTGGAGCTGGAGGAGCCGCTCGTGGAGCAGGGACCCGCCCGGAGCTTCACCCTTGGAGCCGCTCCCCGGGAACGGCCCCGAGCCGGACCCGGCCTGAGCCAGCTGTGACCCAGAACGTTACCGAGAGTGGGGGAACTGGGGGCACTGGGGGCACTGGGAGGGCGCTCCGGGGAAACTGGGGGCACTGGGAAGCCATTCAGGGAAACTGGGGAAGTGGGAGGGGGTTTAGGGGGAACCGAGAAGGGGTTCAGGGGACCTGTGGGGCTGGGAAAAGGCTCAGGGGAAACTGGGAGGAGGTTCGGGGGAAAATAGAGGAACTGGGAGGGGATTTGAGGGGACTGAGTGGGTGTTCAGGAGGAATCCAGAGGATCTGGGAAGGAGATTCGGAGAGGACTGGGAGACTGAGAGGGGTTTTTGGGGAACTGGAGACAACTGTGAGGGGATCCAGGGGGAACTCGGGAACTGGGATTGGGCTCAGGGGAAATTGGGAAAGCATTCGGGAGAAGCTGCGGAAAACACAAGGTGTTCAGGGGGAACTGGAGGTGGGTTCATTGGGAGCTGTGGGACTGGGAAGTGCTTCAGGCGGCACTGGGAGGGCGCTCGGGGGGAAACTGTGGCACTGGGTGAATGAAATCCCGCTCAGCCGCCGGGAGCGGGCGGGCGGTGGCGGTACCTGCGCCCGGAGCTGCTCCGCTCGCTGCCGCGCCTCCCGCGCCTCCGCGTCCCGCTCGGCCGCCGCCCGCCGGGCCTGGCCCAGCTCGGCCTCCAGCGCCCGCCGCTGCAGCTCCAGCCGGCAGCTGCGGCTCGCACACCTCCAGCCTCTGCCGCGCCTCCTCCAGCTCGCCCAGCTTCTCCTGCGGCCGCCGCAAGGCGGGCGTGGAGCCGGGATGTGGCAGGCATGCACCCACCTGGACTGCCCGGCATTCCCACCCGGCACAGCACCATTCCCACCTGGCACACCATCATTCCCACCTGGCACAGCATCATTCCCACCTGGCACAGCACCATTCCCACCCGGCACAGCACCATTCCCACCCGGCACAGCATCATTCCCACCCGGCACAGCACCATTCCCACCCGGCACACCATCATTCCCACCCGGCACACCATCATTCCCACCCGGCACAGCACCATTCCCACCCGGCACAGCATCATTCCCACCTGGCACAGCACCATTCCCACCTGGCACAGCACCATTCCCACCCGGCACAGCACCATTCCCACCCGGCACACCATCATTCCCACCTGGCACACCATCATTCCCACCCGGCACAGCACCATTCCCACCCGGCACAGCACCATTCCCACCCGGCACAGCATCATTCTCACCCGGCACACCACCATTCCCACCCAGTACGCTGCCATTCCCACCTGGCACACCATTCCCACCCGTTTTTCCCCATTCCCTTTTCCCCCTATTCCCACCCGTTTTACCCCCATTCCCCCCAGTTTTTCCCCCATTCCCACCTGTTTTCGCCCCATTACCCCATTTTTCTCCATTCTCCCGTTTTCCCCCATTCCCACCTGTTTCCCCCATTCCCCCGTTTCCCCTCATTCACCCCTGTTTCCCCTCATTCACCCCCGTTTCCCATTCCCCATTCCCCGTTTCCCCCCATTCCCTCTTTTCACCCCGTTCCCCATTCCCCGTTTTCCCCGTTTCCCCCATTCCCCGTTTCCCCCATTCCCCCGTTTTTCCTCATTTCCCCGTTTCCCCATCATTGCCCCTTTCCCCCATTCCCCCTTTTCTCCCCCCATTCCCCCATTCCCCGTTCCCCATTCCCCGTTCCCCATTCCCCCTTTTCCCCATTCTCGTTTCCCCATTCCCCGTTCCCTATTCATGTTCCCCGTTCCCCATTCCCCGTTCCCTGTCCCCCGTTCCCCGTTCCCCATTCCCCATTCCTCATTCCCCGCTCCCCATTCCCTGTTCCCCGTTCCCCATTCCCCATCCCCCGTTCCCCATTCCCCATTCCCCGTTCCCCGTTCCCCGTTCCCCCTTCCCCATTCCCCGTTCCCCATTCCCCATTCCCCGTTCCCGTTCCCGTTCCCGTTCCCACCTGCGCGGCCCGCCGCTCCCTCTCAGCGGCGCGCAGTCGGTCCCGCAGCTCCCGGCACTCCCGCTGGCAGCTCCGCAGGCTCTCGTCCCGCAGCAGCCGCGAGGTGCGGGCAGCGCTCAGCTCCCGCCGTGCTGCGGGGACACCGCACGGGACAGGGCTTTGTGCGGTTATCGGGGCGCAATGGGGCTACCGGGGTTCAGGGGGTGCAAAGGGGTTACTGGGGTTTAGGGGGTGCAGAGGGGTCACTGGGATTTAGGGGGTGCAGAGGGGTTACTGGGGTTCAGGGGGTGCAATGGGGTTATTGAGGTTCCTGGGGGTGCAAGGGGGTTCCCTGGGGTTCTTGGGGTGCAATGAGGCTACTGGGGTTCATCAATGTGCAGTGGGGTTCAGGGGGTGCAGAGGGGTCACTGGGATTCTTGGGGGTGCATTGGGGTTATTTGGGTTCTTCGGGGTGCAGTGGGGCGGGTTCCCCCCCAGTAACTGGGGTTCATGGGGGTGCAGTGGGGCGGGGGGAGGTTCCCGGGGTGCATGGGGAATTGAAGTGGGTGTTACTGGGGTTTATGGGGGGTTACTGGAGTTGATGGGGGATGAAGAGGGGCTTTTGGGGTTTTTGGGGGTGCAGGGAGGGTTCCCGGAGTTTATGGGCGTGCAATGTGGTTTTGCTGGGGTTTATGGGGGATAAAGAGAGGCTTTGTGGGGTTCCTGGGGGTGCAAGGGAGGGTTCCCGGGGTGAATGGGGGATGGAAGAGGGCGTTACTGAGGTGCATGGGGTGCAGTGGAGTTCCTGGGGTTTGTGGGAATTGTAGAAGGGTTTATTGGAGTTTCTCGGGCATGTTGGAGGGTTACTGGAGTTTATGGGGGTTTATGGGGGATGCAGGGGGGGTTTATGGGGATTGCAGAGGGATTTACAGGGTGTGCTGGAGGGTTACTGGGGATTTTGGGGGTGTGCAGAGCAGTTTACTGGGGTCTGTGGGGGATGCAGGGGGAACTGAGATTTATGGGGCTTTACTAAGGTTTAGGGACATAGAAAATGGGTTACTGGGATTTATGGGGGTGTAAAGGGGTTTTTTGGGGGTGCAGAGTGGTTTACTGGAGTTAATAGGGGATGCAGGGGGGTTACTGGGTCTATGGGGGTGCAAATGGGTTTTATGGGGGTTTATGGGGATGCAGAGGAGTTTTACCTGTTTTATTGGGACTTACAGAGTTTGCACTGGGGGGTTCCCAATTTTACTGGGAATTACAGGGGATCCAAGGAAGGTCCCCAGTTTTACTGGGGTTTCTGGGAGACTCAGGAGTGTTGTACCCACTTTATTGGGATTTATGGCGTTTGCTCGGGGCATTTCCCAGTTTTCCTGGAGGTTGTGGGAGGTTTATTGGAGGAGTTTTACAGGGAGGTTTTCTGAGTTTTATTGGGGTTTTATTGGAGTTTATGAGGGAAAAACTGGGAGGGGTTACTGGGTTTACTGAGGGATGCACAGGGGTTTTACCCCTTTGCTGGGATTTTTGGAGACTGCACAGGGAGTTTACCAATTTTACTGTGATTTACATGGGAGTTCACAGGTTTTACTGCAGTTTGTGGGGAAATTTTAAATGGGTATTATCATAATTATTATTATTATTATTATTATTATTATTATTATTATTATTATTATTATTATTATATTTAATGGTTTGGGTCTTTAATTTTATTTTATTGGGATTTATGGAGTTTGCACAGGGGGTTTTACCAGTTTTACTGGGTTTTGTGGAGTTTACCAGTTTAACTGGTATTTACACGGGATCCACAAGGGAGTTTACCAGTTTTAGTGAGGTTTATGGGCATCTATGAAGGTGTTACCAGTTTTACTGGGATTTATGGGGGATGCAGAGAGGTTTTACCCATTTTATTTAGTTTAGGATATATGGAAGGTTTTACCACTTGTACTTGGGTTTAAAGGAGGTACAGAAGAGTTTTACTGGGGTTTACTGGGATTTATGAGGTTCTCACCAGGATTTCGGAGGAAATCCCGGGGAGCATCCTCTGGTCTGGGCAGCACCGCCCCCCGCCCCGTGCCTCAGTTTCCCTCCGAGCTCCCACTCGCAGTGGAGGCTCCAGCAGCCGCCAAACCACCCAAACCCCACCAATTCCCCAAAACCCGCATCACCTTGCTCGCTCTCGTCCAGCAGTTTCTGGAGCTGCTGTGCCCGGGCACCGGCGCTGTCCCGCTCCGCCTCCGCCTCCGCCAGGCGCCGGCCCAGGCTGCCCAGCTGCCCCCGGAGCTCCTCCTGCCGGGAACACGGGCTGGGAAAGGGCCGGAAAGGGCTTTTTTGGGATAACGGGGACGGGGAGGACGGGGGGACGCACCCGCTCCCGCTGCGCGTCCTGCAGCTCCTGCAGGAATTCCCGCAGCGCCGCCCGCAGCGCCTCGGGATCGGCCTCGGGGTCCGGGAGAGAACCGGGGCTGTTCGGCCCCTCCGGGCCACCCCCTGCGGGGGACAAGCGCGGTGGCATGGGGACACCAGGCTGGGGGAGGGGATGGAGCAGCGGGGGACACCAGGGGGCAGAGGATGGAGTGAAGGGGAGCCCTGGGATGCAGGGATGGAATAGCAGGGTTTGAGTGACCCCAGGGATGCAGGGGATGGAATAGCAGGGTTTGAGTGACCCCAGGGATGCAGGGATGGAATAGCAGGGTGTGAGTGACCCCAGGGATGCAGGGATGGAATAGCAGGGTGTGAGTGCCCCAAGGGACACAGGGGCCGGAGCACCGGTGTGTTGGAGACCCCCAGGGCTGGATCAATGGAGTGACACCTCCCTTCTCCGCAGTCCCACCCGGTGCCCCCGGGGCCACTCACCCTTGGCCCTGGCGACAGCCACGGTGCGGCGCAGGGTGGCCTGGAGGCCGCCCAGGCGGGACTCGGTGGCCCTGCGCTGCTCCTCGCCCCGGGCCAGCTCCGCCTCCAGCCCCTGGGCCCGGCCCTGAGCCGCGCTCAGCCGCAGCCCCAGCTCGGCCACCTCGGCCCGCGCCGCCTCCACCTTGAGCTGCAGGTTCCGCGCGTCCGCCAGCAGCTTCTTCTCATTGCCCCGCGCCTCCTCCAGGCTGCGGGACAGCTCCTGCTCCCGCCGCCCGAACTCCTGCTCCGCCGCCGCCAGGCGCTGCTGCAGCTGCTGCAGCTGCCGGAGGGACCAGGGAGGGGTCAGGGGAGCGGGGATGGTGGGGTGGGAGGGATGGGGAACGGGAGAGGGGAGCAGCGGGGTGATCGGGACCCCAGTGATGAGGGGGATGGAGCAATGGGGTGATCGGGACCCCAGGGAGGGAGGGATGGAGCAATGGGGCCACAGGGAACTCCAGGGATTCAGGGAATGGAGCAATGGGAGCATCCAGGGACACAGGATACCACGGTGATGGGGATGATTTGGGACAACTGGCACCAAGCATGAGGGGACAGGGACACCTCCAGATACACAGGAAAGCCAGCTATGGGGGGGCAGGGACACTTCAGGATGTGGGACACCCACAGCGGGGTCTTGGGGACCTTGGGGACGCCCTCACCTCCTTCCGGGCAGCCTCGGTGCCGGCCTCGCTCTCCGCCACCTTCTGCCTGAGGCCAGAGGCTTCGCGGCGGCTCCGCTGCTCCCGCTGCTCCTCCAGGGCCACCCGCGCCTGCAGCTCCCCCAGCTCCCGGCCCCGCCGGCTGTTCTCGCTGTCCAGCTCCTTCACCTGCCCACGAGGGACCCCCGCGATGGCCGGGCAGGCTCTGTGCCGCCCCGCTGTCCCCGCTGTCCCCGCCGTCCCTGACCTGGCGGCGCAGCTCCTGCAGCTCCCGGCGGCTCTCGAGGCGGGCGCGCTCCAGCCCCGCAGCGCCGCCCGCAGCTCCGCCACCTCCCGCTCGGCCGCCGCCCGCGCCGCCTCCAGCAGCGCCAGCCGCTGCTCCTTGTCCTCTCCGGAGCGCTTCAGGCTGCGGGGAGTTGGGGCTGGCAGCACCCGGCTGGGGGGGCAGCATGCCCCCGGCCCCGGCTGTGCCCCAGTTCTGCCCATCCCGGGTGTCCCCCCCAGCCCCACATTTCCATCACCTTGTCCTGAGTGTCCTCCTGACCTGGAGCATCGCTCCATCCCAGCAGCGGATGTTGAGCACCCCTGTGTCCCAAAATCACCTGGCACCGCCCTCCAGGGTGAGGGGTCACTCACCGCTCTAATTGCCAGCTCCTGCTTGCCCTTATCCTGAGCGTCTCCCAACTCCTGCACCTCCCAGCTTGGGCTTCCCTCACCCCGAGCATCTCCCAACTCCTGCATCTCCCAACTCCTGCACCTCCCAGCTTGGGCTTCCCTCATCCCAAGCATCTCCCAACTCCCGCAATCTCCCAGTTTGTGCAGCCCTTTGTCCCACCCATCACTCCGACTCCTGCATCTCCCAGCCTGAACATTCTCTTACCCTGAGCATCCTCCCAACCCCGAGCATCCCCTCCAAGGTGCTGCACCCGCGCCCCGCACCTCCCGGCAGGGATGGGGTGAGTGCATCCCGCATTCCCGACCTGATGCGCTCTCCCTCGGCGCGCCGCAGGGCCGCCCGCAGCTCCTCGTTGGAGCGCTGCAGCGCCTCCTTCTCCCGGGCCGCATCGTCCAGGGCCCGCCGCGCCTCCTGCGCCCGCCGCCGCTCGCTGTCGCGGCCCTCGCGGCTGTCGCGGGCCTCTCGCTGCGCCTCCAGCAGCTCCCGCCGCGCCGCCGCCCGCGCCTCCGCGCCCGCCCGCAGCTGCGCCTGCGCCTCCTCGGCCTGCCCGCGGGTGGAACTCAGCGGGATTTGGGCGTTTTGGGGGGGCGGGAAGGGGTTTTTCGGGGGGACTCACCTCCCGCAGGGCACTGTCCCGCTGTTTGGCCGCCGCTGCCGCTTGGTCCCGGAGCGCCCGCGCCTCCCGCTCGTGGCTCAGCGCCGCCTCCTCCGCCCGCGCCCGCAGCGAGCGCAGCTCCGCGGCCAAATCCTGCGGGGACACCGCACCCTGGGACTCCCCCTCCCTTCGGGGGTCCCCGGGGCGGCACGGCCACGGAGGGGTCCCGGACAGGGGGGGCAATGGGGAAGGATCCCGGAGAGAGGGGGGCAGTGGGAATGGGATCCCGGAAAAGGGGGGGCAGTAGGGACGGGGTCCCAGAAAGTGGCAAAGGTCAATGGGAATGGGGTCCCAGAAAGGGGGGGCAGTGGGAATGGAGTCCCGGAAAGGGGAGACAGTGGGAATGCAGTCCAGAAAGATGGGGGCAGTGGGGCCGGTGCAGGGATGGGGTGAGGGGGCTCAAGTACCACAGCTGACCCCCAATGCCAGAGGAGATGGGGGTGAAGTTGGGGGGCTGCAAGATAAGGGGGTACTGTGGGGATCCTTAGAATGGTGAGGCTGAGGCTCAAGCAGGGGGGTTCAATGGGGAGTACCCAGGAATGGGGGGGGCTGCAATGAAGGCACCATGGGGGATACCCAAGAATGGGGGCTGCAATGGGGGGCCCACAGGGGCGCATGGGGGGCTGTAAGAGGGGGGCCACAGGAGATACTCAGGCAGGAGGGGTTGCAGGGGGGGTTGGAATTGGGGGTGATGGGGGGACACCCAGGCATGGGTGGCTGCAGTAGGAGGGGACACTTTGGCAATGGGGGTTGCAATGAGGGGAGACACCTGGGCACAGGGGCTCTGTGCCACTCTGGGGGTGTTCTGGGAGCCCCCCAGACCCACCTCCTCCTTCTCCTGGTGGCCGCTGACCTCTCGCCGCCGCTGCTCCAGCTCGGCCGTGGCCTCGTCCAGGCTCCGCTGGAGCCCGGACAGTGTCCCTGCCAGGGCCACCCGCTCCTCCTGCTGCAGCGCCAGAGCCTGGGGGGACATCGGGGGTGGCACAGGGCCAGGGGACATGGGGGTGGCACAGGCACAGGGGGACATCGGGGCTGGCACAGGGACAGGGGGACATGGGGTGGCACAGGCACAGGGGGACATCGGGGTTGGCACAGGGACAGGGGGACATGGGGTGGCACAGGGACAGGGGGACATGGGGTGGCACAGGGGCAGGGGCATATGGGGGTGGCACAGGGACATCGGGGCCACCACCTGCTGCTTCTCGCTCTTGTGCTGCTGCCGCATTGCCGCCAGCTCGGCCACCAGCTCCTCGTGCTCCTGCACCAGCCGGCCCCGCTCGGCCTCCAGCTCCTCCTGCCGACCCCAAAATCACCAGTGAACCCCAAAATCACCAGTGAGCCCCGAAAATCACCAGTGAACCCCGAAAATCACCAGCAAACCCCAAAAATTACCAGTAAACCTCGAAATCCCCAGTGAGCCCCAAAATCACCAGTGAACCCCAAAATCACCAGTGAACCCCAAAAATCATCCGTGAACCCTAAAAATCATCAGTGAACACCCAAAATCATCAGCGAATCCCAAAACCAGCAGTGAACCCCAAAAATCACCAGCGAACTCAACCAATCAGCACAGCACCCCGAGCACCATGCCCCAACAATCAGCAGAAATGTCAGGAATCAAGGTTGCACCCCAAAAATCACCAACGGTGCCCTCAACAATCAGCATGTGTATCAAAAATCAGCTCTGCACCCCAAACATGTACATTTCACCCCAAAAACCACCACTGAGCCCCCAAACCAAACATTTCACCCCAAAAATCTCCATTGTTCCCCGATTGCCAACATCGTGCCCCAACAATCATCCTTAAAACCCCCCCAAAATCACCATCACACCCCAACGATCTCCACCACAGCACCCTAAAATCGCACCGCCGTGCCCCCAAAATCACTCCCCCATCCCCAAATCCCCGTGGCCCCGGCCCGCGCGCACCTTCTCGCGCTGCAGGTGCTCGAGCTGCTCCCGGTGCGCATCGCGGGCGCTCTGCAGGGCCGCGGCCACCGCGGCCGCCTCGGCCACCGCCACCGCCTGGCGCCGCTCCCGCCGCGCCACGCCAGCTCCGCTGGGGGACACGGGGACGGACATGGGGACACCCCCAGACATGGGAACACCCCCAGGCACAGGGAGACCCCCAGGCATGGGGACAGTCCCAGTCACAGGGACACCCTCAGTCATGGGGACCCCCCCATACATATGGACACCCGATGCCAATGGGGAAAGGTGGATGGAGCTGAAGATGAAGATGGGGATGGTGAGAATAAGGATGGATGGGGATGAAGATGGGGATGGATGGGGATGGATGGGGATGGGGATGATGAGGATGAGGATGGGGATGGGGATGAAGATGGGGATGAAGATGGGGATGAAGATGGGGATGAGGATGAAGCTGGGGATGGATGGGTTGGAGCTGGGCACGGCTGGGACGATGGGACACATGAGTGGCTGGGACCCCTCACCCTCCAGTGCCTCCTTGGCCTGGGTCAGTGTCCGGCCTTGGGCCTCCAGCTGCTGATTGCGAGCCTGGAGCTGGACCAGCTCCTGCTGCAGCTGGAACACGCTGCTCTCCAGCCCCTCCTTCTCCGACCTGCGGAACGCCAGGCACGGGGCTGGGCACAGGGCTGGGCCCGCCCTGGCACCCACCTGTGCCCAGCACCCACCTGAGCCCGGCACCCACCTGAGCCCAGCACCCACCTGTGCCCGGCACCCACCTGTGCCCGGCACCCACCTGTGCCCAGCACCCACCTGTGCCCGGCACCCACCTGTGCCCAGCACCCACCTGTGCCCAGCACCCACCTGAGCCCGGCACCCACCTGAGCCCGGCACCCACCTGTGCCCGGCACCCACCTGAGCCCGGCATCCACCTGTGCCCGGCACCCACCTGAGCCCGGCACCCACCTGAGCCCGGCACCCACCTGAGCCCTGCGGCCTCGCGGTCGCGGTGCCTGTCCTGGCGCTGGGCAGCCGCGAGCCTCACGGCCAGTCCGGCCCCATCCTGGGCCAGCGCCGCCTGTCTCCGACCCAGCCGCTCCTGCTCCTCCCGGAGCCGCTCCTGCTCCGCCCGCGCCCGCGCCAGCGCCTCTCCCGCCGCGCTCTGCTCCTGCACCGCCTGCGGGCACAGCGGTGACACCAGGGACAGCCCAGGGACCGCCAGAGACAGCTCACTGACCACTAGGAACAGCCCAGGGACCACCAGTGACAGCCCAGGGACCGCCAGAGACAGCCCAGGGACCGTCAGAGACAGCTCACTGACCACCAGTCACAGCCCAGGGACCACCAGTTACACCTCACTGACCACCAGTCACAGCCCAGGGACCACCAGTTACGCCATGCCCCCCTCCCCACCCCTCCCAGTTGTCCCTGGCACTCTCCCATTTTCTCCTGACACACCCTCAGTGGCCCCATGACACCTCCCCACCCGTCTCAGGTACACCTGACAGTCTCCCCATCCTTCCCAGTTACCCCTGGCACACTCCCAGTTGCTCCAGCACCGTCCCAGTTGCCCCCGCGGTGCCCACCTGGCCGAGGCTGTGGCGCAGCCGCTCGTGGAGCCCGCGCAGCTCCCGCAGCTCCTCCCGCAGCCCCCGCCCGTTGTCCCGAGGGTCCCCGTGCCTGCTCCAGGCCCCGCCGCTCGTCCCCGGGCCGGGGGCCGCGCTCCAGCCGCGCCCGCAGCAGCGCCAGCTCCCGGCACAGCTCCCGGGTGCGCAGCCGGCCCCGCTCCCGCTCCTGCTCCTGCCGCTCCAGCTGCCGGCTCAGCTCCGCCTTGTCCCGGGCCAGCCCGGCCGCCAGCTCGCTGGTCTTGGCCAGAGCGTCCCGCAGCCGCGACTCCTCTGCCTCCGCTGCCCGCCGGGCCTCCGCCAGCTCCCCGCAGCTGCTCTGCGCCTGTGACCGGGCACCGGCTGGCACCGGGCACGGTGGGACGGGGGGCACTGGGGCTTGGGGGGCATGGGGGCGACTGGCGCTTGGGGGCACCAGCCGGACACGGGGGCAACTGGGACACGGGGGACACGGGGGGTGTTGGAGCTTGGGGAGTACCTGGGGCAGGGGGGACACAGAGGGCACTTGGGGCTCACCTGAGGCCTGGGGACACTGGGCACCGGGGCACAGTGGGACAGGGGAGACTGGGGCTTGGGGAGCACCCTGGGGGCACTTGGGGACACTGGGGGTATGTGGGGGCACCAGTGGAACTGAGACATGAGGGCATGGGGCTGCCCCCAAGGCAGGGCTGGCACTCCTGGAGATACATCCATGGGGATGCGCCTGTGTCTGTGCCCGGTCCCGGTGTGGGGCGGGTCCAGGTGCCCACCTTGCCCAGGGCCTCAGCCAGCGCCTCCTGCTCACTCTGGGCCAGCTCTGCCTCCAGCAGCGCCCGGCTCAGCGCCTCTCGCTCCTCCAGCAGCTCCCGCTGCGCCCGCGCCCGCTGCACCTCCAGCTCCTGCACCTGCTGCTGGCTGTGTGGGGACAGCGCCCACCTGTGTCACCTGTGCCCACCTGAGCCCTCCTGAACCCACCTATACCCACCTGTACCCATCCGTGCCTCCATGCCCATCATGCCCACTTGTGCCCACCTGTGCCCTCCTGAACCCACCTGTACCCTCCATGCCCACCTGTGCCCACCTGAAACCTCCTGAATCCACCTGTACCCTCCTGTGCCCACCTGTACCCATCTGTGCCTCCATGCCCACCTGTACCCACCTGTGTCCTCCTGAACACACCTGAAACCTGCTGAACCCACCTGAACCCACCTGTACCACGTGTGCCCTCCCTGCCCACCTGTGCTCCAGCTGCTGGCGGGCAGCCTGGGCGTCGCGGGCGGCCTCGTCCCGTGAGTCCTGCAGCCCCTCGCTGCGGCGCCACAGCTGCTCCCGCTCCTGCTGCAGCGCCCCCACGCGCTGCTGCTCCTCCGCCAGCGCCGCCTCCGCGCGGCACAGCTCCCTGCCGACACACGGGGACACGGGGACACATGGAGACACGGGGACACGGGCACAATGGACACAGGCACATGGGGACACGGGGACATAGGGACATGGGGACACGGGGAAAACGGACACATGGAGACATGGGGACAACGGACACATGCAGACACAGGGACACAGGGACACAGGGACACAGGTACAATGGACACAGGGACATGGGGACATAGGGACATGGGGACACATGGACACGGGGACAATGGACACATGGAGACACGGGGACAACGGACACATGGAGACACGGGGACACAGGGACACAGGGACACAGGTACAGTGGACACAGGGACATGGGGACATGGGGACATAGGGACATGGGGACACATGGACACGGGGACAACGGACACACAGACACGGACATGGGGACATGGGGGACAAATGGACATGGGGACACAGGACATGGGGACACAGGGATACATGGAGACATGGACACGGTGACACATGGGGACATAGGAATACAAGGACACATGGGGACACAAGACACACAGACACATGGGAACGGGCACATGGACACACAGACACAGGGACACAGGCACATGGACACAGGGACACACAGACATGGGGACAGATGGGGACACATAGATACAAGCGCAATGGACACACATACAAGGACACGGGGACACATGGACATGGGGACACAGGGACACATGGACACAAGGACACACAGACATGGGGACGGATGGGGACACACGGATACAAGCACAGGACAGACCCATGGATGCAGAGGGACACAGGGACACGCAGGGACAGACAGACAGGGCGGTACCTGCGCAGCCCCTCGGCCTCGGCGCGCAGCCGGAGCCCCTCCTGCTGCGCCTCCTCCTGCGCCCGCCGGCAGCTCCCAGCCTCAGCTCCCAGATGCTCCAGTCGCTGCTCCAGCATTCCCAGCTCCTGCCGCAGGCTCCTGGCCACCTCCCGGCCCGCCTCCACCTGCCTCTGGGCCTCCTGGGGGTCAGCCTTCATCACATCCCCATCCTCGTCCCCTTCCTTCCCATCCATTCTCATCCTTATCCTCGTCCTCATCCTCATCCCATCCCATCCCATCCCATCCCATCCCATCCCATCCCATCCCATCCCATCCCATCCCATCCCATCCTCCTACTCCCAGCCTCACCTGCAGCTGGATCTGGCGCCGGCTCAGGGCCGCGTGCACGGCGGCGGTGGCAGCGCTGGCAGAGAGGCTGCGGAGAGGGGACACGGCGGGACACGGCGGGGACACGGTGGGTGTTGGGGGCTCGGGGTCATCCGCCAGCACTGCCTGTTCCCAGCAAAACCCAGGGCAAAGTCAGGAAGGGAAGGGAATAAAGTCAGTGAGGGGGGAACCAAAGTGAGAAAGGGGAAATGGAATCAAGGGAAATTGAGATGGGAAATGGGAAATCAAGTCAAATAAAGGGGAAACTGAGTAATGGAAAGGGGAAACTGAGTAAGGGAAAAGGGAAACTGAGGCAGGAAGGGAACACTGAGGCAGGGAGAGGACGCTGAGGAAGGCGGGGGACACTGAGGAAGGCAGAGAGGGGACACTGAGGCAGGGAGAGGCCCCTCGTGGCTGTGGGTGGCCCTGGGGTGTCCCAGCACCTGGGTGACCTCGTGCAGCGTCCGGCGCAGCAGCTGCAGCTCGGAGCGCAGAGCCTGCACCTGCTCCGGCGACGGCTCCCGGGCACGCGCGGCCTCCTGCAAACCCCGGGACAGGATCAGGCCAGGAATGACAGACGTGCCCCCCCCCAAACCCCCCCACACCTGCACCCACCAGCTCCCGCAGCTGCAGGGTCAGCGCTTCCACCGCCCGCTCCTTCTCCTCGTCCTCGCTCCGGCGCTGCTCCAGAGCCGCCGTCAGCTCCGCCAGCCTGGCCGGACACGGCCACCATCGATCCACGGCACATCCCTGCCTCCTCCTGCCTTGTGTCCCTTCCCATCCGTGCCACAGCCCCAAAACATCCCCAGTGGCCCCACCCTGCTGGTGCTCCTGCATCCCCTGCTGCTCCTGCATGCCTCCTGCTGCTCCTGAACTCCTCTTGGTGCTCCTGAACTCCTCTTGGTGCTCCAGCATCTCCTCGCGCTCTTGCATCCTTCTTGGTGGTCTGCATCCCTCTTGATGCTCCTGAACCCCTCCTGGTGCACCTGCATCCCCTGCTGTTCCTGCATCCCTCCTGGTACTCCTGCATCCTTCCTGGTGCTCCTGCATCCCCTGCTGTTCCTGCATCCCTCCTGGTGCTCCTGCATCCTTCCTGGCACTCCTGCATCCCCTGCTGTTCCTGCATCCTTCTTGGTGCTCCTGCATCCCTCCTTGTGCTCCTGCACCCCTCCTGGTGCTCCTGCATCCTTTCTGGTGTTCCTGCATCCCATTCCTCCTGCATCTCATTCCATCTCATTCCCTCCCCATCCTGTGCCACATCCCCTGCACCCCCATTCCTCCCCTCGTCCATCCCGGTGCTCCCCAGCCCCCGTACCTGGCTGCCAGGGTGGTTTTCTCCAGCTCCGCGTCCCGTGCCCGCGCCGCCAGCTGTTCCTCCAGCTGCTCCAGGCGCAGCTCCTGCCGCTCCCGGGCCGCGCCCGCCTGGCTCTCGGCCAGCCGCAGGTTGGCTGCCAGGTGCAGGCAGGCGGCGTGGGCGGCGCGGCCCGTCCGGGACACCTCGTGGCCCAGCTCCGCCAGGTCCCTGCGCGGGCGGGAGGTGCAGGCTGGGATCCTCAGGGATCCCCAGAGGGAGAGCTCCCGCCCCGGGCCCCCCTGACCTCTCGGTGGTGGCCTTCATGTCCCCGAAGTGGCGCCTGAAGGCCACCAGCTGCCGCCAGAGGGTCAGGAGCCGGCTGTGCTCGTTGCTGAAGTAGGTGTTGAAGGACTGGCGTGGGATAGATCGGGATCAGGGATCCACCACGGTCCCCAAATTCCTAAATATCCCTCCTGGCCACACCCATCTCCACCACAGTCCTCCATAGCCCCACCTCAATTCCTGTGGGCACGGAGAGGGTGGGGGGCGACAAGTCCCTGCCTCCCATCCCTTCCCCATTACATTCCCCGAGTGCCCAAATCCTTCCCCATGGAACATCCCCCCGGCCCTGCATCCCTCTCACGGGTCCTGTATAACTGTCCCTGACATATCCCCACATCCACCTGTCTCACAGCCCTTTCCAATCCCAAACCCTTCCCCATGGAACATCCCCCCGGCCCTGCATCCCTCCTCAGTGATCCCACATCCCATAGCCCTCTGCCTTGTATCCTCCTCCCATCACATGCCACACCCCCATGCTCCCCAAATTCTGCTCTTTGCAGCATCCCCCATCACCCCACATCCCTCTCCATGATCCCACATCCTCCTGCCTCGCATCCCTCTCCCCGCTGCAGCTGCCTGGTGGGTCCCAGTCCCTGTCCCTGCCCAGGGTGTCCCCACCTCCTCCTCGCGTCTCCACTCCGCCTCCCGCTGCTCCAGCTCATCCCGGGCCCGTGCCCAGTCTGCCGTGAGCTTCCGGATGTCCTCGCTCAGCGCCGCGTTGGCCACGTTGGCCTGTTCCAGCTGCTCCCGCAGCATGGAGTTCACCTGCACCAGGCTGCTGCTCCTGGCATCCCAGGGGATCACCATGGTCAGAATCCCCCGGGATCCCGCCCCTCTCTGCTGCTCCTGGGACTGCAGATCACCATGGTCAGAATCCCCCAGGAATTCTCACACCCACGCAAGGATCCTGCCCACCTCTGCTGCTCCTCCTCCAGCCGGATCAGGGCATTCTCCAGCTCGTTGCTGCTCTCCTCCTCGGGCTGGGAGCCACTGGCATCCAGCTGGATCTGCGAGAACATCCCCCTGCTGCCATCACCCCGATTTGGGGATTTGGTGCAGGGGAGCCCAAGGCGTTCCCTCACCGTCAGCCTCTCCTGCTCCAGCTCCGTCGCTTTCTCCAGCAGCTGCTGCTCCACTTCCCCGCATTTCTTCTTGTACTGCAACACCTTGGGGAGGGACAGGGGTGATACTGATGGTGGAGGGGGGTCCCCAAATTATCTCAGTGCCCCCTTGGGAAGGATTTACCTTGGCTTGGAGCTTCTGCACCAGCTGGGCCTGGCGCTGCTGGCCCTCCTGGTAGGCCTGGAGCTTCCTCTTGTAGGCAGCCTGCTCCTCCTCCAGCAGCCTCCGCAGCTCGATGTTGTGCTGGGCCAGGCTCCGGCTCTCGGCTGCTTCCTCCGGCTCCAGCCGCAGGCTCTGCTCCAGCTGGGGTAGGGGGAATCCAGGCTGACACCCCCACACCCCTGAGCATCCCCCAGCATCACTCCCAGCAAAGCCAGCACTGCCATGGGGCTCCATGGCAAATCCCAGCCAGCCAAAGGCAGAACCCCCAATCCCCACATTCCCTTGTTTCTCCATGCACAGGGAAGGGATGAATGGGAAATTTCAGGGGTGCTTTTAAGGATAACTCAA
The DNA here is from genome assembly GCA_030060385.1 of Muscicapa striata striata. NCBI lineage: Eukaryota > Metazoa > Chordata > Aves > Passeriformes > Muscicapidae > Muscicapa > Muscicapa striata. The sequence goes on along the minus strand of JAREIS010000269.1, from coordinate 757,204 downwards.
CCTCCAGTCTGTGGGTTCAGCAAAGCCCCTTCCCAGTTTGCATGGAGTGGCTGATTTTTAAAAGATCCTTGGGCACAAGAGTGGAAACTTGCCTGGGGATATTTTCCTGAAATTTGATTTTTTTTTAAATAATGAGGCACAAACCTCCAGGTTCCTCCAGAACCCCACCGGCCCCTCAGTTTGGAGTCACGCTCAGCACTGGAAGGTCCAAAGCCCTTTGGAATTCCCAGTTGCCAAGGCAAAGAACAGAAAAACTGAAGGATTTCCACGGGCGGGGGATTCTTCTCAAAATCCAGCAGGACAAATAAAACAGGGATGGACAAGCCCTGGCAAGCCAGGACTGGTCTGGACAATTCCCACCACAGGGATACTGCCACAGATGGGGAATGCCAAGGCTGGAGCTGGCAATGCTTGGATTTTGGAGTTAAAAATGTAGATTTTGGAGGGCTCACCCACTCACTGAGGGTATTGTACTTGATGGCCAGCTCTGAATTTTGGGGTTAAAAAGGGGGATTTGGGAGGGCTCACCTGCTCACTGAGGGCGTTGTACTTGATGGCCAAGTCTGGATTTTGGGGTTAAAAAGGGGGATTTGGGAGGGCTCACCTGCTCACTGAGGGTATTGTACTTGATGGCCAGCTCTGAATTTTGGGGTTAAAAAGGCAGATTTGGGAGGGCTCATCTGCTCACTGAGGGTGTTGTACTTGATGGCCAAGTCTGGATTTTGGGGGGAGGGCTTGAATTGTAATGGCCAAGTCTGGATTTTGGGGGATTTGGGAGGGCTCACTCGCTCACTGAGGGCGTTGTACTTGATGGCCAAGTCTGGATTTTGGGGTTAAAAAGGGGGATTTGGGAGGGCTCACCCGCTCACTGAGGGCGTTGTACTTGATGGCCAGCTCATCGCGCTCGGCCCGGCTCTGTGCCAGCAGGTCCTCAACGCGGGACAGCTCCTGCTGCAGGATCCGGTTCTCCTCCTGCAGGGACAGCAGCGAGGCCATGGCTCCTGGGGAATGGGATGGAGAGAGGCAGGATGGGATCTGGGATCCAGGATGGGATCTGAGATCTGGGATGGGATCCAGAACGGGATCCAGCCCAGCGCACAGCCAAGGCATCCTTTGCCACCACGAGCTGCTCTGCTCCCCTTGGGAAGGGGCCAAACCCTCCCTGGGTGCAGCATTTGGATAAAGGATCCTCAGAGACAGGAGCAACAACCTGCCTTGGGATCTTTCCCTGATATTTGCTTTGATTTTAATAACCAGGTGCAAAGAGGGGAAATTCCACTAGAATCCCACTAGTCCCTCAATTTGAGCCTCCTCCAGCCCACAGGGAGCATTCTGAGCCCTGCCCCGGCTGGAAATGCCACCTCCCCACTGGGACATTCCAAGGAATGCCCTTTGTGAGGGAAGAGCTGCTGGAAATGCGCAGTTGTAGTCAAAAACCCACTGGAAGTTTGCAGTTGTGACTGCAAGGATGTTCAGATCCACATTCACAATCACAAAAAATGACAGGGATTTGCAGTTGTAACCACAAAATCGCCAAAATCTGGTGTTTGGAATCACAAAGTGCTGGAGATTTACAGCTGTGATCCAAAACCACTTCATTTTGCAGCTGCAGCATAAAATCTCTGTAAATGTGTGTTTAGGATCATAAAATCATGGCAAGTGTATAGCTGCAACAGCAAAACTGCTGCAGAATTGCAGCTATGATCCCCAGACTGCTGCAAATCTGTGTTTGTGGTCACAAAACCCCCCACAGATTTATAGATGCAGTCATAAAACTGACACAAAATTGCACTTTGATCCCAAAATCCATTTTGATCCCACTTTGATCCAGCTACAATCCCAAAATACGCTGCAGACTTACAGTTGCAACCACAAAATCACTAAAAATTCATGTTTGTGATCCCAAACCTGCTGCAGATTTCCAGTTACAATCCCAAAACTGCTGCAAATTCATATTCATGATCCCAAAACAATTGTAAATTCATGTTTGTTTTCCAAGACTGCTGTAAATTCATGTTTGTGATCCCAAAACCCCTGTGAATTAATGTTTGACTCCAAAACTACTCCAGACTTCCAGTTACAATGACAAAAAATGCTGCAGATTTATAGTTGCAATCACAAAACTGGCACAAACTTGCATTTGCAATCCCAAAACTGCAGCAGATTCCCAGTTACAACAAAACTGCTGCATATTTACAGTTGCAACCACAAAATCACGATCCCAAACCCGCTGTAAACTCGCATTCGCGATCCCAAACCCGCTGTAAATTCGCATTTGCGATCCCAAGCCGCCGCACTTTTCCATTCGCAGCCACAGACCCGCCCCCGATTCTCCGCTGGGATCACGGAGCCGCCCCGCTCCGCGATTTCCCCACCACAAACCCCCTTTGCCCTCCCAAAGCCGCTGCCCAAGTGCTATTCCCGATCCCGACTCTGTTCCCGATCCCGATCCCGTTCCCGTTCCCGATCCCGATCCCACGCTCCCCCCGCCGGGGGGGACGCGGTGACCCCACCTCAGCCCCAGGAGCATCTCCCGAGCCCGGGCACCCCCTTGCCGCGGCCTCCTGGTCCCCAAGCCCCTTTTCCCGGGATTTGGGGCGGTTTGGGCTCGGTGCCCGCCCGCGGGAAGCGGATGCGGGGTCGGGATTAGCCCGAAATCCGCGTCCCCTCCCCGCGTGACGGCGGGAGCGGGGACCCTCCTCTTCCTGGAGGTCCCGACAGCGGTTCGGCCCCATCCTCTCCCCAGAAATCCCTCGGCATTCCCAGGCTTTGCCGACAAACCCACCCCGAGGCTGCCGGCGGGAGGAGAGCGAGGAAAAGGAAGGAAAACAAGCAGAGCCAGCCGCGGGCGCTGCCCGTGCCCAGGGAGGGCGGGTGAGTCCTTACCCGGGGGGGAGCCGCTCCCCAGCGGGGCACCGGGCTCCTCGGAGGGCCCGCTCCTTAAGCCCCACGGTCCTTAAGCTCATTAAGGCCCGGGAGTTCGCTCCGGCAGGAAAAGCTCCGGGGTGGAGCGAGCTGGGGTTGCCAAGGGGTGAAGCGGCTTTAACAGCCCCGGGATGCGGGGATGGCCCCGGGACCCCGGATCACCTCCCCCGCTGGAGCTTTAATTATCCCTCAGGTAATTAAAGACTTTCTGCCCCCACCCTAGTAGAGAAAATTGGGGATAAATCCCCAAGCCGAGCCCCAGAGCCCCCAGAACGGGGCTGGAGGCATCCCGCTCCTGAAACAAGGGATGGATCCGGTAGCAAGCCGCGCTCCAGGAAGGGGAAGCTCGCCCGGCCGCCCTCCCCTCGCCCCCCCCCGGCAGGGAAAGTGCCCTTTCTCCCCCGGAGAGCCGGAGATTACCCAGGCCAGGGAGCAGGCAGATAGGATTGAGGATTTACAGAGTCTTGGATGCCTCCAGCCAGGCAGGAGCTGCCTCCAATTCCAGCTCTGACCATTTGTGTCCCAAAACCCCTCCTTTTCCCCTCATTTCTTCTCTTACCTTCCCCTCCCGGTGTCCTTCCCAACAGAAACTACTGCTAAGCAACAGGTTCTGTTGTGCTCCGTGTCCAATCCCATTCCCTCGGCACCGGCAAGGAATGGGAATCACAAAAGCTCATCCCGGCCACTCCAAGCCCACCCAGGGGAGGAAAAGAATTCCAATCTGGCATCAAAACCATTTTATTGTTCACCTGTATGCATTACATTCTCACCTGGGTTCACTGCCAGACCCAGGGGGAAGCTCTGAAAGCAAAATGCCCATCATCCAGTTGGAAAAAGAAAGGGAAATCCAAGGAGTTGGATAAAAATAAGTGGGATTTCGTACTTGGAAAAGCCTTAATATAAATAGGTAAGAAAATATTTATTTGCTTCAAGAGGAATCTCAATCCCAGCTCTGTCCAAGAAACTGTCTTTGTTTTGTCCTTAATAAAATGTCCATGGAAAGGAGTAAAAAATCGTGTCTTCAACATAGAGAAGGAGTAAAATAAACTTCCCAGAGTAAAAAATGAGGAATTTCAGCATGGAAACGCCAGGATCAGGCTCCCCACATTCCGGTTAAGTGCTTAGAAAAAAGTCCAGGCAGTGCTTGGCATCCTGGCAGGGAAAGGTTTGTGTAGATTTGGGAGGTGGGATGGCTCCAAGGGGATGCTCCTTGCCAAGGGAAGGATTGATCTTGCCCAAAAGCACGAGGAGAAGGCAGAGGGATGGACCTGATGGCTTTTCCCAAAGGAGAAATCTCCAAGGTCTCCCATGATCCAGGCCCTGGATGTGGCAGGCCCAGGCTGTGGAGTGTTTTAAGGCACGTGGTTGGTTGTTTCCAGCACTTATTCCAGCATTTCGATGCTGGGCAGGATTTAAGGGCAGGAGTGAGGTGTCCTGAGGCTGCATCTTTGGTCCCACAGGAATCCCAGGGATTCCAGCACCCATGTGGGGAAAAGCAGATCAAGGCTGATCTCAGAACTGAACCCAGCCAGTGTTCTCCTGAGCCTGGTTGGAAGCTGACCTGGAGAGTGGGAGAAACAGGGAAAAAAGAGTGTTTAGAAATGGTAAAGGCATCCAGGGAGCAAACTGGGCTGCAAATGAGTTATCCAGGATCACCCCAAAACACTCCTGGAGCAGCAGAGCAAGAAGTGCCCATGGTCCCGATCTCAGGGAATTGGCAGCAGCACAGAGCCAAAGCTGCTTCTGAATCCCAAAACTGGGACTGGATGGAGCAGTGCCCCCATCCCAGCAGGGTTTCCAGCAGAACCAGGCAGTTTTGGGGCATCCAAATCCCCCCCCACATCCCTCTCCTGCTCACCCCGAAGCTTTGGCAAAGTCTCCCCAGACATCAGCAGCAGGAGCAGCAGTGGGCTGAGGCCAGGACAACAGGGAGTCTGTCAGAGAATTGGGAAGAGAGAAAACACCAGGAGTGATTTCCCACTCTCATGCCCAGATTCCCCCTGTTTTCCACACTTTGATGGATGAAGCAGCCCCTCAGGAGCTCTGTGGGAGCACAGACCTGTGATGGGGGTTCCCGGGAGCTGGGCGGGTGTGGATAGCGCGGCTGGGCGCTCTCCGGAGCTGGATTTTCCTCCAGGGGGTGGGGGGAGCAGGCTCAGGCCCCCAGGGCCTGCAGGACGTGGCCTGGTGCTCCCTGTCCCTCCTTCCTTTTTCTTCATGTTCTGAAAGGAGAGCAGGAAATTTGGGTAGGATTGCATTTAAATCCAGAGCCAGAGCATGAAAACCCTGGAAGCCAAATTGTTTTAATTTGGGAATAAAATCCTGTGCTGCTGCAGCATTCCACTGCTCGTGCATCCAAAGGTCACAGCCAGGGTGTTTTTTACCCCCAGATCCCACAGGCCTGGTTTTGGCAGCAGGAATTGATTGCACCCCCTGCAAATCCCTGCAGGCAGCGTTATGCTGACGGGGTCTGCCCTGCGCCCACGGCTGGGGATTTTGGGGAGGAGCTGCTGCTTCCTCGTGCCACCCAAAGGAAATGCTGGAATCAGCTGGGAAGGGCCCTCACAGCAATGTTGAGTTTGATGGTTTGTCCCTCCTTGAAGCCCAGATCCAGTTTGGGTCCCTGCTCCAGGTCCTGGGCCTGCTGGGCCAGCTCGCTCTGCTGCCTCACCCACCTGCAGGAATTAAACCCACGGAAAAGGAGACGTCACAGCCCGCCCCAGGCTCCCCCAGACAAATAAATCCTGCTCAGGATCATCCCCTCTGTGGCAGCAGGTCTGCAAAGGCCAAGGTGTAAGCTGAGACCTCACCTGAGGGAACACCCAGGGGATGATTCCCAGCAGCAGCTGCCAGAGCCCCATGGCCGCACCACACCCATCCCTCCCCAGAACCCCAAAATCCCACCATCCCCAGCAGCTGGAGCAGGCCCCCAGGGCAGCCCCTTACAGCAAATACAGGAAGCAGAAGAAATAAATTAGGAACCTGAACTGGGAGTTTGGACACCCAGTTTTGGACTTGGGAAGCCCAGTTTGGGAATGCTGCTGATCCAGGCTGGGAAAACCAGGAGAGAGGAAGAGCTGGGAGTTTCCTCCTCTTCCCACTACACCTGCCCATCCTAGCTCCCATTTCTCCACCACTCCTGGAGGAGACCTGCCAAAAATTGAGCTGAGAGGACACAGGGAGAGGCACAAACTCACTTGAAGTGGTCCTGGAGAGCCACATTGAAGTCAAAGGCATCGCCTCTGTCCACAAAGCCGACCCCGATGAACGCCCGGCGGCCTGGGCAGGGAGGAGGAGTCAGGGCTGAGATGCTGAGCAGCACAGGAAGAAGGATGGGATGCTCCATCCTGCACATCCCTGTGCCTGGCGCTGCCTCCAGAGGGAGCTGGGACACTGAAGTCTGAGCCATGGGACTGAGGAATCACAGAATCTCAGAATGGTTTGGGGTTGGAAGAACTATAAATCCCATTCCATTCCATGGGCAGGGACACCTTCCACTATCCCAGGTGGCTCCAAGGCCCTTCCAACCTTGGACACTGCCAGGGATCCAGGAGCAGTGGATCCACAGATTCTCTGGGCACCCTGTCCCAGGGCCTCATCACCCTCACAAGGAAGGATTTATCCCAATATCCCACCTGACCCTGCCCTCTGACAGTGGGAAGACACTCCCTGTGTCCTGTCCCTCCATCCCTTGTACCAAGGCCCTCTCCAGCTCTCTTGGAGCCCCTTTAGGGACTGAAAGGCCACAATTAGGTCACCCCAGAGCCTTCCCTTCTCCAAAGGCATCTCCAGGTGTTTCACCTCATTATCTGCACCTACAACTTGAGTACAAACAGCTTTTTAACTGGCAGCAGGGGATGCTCCTGCATGCTCCTACCAACGCTGAGCAGCCAAACCCAAGTGTTTTTGTTCCTGGTGAAGGTCAGAGCCGTGGGAGGGAGGCAGTTCCTCCCTCTGCCCTCCCTGTGCAGGGAATATTCCACCATGGAAAGCAGGAAACAAACAGCAGCAGCGAGGGCTCTGAGGGGTCCCCGGGTGTGCAGGACGCACCGTTCCCATCCTCAATCCGGATGACAAAGTATCTGCTGGAGTCTGTCACGCCCTCCACAGCGATCCCGGGGAACTGCTCCACAGGAGCCTGGGCAAAGAGCTCTCCTAGAAAACGAGAATGGGGCGAGGTAAGGCCGGGCTCAGCCGCACATCACTGCTCCCCACGGAGCGCGGAGTCCCGGGGTTCCCTCCTCACCCGAGGTCTTGTCCTCCAGCTTGATGAAGGCCGTGCTGCCCTTGGCCGTGATCCGCAGGCGGCCGCTCCAGGCCGGCTGGTCCAGCTGCCACTCCGCGGCTCTGGGAAGCAGAAGAGGAGTCTGAGCCCCTGTGCCGCCCCCAGCCCCGTGTGCTGCCCCGGAGCCCCTCTGCCTGCAGCTGGTAACGAGGGTCACGGTGGGGAGAGTGGCACTTGTCACAAGATGTCTCGTTTCACCCCAAAACAGCTGCTGCGTTTGGGCGGGGAACAGGCAGGAGCTGCGCGGGAGGTTTCGGTTCCCTTTCCGCGCAGTTTCCAGACCCGAAGTTGGGTTAGGGCTGTGCCAGGACAAGCTTTGGCTGGGGACTGACGGGTGGGAGCCCCAAAACACACGGGGGGATGGAGACACCCCTGTGGGGTGGGGATGTGGGGCACAGAGACCTCATGAGACAACCCACGGGGGGGCTGAGATACCCCATGAGGGGCAGTTCTTGCTGCCCCACGGGGAGCGAGAGACCCCAAACACCTCCTGGGAACCACAAACCCCACACATCTCATGAGAAGGGGACCCCCACAAACCCCACAGGGAGGTGGCGAGCCCCCCACGCCAGGAGGCGCTGAACACCCCGCGGGTGGGCGCGGGCCCCACCTGTAGCCGCGGTTGGAGGCCCGCGGCGGCAGCCGGTACACGAGCACCGCCGGCTTCACGCACAGCACCGACTCGTACTCCTCCGCCGCCATCGCGGCCCCGCCGCCGCTCTGTCCTGACGCCTCGATGGTGCCTCCGCGGCCGCCCGAGTGGGCGGCGCCCGCCGGAGAGGCGCTTCCGCACCGGCGGCGCCCCCTAGCGCTCGGGAGGACCCGGTGCAGGAACTGGAGCCGGCTCTGGGCTCCGAGGCACGAAACTCACCGGTTTCACTGGTTTTATAAATTTTATAAAATTATCAATCAGATAATTTTATCAATCAGATAATGGAGTCTACTATTTCTATTTATTTATATTATGGTGTTATATATTATATATATGCTAGTATTATACGTTCTATGAGACATATACAATATGTAAAATACATGTATTAGATACTGGGTTGTATCATATATTAGGTACTAATATTATATGTTTATTCTATATTCATTTTTATTAATATAATATTAATGTTTTTATATTTAATATAATATTAATATTTAATTAATAATATTAATATTTATATATTATATATTAATGTTATATGTTTACATTCTTTCTTTTATAAATAGAATTTCAAGGGAGCTGGGGGCTGTGGGAGCTGCCAGGGCTCTCAGACCTTCACCCCCAGAGCCTCCACGACCTTCTCTGGATGTTAGGGAGCACAACATGCAGGGGAGAACCCAGCATGGAGCAACAAAATAATAACTTTAGATTAAATTAGTTAAATTACTTAAATTCATTTGCTTGTTTCTCCTCCAGGGAGAAGCAGCACTCACATCCACATCTGGGATCCACATCTTCCCTTGAAGCATTGCCCTTCCCATCCTCCTTGGACCACTCCTCTCAACCACCCTAAAAATGGGGTAAAACACCCTGGGTTTTGGGTAAAACCAGCACAATTATGGGCAAAAGCTCCCAGATTTTACCTTCCTGGGTGGGGGGTTTTACACACCTGCCACCAAAACGCCGACCCTGACAGACACAGGGATAAAAGGAGGGAGCCATATAGCCGTGAAAAGTTTAAAGACATTTATTTAAAATACAATTTATAAAACGTTTTCTTTCCGGCGCACGTTTTTTGTCGGGGCGGAAACACGCGGTGCCGTGTCCATCCTCCCCCTCCTCGGGATGAAGGCGCTTCCCGCAGGAACGCCGCCGAGCCCTGCCCGCGGGCGGGACGTGTCCTGGGCACCGTGTCCTGGCACCGTGTCCTGGCACCGGGATGCAGCAGGAAAGAGCAGCCGGGAGAAGGGGATTTCAGTGCTGGAAAAGGGGATTTCGGTGCCGGAGGTGGAATTTCGGTGCTGGACACAGAGGAGGCAGCGATGCGGCGCCGACCGGCCGCATCGGAAATCCGGTGGATTTGGAAGGTTTTTGGCTATTCGATGCTATTTTTAGGAATAATTAAGGAAAGGCGCAGTGACTACGGTTATTGCTGACGTCCTTCTCCCTCCTGCCCCCTCCTGGAGCTCATCCCGGCCCCTAGCCTGAGGGGGATGAGCGAGATCCCCCAAAAGTCAGCAGTATCCCAGGGGGAATCCCAGGGGAATCCCACCCCACCCGGAACCAGCTGTGAGGAGCTCATTAAGGCTCCAGCAGATCGCTTGGATACACAGGTAGTTTCTATCTTCCCGTTTCTGTGGCATTTCAGCCTCATTTCCACAAAAGGCTTTTTGTGCACATCAAGATTGGCTCGTTCCCCCTCAGACCTACTGAAAGCAGCACTCTGATGGGATCCATTGGGAACCACCCAGGTTTTCAGGTCCTGGCCCCTCCAGGAAGAGCATTTAGTGTTCATCCAATCCCTTGATATCGAGTGATCCTCAGCTTCATCCAGGAGGGAACATCTCCATTCCTGGGGAGCAGCATCCTCCCTGTCCTCTTCCTGGGAGCTGGAGTAGGACGATCCCTTCCCTGAAGCCTCGCTGCCTCCAGGGAGATGGAGGAATCATCTAGGCTTTCTCCAGGGCTGGTCTGGTTCCCAGTTCTGTCACTCTGGGAGAGCTCGTACCGTCCCTGCACCACCAGGGCCAGACTCTTGGGATATCCCACTGCCCAACGTCACAGCCAGAGCCTCTCCTCCTCATCTCCCAAATTCTTCACCACCCGGCCCTTCGTGGCCAGACAGCAGGCATTTTCATGGGGTCACTCTGCATTCCCTTCTCCCCAAATACAAAAGAACCCAAAAGGATGTATTTTAAGCTTTTCCTCAAAGCCAGCAGGGAATCAAGGGGCCATTATAACAGGGGCCAAGATGTGAACTGGGTCCCACTCCGAGGTATCTGGGGGTATCCAGGAGTTCGCTTCCATGGCAGTGGAAATGGAGAGGGAGAAGCATGAGCTTGTCATCTTCAAGCCATCACATTCACGGAAATCCATTGTAATTCCCTTCAGAACACTCAGCTACCTCTCTGGATTCAAACAAACAGCTCAAATCCTTCCCATGCACTCCGCCGATCCAAGATACAGAAAGCAAACAGAAAACAAACAGAAAACCAAATAAAAGAACCTAAAATCCTTGGAAACAGAACTCGTTCTGGAAGTGATGAGGACAACATGCGCGGTGGCTGGGGAGTCTTCCCATCTTTTCTTTTTTTTTTTTCTTTCCTTAAATGCCAGGTTTTGAGTACAACAGAAGTTATTGCTGGCGCTCGCTCCGACCCGGGTGGGACACGCACAACTCCCTGCGCCCAGCCGAGTCCGGCACGGTCCCTCGTGTCCCCCTGGCTGTGGGGACAGCCCTGCTGGGATCGCCGCTCACAGTGGGTGGAGAGGGGAGGTCACAGTGCGTGGGGCTGAAGGTCACAGTGGGCAGAGCAAAAGGGTCACAGTGCAAATCACCCCGGGAGGTCCCCTGGCCCGGGTCCGTGTGTCCGTGCCGGCAGAACGGCGCCTCCGCCTCTATCTGCGCTGCTTGAAGCCCTGTGAGCCATCAGGGCCCAGCGGCTGCCGGATCACATTGTTGGGCTGCCTGGTGTCCTCGGGCTGCGAGATCCTCGGCCTGCAGGGACAGAGGGGGCACAGCTGAGCCTCGGGGACACGGGGAGCAGGGCCGGGACTGCGGTGACACAGGGAGCAGGGCTGGGGCTGCGGTGACACGGGGAGCAGGGCCGGGGCTGCAGGGACACAGGGAGCAGGGCCGGGACTGCAGCGACACGGGGAGCAGGGCCGGGACTGCGGCGACACAGGGTGCAGGGCTGGGGCTGCAGGGACACGGGGAGCAGGGCTGGGACTGCAGTGACACGGGGAGCAGGGCCGGGGCTGCAGGGACACAGGGAGCAGGGCTGGGACTGCAGGGACATGGGGAGCAGGGCCGGGACTGCGGTGACACGGGGAGCAGGGCCGGGGCTCTGGGGACACAGGGAGCAGGGCTGGGACTGCGGGACACGGGGAGCAGGAGCGAGGGAATGAGGTGTGGAATTCTGAGTGCCTTCAGGAAACCCCTGCACCACAGGAATGCTGTCACATGCTCTGGGGTCCCCAGCACAGGAAGGACATGGAACAAGTCCGAAGGAGCCTCCCAAGGTGGTCAAAGAGATGGAGCAGTTGTGCTGTGAGGAAAGGCTGAGGGAATTGGAATTGTTAAGCCCAGAACAGAGAACCTCTGGGGTGACCTAACTGTTGCCTTCCAGTGCCTAAAGGGGCAACAGGAAAGATGGACAGACTCTGGACAAAAGTCTGGAGAGACAGGTCTAGGGGGAATGGCTTCCCACTACCAGAGGGCAGGGATGGATTGGATATTGGGAAGGAATTCCTCCCTATGAAGGTGGGGAGGCACTCGCACAGGCTGCCCAGAGAAGCTGTGGCTGCCTTGTCGCTGGAAGTGCTCCAAAGGCACACAGACATGGCACCTGGGGACAGGTTTAGAGGGGAACACAGCAGTGCCAGTCGATAGCTGGACTCTGTGATCCTGCAGAGCTTTTCCAATCTCAATGATTCCATGGTTTATGGCCTTACCAGGCACTTCCCCTCGCTCCCACCGAGGTGAGGCTCTGTCAACAGAGCACCCCTCTCTCTGCTGGCTCGGCTGCACTACCCAAGGAGCCCATCCCCACTAGAGCCAGGCAGGAATTCCCCAGGGGCCCACGGGGCTGCTCTCACCTGTCCAGGATGGGCTTCTCCTGCTCCTCCTCAGGGCTGGCGCTGCCCAGGATGCGTTTCCTGGCCTCGGCGTACTCGGCCTCGCGCTGCGCCAGCGACTTGACGGGGAAGGCGGGGCGGCTGGCGGAGTGCGGGCTGCTGAGCACGCCGTTGGTCGTGGGCCGCTTGAGGATGCGGATCTGGGGCGGCGGTCCCGCGGGAAGGCTGTCGTCCTGGATCACGATCGGCACTTTGGGAGGGGATTTGGACTTTCTGCTGCTGGGAAGAAAAACATGGGGTTGGTGCTTGTTTTCCATGGGGGTTTTCCGCCCGGTAGAACTCCTGTGATTAAGAACAGCCTGGAATAATTAAAGACCTCGCTGTAGCTGTAACTCTAAACTAGAGCAGTGGATTAGCTTGGAAAGGGATATGGAAAATCAGTCCCTGCTGTGTTTGACACCATTAAACTGTACTGAAGGAAAGGGAACAGACACTGGGTAAAGTTTAAGCATTTCTTCTCGAAGATACTGGTATAAGCACCTTGATTTCATTCCCTGCAAGGATTTCTGGGGCTCCTCTCACCAGTATACCCAGACTGTCACTCCAACCCTGCCATTTCACCCCTCAGAGCCAGCTTGGCCCCAGGTCACCATCTGAATGTTTTATAGTCCCTTTTCTGTGTGGAACTCCCAGATGATAAATCCCATGACTCTCTAATAAGCAAAGGGGAAAAAAACCCCAACAACAAAGGACTTGTCAGAAGGGATTAAAAACACTTCTGGTAGGAGAAAATAACACATCCCTGCCCAGACCCAAAGGAAGCAGGAAAAGAAATTCTCCCTGATGCAAGACAGAGTGAGTCACTCCAGAGCCAGGAGCTGGAGTTACCTGACTCACCCATTTCTTGCCTCTTTCTTACACAGCTTCCCTCAAGCTGGAGCTACATCCAGTCAGGAGGAGCCGGCTCTGAAATCAAACCACTCTCAGAAGCTTTCTGCTGCCCCGCTGCGGCTCCAAAGGGCCACCTAGTGGCACGGAGACACGTATTCCCTAATTCTTAACTCCAACCCAGCACTCCCTGCTCAAGCTGTTTCCCCACTGCTCCCACTCCCCAGGCCTTCAGCTCCCCAACAGCACCTCAGGAAAATCAGGATTTTACCTTTCCTTCTGTGTGATCTTCAGCTTCTTTTCCAATCGTCTGTCTATTTCCTTGAAAAGAAAGAGAGAAAAGTAAACACACAAAGTTTTTAATAATATGAAGACCAATCTCAGTTTGGAGGTCTGAGTTTGAGCCTGTCTGGGCACACATTTAATTTCACTCTTCCGAATACTGATCTGTAAAGGCGGGAGGGAGTGTGTGATTCCGCCTGAGGATGACTTGGGAATCAAGAGGCAGGGAAAAGCAAAGCTTATCCATGGTGGCCATGTACGAGCCATGAGAAAAGCATAACCACCAGGAGTATCTTGCTGTACCCAGGAGCACACCAACAGCAGGCCATGGCTTCGGCGCTCATCACTCATTTTAACTTCAGGTGGTAAAAAAAATACCTGTGATGGTAAAACCTCATGGGATTCCACAGCAGGCTATTCCAGGATCCTGGCAGGGACCAGACCAAGCCTGCCAGGCAGAGGAGCAGCAGCAGCCAGGGCCGGGGCAGGCGTGATTCCAGGGGGAGCTGAGCCCCGAGCCCACGGCCAGGGACATGGGCAGGGGTGGCTGGCAGGGCCACATTCCTGCCAGGACAAGGCCCTGCCCTGCCCCACATGCACACAGGAAGCCTCCCTGTGCTGCTCCCTGCCTTTCCACATGCTGCCAAGTCACCCATCGGCAGAGAGACGCATTAATCACTGACAGAGCCCGGCTCTGAGCATCAGCCTCTGCCCGAGGCCAGCATCCACCTCAGCAAAGGTACCCAGGTGTTGTAACAGGAGCAATTTCACAGAGAAACTCAGCTGAGGAGGAGAACCAGGTTTCAACCTTCCTGCAGGCAACCTGCTCCAACCCCACTGGTATTTTTAGATCCTCATGACAGCTCCGTTAAAAGAGACTCCAAAACAGCTTTTTGTGTTTGATGTAATCATCAAGGAAGCGGGGAAAGCACTACCCGAGTGTCCTAGTTTAGCCAGCTGATAACTGGCACTACAGAAGGAAATTCCAAACTTCTGGCAGGAGGCAGCTGCTCTACTTTTAAGGCCTGGCTGCTCCTCCACATTGCCAGAAGAACCACAGTGGGCACAGCTCAGGAAAGGAACGGGTTTGGACAGAAATTCCCTGCCTCTGTGAGCAAGGAGCACAAGTCACAACAAGATGCCAAACCACAGTGCTGGCTGTTGGTCATACAGGCCACGGCAGCCTCCACCTAGAAGGGAATGAATCATTTCAGGTAGATAAAAGGTGAGTGGGAGGTTGAGCTTCCTACCCAGCCCTGTCCTGGGAGGTAACAAAACCAGGCAGAGCTTCACAAAGCAGGTCTCAGCCAGAGCCTCCTGGGGAGGGCAAACACCTGCAGTTTCCTTCCTCTTCAAGGGGACTGGGAGGGAGGAAAATCCTATTCCAGCACTGCTCAAGAGAGAGGAAAATGTGAGAGGCAGGGGAACAGGCAGCAGGGAGGGTGATACTCTGGTGAGGATGGAGATGCTGTGGAGCAGCTGGTGGCGAACAGTGGAAGCTGAACTGAGGGGAAAGGGTTGGCTCCTCACTGTGCCAGCCCAGGTGATATTATGGTGTTGAAACCATGTTTTCAGCCTCCAAGAGTTCACCATTATTAAATATCCCAATGCATGGGGGAGATAGACAACAGGAAAATGGGGTGGAAGGGTGGGAAACACACTCAGGAGCTTCTCAAATTATTTCACCCCAAGATGAAACAGGGCTGCTAAGCCCTCAGGTGGGACTGTGGGCACAGGGACGTCACAAGCCACACGGCAGCCCTGGGGAAGGCTCTGCTCTGCTCCCTCCTTCCTGGCAGAGGAGAGGTGGCCTTGGCAAAAGTCACATTCCTTCACTGCTGCTGGCTCTGAGGTGAGCCCTGGGCTGTTCTTGCACTGCTGCTGGCTCTGGGGTGAGCCCTGGGGCTGCAGCCCGAGTCCAAACATGGGACTGACTGGGAGATGCTGCAATTGCAGAGCGTCACATCCACCTCAGCACCTGAGGACAGGTGACTCATGTCACTGCACTGAGCCCCAGCGCTGCCAGACAGTCCTGCATGCTCTGGACACTCCAACCACAACCTGCAGCCTCCCCGCCAGAGGAAAAATGAAGCTCTTTATCTTCTCAACACAAAAACTTATTCCAAGGAATCCTCCGAAACCATCACAATTCCTTTACAGCCTGTTTCACTGTTTCCCACTCCAGAGCAGGTCACTTCCAGCAAAACTCTTGGTGTCTTTGTCTCCAAAGCCTCCAAACTGCCAGTGGTCAGGGAGCAAACACGTGGTTCTGGATCATAAAGCAGTGCCAACACACTCAGCAGCTGCTCCAAGCTTGGGGCGCTCCTCACCAAGGATCACACAGGATCTTGGAGGCTGGAAAAGGCTTTGGATCACTGAGTCCACCCTGTGCCAAATCCCCACCTTGTCCCCAGCCCAGTGAGTGTCACATCAAGGCCTTCCTAGCACACCTCCAGGGATGGGCACTCCAAACCTCCCTGGGCAGCCCCTGCCAAGGCCTGATCATCCTTTCCATGAGGAAATTCCTGCTGATGTCCAACCTGAGCCTCCCCTGGCCCAGCCTGAGGCCATTCTCTCTCCTCCTGTCGCTCTTCTCAGGGAGCAGAGCCCAACCTCCCCTGGCTGTCCCCCCCTGTCAGGGAGTTGTGCAGAGCCAGAAAGGCCCCCCTGAGCCTCCTTTTCTCCAGGCTGAGCCCCTTTCCCAGCTCCCTCAGCCTCTCCTGGTGCTCCAGCCCCTTCTCAGCTCCATTCCCATCTCTGGACATGCTCCAGCCCCTGAGGTCCTTCTTGCCATGAGGGTCCCAGGACTGGAAGTGCCTCAGCACAGGAGACAAGCCCTGTGCCCACACCAGGCTGGCACAAGGAGTAAAGCCAGAAGCAGCCAAAATATTCCCTAAATTCCAGCCTCAGCAACTGATGGAAGCACTGTGCTCTCTGTGGAACATGAGGCTTCTTCTCCGTGTAGGGATCTTGGCAGAATAACTTAAACCAACCATTCACACCAAACACATACGAATCCCTCCCACCCATCCCTACAGCTGTCAGTCCTGCAGGACCCATGGAATTCCTGGTGCTGCTGAGGGGATTCCAGCTGCCTCCAGACATCCACAGAACTTTTGGGTAGAAAAAGTCTCAGTTTGTGTTCAGACAGATGGCCAAAAGCAGCTCCCCACCTCACACACCTCTCGGTGTGTCAGAAATTGTGGGTTTTTTTAAACACAGGGACTGACTCCACATTTTCCAGGAAGCTCAGTGCTCATTACTAGGATGTTTGGAATTGTAGGAATGGAACACCACGTGCAGAGACAGCCCCAGCCCTGAGCAGCCTCACAGCTCGTGACAGGGATCACTGCACCAATTTAAAAGCAGAATCACCTTGGCACTGCTCGTTTTTAATTAAAATCAAATCCCTGCTGCTGCTCCACATGGATCCATCCGTCTGCTGATGTCATTCCCTCTCCTCTGCTGTGTCACATTGTCACCGTATGGGTAAGGAGATAAAATTAGGAGCTGACTCGGAGGGTAAGTGCCAGAGGCACTACAAGCACCACAGGCATGAACTGTCTGCAGAGGCAGCTGGATTTGGCATCTGAGGACCAGAACAGGTCACTGTGGACAAACCCCAGGTATCCATCACCTAGGGGGGCTCTCCCGCCTCCCCCTTCCCAGACAAACTTATCTGTATCACCAAAATCTAAGCCTGGTTCACACGCCCATGCAAAGCCCCCTTCCCAAAGATTAGTAAGGAATCTCACCCACCTATTTTTAGGGCTATTATTTGTGGATGCCAAACAGGACCCAAACAAACAGCCTGAAGGAGACTCTGTTCTCTGACATTTAGGCTGCATTTGTGGACGAGGACGTCATGGAAACTGAGCTCCAGCCCCATCACAGCCATTCTTCCTACCCCTAGCCCTGAGGAAAGCAGCAGTGAGGATCCATAACCCCCCCTTGGAATGCAGACACAAGCCCCAGGACATGAGCTGCTGCTCAGATCCCACATTCCGGTGGCCTGGCATCCTAAAGAACCACCCCAGCCATAAAGCTGATACCCTGGGGGTGTTCCTGGAGAGCTGGAGACCCTCAGCAACCCAGGAATGTGTCCTCCAGGAAGGGACGGCCCTGCAGAGTCTCCATGGGATGGAGGCACATCACCAAGCAACACCAGAATATGGCAAAGCACAGGGGGCCCAAATCAGCCATGCAGTTGTCCAAAAAACCTTTTGGGAATAACTGCAATGCACTGGACATGTATAAAGCGTTATTCTCCCATCCCTGCCAGCAGGGACTCTCCAAACACAATAAACACCAGCAGCTCTGAGCTCAGCTGAGGTGGGGCAGGAATAACAGGATAACCCCTGGCTGGATTTTATCCCAAGTTCAGTGAGTGACCAAGACTGAAGGTGTGAGGAGGGCAGAGAGTTTGTATAAATCACTGACACTGGGTGGGTATTTCCCCCTCTTCCTGCAAGATTCCTCTGCAGAAATCCAGGGGAGATTCCTGCCAGAGCACAGGGATCTCCTGAACCTCTGGTCACATTCCAAAGCTCTGGAAAACCATTAACCACATTCTCTGCTGTATTTACTCCCAGCACAACCTTCTACCCCTTCTCACACCAGTAACATGGAATGCCAAACCCCAGAATGAGTGAATTAGGCTGGAGCTGGAGCCTCCCAAAACCAGGCCTTGTCTGCTCATTACAGCACCACTGGATGCTCTGGCGAACTCCAAAGGCTGGTTAATGTTCTTTTCTTTAGGGAAATAAAAACAAGTTTTAAGATCTTAGGTCATCAGAGCTGTTGATGGGGACCTGAACCTGGAACTGCTTCCCCAAAACACCATCAGGAAATAGCAGATGTGGGCAGTCCCTGATCTCCTCATTATCCACCCATTTCTCTTCTCCAAAGAGAAATTAATCTATTAATTACTGCAACATTCCAGTTCCTGAGGCTACTGAGAATCAGCCTGCTGCATTAATTAGTTTCCCCCAGTCGCTCAGCCATGCTCAGGCCAATGCCTGGCCTGGATAGGCCCCAGGTGTTTTTGTCTGCCTGGGAAGATCCTGCTCCTGGGCACCAGGGCATTGAGAAACAGGACACACAGTTGTTTTGGGAACAAGCCTGGCAGTGCCAGGCATTCCCAGCACAGATCTTTATGGGTGGGGGAAGCACTCAGGAGGGCAGCAGCTCCTTCTTCCCTTGTGCAACATCCCCAAACCAACCCTCACTTCCCACTGTTCATTCCCAAACTCCAAACTTTCCAGTTCTTAACCAAAAACCTTTCTCTGCCCAAGCAACACCGAGCAGCAGAAACAGAAACTTCCACTCCCAGTTTCAAGTTTTTTTAGACACCTAAAGCAAACATTGGGTGAAAGCTTGCCCAAGACCTTTTTGGTGTGGGAAGTCCACATCCACCATGGGCTCATGGCAGCAGATGGCAGCAGAAGAGAGGGGATTGTGCCCCTCTGCCCTGCTCAGATGAGACCCCACCTGCAGAGCTGCCCCAGCCCTGTCCCAGCACAGGCTGCAGGGTGATCAGAGGATGGAGCAGCTCTGCTGGGAGGAAAAGCTGGGAGAGCTGGGAATGTTCACCTGGAGAAGAAAAGCTCCAGGGAGAGCTCAGAGCCCCTCCCAGGGCCTGAAGGGGCTCCAGGAGAGCTGGGGAGGGACTGGGGACAAGAGATGGAGGGACTGGACACAGGAAGTGGATTCCCACTGCCAGAGGACAGGGGCAGATGGGATATTGGGAATGAATTCTTCCCTGTGAGGGTGGGCAGGCCCTGGCACAGGGTGCCCAGAGCAGCTGTGGCTGGCTGCCCCTGGATCCCTGGAGGTGTCCAAGGCCAGGCTGGACAGGGCTTGGAGCAACCTGGAACACTGGAAAGTGTCCCTGACCATGGCAGGACATGGAATGGAATAAGCTTCAAGGCCCCTCCAATCCAAACCATTCTGGGATTCCATGACCCTCACGGCCTGACACCAAAACCCAGCTTTCCTCATGGACTCAGCTCCTGCACACTCCAGCTTCATTACTGTGGCCCCTGACCACAGCAGTCATTATCAGAGCGAGGTCACAGTGTCACACTCCAAAATATTTCCCTTCTGACTGCTGGACTTCAATCCCATTCAGCAGCTCCAAGTGACCGGAGCTGAAACCTTCAGATCCAGTGACCTGGAGCCTTTGCTGGCAGGTGGCACCCACCCCACCCTCACAGGTTGGTTGAGGTGACAGACAGGAGACATTCTGCCACCTCAGGTGACCAGTGCTCCCCAAGTGCTGTGACACAAGCGAGGACAGCCCCTAGGCCAGGACAAGGTCCATTCCCAGCCACTGGCTGCTCCCATCCTCCCGTAGCGGCCGATGACCGGGACAAGGGGCAGCTTTTCCCGTCCTGGGGGGCTGGTGAAGCACGGCTGGGATCACTGGGTGCCACTGGGGAGGCTGGAGGCAGCAGCTGGGAGCTCAGTCTGCAAACTCCAGGGGAAAAGAAGACACACAAGGAGATTAATTCCATAATTTTTTTTAACCTGTTTTGGATTGCCAGAGTAATGTTTGATCTGCAGAGAACCAGGGAACATCCTGAGCTGGAAGGGACCCACAGGGATCAGAGTCCAACCCCTGGCCCTGCACAGACACCCCAATAATCCCACCCTGTCCCAATGCTCCTGGAGCTCTGGCAGCCTTGGGGCCATGCCCATTCCCTGGGGAGCCTGGGCAGTGCCAGCACCCTCTGGGGAAGAACCTGTCCTGATCTCCAATGCAAACCTCCCCTGGCACAGCTCCAGCCATTCCCTCAGTCCTGTCCCTACTCACAGGGCAGAGATCAGAGCTATCTCTCCCGTTGGGATGAAGCTGAAAGAGATTCTGAAAGAGACCTGAAATCAATTTTAGTTGGTAAAGGAATAAACAATGAATACATCTGTCAAGCTGGGGATCACCCATGACCATGGATACACTCCAGTTTTGGAGCCCAGCTTCCCACCTAACATTTAATTATTGGTTTAACCAGGTAAACAGACCTGAGTGTCACCAGCTGACCTCTCATTTGTGTTTTCCAGCTGGGCCACACAACACAACAGAGAACAAACCAGGAATTAAGCCTCATTAGTGTTTTCTGAGCCAGACTGGCCCTTGAAGCCCTTTCCATCCTTACCTCTAACTCGGACAACTCACGTTACTCACGCCCTGGTTTTCCATCTGTAACTCCTGGACAAAAACTCCTCATTTCACAAACATTCCAGGGCTCTAATTAGACATCAGGGAGGTGTCAGGGATCCAGAGGCCCCACAGAGCTCCAATGCACCTTGTGGCCCTGGGACAAAGGACACTGCCAGAGCAGAGAACACCTGCCTGCCATGGTCACTCAGAGGTGGCACATTCCCATGGAGCTGCTTCATTTTTGGGGCAATCCTGATGGCATAAGACCAAGAGACAAATGTTAAACACCTAAACAACCACCAGGGGATTTGTTTTACAGCTCCTTCAGTGACAAAAGAGCTGTGTTGGGGTTTTGGGGGTTTTCTTCAGCCTAATGGCATTTTCCTGGTGCGTGATTTGAGAGAGTTGCAAAAGAGAAATCAAGTTAATTAGGAGGCCATGGAATCCCTGCTCAGCCCAGATCTACCTCTTGCTGACAAACCTTCCTTAAGGCCTTGAACAGAAGTTCTCAGCCTCACCAAAAACTGCAAACAAAAACTCCCAGAACTAAAAATCTGATGCTTTTGCTTTCTCAAGGAACACCCTGTGGGTGGAATATTAAAAAATTACATTATGGGATACAGGTAATGTATCCCATAAAACCCACCATGGATCTCCTGCTACATCTCTACTGCTCCCTCATGTGCTGAAGGGTCTAAATAACTCAAGTTCTCATTAGTGTGAAGTATCAGCATCACAGAATCACAGATGGTTTGGGCTGGAAAGGACCTCAGAGCCCACCCAGTGCCACCCTGGCCATGGGCAGGGACACCTTCCACTATCCTGTCCAGCCTGACCTTGGACACCGCCAGGGATCCAGGGGCAGCCACAGCTCAGGACACCCTGTGCCAGGACCTGCCCACCCTCACAGGGAGGAATTCCTTCCCAGTATCCCAGGTAACCCTGCCCATTCCCTCTTGTCCTAGCACTGTCAGAACAGGATGTGTTTGAAGCTGCTCCTTGGTGTCACTGCTCTGTTGCAGTCTCCTCCTGAGCACCAACCACGACTGCCAAGCCTTGTGCCTTTGTGCTGGGATCCATCTCGTGCTGCCTTGGATGGAAGAAAATCACAGAACCATGGAATGTCCTCAGCTGGAAGGGACCCACAGGGATCAGAGTCCAACCCCAGCCCTGCACAGACACCTCAACAATCCCACTCTGTCCAAATGCTCCTGGAGCTCTGGCAGCCTTGGGGCCGTGCCCATTCCCTGGGGAGCCTGGGCAGCGCCCAGCCCCCTCTGAAAGAAGAGCCTTTCCTGATCTCCAGCCTAAACCCCCCTGGCCCAGCCCCAGCCTTTCCCTCAATCCTGTCCCTGATCACAGAGCAAAGATCAGAACTGCCCCTCAGGAGGAGCTGCAGTCACTGCCAGTGCTACAGCAGAGCCTCCTCCTGCCCTTGTTGCTCTTTCCTCACCCACTGCCTCCTGTGGCTGTCACTTTGGGACACCTGAATGTCCCCAGCAGCACCAGCATCCATCATGACCGCAAGAGCCATGGTACAAGGGCAGGCTGGGCTCTCCTGCGCTCCATCCTGCTCAGCATCGTGCTTCCTGCAGGCACCACCAGCAGATCCAGGGCTCCTTCATGCCAGACACAGAGAGAAATTCCCTTCCCAACCCCCAGGGATGGCCCAGGGTGGCTCCTGCCCCCTCTCCCACCCTGCACAGGCAACTCGCTTCCAACACCCCTCCAACTGCTCCCACAGGCATCCAGAGCCCAACAACTGCAACAGCAGCTGCTGCTCCTACCAGGCTACAGGGAGCAGCTGAGGGAGCTGGGAAAGGGGCTCAGCCTGGAGAAAAGAAGGCTCAGGGGGGACCTTCTGGCTCTGCACAACTCCCTGACAGGAGGGGACAGCTGGGGGGGTCAGGTTCTACAGGAATTTCCTCATGGAAAAGGTGGTCAGGCCTTGGCAGGGGCTGCCCAGGGAGGTTTGGAGTGCCCAGCCCTAGAGGTGTGCAAGGAGTGGCACGCACTGGGCTGGGGACAAGATGGGCATCAGGCAGAGCTTGGATTCGAGGGTTTTGGAGGGCTTTTCCAACCTCAAGGATTGTGTGGTTCCCCAAGGAATCTCCCTGCTCACCAGCACAAGCACCAGTGAGGTTATGAGTACAAATTCCCAGCAGTTTGGACTGGGAAAGGGTGTGAGAAAGGACAAGTGACAGGGATTTCTCCTTCTAAGGAAAAGCACCTGAGAGGTACCAGCACGAAGGACAAACTGGGAAGACGCTCCATGGCAGGACTGGAGCAGCAGGACCATTTTAAACCATTACCCAAGGCCACAGTCATCGGCTCGCGAGCCTCCAGCCATGTCCCTTCATGGAGCGGTTTCAGGACTCTGGAATTAACTCCGACACTGGGCACGAGGCTCCTGCTGGGCACAGCCCCCCGGCCATGGCAGGAGCGGCTCCGCCGACAGCCTGGCACTGGCCCCTCTCGGGCGTTGAGTTACAGGCTTAGTTTTGCTCCCCTGGCTCTGGCCAGGTGTAACCCAATCCCTTGCCCACAATTCTGTTCAGGCTCCTCGCCGAGGCCCTGTCCGGAGGTCCTTCTGTCCTCTGATCCTCAACGACCCCGAGGAACTGATTAAAAGCAGAGCTTGCGTGGTGGAGTTTCCTCTCCCTGCGAACACCCCGCAGAGCACCGGCCCACACTCCTGCTAAAACAGCCACTGTATTTGCAAGCACAGCACACACAAATCCTCGGGGTGTCTCAGCGTGACAAACACGATGCCAATTCCAGCTCCTGAGCCGCTGTTAAAGCGAGGGCCCGGCTCCGCGGGGCCAGGCTGGGACTGTCCCCGTTCTGCCCGAGTAAAGGGGCACGTTCCGATCAAGGGGGAAAGGCCTTTGGGTGTGCGCCCGCAGCCCCCGCGCTGTCCCCAGAGCCTGGCCAGGGTCACGGCCACGCTGGGCGCGCACATTTTAGCTCTGCTCGCCGCCCTCCCCCCTCCTACTTCACGCCCCCTGGCAACCGGAGCTGGGTGCGGGGCTGGGCCGCGACCCCGCTGAGCCCCCGCTGCCGCCCCGGCCGAAGCCCCGCCGGGCCGAGGGGAGTTTGGGTACCAAGGAGCACACGGGGGGCCGGAGGACGGCCAGGGAGCTGCTCCAAGGAGGGACATGAAGCGGGACTGAAGAACCGGCGAGCAGCGGGGCAGGGGGCGGCCCACACCACCCCGCGCCGAACGAGGCCGCGGTCCCTTTAAGAGGCCTAGCAGCGCCGCGGGGCCGCCGCGCAGCCGGACGCGTCCCGCCGCCTCTTCAGGCATTGCCGCGCCGCCCGCCCGCGCCCCCCACGGCACCCCGGGCCCGCCGCGCCGCCCGTGCCGCCGCCCTCACCCCGCTGTCGGCCGCCTCCTCCCAGCTCTCGGCGACCTCCTCATCTTCCATTTTAATTCCCGTCCGCCGCCGGGCCCGCGCCCCGCGCATGCGCGCGCCGCCCGCCGGCCCGCGCCCGGCAACGCACGCGCAGCGCGCGGAAAGGGCGGGAAGCAGCGGCGGGGGTGGGGCGCCACAGCGCCTCCTGGCGGCCGGGAGGACCGTGCTCAGGGCAGGCGTTTCCGTGTTGAGGCGTTTTCCCTTAATTTTTGTTTTCCTTAAATTTTGAGGTATTTTCCCATAATTTTCGTTTTCCTTAAATTTTGAGGTGTTTTCGCTTAGTTTTGGTGTATTTTCCTACAATTTTGAGTTTTCCCTTAATTTTTAAGTGATTTTCTTCGAGGTTGAGGTGTTTTCTTTCAATTTTGGTGTCTTTTTTCTGTCTGTTTGTTTATTATAGTTTTGCTTTCCCTTAATTTTTGAGTCCCTTCTCTTACTTTTAGGGTGTTTTCTCTTAATTTTCCGCCTAATTTTACGTTATTGGACAAATCTCTTCCCAAATTTAGGCTATTTCAGCTAGCAATCCAACTTCTGGTCCCTCCTACACACACACAGGTGTCCGTGTGTCCTTCCATCCTCCAATTTGTGCCTGTTCATTTAAGCCCAAAGCTGCTTTTATAGCGCACAAGTGTCAGCTCCAGCCTTCAGAAACATCAAAAAATACCCAAGACCCTGTAATTTCTTAAACCTTTCTCTTTTATATCCAAGATATTCACAACTCTAATGTTCTTTAAGCTCCGAGCCATACAAAAGTTTTTGTGGTGGGATTTGCATTTCCTTTTCCTCACTCAAAAATTAACTGCCCCTTCAGCATCCAAAAAGAACCCCAATTTTCACACAGGCAATTACAGAACCTGCCCTTAAATCCTTAAACTTTCCCCAAATTCCCACCCAAGAGCCAGAGTTTGCCGGCAGATGGCGACTGGATGATACCAAAAATATCACAATAAACCTCCAGCTAAAATAAATCCTGATACTAGTAATCTGCCCCGACCCTGAGTCTCCTGCTCCTCTGCCAAGCCCAAAATTTAGGCAGAGAACCTCTGGACACCCCACAGGTGGATTCTGGGGGGCTTTTTACCCAAGGAGGAACTGTTGGAGGGGATCTGGAGGTTGTGCAGTGCTCCGGGGATGTTAAATCCTTGGATTTCAACTCTTCTGGCAGTTCAGCGGGGTTGGATACAGCGCTTCCCCTCCTTGGGAATGCTGCCCACGGAGGAAAAGTTCCAGCAGCCTGGGGCTGTTCCTGTCCATCCTCTGGGATTTTTCCAGAAGGCAACAGATACTCAGTTTTCCAGCAGCCCGTGCCTGGCATGGTTGGCTCGATCCCTTCCAGCGTTCCAGCAGTGCTCCCTTGGACGTTTCCTTCCATCCTGCTGTAAAAAATCCCCTTCCCAGCCATGTTTGACCCCGAGCATCCCAAAAAACCCGGCGGGGTCCGTTGAGAATGTGGCACTGATGGCTGTGTCACACCCCAAGGGTACTCACCTGGTGAGGGACAAACCCCAGGTGTGTCCCCAGGTTATCCCAGCCCTGCACAAAGCACCTGGGACACATCCCGTGGCTCCTCCCGGGTTATCCCAGCCCTCCACAAGGCACCTGGGACATCCCACGGCTCCTCCTCGGCAATCCTGGCTCTCCGTGAGGCTTCTGGAGCATCGCCTCGGTCCGGGATGCTGAGGAGGCTCTTCCATGTGGGATGCACGTCTGTGGGAGACATATAAGGTAACAGCGATTACCTTTTTACCTGGAGAATAATGTCCCCACACAACCTGCCAGCGGGATCTGGTGCCAAAACACAGCCCCGCACAGGGATGTTCCCCCATGGAATGGGCTCCACTCCCTCCTTTCCTCACCTCCATGGGAAGAGAGGCACCACAGCCCTCCAGCAACAGGTCACATCCCGCCTCCCTGCATATCCCTCAAAGGCTCCAGCTCCCTGAGGGATACTTAGGGACATGGCGGGGCTGCAGCAGGCGCTGAGGGTCACCCCTGCGGGCAGAGCGGCAGCCCGTGCCTCAGCTGCGCTTCGCGGGGCTGTGGATGAGGGTAGGAAACCGGGAAGGAGCGGGACAGGGAACGGCCTCCGCCTCAGCGCCGACCTCCCCAACATGGCGGCCTC
Organism: Muscicapa striata striata; assembly: GCA_030060385.1. NCBI lineage: Eukaryota > Metazoa > Chordata > Aves > Passeriformes > Muscicapidae > Muscicapa > Muscicapa striata. Next base: position 731,398 of record JAREIS010000269.1, on the reverse strand, counting down.
GCCCGCCCGCCCGCCTCCCCCAAGATGGCGGCGAGACCGTCCAAACATGGCGGTCCCCGCACTGTGCCGCTAAGGGAAGACCTGACCTTCCCATCATGGCACCATGGTAACACCGCCCACCATCACGTGATGCCTGGGGCGGTCCCGCGCCTGCGCAGTGCGCGGCCGGCGCGGCCGGGGCAGCGGCGGGAGGGCGGGGAGGGAAGATGGCGGCGCCGGTCGGAGCCGTCGCCGGGGCGACGCAGCGGCTCCGCCGCCCGCAGCCCTGAGGGCCCGGCCCGGCCCGGCCCGCTCTCGGCGGCAGGTGAGAGCGGCGCCGCGGTATGGCTTCCCCGGGCGGGGCGCTTCCCTGGGGAGCGGGGCGGCGGGACGGGCCCCTCGGGGCGGGACAGGCCTGGTGTGGAGGGGGCCGCATTTGAGGGTGGAGGGAGCCCCTGTCCCAGCCCCTCACAGCGTTTTGAGGAGTCGCTGCGGAAGGCAGAGCCCATGGGGGGGTTGTAGCCCCTTCTGGGAGGGGAGAAGCCCTTTCCCAGCTCCGGGGTGTGAGGGGAAGGTGGCCCCGGGGGCTCCCTCAGGGTGGGAAGAAAGCAAAGCCTGCCTCCCTGAAAGCCGTGTTGCCCCCTAAAGAAGCCGTGTTTCTTCCCTGAAAGCCGTGTTTCCTTCCCAAAAAGCCAAGCATCGCCCTCTGAAAGCAATGTTTTTTCCCCACAGTGCCATGTTTCCTCCCTTAAAATCCATGTTTCCCCCCAAAAAAGACATTTCCCCAAAAACCTCGTGTTTCCCCAAAAAAGCCATGTGTTCTCCCTAAAAGCCATGTTTCCCCAGAAAACCTCATGTTTCCCAAAAAAAGCCACGTTTCTTTCCTAAGACCTCTGTTTTCCTCCCTAAAAGCGATGTTTTCTCCAAAATAACCATGTTGCTCCCCTAAAAGTCATGTTTCCCCCCCCAAGCTCCATCCTTCCCCCCAAAAAGCCATATTCCCTCCCCCCCCAAAAAAAACAACAACAACAAAAAAATTTTAATAAAAGAACATAAAAGAAAAGCACCATTTCCCCCCTAAAAGCCTTGTTTCCACAAAATTCAGTGCTGGCATGGGGCAGTGCCAAGGCACAGCTGGCAGTGCCGGCCCTGGGGGAAAACGGGGGGAAATACGGCTTTCAAGGGAGGAAACAGCTTTTGTGGAGAAAACATGTTTTTTTAGGGGAAGAAATATGGTTTTTGGGGGGGGCAGACATGGCTGGGGCTTCCTGGGGGTGCCGCCAAAACCTCGGCTCGCGTTGGATACGTGTGAAAACAAAGGTGAGGCTCAGTCTCCGCTCGTTGTCCGTGTGAATCCGCACCTCCCCTCGGTCCGCATGCCGGGTGTGTGTCAATCCCTTGATTTCTGTCCTGGAATCGCGGTGTGGGAGCAGCCGAGGTGCTCAGCTCGGCACCTCCGGGGGCTTTGGGATGTCGCTCGCCATTGTCTCCGCTGCTGGTCTCTGTCGGCGCTTTGGGAAAGGCTTCATTTGGGATCGTGTTCTTGTCACGGCGGGGCTGGGCTGTGCAGCCGCTGAAGGGCTCGGCTGGAGCATTATCTCATCCTCCCGAGCCTCTCGGCTTTTCCAGTCGGATTTTCCAGTGGGGCAGGAGGAGCCGGGAGAGGGCCGGGGTGTCTTGCTGTTAATGACCTGGACTCCAAGGAATGCTCGGAGCAGGAACAAAAGGGAAGTCGGGAATGCTCGTCTGCGGAATAGGGATGGGAGATAACCCCGGGATCGCCGGGAATATCGGTTGTACTCGGATGGCTTTAATCATCCCTGGGAGCCGGCTCGGGTCAGCAGCTGGAACTCTTCCCTTGACTGAAAGGGATGGGAATTCCAGTGAATTCCCGTGGAGGAGCTGCTGACCTAAATCCGATCCCTGGGTAGGAAAGGGCCTTTCCACATCTGTCCTTCAGGAGCGGAGCCTCCCAGGAGCAAAATCTTGGGCAGAATTCCAAGAATTTTGTAGAATCCAAAAGGGTTTGGGTTGGAGGGGCTTTACAGATTATCCCCTATCCCAGGTCTTGCCAAGCCCTGTCAAACCTTGACACTTTTTTCCAGGGTGGGGTGGTGCCTGTCTTGCATACCGTGTTGTTCCATCGTATTGGATTCCATCCTGTTCTCCAGGAGTTCTGTGTCTCTGTGCTCAGGCAGTGGCAGAGCCACATCCCGTGGTTGTTTTGGCGTGGCAGGGATGTTTGTGCATTTTTTTCCTGCTGTGCTCCCTGGAGTTTTCCCTGACAGGTGGCTCCGCCCAGGCAGCATTGCCTTTCTAGGGTGGCAGGTGAAGATTGGATTCGGAAAGGCTCCAGATGGTTTTATCATTTTCTCTCGTGGGTTTTTACAGGCAGCTTGTACAATTTTAAATTTTAATTTGAGTTTACTTCAGTCTTTATTTCCTGGGACTCTGGTTTTCCCTGCGTTTGGGTGCTGGAGCAACCCCTGAAGGAAGCTCACCTGCAGGACACGTGTTCCTGCCCTGCCTGGGCTTGGAATGAAGGTGGGGTTGGTTTATTCCCACTGCTGAACGTGTGTGACCTTTGATTTGGAGATTTCAGCTGCTGCATTGGGCACCTTCTGGAGAGGTGTTTGCTCCCAGGGAGAGCTGGGGTGTGCTCCTCATCCCATCCTTAATCCTGGGAAATGTAATGCATGCAGCAATCTGCACATCTGCCAGGAGCGACAGCAGCACAGGTTTGGAGTGGGAGCGCGGGATGGGCTGGTTGTGCGTTCCCAGTGCGCGGCTGATCCGTGGAGTTCTGTTCCCAGGGCTTCTGAGAGCGCTGGGTCTGGGCACAGCCCGCTTCCATCCCATCCACTTCCACAGGATGTGAGCAAGGGCTGCTGGAAAAGGCTTCCCACTCTCTGTGTAAACAGAGCTGCACCTCCAAGGGAAGTGATTTTCCCCTGTGTGTTCCGTCAGGGCAGGCTTTGTTGGAAAACATCCATTCAGGATTTTCCTAAGGCTGGAGGTGGGTAAGCTTCGGGCTTTGACCTGGGAAAGGCAGCATCACCTGGAGATGGCTGTGAAGACTTAAGGAAGATGTTGGTGCTGGAGCCAGGCTCAGGTTTGGCCCAAATTCAGATGAAAGGTGGAAAGAGGTGTCTGGGAAGTGCTGGTGTGCTCCAGGAAGGTTTCTCCAGGTAGGGGCTCCTTCCAGAGCGTGTTTCCTGTCCTGAGTGGTGCCGCCAGCATCCCTTCGGGCTGTCCCCAGTAGCATCCAGGCTATGCTGCCAGGAGCAGCCAGCACAGCTTGTGATGGAGTTGTGAAATCCAGGTCAGAATTCCTTTTGAACTCATCTGCGTTGCTGCTTCAAAGCAGAGCAGGGGTGACACATCCACGTGAAAATCGTGGCTCGTGTCAAGCAACCTGCAGGAATCAGGGCTCTTCCCGTCAGGAATTTGCTGTTTCAGGAGCTGCTCTGGACTGTGTTCTCTCCCCCATTTCTATGGCAATCTTTAAATATTTATCTTTGCTTGCTGAACTCCCACTGCACATCTGTGACTGAGAATCCTCGTTTTTCCCCCGTGGGAAACGTGGATGCAGTTCAGGCACCAGCAGTTGGCAATTCTGATGCACTGCATCTCTCCCTGGGTTCCAGACTCCTTTGGAAGCATTTCCCTGGCTCATTTTATCTTGTGCAGTTTTTTCATAATTTGGATTTTTGGTAGCTTAAGATAAGTTGGCAGAGCTCCTTTTATTTATTTGGAGCTTCTCTTTCCAGGCCAGGTTGGATGGGGCGTGGAGCAAATCTAGGTGTCCCTGTCCAAAGCACGGAAGGGGATAAGCTTTAAGGTCCTTTCTAATCCAAACCATTCCATGATTTTGGCTCCCATTAGGTTTCAGTGGGCAGCAGATCATCTCTGGTTTGAGGAGTGATTTGGGGTTTTTGGGTAAAAAGCAGCTCAGAAATGTCAGGATCTCACTGTGAAGTTGGGGTGGCTGCAGGAAGAACTGTCCATCCACAGACTTCTCACATCAGGGAATCTGGGACACAATTGTTCCAGCTGGGTTTTTGTCACTCTGGAGAGCCTGCAGTGTGATTTATTTGTGCTTTGAAAGAGACTCATGAGAGCCTTGGGTGCTGTTATCTTCATGCTGAGCTTCCAGGGAAGGGGCTGACCATGGGAATTGCTGCCTTTTCTTGTCCCTGGTCTCAGATGCACACTGAAGCCTTTTGCCCCCTGCCCAAAACACCTGGAAAGAGAGATCCAGCTGCAGCTCCCTCTGGAAAAGCATCCACTGTGAAATTACTGCGTTCAGTTCTTCTGAGCAGCCGCCTTTAGTCCATCCTTCTCTTCCCAGAGTTGGTGTCGGGCCGGGCGTTTTCTTTCCCAGTCCCAACAGCTGCTGGGAACTCCTGGAACTCCCAGACTTTGGGGTTTCTGCAAACACAGACTCGTTGTGTATTGGGAGGGGCACAGGGGATGCTGTAGCCTGCTCTGAACAGGATTCCTGATGCTTTGAGATCCCAGGGTTCCATAACATGTGATGATCAGGGATTTGCCCCGTTCTCCCGCTCGCAACAGGGCCGGTTAATGGTGATTGTTGAGGTGACAGGATGGTGACAAAGGAACATCTTGGGGAGCTCATTTTGGCATTGAATGCTAGAGATGAACTTGAAAACTGCACGATTTCCCTGAATTTTTGTTTGCTTATTAACATAATATGGATTTTACTTTGCTTTTTTGTTGTCTCTCTCTTTGTATTTGATATTTAAGCCTCCATAAACAGCCAGACTTGAGGCATGGCACAAAGGATGGAAGGATAGCTCCTGCTTTCCTCATCCCCAGTATTCAGTGCTTCTGCCTCTCAATGCATTGCCTTTCCTGTTAGCTGAGGAATAAGAAAATCATGTACAAAACAAGAACAAATGCTCTTATTTATTCTGCTCAAATGAGTGGAAACTGCAGCAAATCCTCCTCCAGCCCATTGGGTGGGTCAGACTCATGAAATCTGTTTCAAATGCAATCCCTGGATTGTATTTTCCTGGCTCAGTTGTGGTTGGGGTTTGCCTGGTGGATGCTGTTCCCAGCCCCTCACACCTGTCTGTGCTGAGATTCCCTGTGGATTTAGTCTCATTTGTCCCTCCTTTGAAGCCTGGGCTCTGAGGCCATGCAGAGCAATCCTTCCAGTTCTGTAATAATAATAGGGTTGCACTGCCACCACCCTGGGGCTGGTCTGCGCCTCAGATCCTTCCCTTCCCATCTTCTTTACTCCCTCAAAGATTTCAGGCAATTCTCTGCTGCTCACTGCCTGCTGTTTACTGGGAACTGGTTGGGATTTTCCCTCACTCAGGTGCTGATTTGGGGGAGAAATGTGAAGGGGCAGCTCTGATTTCTGCTCTCTGTGACCAGGGACAGGATCAAGGGAACAGCTGGAGTTGTGCCAGGGGAGTTTAGGTTGGAGATTCTCCCAGAGGGGGAAAAGTTCTTCCCTCAGAGGGGGCTGGGCGCTGCCCAGGCTCCCCAGGGAATGGGCACAGCCCTGAGGCTGCCAGAGCTCTGGGAGCCTTTGAACAGGGTGGGATTGTTGGGGTGTCTGTGCAGGGCCGGGGATTGGACTCTGATCCCTGTGGGTCCCTTCCAGCTGAGGACATTCTGTGGTTCTGTGCAGTGCCTTTAGCAGTAGTGGAGCTCCAGGGGACCAGCTCCCAGCTCCACTGACAGGGAATCAGTTGGATGCTGTCTGGTTGCAAAGCACCAGGCTCACGCCAGCTCCTTGGGATTCTGAGCAAGGAATTGGGATGCCTCAAGGTGAGTCCTGTGGTAAAGCCGATATTTCCCTCTTTGCCAGCCTCCAGCCCTGCCCTTTGCCCACACTAGCATCTCACCATGGACCTTTAGGCTTGTAGGATTTTCTCTGCATCCTCGCACAGCTGAGTGCTCCTAGTCTGAAATTTGCAGAGGCTGGTCTGCCCTCCCTAATTCACATTTCCTGCTAAAAAAACCCAGTCGTGAATTCCAGCACCTTTGGACTTCACACACTCCAGCACCTCTTTGGGGGTCAAGGAGGTGTTTAATGCTGTTTGTCTTTCAGGACTATCACACTTCCCATCCCCTTTTTAGGTTTTGATTAGGGCAGCAAAGAATCATGGAATGGTTTGGGTTGGGAGGAACCTTAAAGCCTACCCAGTCCCATGCCCTGCCGTGGGCAAGGACACGTTCCACTGTCCCAGGTTGCTCCAGGCCCTGTCCAGCCTGGCCTTGGACACTTCCAGAGATCCAGGGGCAGCCACAGCTCAGTACACCCTGTGCCAGGACCTGCCCACCCTCACAGGGAGGAGTTTCTTATCCAATATCTAAACCTCCCCTCTCTCAGTGGATAGCCATTCCCCTTGTCCTGGCACCCCAGGCTCTGGTAAAAGGTCCCTTCCCATGTTTTTTATCCACTTCCTTCAGGTTTCTGTTTCCAGCTGTCTGCACATCCTTCTGAGCTCTGAAGAGGCAGCACCTCAGGGCAGGGAGCTGGAAACCTCTTCTCCCTGAATCCCAGTGCTGCAGAGGGTTTGTTAACCCCAGCTTCTGGTGCCTTTGTTCCTTTACCTGCAAAATGGGGTTAACTGCTGGAATGTGTGAGGCTGGAATGTTTGAAGCATTTCAGTTTGTGTCTGTCTGTGATGGAAACTCCTTTTGTTCCATGTGAGAGAGCGGACAATAGCTTCCATATTGTTTTACTGTGTTTAGCAAACAAATCTGCCTTTAAATCCCCTTCGAGTGATCCAGCCCTGCTCCTGGGCACTGCTTGGGATGGTTAATCCCTGGCTGGGAGCTTCCATCAAAGGCTTCACCTTGGGAATGGCAGGGATGGGCATGAAAGTAGAACACAGATAGGTTTGATGTCAGACAGTGTGTGAATGCAAGTGGGCATTCCAAAAGCACCATTGGGGTGTGTGTGACACACTCCTGTGTCACAGGAGTTCAGATCAGGAGGGAAGGACAGTTTGTGATGCTCATCCCTGATCATGTCCATGTGGAGCTGGTGGTATCCTGGTGTCTTGCTTGCTAACAAAAACATTGCATCAGCGCCGCTGCCAAGTCAGCAGTGCATCTGAAAGCCCTGGCTATTGATTCAAATCAAACCTTGGCCAGCCAGGCTGCAATAAAACAGCTGTTTTCCAGTATATCCTTCTCTTTTTTTGAAAATCAGTAGCCTTGAGCTCATCTTTGCTTTGGGTGCAAGGTCTGGGGGGCTGTTCATGACTTGTATGTTTTCATGGGGAGAGGAAGGTTATGATTGGTGACTCTGAGCTGAAGAATAACTTTATTTATTGCAAAAATAAAGTTTTTATCTCCTCCCCCTCCTCCAGCTCCTCCTTTGCTGCTGCCTGGGGCTGGACATGAGCCAGGTATGCCCAGGTGGGCAAGAGGCTGATGGCCCTGGCTGGTCCCAGGATGAGGCACTTGGGGACACGGTTTAGTAGGGACATGGTAATGCTGAGGGCACAGTGGACTCGGTGATCGTGTAGGGTTTTTCCAGCCTTACCGATTCCATGATTCTGTAATTGATGTGTGAATGCTGCCAAAGACCACATCATGATGGAGAGTCAGAGGTTGGAGCATCAGCATCCACATCAGGAAAACCCTGACCTTGACCTGGCTGTGCTTAAGTTTATTTTCCTGAAACTCTGTCCTTCATTCCCACAGCAAAACATTAAACCTGAGCTTTGCAGCAGTGTTGGACACACGAATGCTGCCTGGTTGTCTCACCAGAGATTGCCTGGGTTCTGTGGGCTGCACTGCAGTGAGGTGTGAATGCTGGTCATTCTCAGCCTCTGGAAGTGCTGGTGGTTTCTGAAAGGAGTCGTGTGTCCAGCCCTTGATGAATTTTTGGAAACAAGGCTTGCACCCTTTGCTTTCCCTCTCACTGATTCCTGATCCTGCTGCCTGAATCAACAGGAGCAGGAAGGTCTCAAAGAGTCTGCTTTAGGATCCAGTAGGTTCAGGTGGGATATTGGGATAAATCCTTCCCTGTATGGGTGGTAAGGCCCTGGCACAGGGTGCCCACAGAAGCACCCTGTGGCTGCCCCGGGTCCCTGGAAGTGTCCAAGGCCAGGCTGGACAGGATTTGGAGTACCCTAGGATAGTGGAAGGTGTCCCTGCCTGTGGAATGAGATGGGCTTTAAGGTCCCTGCCAACTCAAACCATTCCATGATTCCACAATCCTCAGTTCCCCTGAGTTCCATAAGACTGGAAAGGAGCTGGGAGCATCCTCAGCAAAGGCAAGAGAGCTCAGAATCCCAGTGACAGAGGAGGAAGCAGCCGGATGCTCCCATCCCAACAGTGCAGGGGTAGGAAATGCCCTGTTCCTGCTCCCCAGCTGCCTGGGGGCTGCAGGATCTGGATGAGCTCTGGGGCTCTCCCAGCCAGGGAAGCTCTGGCACTCACCTTTCCTGCAGGACACGTGGGGACCGTGGCTTCCGCCGGGACCAGCGCCTGGGCAGTGGTGCTGGGAGATGCCCTCGGCATCCCTCCCTTCTGCTGTGCAGAGAGCAGACTTTAACCAAACAATCCCACAGGCCTCTAATGCAGCCCGCCAGAAAAGCAGGAATTAAGGCATCCAATATGTTTGGATGTTCTATTAACAAACCCTTTCCTAATATATTTCCACATTTTTCATTTGATGATTCCGTCCGGGCAGATGGAACTGGACATTGGGCTGGATGGAAATCCAGAAATGCAAGAGTTGTGTTTTCAGTCTGTATTTTCCGAGGAGCAGAAGTGGGCTGGATTTAGGTCAGTGGCTGTGTTTTCCTTGCAGTTCTGTTATAAATTCCCTTCATTTGTGCAGATGAACCAATTTTGGTGACTTTGGGAGGTCTCAGGTGTTGTAGAACTCAGGGAATGCCGTGACATTCTCACATTTGGAGGCTGTCCTCCAAACAATTACCCACAGCTTTCCAAGAGCTTGTCCAGGAGCTCCTGTGCTCTCCTGATGAAGGGAGGGGTGACAGCAATTCCCAGGATCTCCCAGTGTGTGTTTGCTTGGCATTCTCTTTATTGGCCAGGAATTTTTGCCAATAAAGCATCCTGAGCAGGTTTGGATAAATATTTTTATCCTGTAAAGTTCATCTTCCTACAGCAGATGTTGTACCAGGAGAGCAGCTGCCCTTTTCCTTGAAAAAACCTCAGTTTTCTACCTAAAAAGCTTTTATTTGCTTGGTGAGGGGTTATTCTAGGTTTTGGGGTTTGCAGTGAGTTCGGTTTGCAAATGGAATAGGATTTGTGTGCTGGGAAAAGCTGAGGTAAGGATAATTGGAATTCAGGGTTTGGCGGGGGCCGGCAGAGGGAGTGTGTGAGCCCCAAATCCTCCTCATTTCCTACAAAATTTAGGGGATTTCGGGAGCACAGGAAAAGGCAACAGCTGATTATTGCACCCCAGCAGCTCCTCTTGTGCTGCCAGGTCTTGGCAAGGCAGATTTTGGCAGGTTTGAAACAAATCCACTCTTTTAAGGGTAGTAGTATTGTCCAGAGCCATAGAAATTCTCCAAATCCCAAATACATCCATAACAAGTGGAGGGATTGGTGGATGGTGAAGATTTTGGCTTTTTTCATGCCATTTATAATATTTAAGGATTGCCCTTTTTGATGTGGAAAGGGAAATACAGAGCTCCCAGAAGAGCACACAGAAACTGTGTTTTCGGACTTGTTCTTCATGTGAGCAAAACCACGCTGGATTTTAGGTCAGTTGAAGTGTTTTCTTTGTGCTTCTATTATAAATTTCCTGCATATTTATTAATATATATTAAGCTTTTATTAAGCTTTGGAGTTATTTATGAGGTTCTGTAATAATAATAATAACAGTAATAATGATAATTTTCCTACATACACCTCAAGTGTGGTGTCATTAAATTCTGCTGCTTCCCCTTTTCCTGTGAACCCCACACCAAAAAGTCTCTCAAACGCCAGCTCCTTGATTTGTATTCCACCAATAAATCCTGGATAACCCCTGCATTTTCATTCTGGTTTTCAGTGCATTAATTTTGTGGGAAAACAGATTCAGCAGGATTTATTTGTAGGTTGCTGTGCTGTTTGTGCAATAAATCCTGCTGTGTAATGTCACATTGCTGCTTATTTTTTAACTGAAACCTTGGAAAAAAAAGAGCAGGAATCTGGAATAGCAGAGGATCAGCTCTTCACTAGGCTGGAAAGAATTCCTGGGATCTTGGTACCTTTTTATTACAGAAATATTGACCAAAATTCAGCTGCAGTGATGCTGTTTCAGGACAATGGGCAGCAGTAAAAATGATGCCATTTGGAATTTTTTCCCAAAGTCCCAAAACCCACTGTTCTAACAGGCAAAACCATCAGAGGGAGGTTATGCTGACAGAGAAATGTTGGAATTTTCAATCTGGTGGATGGAATTTAGGAATCCTTTCTTTTCCTGGGCGGCTTGTATGAAAGAAAAACAATTTTCTGCTGGGAAAAAAAAAAAAAAAAAGAAAAAAAAAAGGAGAGCTGTTCTTTGAAGAACTCTTGGAATTGCCTGTTTTGCAATAAGGGATAAGGAGTATCTGTGGTGCTTTTATTCCCGAGGTCTCACTGTGCACAGACAGGTTATTGCTCATCTCACAGCTTCTCAGAGGCTTCATTTTCTTTTTTTGAACTAAAATCTGCTTTTTTCCTCCATTGTTGAGCTTGCCCAGCTGTTGATTTCCAAAAGGATCAGTTCCAGCTGCTGCAGGTTTGGGAGGACTGAGAATATTGTTTTGTTTAATGGTGTTTATCCCAGTCCTGAATCTCATGGTTCCCACGGACCCTGCTGCTGCTTCTTGGAAACAGTGCTGTATTTTCCTCTTTTCACCCTAGAAGAGGTCTCAGGACTTCTTTTAGGGCAAAACCAGGAGCAGGGAAAGCTGCAGGTGAAGTCCTTGATGGCACAGCTGGAGAGACAAGCACAAAAATACTAAAAATGTAGAAAGAATCCTTCCTTTTATTTTTTAGAGGAAAAATGAACCATTTCTGTCTGATGGAAGAGGATTTTTATTTGAACTGGGGCAGAGAATCAGCCAGAAGTGTGACTGTCCCCTGAGTGCCCCCCTGGAGATGCTGGCATGCGGAAGAAGCAATTCCAAAGTATGAGGAAGAGCAGGTTGGAGACAGTTGCTGCCTTCCACCCCTAAATTACCAACAGGGCTCCTGATTGCCAGGTGCAATTAAATCCCTCTCTCCTGGCAGCCCAAGCCCTTGGCCAGTTGGGGCTGGGTCCTTTCACACACCTGGAATGCTCCCGGTGGGAGCAGCACGGCTCCTCCATTAGTGTTTGGAGGAAGCATTTCTTGTAGCCTGTAAAAATTGAGCATTCCTGTGTGTGACGTGCTCTGACTCAGGGCTGGTGCTCAGCCTCTCATTGCCATTCAGCAGTTTTTCCTTGGAGGCTTTTTTCTGTAAAATCCATAAAAAGAGGGAGGAAAAAAGGCAGGTCAAAAACCCTGCGGGTTCAAGCACTTCCTGAACCAGCTGGAAGAGGAGGAGGCAGCTCGGTATAACCACCTGTGCCACCCACTCCAGAGCTTTGGGGTCTGTGGGACTGGGAAAGGGGCCTGCAGGTAGAAAAACGTCCTTGGATCAAGAGGGGGTTTGGAGGAGCCGATTTTGAGCAGTGCTTCAACCCAATAGGGTTATTTTTGCCTGCATTTAATATTCCTCAGCTGTTTGTTCCAGATAATTACTTTAGGAATAAATAGCAGGTTCTTAACTAATTTCAGGAAGGGAGAGAGGGAAAATTGAAGTGCTCTGAAAGGAGGAAAAGGATTATGAAATGTTTTGCCAGCTGGCAGAGATGCAGCTTTTAGTAAAGGGCAGGCAGATTCCACCAGCGCCAGCAGAGCTCAGCTCCCACTCCCTTCCAGCGCTTCCTTTTGGCTTGTTGGAAGCAGATGTAATTCCTCCTTGCTCCGGACTCCCTAAAACCTTCTTCCTAGTGCTGGAATATAAAGGCATTTCTCTGGGACCAGGAGGACTCTGGAGTGTAGAATGTCATGGAATGTTTGGGGGTTGTGTCGGTGTTTCCAGGGATCGATGCGATCCTGGAGTTAATTGAATTGCAGCTACTTTGGGATGAGACACAACTGCTTAAATCTCTTGGTTGCAGCTTTTGAGTGCTCAGAGATTCATTTTAGCCCAGGTACAAAGTGGAGCCCAGCACAGTGCAAGCAGAGAGCACCTGGAGAGCTAGGATGGGGGAGGAAGCACCTCATGCATCAGCCCACAGTGCAGGAATGCTCAGTTCCTGTAATAACCAGTAAAAGCCCAGGTATGGGATTTTCCCCCATGGATCTGCTGAATAACTGGCAGCAGGAGCTGCGGGGATGCTTTAGCTCTTTCTTGCCAACTGCCTGGTTCTTTTTCCTTTTTCTGTATTGGAGCAAGCTTTTGGGACAGGGCTTTGCTTTGTGTTCCAGGGCTGGTTATTCCCAGCCTGCTGTTCCAAACAAAATCCACATCCGTGGCAGGTCAAGCTTGCAGGGTTATTTTGACAGCAAACTGTCTTTTGGGAGCTGAGTTTATTGCTGGCCTTGTTTTCCTCCTGAAAAAGAACACGACATGGGTGTCAAAACTCTGAGAATGGTTATTCCTTATGCTCAAATGTTTAGGAAACAAGGATTTACCAAAGGCGATGCTTTGGAATATTTATAATATCAAGTGGCTTGGGAAGCACAGACAAAACTCAGTGGAGCTTCTTCATCCTCAGATATTTGAGGCTATTTGAGGCTCCTCCCACTGTTTTAAAATTGGCCTTAAAGATGTTTTTTGTTGTTTTGTGCCTGGGATCAGCCTGCCGTGTTGAGTTTCTCCCAAGCCTGTTCCAGAGGATCCAAATTGGGATTTACTAGCTGGAAAACACCTCTTCCTAGTAGGTGTGCAATCCTGCACTTACCATTGCTTCCTCCAGCAGGATTTGGACGTTATTTAGAGCACAAATAAAGGACAAATAAAAGTTGTTAGGATCACTCAAGGTCCTGACAACCCCCCAGCCCATCGCCATCCACAGGGTCCTGCTGTCCCTGGGCCGGAGGCAAATCTTCCTGCTTGGATTCTGGCACGGCTTGAGGGGGTGAAACCTTGGACTCCTGGGGAGCTGCAATGTGTTCCCTGGCTGGGAGGGAGGGACCCTCCTGTCCTTCTGCATCCTGAGCCCAGCCCCATCCCTGTCTGGAGCACAGCCCCATCCCTGTCTGGAGCACAGCCCCATCCCTGTCTGAAGCACAGCCCCATCCCTGTCTGAAGCACAGCCCCATGCCTGACTGGAGCACAGCCCCATCCTGAACAGGAGCACAGCCATATCCCTGGCTGGAGCACAGCCCCATCCCTGACTGGAGAACAGCCTCATCCCTGTCTGGAGCACAGCCCCATCCCTGTCTGGAGCACAGCCCCATCCCTGTCTGGAGCACAGCCCCATCCCTGACTGGAGCACAGCCCCATGCCTGACTGGAGCACAGCCATATCCCTGTCTGGAGCACAGCCCCATCCTGAACAGGAGCACAGCCCCATCCCAGACTGGAACACAGCCCCATCCTGAACAGGAGCACAGCCATATCCCTGACTGGAGCACAGCCTCATCCCTGTCTGGAGCACAGCCCCATCCCTGACTGGAGCACAGCCCCATCCCTGTCTGGAGCACAGCCCCATCCCTAGCAGGAGCATAGCCCCATCCCTGACTGGAGCACAGCCCCATCCCTGTCTGGAGCACAGCCCCATCCCTGTCTGGAGCACAGCCCCATCCCTAGCAGGAGTATAGCCCCATCCCTGTCTGGAGCACAGCCCCATCCCTGACTGGAGCACAGCCCCATCCCTGACTGGAGCACAGCCCCATCCCTGACTGGAGCACAGCCCCATCCCTGTCTGGAGCACAGCCCCATCCTGAACAGGAGCACAGCCCCATCCCTGTCTGGAGCACAGCCCCATCCCTAGCAGGAGCACATCCTCTTCCCTGACTGGAGCACAGCCCCGTCCCTGTCTGGAGCACAGCCTCTTCCCTGACTGGAGCACAGCCCCATCCCTGTCTGGAGCACAGCCCCATCCCTAGCAGGAGCACATCCTCTTCCCTGACTGGAGCACAGCCCCATCCCTAGCAGGAGCACCAGCAGCACTGGCACTGTGCTGTGTCAGGATGGAAAGCGGCACAGGCACTTCCCAGCCATGGATGCCTTTGCTTGGAAAAGGCCCAACCATCCATTACTTCATTATTTTTAAGCACAACTCCACTTTTCCTTTCCCCCCCCCTCCACTTTCCACCCCTCAGCCCCTGGGAATTCGTGCCTGTAATGCTGTGTAAGGTGGGTTTTGGCAGCAGCAGCAACAGCAGCAGTGCCTGTGTCACAGCGTTTGGGTTCCAGCCTCCCCTGTCACAACATTGACTCCTGCAGGGATTTCTGACACGGGAAACATGCGGAGCGTCTGCTGGGATGCGAGCTCTGTGCTGGCTTCTGCCATGGTTCCTCCCACAGATTGACAGCCCTGTGGATTTTCCAAAGCTGCTTCATCAGGGAGCCTGACAGCAGTGGGGACTGATGCTGTCGCCTGTCATTTTCCTGGGCATGAATTGGTTGCTATGGAAAGCTTTCCTGCTCCGTGTCTCTGCCTCCTGCCTTTCCCATGGCATGGGAAAACCCTGGATTAGTAACAGCAGCTCAGGTTATTCCTGATAAATAAACCACATTTATAAATCAGGTCAATGACCTGAGTGATGTGGTTTAACAGGGTTTGTTTATCAGGGTATTTCTGTAGCAGGATATTTCTGTAGCAGGATATTTATCCTGCTGAGTAACCCATGTTAAACCATGACATCAATAACTTAAATTCCTTCCAGTCGTATTTTCTGGGATAGTTGGAGCTTGGAAAAAATAATGATAATATGCTTATATTGGAGAATGTTAGGGAAAAGCTGTGTCTTGTCTTCCCTCTTGAGAAGCTGGTTTGCTTCCTGGCTTGCTGCAGTTTGGATTTATCCTATGGGCTGTGTGGATCTGCTTCCAGTAATCCTGGTCAGTTCAGGACTGGGGAATGGCTGGGCAGCCTTTGCTTTGGGAGGAACTCAGGCTGAGTGATACAGGAACAGGGAGCTCACCCTGGTTTGGGTCCTTTCTTCATGCCAGGAAAGGATAAAAAGGGAATTCTGGAAAAGAGGGTCCCATGTCATCTCCAGGAGCTGTTACTGTGGTTTGGGCTGTTGATCCAGGAGCACTCAGGGTGCAGGTGCCTCCCTTGGTCTCTACTCAGTTGCCTTGGAGGGCAAAAGACAGACAGGCTCTCTCCTCAAGACAGGCTGGCTGCTTCCTGGGAAATGGAGTCCAGGGGTTTGTCTTGCAGTGACAGGCATGGATTTAACTTCACATGGTGCCAGCTGCCCAAACTGGACTCAGCTACTCGTTAAGGTGGATTTATTTCACGATATGTTTCTGTCATCGCGGTGTCACCTTACACTTGGGATGTTGGGAATAGCTGGAGATACAACCTCTGATATCCCAGCCTTCCATCAGCAGTAAATCCCAGGAGGGTTTGCTTTCCCCACCTCCTGCCAGCCAGGGCTGTGTGCAGGTATTTCACAAATAAAAGCAAAAGGGAGTGAAAATGAGGCAGGGAATTCTTCCCCCACAAGGAGTTGTTTGGGGTAAAACAGCCTCACTGGCAGAACAGGTTCCACAGGGTGGAGGGACTGTAAATGTTGCTGTGATCCTGTCTCACCTCGGGTGAGATTCCCCAGGGATCCTTTTCCCATCCCCATCGAAGCTGGACTCCACAGTGCAGAGCAGGGCAGGGCGATTTCACCTGGTGCCCAGCGAGGGAGTAGCAGCTCCAGGGCTTTGGCTTTGGCTCTCTGCTTCCCACTGGAGGCAGCAGCAGGATGGTGAGAGATGGAGTGACCTGGGAAAAGCTGTTCCTAAACCACCCTCAGCTGCTGCAAAACTGCAGCACACACATCCTGCCCAGCTGAACGGCATTGCTGTGCCTGAGCCCTCTGGTGTGACATACACCTCTTCTGATCCTCCCTGTGACCTCCCTTGTCCCTTTTCCCAGCTGTGACGTGGGATGCCATGGCCAGCTCCTCGGACAGTGACGATGATGGGTTCATGGCCGTGGATCCAGAGGACGCCGTGGTGGAAGGGACGATGGAGCAGGAGGATGAGCCCCACGCCGAGCTGGAGGAGCCCAGGCCCAGCTCCAGATCGATGCTGGAGCTGCCAGAAGAGGTTTTGGAATACATCCTGTCCTTCCTCTCTCCCTACCAGGAGCACAAAACCGCCGCCCTTGTCTGCAAACAGTGGTATCGACTGATCAAAGGTACAAGTGATGGCTGTGCATTTCTTTAATTGTGGGACTTGGAACCCATCTCTCTTTTACCTTTGCCTCTTGTTTTCCCCTCAAACTCTGAAATCTGACTTCTGTGAAATCCCAGGGAAATCCTAACAGCCATGTAGTCACTGGCTTCACTCAAAAGTGGGCCTGTAGATGTGCAGAATTGAGCCTCTCTCAGGGTAGAAAACCCAGATAGGCCATAAATTCCCATCCTGGAAGTGTCCAAGGCCAGACTGGGCAGGGCTTGGAGTGACCTGGGATAATGGAAGGTCCCACACTTGGCAGGGGTTGGAGCTGGGTGGGCTTTGAGGTCCCTTCCAGCCCAAAGGGAAATAAAGCCCAAGCCCTATGACAGAGCAGCTCCTTTGCTGCCTTTGGATGCTCCCAGTGATGCAGCGATAACCTTGGATTGCAGCCTCTTCCCCAGAGCCCCTGCCAGTGTCCCATGGCTGATGTGGCTTTAATTGTTTGCATCTTGCTCAGTAATTAACATTCCCAAAGCTGCTGCTTTCAGCTGGAAACAACCCTGGCTCTGGTTCTTACAGCTCTGCCTGAGATAAGTGGAATATAAAATCTGCATATAAAATGTGCATATTCCAGCTTCCTGGAAGAGTAGCCCAGAGACACAGATCCTTCCTTTGCCTCTGCACAGCATTCATTCCAGAGCCTCATGGGGGTATTATAATGCTGGAGAAGTGTGATACAGCAAATAAGGAGGGAAAATTTGGACAAGGATACAGGCAGAACCTTCTGCTTCATTTTATTTTAATACACTGGGTGATTTCTGGTACAATGCTGTTGGGTGCACACTTTAATCAAGAGCTTCATTTGAAAATCAAGGAGTTTCAGAGGAGAGCAGTTAAATCCTAGGAAATGGGACATCTTGCTGCACAAAGGGAACATGTTCCTTCTGGAAAACAGGAGTGGGTGAGGAATGCCCTTGGCAGTTTGTGGGGTGATGGCTCATTTATAGACTTCTCTTCATCTGAAAGCATTGCTCAGATTCCAGGCATTTCCCACTTTGCCTAGAGCTCAACAGTCTGAGGGAGCATGGCCCAAAATGACTGGTTTTGTGCATAATTTTGGGGCAGCAGCTGCCCACAGCCGTGAGGAAGGGCCTTTTCCAAGTGCTGCATCCCCAAGTGGCTGCTTGGCTGTTTCCTGGAGTGGCCTGCGAGAGATGAGCTGGAACATACAAACACCTGGGAATCACCCCAAAGGGATGTGGGAAACATCCCTGGAGCCGAGGGATGAGCAGCCCGAGGCACAGCGCGTGGCTTTGGGCTGTGTCACCTCTCAGGGAACGGGCAGCTGGGCCTTTGTGGGGCAAGTCCAGCCAAAAAAGGGTCTGGAACCACCACCTGCGAGCTGTGCCCAGAAAGGTCACTCGAGGTAAACAATTGATTCATGTTCTCCTGGTTAATTTTTCCTGTTTGCCAGGATACATCTGCTGAGCAGTCCTGGAGCTCACATTCCCTTTCCCATATGACTCTCAGGGATCAGCTCCTTGAAGACCCCAGGCTTTATTTTTTTATTTTAAAAAACCCCTTCCTGCTTTATATCCAGGAGTGGGATTTCTTGCTGAAGGTGTTCCTGGCACAGGGCTTGGGGAAAAACTCTTGGCAGGTTGTGGCATCCTCAGTGCAGGTGCCACCAAGTGTCTGCTGAGCTACTGCTGCTGCCAGAAACCTTCTCCAGACCCTTTTGTCTCCTCAGGGAGCAGCCTCTGGCCCTTCCCAGCACCTTCACACAGAATTAATGGCATCCTTGGAGCATCCCTGCTGATTTTTATCACTGATATCTCCAACTTTTTTCAGATCCCTGGCCAGTAGCTGCGTTCAGACTCTTAAAAATTGATCATTGCACTGAGGTTCCTTGAGGGAAGGGAAGCTGCCCCTCAGGGTGTGATGAGAGAACAAGGGCACAGCAGAGAGGGCTGAACACAAGCTCCCCAAAGCATCCTAGTGCTTCCTTCCTTTCCCAAAGGCTCTACTTCCCAAGCTGGAACTGCCGAGGACATTGTGACCCGGCCCAGTGCATGCTGCTGATTTCCACATTTGCAGAGTTCCCTTGTCTTTATTCTCTTTAATCCCCTGCATTCCCAGCGAGTTTCTAATCCAAAGACAGGGGTTTGGAGCTGCTGTCACCGTGCAGGCACAGTTTGTTCCCAGGTTTGCTGACTGTGTTGTTCTCTCCCCAGGTGTGGCCCATCAGTGCTACCACGGCTTTATCAAGGCAGTGCAGGAAGGGAACATCCAGTGGGAGAGCCGCACTTACCCCTACCCTGGCACCCCCATCACCCAGCGCTTCTCACACAGTAAGTATCCCCTGAGTCCTGCTGGCAGCTGCCTCCCTCAGGGGCTGGCAGGGCCATCCCCTGGAGTCCCAAAGGGAGCTGCCTTCTTTGGGGCCTGGCAGTGCCATCCTCTGGAGTCCTGCTGGCAGCTGCCTCCCTTGGGGCCTGGCAGTGCCATCCTCTGGAGTTCTGCTGAGAGCTGCCTCCCTTGGGGCCTGGCAGTGCCATCCTCTGGAGTCCTGGTGGCAGCTGCCTCCCTTGGGGCCTGGCAGTGCCATCCTCTGGAGTTCTGCTGGGAGCTGCCTCCCTTGGGGCCTGGCAGTGCCATCCTCTGGAGTCCTGCTGGCAGCTGCCTCCCTTGGGGCCTGGCAGTGCCATCCTCTGGAGTTCTGCTGAGAGCTGCCTCCCTTGGGGCCTGGCAGTGCCATCCTCTGGAGTCCTGCTGGCAGCTGCCTCCCTTGGGGCCTGGCAGTGCCATCCTCTGGAGTCCTGCTGAGAGCTGCCTCCCTTGGGGCCTGGCAGTGCCATCCTCTGGAGTTCTGCTGGGAGCTGCCTCCCTTGGGGCCTGGCAGTGCCATCCTCTGGAGTCCTGCTGAGAGCTGCCTCCCTTGGGGCCTGGCAGTGCCATCCTCTGGAGTTCTGCTGGGAGCTGCCTCCCTTGGGGGCTGGCAGTGCCATCCTCTGGAGTCCTGCTGGCAGCTGCCTCCCTTGGGGGCTGGCAGTGCCACCTGTGCCTGTCACCGCCGGTGTTGAGCCCACAGCTGTGCCAACACTCGGCACAGCAGGGATTTTGGGAGCTGCTGGTCATGGTGGGCTTGTTGATCATAGGAAATGCTGATGGAGTGGGATTGTGGCTTGCTGGTTGTGCAGGGATCTCTCTGCAGCTGCCCAGGTTGGAAAACTCTCCCAGATCATGGAGTGATCCCTTGACCGAAACGTGTCCCCAGGTCCCACATCCACCTTGGGATACTTCCAGGGATGGTGACTCCAGCATTGTCTGTGCCAGTGCCTGGCCACCCATTCCATGAAGGGTTTTTCACAATATCCAACCTAAATCTCCCCTGGCACGGGGAGAGCCCATTTTCCATTGTCCTGTCCTTGTTTCCTGGGAGCAGAACCTGATCCCTTAGATGTCCCCTCCTGTCAGGGAGTTGTGCAGAGCTGCAAGGTCCCCCCTGAGCCTCCTTTCCCAGCTCCCTCAGCCTCTCCTGGTGCTGTTCCCTTCCAGCTCTGTTCCCATCTCTGGACACATTCCAACCCTTCAGTGTCCTTGTCCTGAGGGACCCAGAGCTGCCCCCAAGATTTGGGCCTGAGCTTTGCATCCTCCTCAACAACCCCTCTCTTAGCCCCTGGAGTGGAGTTATTCCCATCAAAGCCGGTGAGTTTTGGGAAGTGCAGCACTCAAGGATGTACACTAGCTGCTCTCACAGGTCCTCTACATCTGTGAGGAAAATTGGGAATTCTCCAATGTGCTGAGTTCAAATCGAGCAGAGCTGCAGGTGGATTTGCTGACAGAAGGGAGCAATTCAGCACCACTCAATGTGTGGGTGAATTCTTCCCCTGCTTCCAAGATTCTGGAAGGGAGCAGAAAGCAAAAAGGTACCTAAACACAGTGCCTTTGAGGAAAAGATATTGAAATAAACCCTGTTCTTTGGAGTGCAGTAGCATTGAGCTGCCTCAGCTCCAACAAAAAAACATGACAAAAATTCCATGCTGCGACTCCAGCACAGGGTCTGAGCCCTCTGGGGGACAGCTCTTGCAGGAAGCAAACTGCATTTTTCTAAGGGAGGATAAACACTGTGCAAGCCCTGCCATTCCAAGAGCAGCAGGCATCACATTTTCATCTTCCCAAGCAATAATTTATGAGGCAGCCGCTGCGCTGCCTCCTGTGCTGCCTCCTGTCAGGACAAGTCCGGGAGATGCTATGGGGAGCTCTGGTGAAGTCATTGTGCTCTGCCGAGATATCCTCCCCTTCCTGAAGGATGAAAAGGCTCCGTAGTTCACAGCTCATTTTTAGCAACGACTTCACATTTACATGTATTTCCCTTCAATTTGAATTCCCTTCACTGTGTGCTCTTTCCTTTATCCTGCTGCCTGCCACGGGCTTCCTGGCTCCAAAGTGAGTTGTGTCCCTAAATCCGCTGCCCTCGGAGCGTGTAATCTGTATTAGCCTCGCTCGGTGACAGTGTCCCGGCTCTGCCTGGCCCCGTGGCCACAGCAGCGTTATTAATGCACTTTGTGGGCACAAAGCTAATCTGGATTAACTTGTTTGCTGACTTAAATGGATTGGTTTGTGAGCAGCTGCCCAGATCTGCAGCCTCTGCTTTCCCTGAAGCAGGGCTCAGTGCCTGCAGGCGAGATTCCAGAGTTAAAGTGAAGCTGCAAATCATCAATTCCGGAAAGTCAAAGTGAATCTCTGAACCATCACGTAAAATCCCAAGGGATGACTGTGAGCTGAGGTGGAGGGAACAGGAGGTTTGTGCGGTGGAGAGGGATGCAGGGAGGACTCATAAAGCTCTTTTTGAGGGATGAGTGATTTGCCAGTTTTTGTGGGAAGACGTCACCGCCCAGGCACGAGTCACCGCTGCCATCAAAGCTCTGTCTGGGGCTCGCTCTCTGTTCCAAGAATTATTAGAACTATCCCAGAAGTGCTCACAGGGAGCACAAATGGAAAAGGAGGGGAATTTTAAGCGGTTGGAGGTCAACCTGTCTGCTCTCAGTCCTGAGGGGAGGAATGGCAAAAGTGCTTGATAAGGAATAATGAATGGAAGGCAGTGCCGTGGGGAGGGAGTGCTTGGCAGGGATCGCAGCTGAGAACAAACTGTGGAGGAGCTGTCGCTTTTCCAGAGGATTTGACTGAAGCCACAGAACTGCAGGACATGAACTATCAATAATGCTGGGTGTTTAGGGGCAGAAGTCCTCCATATTTGGGGGTTTTTGGGTGATGTTTGCAGGAGTCACCGAGTTGTTTTATGTATGAGCCTGCGAGGTCATAGCAAGGCGATGAGTCATGGGGTGAAATCACTGCCCGAAGTCGGAAAACGACTTCAGGAGGCTCAGGAATGCAGAAACGGAAAAGCAGCAAAGGAATGCCGACCGTTGTGCCAGGGATATTGATCCTTTGCTGGAGGAGTGACTAATTTTAAACACTGATTTATTGTTTTTGTTTCCACGGAGCCTGGGGTTGGTGGCACCACCGGGGTGAGTAATTACAGCAATTTGTGGGTTTGACAAGCTCGTTGGGAGCGGTGAGAGCTGGAATGTTTGTTTTACAGGATGGGCTGCCCCTGGAGCAGAGCTACAGCTCCTCCCAGCACCCAGCCTTGCTCAATATCCCCGGATTTTTGGCTGCACCCAAGCCCTGCACTGCAAGGAGCAGGACTATGGCATTTTAGGGAGTGAGGAGATCAAGGTGGAGATGGAGATAGAGGCAGATCCAGAGCTGGGGACATTCAGCTGGAGAAGAGAAGGCTCCAGGGAGAGCTCAGAGCACCTTCCAGTGCCTGAAGGGGGTCCAGGAGAGCTGGAAAGGGACCGGGGACAAGGGCCTGGAGTGTCAGGACACAGGAAATAGCTTCCCACTGCCAGAGGGCAGGGATAGATGGGATATTGGGAAGGAATTCTTCCCTGTGAGGGTGGGCAAGCCCTGGCACAGGGTGCCCAGAGCAGCTGTGGCTGCCCCTGGATCTCTGGCAGTGTCCAAGGCCAACACCAAAGGCTGTCACCCTCCAACCAAAGGACTGTGTGGTAGTGGGATTTACAGCCCAGCCGGCTCCTTCCCATCTCTCCAGTGGGAAACACAACCCTTGAACTTGGATGGGTTAATTTATTTCATGTTCTCCAAGTTTCAGAAGTTAATGTTCTTCAGTTATGGTGAAGGGAATGTGCTTTCCATGTGGTTTTCCCTTCCAAGTCATCTCTGCTTTGGCTCTTGGCTGCTGTGGGTAAAAATCTCCAATGATTCTTTATGCAGGAGAGGGAGTTAGGAGTGTGGCCAGAACCAGCTGCCTCTGCTCCCTCTGAGCATCAGTGTCTTCAAACATCAGGATTATTGATTCATTTCCAAAGATAAGCCACTTCTGCAGTGCTGAAACTCTGAGGGGAGGTCACTGAATTTTGCTGGGACATTAAAAAACCCCAACTAAATCCATTCAGTGTTTTCCACCAAAAAAAACCCCCACCCTAAAACCATCAGGGACATGCACAATTTCCCCTGGATTTATTCTACACCTGATGGAAACTATATATAAACATATCATGGAATCACAGAATATCCTGAGCTGGATTCACAAGGATCATCAATGTTCAGCTCCTGCCCTGCACAGAACAGCCCCAGCAATCCCACTGTGGGATTCCTATAGGCTGGAATAAACTGCAGTTTTCATTGTGCTTGCTTTTCCCTATTTTTCTCTTTTTCCACAAGCTGCTTCCTTATCTTCAGCAGCTTAAAATTACTCTAAAAAGAAGTAGGAAAGCACAATTTTAGTGATTTTGCTGTGGGGTTATTCCACATGCAGTTTTACAGGAAACCCAGAATTCTGCCCAGTCGCCAAGGCAGACAAGCTGAGCAAGCCCTCCCTGCTCCATCTTTCAGTTCCCTCTTGGTAGAGGTACCTGGATGCTGCAGACACTCCTTGCCAAAGGCAGATACTTCCATGGATTTTGTTTTGCTGCAGAGCTTATTTTGGAGCCAAAAGCTCTTGATTCCCATGGATATCTTTGAGGCGTTATCAAACGTGGTGTTCCCATTTCGCTTTCCCATAGGGAGCAGAGGGAATGCCCATGGTTGATCCTGAGATTTAGTGGGGCTTTTTAATGAGATGACGTGAAAACCTGAAAAGAGAACAAACCCCAGCCTGGGGTGCACAGAGCAGGGTCTGTGAGCTGTGTGAACTGGCTCAGGAAAGGTCAGGGAGCTGGGTGCCTTAATCACAGCTAAGCTAATTAATTACAGGCTTCTAAGGCAGTTTTCTCTGCACTTTGAGGAGCAGCTCTGCCTGAGGGGATAATCCTCTTGAGAAGGTTCTTGCTGGAGCTTCACCATGCTCAGGGATACCCTGTGGTTCTGGGGAGCTGGGGCAGCCAGAATGCATTTGTCCAGGGAGGAAAGGGCCTTGTCTGGGTGTGGGGCACAGAGCAGTGACAGGAGCTGTGTGGGGCACAGGGCAGTGACAGGAGCTGTGTGGGGCACACAGGGCAGTGACAGGAGCTGTGTGAAGCACAGAGCAGTGACAGGAGCTGTGTGGGGCACAGGGCAGTGACAGGAGCTGTGTGGGGCACAGGGCAGTGACAGGAGCTGTGTGAAGCACAGGGCAGTGACAGGAGCTGTGTGGGGCACAGGGCAGTGACAGGAGCTGTGTGGGGCACACAGAGCAGTGACAGGAGCTGTGTGGGGCACAGGGCAGTGACAGGAGCTGTGTGGGGCACAGTGCAGTGACAGGAGCTGTGTGGGGCACAGAGCAGTGACAGGAGCTGTGTGAGGCACAGGGCAGTGACAGGAGCTGTGTGGGGCACACAGAGCAGTGACAGGAGCTGTGTGGGGCACAGAGCAGTGACAGGAGCAGTGACAGGGCAGCTGTGTGGGGCACACAGAGCAGTGACAGGAGCTGTGTGGGGCACAGGGCAGTGACAGGAGCTGGGCACACAGAGCAGTGACAGGAGCTGTGTGGGGCACAGAGCAGTGACAGGAGCTGTGTGGGGCACAGGGCAGTGACAGGAGCTGTGTGGGGCACACAGAGCAGTGACAGGAGCTGTGTGGGGCACAGGGCAGTGACAGGAGCTGTGTGGGGCACAGAGCAGTGACAGGAGCTGTGTGGCTGTGACAGGAGCTGTGTGGGGGCACACAGAGGCAGTGACAGGAGCTGTGTGAAGCACAGGGCAGTGACAGGAGCTGTGTGGGGCACACAGAGCAGTGACAGGAGCTGTGTGGGGCACAGGGCAGTGACAGGAGCTGTGTGGGGCACACAGAGCAGTGACAGGAGCTGTGTGAAGCACAGGGCAGTGACAGGAGCAGTGACAGGAGCTGTGTGGGGGGCAGTGACAGAGCAGTGACAGGAGCAGTGTGGGCAGTGTGACAGGAGCTGTGTGAAGCACAGAGCAGTGACAGGAGCTGTGACAGGCAGTGACAGGAGCTGTGGGGCACACAGGGCAGTGACAGGAGCTGTGTGGGGCACAGGAGCAGTGACAGGAGCTGTGTGGGGCACAGGGCACAGGAGCTGTGTGGGGCACAGGGCAGTGACAGGAGCTGTGTGAAGCACAGAGCAGTGACAGGAGCTGTGTGGGGCACGCAGGGCAGTGACAGGAGCTGTGTGGGGCACAGGGCAGTGACAGGAGCTGTGTGGGGCACAGGGCAGTGACAGGAGCTGTGTGGGGCACACAGAGCAGTGACAGGAGCTGTGTTCTGTTGCAGGTGCATGTTACTATGATGCAAACCAATCCATGTACGTGTTCGGGGGCTGTACCCAGAGCAGCTGCAATGCTGCCTTCAACGACCTCTGGAGGCTCGACCTCAACAGCAAGGAGTGGATCCGGCCCCTGGCCTCAGGTGAGCTCCCCCCGTGCCTCATCCCTCCTCCCCAGTGCTCGGGTTCGGTGTTCCTGTGTGTGTCTCAGCATGAGCCTGCTGGAATTGGGCTGTGTCCCAGAGAAATGCAGGGTTTGTGGCAGAATCTGCCTAAGAGTTGGGATTGTTCAGCTTGGAGAAGTCTGAGTTGGGATTGTTTACACTGGAATAGGCTGGGAAAGATGTGATGATTGTTCAGCCTGGAGAAGGCTGAGAAATTTGGATTGTTCAGCCTGCAGAACAGAAGGCTCCAGGGAGAGCTCAGAGCCCTCTCCAGTGCCTAAAGGGGGTCCAGGAGAGCTGGAGAGGGACGTGGACAGGGAATGGAGGGCCAGGACACAGGGAATGGCTCCCACTGCCAAGGGCAAGGATAGATGGGATATTGGGAAGGAATTCTTCCCTGTGAGGGTGGGCAAGCCCTGGCACAGGGTGCCCAGAGCAGCTGTGGCTGCCCCTGGATCTCTGGCAGTGTCCAAGGCCAGGCTGGAGCTACCTAGGGAGTGGAAGGTGTCCCTGCCCATGCCAGGGGGTGGCACTGGGTGTGTTTAAGGTCCCATTCTGTGATGGCATGGTGAGAATCATTGTCCTAAAGCTGAAATTTTCTTCGTTCATTCCAGTGGCTCCCACTCCAGGTATTTTGGGGAGTGGAGCAGACAAGCCTGTGCAGGTGGGAGAGCGTGGGAAAGCAGCTTCATTCCTGTTGTCCAGGCACCCTCAGCTGGGCAGGAAGACACCACAGATTATTTCCCACACTGGTTTTTGTGCTGGAAATGTCATCCACAACAGTTTGATTTTTTCCTTTTAATTTCTGAATTCTTCTAAAATAACTTTGAGGAAAGCAGAAGAATTGGGGGAAGCTCTTGGGACAGGGGGTAGAAATCAGTGTCAAAGAAGCTGTTTTGGCAGGAGGAAGAAGGAGAAAAGGAGCTCAGCATTCAGCAGCACTCCTTGTTGGGCTCAGAATTCCCTGTCCTGTGCTCTAAGTATTGTGGACTGCTCAGATACTGTTTGCAGTATATTTTCTTGTCTGGCACTTGAAGTCCTCTAAAATCCAGGGAATAGGGAGATAGAGGTGGAGGTGGATATAGAGGGAGATGGGAAAGCTGGAGGGTGTTCACTTTGAGAAGAGAAGGATGCAGGGTGACCTCATAGCCCCTTCCAGTGCCTGAAGTCCCTCTCCAAGAGAGCTGGAGAGGGACTGGGGACAAGTCCCAAATGCTGGTGCCACCTGGGAATTTCCACCTGTGAACACCTTGCTGGGTGCTTGGATCTCCAGCCACACTTCTCTTGTGTTCTGATTTTTGTGTCACAGCCCCTGTGTGACTCCCACAGGGGGGAAGTAAGGAGTTGTGGATTTAAACGGGGGAAAATGAACCCCACCCTCCAGCTGGGCCCCTGCCGTCCTCCTGCCCTGCTGGGGCTGGAGAGGGGAGGGTGGAAAGGCTCCTGGGCTCTGCAGAGCCCTGCTCTGCCCCAGGCCGTGGATCCCTGCAGCCCGGGGAGCTCTGCCCCCGCTGAAGGCGGGCACGGCTCGGAGCCGTCCCACATCCCAGCGCTCCCGAAGAACGGGGCCTGTGGGAATGCGTGGTGGGGCGAGGTCCCACGGGAAGATCCCCCGAGGAGATGTTCCTGCATGCTGTCACGGGCCAGATGGGATCGCAACTGAAACTGGAGGCCGGGAACGGGGAGCGCTCCCTCCAGTTCCTGCTTTTCCGAGGGGATGAGTCACCCCGGTGGGATCCAGCACAGCTCCCGCTCTTCCTTTGGGTGCCCTGAACGTGGGGGTTGGCACTGCCTGCCTGGGAAAGGAGAGTGGCTGCAGGGGGCAGAAGCTGGGAGCTTTGAAATCCTGGGATGTAAATAAGGCAGGAGAGGGTTTTTAAAAGAAAAACCGAAGAGGTGACATTGATTGATTACCACTCGTTGTGTGTGCAGGCTGATTGCTGTGGAGGAATTCCCACACCTGCCCCACAGACTCCAGAGCTCTAGAATAAGACCCTGGCTCTTCCCCAAGGCCAGATCTTGCTCGGAGAGGTTCCCTCACACACCACGTGTGCCCTTGTTAAGCATCTTCTCTAAGGAGCCCTGGCAGGGAATGGGAGCATGATGTCTTGGACACAACTTCATCACTTTCTGAGATGGTTTTCCAGGAGAAAACACTCTTTTGTTGTTGTTATTGTTGTTGTTGCTGTTTGTTCCTACCTGTTTTCATCGAGGTTTTCTGGCTCCCAGGCATGAGATGACATCAGAGCTGGATAATTCCCCTCCAGCCCAAGCTGCTTCATCTGGGAGTAAATATTTAGCCTTCAAAGAAATAATTGGCCTGGGTTTCTTTCGTCTCAGAGACGGAGGAGGGAGATAATTACTTCAAAAACTCTAATTTTTGAGGTTTCAAAGTATTTTTTTGCTTAGATCTGAAACAATGGCTTTGACGTATGACTGATGGACCTGGAGCAGCACAAGAGAGTTCTTGCCTGGCTCTTCTGGAGAGCTTTTGGTGGGGTTGGAAGCTCTGGAAAGGAGGGTGGCAGGCAACAGGATCTCTGTTTTTGGAAGGTGCCTCCCAGCTCCTCTCCCTCAAGCTCTCCTGGCCATTGTGGAGCTGCTCCCACCCCTTCCCATCCCACGCAGGATCTGCTGGAGCAGGAGCAGGATAATTACCAGCCCCACGTGTGGGATGCTGCAGTGCTGTCCCAGGGTAGGTGGTCTCTGGCAGGCAGAGGCCTTTTCCATGTGCTGGGGATGCTTTCCTCGCCCTCACTTGCACAATTAACCTGGGCACTTGGAATTTGAGCCCATCTGTGCTCAGAGCATCCTAATGGAGGACTGGGGGTGGTTTATGCTGGAATCTGTTTATCCAGCTGGAGGCCAGGGTGAGGCCCCACTCCTGTGAGTCCAGCTGGAGCACACTGGTTTCAGTGGTGAGAGTCCCTGCTGCTCCCCAAAAATGGGCTGAACAGCCAGGAAAGAAACCAAGCCCCATTTGGAAACAGAGAGTCCCAGGACTTTCAGTACCTGGAGGAGCTCCAAGAATGCTGGAGATGGACTTTGGACAAGGGCCTGGAATGCCAGAGGGCAGGGTCATCTGGGATATTGGGAAGGAATTGTTCCCTGTGAGGGGGATGAGGCCCTGGCACAAGTTGAAAGTGTCCAAGGCCAGGTTGAACAGGGCTTGGAGAAGCTGGGACAGTGGAAGGTGTCCCTGCCCATGGCAGGGCTGGGACTGGGTGGGCTTTAAGATCCCTTCCAACCCAAACCATTCCATGATTCCATGACTTCATGCAATGGGAGCTGCAGGGGGTTGTGCTGAGGCCTTTGCTGATGCCTGGGCTTGGCCGAGCTGGGATTCATCCGTGGATCTGCTTCCCTGCTGGGCAGGGAAGGTTTGTCCTGTTTCCATGCAGGCCTGTGAAGCTCCTGGTGAGCTCCCACCCATCCCTGTGCAAGGGAAGCTGCTGGAGACTCCTAGAGAAGCCTCAGGTGCTTTGGCACCATCTGAGCCTCCTGTCCACACATCCTGCAGGGATAACTCACAGGCAGAATCGGGAGCATGTCCCCAGGCAGTCTTCTGCTGCCCTGCCTGGGCTGTTTCAGGCTGTGTCTCTCTGCAGCCTCATCCCTCCCTGGGTTCCTTGATTCCAGTTCCTCAGAGTCCTGCCTCAGAGTTCTGGCCTCTCTCAGCCAGAACCACACCAGAAAATGCCTTTTTGAATTAGGGAGAGAAAGGCCAGGAGCTTTGCTCTCCCGGGGGTTCATGGTACAGAGGTGAAAAGTTTTTCCCTTTAAAACTGAGCCTGTTGTGTTTATGAAGTCAACAGTGGTGCTGGAAAGACCAGAGCTTTGCAGGGAGAGGCATTCCTGCTGAAGTCCTGTAGGATATGCACATCTTCCTCTTGGGTCTGTTTTATCATCCCCCTCTGCTCCCACCTTCCTGTACCTGCCTGGGGAGGCAGGAGGGCTGGGAAGGGCCCCGTCCCTCCTGTCCCTCTCTGATCCCACAGGAGTTCAGGAGCCCTGAGGCTTTGCTTTTCTTGTTGCTGGGAGGAGACTCCTGGTGCTGCTGCCCTGGGCCACCCTTGCTCTGGCACAGGCACCTCCCCAGGACTTCTCTCCAGGTGTTTTCTGTCCCTGGTGAGATAGGAAAGCTTCTTATCTT
Organism: Muscicapa striata striata; assembly: GCA_030060385.1. Lineage (NCBI taxonomy): Eukaryota > Metazoa > Chordata > Aves > Passeriformes > Muscicapidae > Muscicapa > Muscicapa striata. The sequence continues at coordinate 702,061 of JAREIS010000269.1, read as the reverse complement.
TCTCAGGATTTCGGGATCAAACCAGGCTTGGAGGCAGAATTCTGCCGTGTGATGTCCTGATCCTCGCTGTCCTCGAAGAGGCTGATCCTCCCTCCTGCTCCAGCCTGGGAGTGAGCAGAGCCCTCCACCCTGGAGTTTGTGCTTAAACCTCCTGGGTGGCCTTAGCAGGACCCATTAAAACCCCTCTGCCAGGGGTTCCTCATGGCTTAGCTCTTCCCCCAGCCCCCTCTGTGCCGTGAGTGGGAGGATCAGGTTTCCTTTTGTGATTGAGGGGAAGGTGCCTTTGATGGTGTTGTGTCAACAAAGGCAACAGCCCGAAGGAGGCAGGAGAGACTCGGGAGAGACTCTTGCTGTCAGATGTGGTCCTGTGGAGAAACCTCCCCCCCGTTGCTCACAGAGCAGAGAGGTTTGGCCTTGACAAAGCTGTGCAAAAACCTTGCCCCGAGCTAAGAAGCCCAGTCTTGTTTGCATCTCCCACTTCTAGAAAACAGCAGTGAGTTTTCAAAACAATTTTCCAAACAGTCGGTGGAGTTTCAGGGTGCTGGTCCTGCTGCAGAGTGAATTCCTCTGTTGGGATCTCCTCAGCTCTGGGAGCTTTGTGGAGCTGAAGGACACACAGGGAAGGACTGAGTGGGCTTCCCGAGGAGGGGAGGTGGTGCTGGATCCTGTGGGATCCCACAGGATCTCATGGCATCCGGCCCTGCACAGCCACTGACCAGAGCAGCACCAGCACTCAGGGAGTGAATCCCACTGGGACAGGAGCAGGGCTGTCCAAGAGCTCGGGGGGAATCTGAGGAGTAAACAGAGGTGTGGGAATAGTGGGAAGTTCCTCACATGTGACTGCAGATTGTGCAGCTCATTCAGTTCATGGTTTTGTTTTGCATCAGCTGTGTCCAAGCTGGCCCCTCAACTCAGGAGAGACCCGGAGGGGATGGAGCGTGTCAGAGAAGGGAATGGAGCTGGGAAGGGGCTGGAGCCCCAGGAGAGGCTGAGGGAGCTGGGAAAGGGGCTCAGCCTGGAGAAAAGGAGCCACAGGGGGGACCTTGTGGCTCTGCACAACTCCCTGACAGGAGGGGACAGCTGGGGCGGATTTGGGATCTTATCCTAGGGAACAGGGACAGGAGGAGAGAGAATGGCCTCAGGCTGGGCCAGGGGAGGCTCAGGTTGGACATCAGCAGGAATTTCCTCATGGAAAGGGTGATCAGGCCTTGGCAGGGGCTGCCCAGGGAGGTTTGGAGTGCCCATCCCTGGAGGTGTGCAAGGAAGGCCCAGACGTGGCACTCAGAGCTCTGGGCTGGGTGACGAGGGCACTGGGCACAGGTTGGATTCGATGGTCCTGGGGGGTTTTTCCGACGTCAGGGATTCCGAATTCTTTTTCCTGCAGAGCAGTAACTGAGGTGCTCTGCCCTGACCCCAGACTGCATCTCTGTTCCCCTTCCAGTCACTTCCCTCACAGGTTTCAGTGGCACAGCCTTGCTTTGGGCATTAAAACCCCCTAGAATTCTGACCTGACCAAAACTGTGGCTGCAAAATTCCCTTAGTGTCCCCCTGTGCCTCTTAGCTCTGGCCCCATCTGATTGAAGGCAAAGCTGAGCTTTATTAAAACCTTGGGATCACCTTGAGCCCACTGCAGCTATGTGGTCGCTGTTGTCCTCCCAGGAGCCCAGAGGATCCAGCTGATTCCTGGCATGGAATAACCTCTCTAATTATGGCTGAATGCTCCAAAGTGGAGCAGGTTAATGGGGTGGATGGAAATCCCTTGTGCTGTGAGCAGTCTTGGTGAGCCTGGAAGAGAGGAATGCCTTTTCCAGCTCTTTTCCTGATCTAGGTGGTTATTTCCTCATTGCTCTTTGAGTTTGATGGCAGTAGGCCCCGTTCCTGCCTCTGCAGAGCTGAAATATTCCATGTTATCCTCCAAAAATCAATGGCTTTCCCACCACTATGCAAAGGCTCTTGGAGTCCTCAAGCTCAGAGCTTGACCCCTTTGGGAGCTGAGCTTTAATCCTGTGGGCCTCCTGCCTGGAGCTTTCTTATCCTGCACCTCATTTCTTCCTTATCACACATTCAGTTTCCTCCTGATCACACGCCTAAATTCTTCCTTACACACATTTCATTTCTTCCTTATCCCACCCCTCATTTCTGCCCTTCTGGAGCAAAACTAGGATTTTCCAGGCTTTGTCCCGTGCCACCCTTTGGGGCAGAGGCTGTCCCAGCACAGGTTGCTTGGAATTGTTTTCTCCAGTTTAAATATATTGATTTTTTCCTCCTTTTTTGGGCTCCCAGTTTTACAAAGACGTGAGTGTCCACTCCTGCCAAGCCATTGACAGACAAACTCTCCAGCAGTGTCCCTGGATACAGAGTTTGGACTTCGTTCCTGTCCTTGCAGAGAGTGGACTGGCAGCTCCAAGGTGGGAGCAGGGCTGTTCCCTGCCCCTGGATCCATCTGACACTCATTTGTTCCTCTCTTTGCCTGACTGGTTTTGCAGAATGTCTCTAATGGAATTTGTGGTGTTCAATATGAAATATCTCAAGGGCAAGAGATAAAAAATCAACTCAAATCAAGTGAAAGCTTTTTTTTTTTTTTTTTCTGTGTCAGCTGCCACCTGGTTGGGAAGGCGCTGCTGGTTTCCAGATTAATCCATGGGTTTAGGTTTACCTGCCCTCCCTTTGATTTGCCAGGCTCTGTCCTCCCCCAGCTCGTGGCCTTTCTGGCTGTGTTTAACCTCTGGAAGGTTTTTGTTGTCAAGATCCAAACCACATTCCACTGGTATCCATCCTTGGATGGCCACCCTGCCATGCATGGCATGGATCAGTCCCAGGGACGCTCTGGTACAAAACCCACTGCAAACTGAGCGTGTGGTGAACTGTTTGTGAGGATTTGTCCCACAGGTCCCTTCACTCAACAAGACAGGAAAAGCCAAAAGATCCCTCTCTGGGATCCCCCCCCACCTGGGAATCTGCTCCTAACGGCACCTGCTTGGAGAGCCTGGCAGGGTGAAGGGCTTTCGTGGTCAGTGGATAGGAAATGGGTGAGGATCACCACCACCAGGGGAAACAATCCTGTGCCTCCTGAATCCCACATCTGAACTGGCCTCGCTTCCCACATTCCTCTCTCCCTCCCCCCGACCCTACCTGCCTGCATCCTGCCCCTCCCTCCAGCTGGCAGCAGTTTATCCTTATCAATGCTGTGTTCCCACAGCTTTTCCAGCGGCTCCCGGTATCCGCCAAGGTCACCGAGTCACTCCCGGCCTCCTTTCCGCTGCGGAGCCGCAGGGCAGGGGCAGAGGCAGTTCAGCGTTACTGTGAGGCACGCTTGCGCCTCGGGAGCCTCCCGGGAATGCGGTGCCGGAGGCAGCCGGGAATGGCTTTGAAGAAGCCATGGATTACCCGCCCAGGGAGTGGGAATGTGCCCACGACCAGGGGCGGGCTCAGTCGGGTGAGCTGCCACCCCAGCAGGCCGAAGCACTTCCCCTCTCCCATTCCCTGCTCTCCGTGTGACACAGGACTTGGAAGTTCAGCCAGTTTTTATCCGTGGGCAAAACATGGGGGAAAAGCATTCCCTGCTGTGGGAAATGGGCTCCTCGGAGCAGGGCTTGGCTGCCTCGGTCAGCAGGGCAGGGAGGCAGCGTCAGACTGCAACACTCCCTCAGGGAATGATCCCTCAGCCTGTGGGTGCCCTCCTGCCCTGCCCTGGACAGCTCAGCCTGATGTGGCAGGAGTCTTGTGGGAAGGGAATAGAGGGAAAAGCTGAGGAGGCTGGGAGAGGGAAGTGGGTGCTTGAGTGGGCATCTGGTTTCCCTCTTCCCTCAGTTCCTCTGGATTCCCTCTTCCCTCAGTTCCTCTGGATTCCCTCTTCCCTCAGTTCATCTGGTTTTCCTCAGTACGTTTGGGTCTCACCTTGTTCTACTGGCATGGACACCGTCCACTATCCCAGGGTGCTTCAAGCCCTGTCCAGCCTGGCCTTGGACACTTCCAGAGTTGAGCAGAAATCCCTCCTAGTAGTATTAGCAGGTACTACTACTACTACTACTAGTAGTAGTAGTAGTAGTAGTAGTAGTAGTAGTAGTAGTATCTGGTACTCCCTCCTCCACCTTGGAAAGCACTTGGAGAATAATTTGCATTGTTTATCATTAAGATCCCAAAGTGCAGGTCTGTCATCCCTTTAACCTAGGCAGAAGTTAGGCTGGGTTTTCCAATAGGTGGTTTTGGGGTGTTTTTTTTTGTTGTTTTTTTTTTTAACAGGATTTTTTTTTTTTCCTATTTTTCTGATGTTTGATTTCATCCCTGCGGAGAATTTAATTTCTCACTTGTCCAAGTTCGGTTGGAGCCGAGGAATTTGCGAACTGTGGCTCAGACAAAGCATCTCAATGTATTTCCTTTTCAGGAAAAAGGCTCAAAACCCCGGAGCCACACACGGGGTTGTTGACACTGGTGGTGTCTCACATCTCATGAATGTGTTGCACCCCAGAGGGAGCCGATCCCTCCTTCCCGAGGCGTGGGTGGGAGGCACCCAGGCGTGATGGTTTCCCGGGACACAAATTCCCTGATCGTTTCACATCCAATTATTTCGTTTTCCTGGGTCTTTGACAGCGCCTTCCCTCCTGGGCAGGTACCTCCCTGTCCATTGTGGAGTCAGTGGGATAAAAAAACCGCTATCCCATGGCTGCACCTTAAGCTGGGAAGGAAAGGGAATTTCGGGCAGGCTGTGCTGACATCTATCGGCAAGAGCTCCTTCCAAGGCAGCCCAGCCTTTGCCTTGAGGACTCAATCCGCCAGGATTACGTGTGTAATACTCGGGATTGAGCTGGCAGCATTCCCGGGGCACTTTAATCTGTACCCAGCGCGATGTGCCTCTCCAAGCCTCTCCGCATCCTGGCTCTCCATAGCCTGATTTTAATCTTTCCCCAAAGCATCTGCCATAAAACTCTTGGAGATTGGGGCAGGCACGTGGAGTGACAGAGCACTCGCTCCTGCTTGTCTGTAGTCCAAAGGTGAATTTTGGTTCCTGACATGAAAAATTCGGGGAGTTTGCAGTTCTGTGCTGGAATTACTGGAATGAGAGAGACAAGTGCTTCCCTGGTGTGCAGGGAGCAAAGTTCAGGAACCGATGGGTTGAAAATGGGAGTGAAGGGAAGACAGCGAGGGGAGTACAGAGCTGGGCTGAATTTCCCTTCCTGTGCTGGGAATTTCAGTAGAAAATAGGAAGATGCTGGGTTTTTAGAAAATAACTTATCCTTGCAGCAAATACTGGGAGCAGCAAAGTCCTGGCTTTTCTCAGGCTTTTTGCACTTCCTCCCTCTGACTGCATCCACAAGGGTTGTGGATTCCCCATCCCCAAAAGTATCCAAGGCTAGGCTGGACAGGGCTTGGAGCAACCTGGTCCAGTGGAAGGTGTCCTGGCCCATGGCAGGGAGTGCAACGGGATGAGCTTTAAGGTCCCGTCCAACCCAAATCATTCTGGGATTCTCTGGCTGTGCCCACAGGGTGCTCTTTAGAGGATAGTTGAGGTTTGGAGCCCTGTGGTAGCTGTAACCTCACCAAATTACACAGCAGCCATTTCCTGGAACACCACTCATTTTGGGATTCTCCAACGTCGCGGCTGCTGCCTCCCTCGCACCACGGGAAACGATCCGGGAGCGGAAAGTGTAGAGGTCAGCAGGGCTGGGACACAGCCCCACTATCCCACCCTGACCTCCTCCCTGCCCTGCAATTACCCCCTCCTCAGGGCTGGGAGTCAGCAATTCCCCTCTTTCCCCTCGCCTCCTGCAGGGAACACAAGTGGCGGGAGCTGCTCAGCCCTTTCTGGGAATGCTGAGCTCTTTAATTGCACCAGGCTGATTTGGGGAGGTCTCAGGCTCTTAAATCACCGGAGAAGTCTGCGGGGCAGCGTCACTTCAAGGGGAATAAAAACATGAGTGTGGAAGCAAGGAGAGGTGGATGGTGGAGATTCCGCCCACAGAGAGAGGGAGCAGCGGCTTTTGCAAGAGCAGCACCTCGTGCAGGGCCAAATGCGCCTTTCCCAAAGGATGGTTGCAAAGGGTGACCTCACCCCGCGGAGCAGCCGGCACTCGGGGCGATGCTGCCGGGGGAAGGGGCAGGGTGGATCCCCATAAAGCCTCTCCTGCAGTGGAGCTGCGGGAGTTGCGGCAGGAATTGCGGCGATCCTGGTTCAGGGCTGTTGGGAGATAAGGGCTGAGCCCGCGGCGTTCTGGCGCGGTTATCTCGGCACTGTTTGCTCAACTGCTGCATGAGGACATTTTTGCCAGGCATTAGCACAGAGTGACTCAGTAAATCCAGTTGCACAGGGTTCAGAGGGCACTGCCTCTCCTCTTCCACGGCTTTATCGGAGTGGCAGCACCTCGCAAATGCCGGGGTTAAAAAAATACCCACGGGCACCTTGCAACAGCATGGAGATGACTGATCCTCCCCGGGGCTTCTGCCTCCACCTCCCAGAGATTGTGAGAAACCAAAGCTTTGCTTCCACGCCGGGGTTTGACTGGGCTTGTACCACAGTCCCGAGTCACTGCAGGGTGAAAATCCCACACTGGGAGCACGGTGAGAATTCTTTGTGTCAACATCGAGGGGTTGCTGACATGCCCCCCAAAATTGCAAATAAACTTGGAACATTCCCTCACTTCCTTCCCGAGAGGTTATTTGTGCCTGCAGAGGTCTTGTCTCTCTGCTGAGGAGAGAAATCAGATCTTGTTCAGTTTTCCCTTAAAACTCTTGCAAGGCTGAATTCCTGTCTGCCTCCCAGCATGGAATATGGGGTTTTTTTGGAAGGGAACACTAAATTGCCTGTGGTTTTGGTAAGAGAAAAATGATACTTCTGGGGTTTTTAAAGGCTCTAAGATTTAGGCAGGCCTGGTCAGAACTAGCCTAGAACATGTTCGCAATCCCAGTGCTCACTTTTAGACATTTTGAGATTAAAAACAGGTGAATGTCAAATGCTGGATCCGAGGCAGCTGTGCAGAGTCCTCAGTGTTGGGTTTGTCTTTGGCAATGAGCAGGTGTGCCACAGGGATGTCTGCTCTTCCCATGGGAGTGCTCCTTTGGCATCACCCAAATTTGCATTCATGCTGGGATTGCTGGGATGTTCATCCTCTTCTGGCCTCTGGACTGCTGCTCACCAGCTTGTCCTCTTCCCTTTGGGAAACCTGGCAGGGATCTGGATGAATCTGCTGACTGCTGTGGAAAAATCCCAGCTGTCCTGGGAAGCAGAGGGATTTATTGTTTTTTCCTTCTCCGGTTTTGCTTCCGGATGAAGGGGAAAGATTTGGGGATTTCACGCTGTCACACGAGTTTGGAATGAGCTCTGTGAGATGGGATATAGTCAGGGTCGTCCCTCGGCTGGGGTGGGTGATGGTGCCGGGGTGGGTGAGGGTTCCAGGGTGGAAATTGGGATTTGTAAAATCCAGCTCCAGCCTAACAGCCAGACTAACAACCAGCCCCTGGATGTGGCTGTGCTGCTGCCTGAGCATGGAAACACAAAACTCCTGGTGGATCCATTTTGGGACAAACAGGCACCATCCTGCCTTGGGAAGAAGTGTCCAAGGCCAGGCTGGACAGGGCTTGGAGCAGCCTGAAATACTGGAAGGTGTCCCTGCCCATGGCAGAGGGTGCAATGGGATGAGCTTTAAGGTCCCTTCCAACCCAAATAGTTTTGGGATTTTTGTGAAAGAATGTCTCCAAGCCCTTCCCGGGCATGCTTTCCTGTCCCTCTGGAGTGCAGATTGCAGGTGGCTTTTGAACCTGGTAGCTTGATTTTCTTTGCACCTTGAAATCCATGGGGTGCTGGAACAGATCCCTTTAATTTCTCAGCTTTGAGATTGGACACATGGCTTTGGTTATCCAGGTGTTCCGTGGAAATCTGATCAGCCCTGATGGTGGCAGTTGGCTCGCTGCAGGATCCACCAGATCCAGCAGAAACAGCTCCTGGCTGCAGCTCTCATCTCATCCTTCTCCAGAGTTGAAGCTCCTCAGTACTGATCCCCTTGATACAACTCTTTCCATGTGTTCCCTTCCCCCCAGGCCAGTGCAGACCCTCCTGCAAAATATTCCCCAAACCTCATTGACCTGAGCCAAGCCTTCCACCTGGGCAATCCCAGCAGATAACCACAGGGTGACCATTTCTGTTCCCCACTCCAGCTGGTTTTTGGAGTCTCTCAGGGCTGCCCATTCCAGAGTTAAAAGGCTGCTCTGGCACTTTGTGTCCCACGTGCCCTTCGAGCCAGGCTTTTCCTTTGTTCCCTCTAATCTGCACGCGTGCAGCTCCAGTGGCTTTACAGGGCTGGATAACTGGGCTTTAAAAACTGCTTATAAGGACAGATCCAACACAGATAAAACACCCAGAGCTCGTGTCGGGAGCGATCAGAGGCTGGCATTTCTTTTCCAAACATCTGTGGAAGCCAGAGATCTTTGGTTGGTTGTTTTTTTGGCTTTGAAAGCCAGGAAAATCCATCAGCTGGGAAAAAAAATAGCTCAGCCCAGCTTTTAGTTCCACATCCCAGCCAAAAGAACAGTGTCAGCTGTGCAGGGATGGGGTCTGCTTTGCTTAGGAGGAGTGAATTGTGCTACACCCTCAGCCTGCTTGAACCTTTATCCTGAGGAAGGATCACCTTTGGGATGTTGGGCTGGGTGGTGTTACTGGGATGGCGAGCTCAGGAACACAGCCGGTTCCCCACTGGGACCAGTGAAAACCAGTGCAGTTCATTCATGAGGTTTTGATGGCTTCTCAGCCCAATCTGTGTGCAGTCCCAGACAGGATCCCATGTGTTCCTGGGAGTCTTTGAAGGGCCGCTCCCACCTCCCACATCCTCCAGAGGGCTTGGACTTTGAGCAGGTCCTCCGGTCCCTTTGATGTCCCTCTGTGCAGGGCTCCTTTGCATGCCTGAGTCCTGAGATCACAGAGCTGCCGGTGCCTTCCCCTTCCAGCAGCTCCCTCGGGATGTTCCTGCCCTTCCCGAGGACCCAGCAGCTCTCCTCTGCTTTAGGGATAAACAGCATTAATTCTCCAGATTTCCGCACATTCCTTCTCCAGCACAAGATCTTGGAGATGCTTATGGTGCGTCTCGTTTGTGGAGAGCATCCACAGATACCCCAGTTTTGCTGTTGGAAGTGGCTTTGTGAGGCCAGCACTTCTTTGACTTGTAAAATGCAGAGTTTTCCTGCATTGCAGAATGAAACTCAGCTCATTTACATCCGTACAATGTCCAATAACAGGCAAAGCTTCCTGAAAAACCGGGGCTGGCCTCTGCCCTGGGCTGTTTGCACGGCACTGACTCATTTGGGAACTGTGTCCATAGCTGAGGCCAGGGTTGACCTTCAGGTTACAGCAGTGGGAGGGTGACTTTCCTCACTGCTCCATCCCAGACCTTTCTGAGCAAGGTGCCAATGTTTTTCCATCCTGGAATGACTCTAGCTGCGCCACTTTGTTTAAAAAGAACCCAGTTTAATCCCAGCACCTTGTGGCATCCCTGGTGGAATCACCCAGCTGGGATTCACCAGCTTGGGTACAAATGTTTTATTGTGGTGCCAGGCTTAGGAGAAAAACTTTTTGCACTGCCAGGGAATTATTTAGGCTAGAAACCTGCTGATCTGAGTTAATGAATTGCACATGTGGAACGAGCCAGGAACACTGGAATTCAGGAACAAGGAGTAACCAAAGGTGACCCTAACTGGCATCTCGTCCTCACAGAGACCTTGGCACAGCCCTGGACATACATTGTATTAAGTGCTTCTGCAGAGCTTTATTCCCATTTTCCCCTCATCTTCATGAGGCTGAGGGCAGCAGAATGCTTTGTCCTGGGGAAGGGCTCAGGGACACTGTGGCCATCTCTGCATCAGGCCAGGGGCTGCTTTGTGCAGCTCTTCCCTCCCAGCACCTGGAACCCATCGCAGTGGAATTGCTTCCCTTAGCCTTAATATCCTGAAAATAGCTGCTCCGGTTTATTTTAAAAATAGTCTGTTCTAAGTGTCATTCCCTGCTAAAAATGTGTCTCTGAGTCCTGCTGGGACAGGGGATGGGACAGAGGCCAGGTCGGAGCATCGGCTGTTTCGGAGGGGTGGTGGTGCCGCCGTGGCCACGTGTGAGCTGTGCCCTTGAGCTGCCCCACACTCAGAGCCAGGCACGGAGCCGTGGGGCTGGGATGAGGATTGCAGGATTAATTGGAAAGAGTGGCTGCGGAGGTGGAGGAATGTGCCGGGTGCTGGTGACCTTTTAGTGGGAAGGAGGATGCTCAGAGTCAGCCAGGCTGGAGAGGCTTGAGCTGTTCCTGGGAAGCAGCTCAACACCTCACACATCAGCAGGGTGGTGACACAGCACCTCTGGCTCCAGGGGCAGTCAGGGATCAGGATTTTGCAGCGGATCGTGCCCAATTTCCCAACATAAATTCAAACAGATCAAATCCTTTGGTATTTGCTCTTGCCAACAGGATTCTTTCATTGAGGCTGCTCCTGCTCTGAGCAGGTTAAGAACCATAAAATCCCAGAATGGTGTGAGTTGGGAGGACCTTAAAGCTCATCTTGTTCCACCCTCCTTCCATGAACTGGGATGTCTTCCACAGGAACCACAGAATCCCAGAATGGTTTGGGTTGGAAGGGACCATAAAGCTTATTCCATTCCACCCTCTGCCATGGGCAGGGACACCTTCCACTATCCATGGGTGCTCCAAGTCCCATCCAGCCTGGCTTTGGACACTTCCAGGGATGTGGCAGCCACAGCTTCTCAGGGATGTGGTGGCCAGTGGCCACAGGAGGAGCCGTAGAGTTGAGAGGTGAGCTCAGGAAAACTCCCAGAATACACGAAATCATCTGAGCACAGCAAATCCCGACAGCAGTGAGCCCAGGAGGTCACACTGTCCTTGTGCAGGCCCTGCTCAGGAGGCCCCTGGTACCTGCAGAGCCCTTTGAACCTCAAAAAGGTTTTCTGTGATTTTTAGAGCAGAGCACTGCATCCTGCAGACTCTAGCAATGACTTCATTCACAGCCAGAGAGTTCAGGGCTTCCTTCTCAAACACGGGGTTCAGTGAGTGCCACCACTTGTGAGCACCCCACACATCTGCACGAGCCACTCCGGGTGTGTTGGAATTGTCTCCCTTCTCCCTCCCTCCTCAGGGAGAGACACTGTGAGGTATTTGGAGGTAATTATTGCTTTTACTCGGCGCTAAAGCAATAATTTGGAGGGATATGCTGGAAAACCGGCAATTTCCTGCCAATGAGTGACAGATGTTTTGCTGTGTTTGAGATGTGCTTTCAGGCTCCTACTAATTACATTGACACAAATTGGCAGGAGTTTTCTTCCCAGGCTCCCACTTCTAATTTTGCCTTTTTTTTTTTTTTTTTTTTTTTTTTGTGTTATTTTCATTTTTTTGGAAAGGTGGAATCTCCACATTGTGACAGGGAAGAAACAATGCGGAGTCGGGGGCTTGTGTTCAAATGTTGTCTTCCTAACTTTTCCTCCCTCCCTGCCAGGTTCATATCCCTCTCCCAAGGCTGGGGCCACACTGGTGGTCTACAAGGACTTGCTGGTGCTTTTTGGGGGGTGGACCCGGCCGAGCCCTTATCCCCTGCACCAGCCCGAGAGGTTCTTCGATGAGATCCACACATACTCCCCCTCCAAAAACTGGTAAGAGCAGGCTTTGATCCTGGAAAAATGGCTCTGGAATGCAGCTGGAGGAATGCCTGGGAAGCTGTGCATGGTCCTGGTTTCCCAGGTGTGTCTCTACTGCTCTTTCTGAAACAAAAAAAAGCCACATAAGCACAGCAGAGCTGAGGACAGGGTGCTGCCAAGCACTTCGTGGGTGCTGTTGCTTCCATATGGTTCTGGACTTGTACCTAAATATTCCAGGCTGCCTGAGCATCCCCATCCAGGTGGGAAACTTGGGTGTTTAAAATGCCTTATCACTTTGGCTGGAAGCACTGAGGTGTTTTGAGATAAGCCTGAAGTGCTGGAGGTCTTGTATTTAGAGATGATCCAAAACTCAGTTCCCTCAGGGAGGTATGATGAATCAGATTTCTCCATTTCAACCTCTGCCTTTACAGCCCTGGGACTGGAGCATCCAGCAGTGTCCGTGGAGCTGGCAGGAATTTTCCCTTTAAACACCACCATTTGGCTGATTTTAGACCCAGTTTTCTCACTGATCATGTGTGTGAGCAGGAAAATGCTGTATCAAAGAGAAGATATGCTTCTCTTGCACTGAGAACTTTTCATCCTCCAAAGTATCAATTATCCAGTGCACTTTGGGCAGTGTCATTACAACTCTGTAATTAAACCTCTTGGAAAGAATTTGAGGCAAACTTAATTCGAAGGGGAGATGTTCCCAACTGGGCCATGGGACTTGGTCATGCCTTAAAAATGTTTAGCACATTGGGATTTCTAATTAGTTTCATTGCTATTTGGATATTTGGAGGTTTTCCCTGTGGTTTTCCCCCATGACATGTTCTTGAGGACTTTGCAGGCCACTGGGATTTTTTGTTTGGCCTTTCATCCAACATTTTCCTTCACTGGGGAATGTGTTCCTGCTTCTCTTCCCAGGTGGAACTGCATCATGACTACCCATGGCCCTCCTCCCATGGCAGGACACTCCTCTTGTGTCATCGAAGACAAAATGATTGTTTTTGGGGGCTCCCTTGGATCCCGACAGATGTAAGTTTGGGGTGAGGGTGTCTAATAAGCACCCCTGTGAGCCAGGAGAGGGTTGGGATGGTCTTGGGGTTGCCCATGAAAAATTTTTTGCAGGATTTTGGAGTCTGCCTGCTGCCTTAGCACACCCTTTGCTTCTTGCAGCAAATCCCAAGGCTCCAGCCTGCAAAAATCCCAATTCTGCCATAAAACCCAGCCCTAAGCCCAAGTTCCACATCCCTGGTTGTATCCTCAGCCTGTGTTGTCTCATCCCTGCAGGAGCAACGACGTCTGGGTGCTGGATCTGGAGCAGTGGGCTTGGTCTAAGCCCAGCATCTCTGGGCCCAGTCCTCACCCGCGCGGGGGCCAGTCCCAGGTGAGCTCAGCCAGAGAAGCCAGGCACAGTCTCACTCCCAGCTCCAGACAGCTCTGCACAGGCTCATCCCCAAGTTACCTGTGCAGCCCTTGTCTGCCAGGCCCACTCCCTCTCCGTGTGGGCACAGCCCCCATCTCCCCCAGTGACTCAGAGCTCTAATGAACAAATCCCTACTTTAGCCCCACTCATTCCTCATGACACCTCAGATCAATGGAGGGGCAGCACAGCCTGGTTTGGCTCTGGGCCCTTGTGACTGCTTCACTCTCCCGATTCCAGGATTGACTCGGGATTGCTCCGAGCATGGCTCTGGCAGTGCCTGGAGAGCAGGGAGCTCGTGGCTGGCCTGAGGCAGGTGTCCCCATCCAGGATGATCAGTGATTCCCGCGGTGTGGCTGGTCCCACCAGGGCAGGCAGGAGGGCTCAGGTGGCTCATACTGGAACATGCTTTTCCATGCCCTGGAAAAGGAGCCCGCAGGGATCTCTCGCCCTCCAGCAGCACTGATCAGACACTGCTGCCAGCACCTGCCCTCCCAAACAATTCTTCCGCCTTCCCCTCCTTTGCAGAGGGATGTCAGGTCCCTGCTGCTTTGGGAAGGGCAATTGCTCTTCTCAGTGAGAGGAACTGGTTTGGGACAAAGAGTGGGATGAGCCCTGCATCCCAGTCTGCCCCGGGCCCAGCAAAACCGGCTCCATCCCAGCTCCACTCCTCATCCCGGGGCACAGAACCCAGCAACGCCCGTGCAGCAGAGTACCTGCCTCTGTCTGCCTTAGAAGGCCTGGCCAAAAATTCTTCCCAGCCTGAAACTCTCCTTTGTCCCCTCCAGATCGTGATAGACAACGAGACCATTTTAATCCTCGGAGGCTGCGGGGGTCCCAATGCAGTGAGTAACTGGGGGAGCAGAGACATCTACATCCTCCTGGCACTTGGGGGTTGGATTTGGGATGGGGGAACTGTGCACACTGGTGGCATTTTGTTCCTCAAATCTGGGCACCCCCTGGTAGATTTTCCAGAGAAGCTGTTTAGCTGTTGCTGGAGCTGCTTTAATTAATAAAAATCACCTCTCAGCACTCTCTGAGTAGCTTCCTGGATTCACTGAGGCTTGTCACGATTAGCCCTGACTTTGTATGGGGATAGCAGATGGGAATGAAGGGATTTATCTGTGGCCATAGTGGGGTGTAGTCACTCACAGGTAATCAGCTCCTGCTCTGGGTCAGTATCCTCTCTCTGCACCAGCAGAGCACCGCTCCCAACATGGCCCTAATGGGCCAGACAAACTGGGCTAAATCTCAGCCTGGGCTCCTGAATCCCAGACCAGAGCCCTGAATGTGTCACCCTTCCCTCCCCAGCTGTTCAAAGACGCCTGGTTGCTGCACATGCAGGCCAACCCCTGGACGTGGCAGCCGCTCAAGGTGGAGAACGAGGACCACGGAGCCCCAGAGCTGTGGTGCCATCCTGCCTGCAGGGTATGGACACAATAGGGTCCCTGCTCCCTCACACACATCCCTCCCTCTTTATTCCCTGCCAAAAATGCTCTATAAACACCATTCATTGGTCCCTGTGCCCTACTGTGTCACATGTGGGGCAGGGCTGTGTGCGTGTGTCCCTATGACCCCATGCCATGTGTCACATGTGGGGCAGGGCTCTGTGTATGTACCCATGTCCCCATGCTGTGTGTCACACATGGGACAGGGCTGTGTGTGTCTGTGTGTCCCCATATCCCCCTGTCCCACTGTGTCACACATGGGACAGGGCTGTGTGTGTGCCTCCATGTCCCCATGCCATGTGTCACATGTGGGACAGGGCTGTGTCTGTGTGTCCCCATGTCCCCACGCTGTGTGTCACACGTGGGGCAGGGCTGTGTCACATGTGGGACAGGGCTGTGTCTGTGTGTCCCCATGTCCCCACGCTGTGTGTCACACGTGGGGCAGGGCTGTGTCACACGTGGGACAGGGCTGTGCAAACACTGTCTCCTCCCCAGCACCAAGGTCCTGCTGATGTGTGTTCCCTGCTCTCCCCACAGGTGGGACAGTGTGTCGTGGTGTTCAGCCAAGCTCCCAGCGGGAGAGCCCCGCTGAGCCCCAGCCTCAATTCGCGCCCGTCTCCCATCAGCGCCACCCCACCCGCCCTGGTGCCTGAGACGCGGGAATTCCGCTCCCAGTCTCCCGTCAGGAGCACGGACGAGGCTCCCTGTGTCAATGGCCGCTGGGGCACGCTGCGGCCCCGCAGGCAGACGCCGTCGGGCTCGCGGGAGGGCAGCCTGTCCCCAGCCAGAGGGGACAGTTCCCCGGTGCTCAACGGCGGCACCGTGTCACCTGGAGCGGCCCTGGACAGCCCCGTGCAGGCCTTGTCCCCCAGCACCCCCTCAGCCGCCGAGGGATTCGACCTCAAGGTGGGGCCGGCCCTGGTACCGCGCCGGGGCTCGCTGCCGGAGCAGAGGGATCTGCGCCTGGCCTCGGTGGAGCTGGGCTGGGAGCAGAAGCCCACGTCCCTCCTGTGCCAGCTGGACGGTGCGGAGGGCAGGACAGCAGGCACGCGGAACCCCCTGGAGCACACCAATGGCATCCACACCCCGCCCCACGCCGCCGGCACCCTGCCCGGGGCCGTGTCCCCCAGCGCGCTCCGCCGCAGCCTCGAGGCCGTCAAAGCCCTCTCCTCCAAAGCCACCTTGGCCTCGGCCGCACTCAGCCCTCCCCTGGCGGCGTCCCCGGGGTCCCCAGGTGCTGAGCCGGGCTCGGCGCGGCCAGGTGCTGCCCAGGGGGAGGGGCACTCGCTGCCCCCCATCGCCCGGCGCCTCGGGCACCACCCACCACAGTCGCTGAACGTGGGCAAGCCGCTGTACCAGAGCATGAACTGCAAGCCCATGCAGATGTACGTGCTGGACATTAAGGACACCAAGGAGCAGGGGCGAGTCAAGTGGAAAGTGTTCAACAGCAGCTCCGTGGTGGGGCCGCCCGAGACCAGTTTACACACGGTGGTGCAAGGCCGAGGGGAGCTGATCATATTTGGTGGCCTCATGGACAAGAAACAAAACGTCAAATATTACCCCAAAACAAATGCCTTGTACTTTGTGCGAGCAAAGAGATAATGCGGCCCCCGGCCGCCGCTGCCACCCGTCCCCTCCATCCCCATGGCTCTTCCTCCTTCCTGAGCCCCTTCCCAACATGCAGGTGTTCAAATTCAAACTGTGAATTAGGGAGCAGGAAACCAATAAAAGTCCAAGCAAACCCTCCAGCGCTGCCCTGGCAGTTCCCAGTAAGACCCCAGTCAAGCGAGTTGTGTTTACAGGCGGGGAAGGACCCAAGGATCTGAGGATCTAGGGTGAGCAGCCAGGGAATTCCGCCAGCCAGGATCTTCTTGGGTTTATTTTCCAAGTGTTTGCGAGTCTTGGTCTGTCTGAAACTCCTTGTGGGTTGCAAGTAGAAGTGTTTTATAGGAATAACCCAAATTCCAGCAGGCAGGAGGCTGTTAGCTTGATTAATTCCATGCTCGACTTCATCAGGAAAACAACAGCAATATCCCACTGGGAATCTCCCAGCGCTGCCAGCCTTTGCTCGACACAAACATGATGCCTTTTTATTTTGCCTCTCACCTGCCACTTGTCCCTGTCCTCCAGGCAGGACCAAAAGGAGGAGGAAAGGACTTTTTTTTTTGTGTCAAAATGCCAAAAATCTCGATTGTTAGCATCCCTCCTCTCCTTGCCCTGCTGGATCAGCTTCGGGATCATCTTCCTGATCCCTTCTGATCTGAAAAAATACTCTGAAAATCCCAGTATTCCCCCAAAACTGAGATATTTGGCTGCCAATTTCCTTCTAGACTTAAAGATTTGATTTCATTTGACGGCCCAAACCCTTTCAAGGCCGAAGCAGCCCCTTGGAGCCTGGGAGCAGGGTGGGTTTTCCAGGGAAAAGGACAGATATTGGTAAATCTGAGGGCAGCCTCGATGCAGTAACTTCACCTCATCTTTGCACGTGCCTCCTTCCGCAAAGATTAAATCCAAATCCGAAGGGATTGAACCTGTGCGTCCTTCTGGGACAACCCCCCTCCTTCCCTGTCTCCTCGAGAGGGGGAGAAAACGGGGTGGATTCTGACAGGTTTTGGTCAACAACCTCCAGCACCCTAAAAACAGGGAGCCCTCCCCATGCCGGCAGTGCCATGACGTGGTCCCTTCTTCCCTAAATCTTTGTTCTCCATTCCCACTGAGCTTTTTGCCGGTCGGAGCCTTAAATCCCATCCCAGCCGCGTGGGAATGGGGAGGGATTTGCTTGACCCGCGGCAATTCCACCTCTGTAAATAAATCCCTCGTCGAATCCCACCTCTCCCATTCATCCCAGAACGATTTGATTTGTCCTAAGGGAAAGCAAAATGGAATTTTTCCCCCAGAAAAATCCCAGACCTCAGGAGCACCTTGGGTGAGCTGTGGAATATTCCTTCTCCAAGCGTGGCCATGGGGAAGGCGGTCGAGGCTTCGGCATCGATTCCCACGTTCCCTTTGCATGTTTTTTGTCATCCATTCCCCCTAAAAAAGAGTCAAACCCTGGGACAGACGGTGCCATGATGTCCTTCTCCCCGCAGAGCATCCCTCGAGGGCGCTCTGCCAGCGTTTACACCCTGCACCGCTCCCGGGATCCCCCCGGACGGGAAACGCATGTTCTGTGTCGTTCACGAGACAGTCAGCCCAAATTTGGATCCCTGCCCCCCGAATCCCGCGGGAGCTGCTGGTGCTGTGAGCGAGGTGTCCCCCCCCGCGACTCAGGTGTCCCCCCGCCGTCATTCCCAGGCCGAGTACAGCAATGGGAAGCGATTCCGGTGATATTTAAAATCTTGTGTACATTTTGGGGGGGTTCATGGGGGTCCTTCCCCCCCTTCCCGAGGAATTTTTAGTGGTTTAACAAATAAAAAGGAAAAGAATCGGATGGTTGGTGTTTTTGGGGAGGGGTGGGGTGGGAATGATGTGGAAGGGAGGTCCTGCTGTGCTCCCCACAAGTTTAGGGGTGAAAGGGGGGATTTGGGGTCTTTTTGGGTAGAAAAGGGGAAATATTTGTGCCGGGGGATGTTGGAGCAGCAGAGGGGGCCAAAGGTGGACACAGGGAATTTGAGACACTGAAGCCTCTTGGAGCCAGTAATTGGGTTTGGGGACCCCAAAGCCTGTTAGGCTTGGAAACTGGGGATCCCTAAGCCTACTGGATCTGGGAATTCAGGGATCCCAAACCCTGTTTGGGATGGGGAGCCCAAAACCTGCCAGGGCTGGGAACTGGGGATAGAGAGCCCAGGTCCTGCCTGTGCTGAAAATTCTGGACTCCAGATCCTGCCAGGGTTGGGAATTAAGGATGGGGGTCCCAAAGCCTGTCATCACTGGGAGCTGGAGACACCAAACCCTCTTAGAGGTGGAAACTGGGAATGGGGATCCCAACCACTGCTGGAGATGGTTATTGGGGATGCCAAAGCCTCCCAGCACTGGGAATTGTGAACCCCAAAACCTGTTTGGGTTGGAAATTTTGGATAGAGACCCCAAAGCCAGTTGGGGCTGGAAGTGAGGACCCCAAATCTTGCCAGTGCTGGGAACTGGAGATCCCACAGCTTGTTGGGAGATGGGAATTGGGCATGGGGATCCTAGAGCCTGCTGGGGCTGGAAATTGGGACCCCAAGTCCTGCCAGTGTGGGAGATGCTGACCCCAAAGCATTCAGTGTCAGTGATTAGGGATGAGGGCTTCAAAGCCTGGAGAAACTGGCAGCTGGGGACCCCAAATCTAGTGCCAGCAATTTGGGATGGGGTCCCAAAATCCGCAGGATCGGGGGCACCACCGGACCCCTCAACCCACCCGCGCACGCGCAGCTGCGACTGGGCGTGGTCTCAGTGGCGTCCCGCCCGCTTCGTGACGTCATGGGGAGGCGGAAGCTGCCTCAGGTGAGCGGCGGGGCCGCGTCTTAAAGGGCCCGCGCGGGAAAATTGGTGCGGGGGATAACGCATGGGCGGGATTTGGGGGGCAGTGGGTGCGGGGAGGGGGACAGGGGGCTGGGTTCTCCCCCTTTGGAATGTTGTGGGGGTACGGAGTCGATTGGGGGGAGCACAGACCCCGTGGGGGTCGCAGGTACCCCATAAGGGAATGCAGGGACTCCGTGTGGGGCTGTGAGGGACACTGAGGGGGATGGTGGGACACTGAGGGGGGTCAGGGACCCCAAAGCGGGGCACAGGAGCTGGAGAGGGACAGGGAACCCACGAGATGGCGGTGGCACCCCGTAGGGTAGGCAGGGACCCCAGGGATGGGGGGAAGGACCCTGTGACGGGGTGCTGGGGTGGCACGAGGGGCACAGAGACCCCCATGGTGGGGTCAGGGAACCCATGGGAGGGTGGCGGGACCCCAGAGGCGCACAGGGACCCCAGAGAGGGGTCAGGGACCCCATGGGAGGATACTGGGACTCCATAGGGAGGACACAGACCCCGTGGCAGGGGGGTCAGGCACCCCACAGAGCGGTGTCAGGGATCCTGTGGGTGGTTTTGGGGACCCCATGGGAGGATGTTGGGACACGGGGGATGTTTTAGGGACGCGATGGAGGATTTAGGAGCCCTGGGGAGGGTGCCTGGACCCCGGGGCGGGGTCAGAAGGGGACCCCAAACTGCGGGATGCAGTGACCCCATGGGACGGGGCGCTCTTCCCCGTCCCCCAGGTTTGGGGGCCCATGGCAGAGCAGGACCGGGCGCTGGAGCCGGGCTGGCTCCTGTCCCCCGCCGGCCGCCCCTACCTGGACTCCATCCTGCACAAGAATCAGCGGAGAGTGTTCGGTGGGTGCCCCCCCTGCGCCCCCCTAGCCGGGGTCTCAGCCCCCCAGAACCAGCCTGAGCTCCCTCCCCAGGTCTGCTGGAGCGCCCGGCGCTGCCGCCCGCCCTGGCTGTCCCCACTGTCACCTACAAACTCTTCCTGGCGGGGAAAAGCGGCGTCGGGAAGACGGCGCTGGTGGCCTGGCTGGGGGGGACCCCCGCACCCCCTGCCCACCACGAGACCCTGGGTACGGCCTGGGGGATCCGGGGGTGACGGTGCCGCGTGTCCCCGCAGGGATCGAGGTCACCACGACACCCTGGGTACGGCCTGGGCGGTCCAGGGGTGACGGTCCCGCGTGTCCCCGCAGGGATCGAGGCCACCACGCTGTTCTGGCCGGCCAAGCCCCGCGCCAGCGGCCGCCCCGTCCTGTTCCAGCTGCACCTCTGGGACTGCGGGGACGGAGCGCTCAGGAAGTTCGAGCACCTGCTGCCCGTGAGCGGGGGACGCGTTTCGGGGGAGGGGACACCTCCAGGAGCCCGCAGTGAGGGGGTGTCCCCGTCCCCAGGCCTGTAAGGAGGAGGCGGACGCCGCCCTGTTCCTGTTCTCCTTCACGGACCGCGCGTCCTTCGAGGAGCTGCCGGCGCTCATGGGCCGTGTGCTGGGCCCCGGGGACCGTGACCTCGTCAGGATGGTCGTGGGCACCAAGTATCCTTTTGGGGTCTCCCTTGGGGGGTAAAGTCACCCCGTGGGGGGGGGGGGGGTCGCACCCCCGGGACTCTCAGCGCTTGGCATCGCCGGAGCTGAGAATGGGCACACCTCGTTACACCGATGGATTCCGACTCCTGCTGATTTTATCGGGGTTTTGGGGTTTTTTTAGGTGTTTCTTGACCCTTTGCCCCCGCCCCCCATCGCCCCAAAATGGATTTGCATCCCCAGATTCTCAGCGTTTGGTATCTCAGCAGGCTGAGAACATGCACAGATTGTTATTCCAATGGGTTCACAGCTCCTGCTTATCTTTAAGGGGTTTTGCCACCCTCAAGGAGATTTTTAGGATGTTGGTGTCTCCCTTGACCCTGTGTCGTTGCCCTCCCACACCAAGCAGGTTTGCACCCCCACTCGATACCTCATTAGGCTGAGAACGTGCAACACTCATTACACCAATGGGTCCTCAAATCCCATTGACTTTTTAGGGGTTTTGGGGGTGGGGTCACAACTCCCACTTACTTACAGAGAGTTTGGGGGGGATTTTTTGGGTCTCCCTTGGCCCTGTGTCCCCCCCCCCCAGTCAGGTTTGCACCTCCAGATTTCTCAGCACTTGCTATCTCAGCAGGCTGAGAACATACAACACTTTGTGATACCAATGGACTCACAATTCCCATTTCTCTTTAGGTGTTTTTTGGGGAATTTTTTGGGGTGTTGGTGTCTCCCTTGACCCTGTGCCCCCTCCACGATCAGGTTTGCACCCCCAGATTTCAAAGCACTCAGTCCCTGGGCAGCCAGAGAACACTCCCACCTCGTTACACCGATGGGTTCACAGCTCCCCGTGAATCTTGGGTGGTTTTGGG
Organism: Muscicapa striata striata; assembly: GCA_030060385.1. Lineage (NCBI taxonomy): Eukaryota > Metazoa > Chordata > Aves > Passeriformes > Muscicapidae > Muscicapa > Muscicapa striata. Next base: position 680,739 of record JAREIS010000269.1, on the reverse strand, counting down.
GGATTTTCCAGGGCATTGCTGTTTCCCTTGACCCTTTGTCCCCTCCCCACCCCAGATTCGACCTGGCCCAACACGCGGCCGTGACGGAGGGGGACGTGCGAGCCTTCGAGGGGACGTGGGGGCTGCGGGTGCTGCGGGTGGGGGGGACCCCGGCGGCTGGCGGGGCGCGGGCGGGGCTGGCCCGGGTCGCCCCCGTGCTGGACGCCCTGGTCGAGGGGCTCTGGCAGCGCGACCAAGTGACCGCCGGCGTCACCACGGGGGACACCCCCACATGAACCCTCTCTTGAGGCGGGTTTGGGGGCTGGGAGGGGTAAAGGTGCTTTTTTGCTAAAATCAGTGATTTTCTATGAAAAAGATCCCTGGTGGTCTGACTTGTCCGATTCGGGGTGTGGCGGATCTGGGGGGATTTGAGGTGAGTGGGGTACTGGGGATTTGTGATGCTGGGGTAATGAAGATTTGGGGCTGCTGGGGGATGTGTAGTGCAATGGGATCATCAGGAGGTGGGTGCTGCAGGATTTGGGGTGCAGGGGGGATGTGGGGTGCACTAGGATCCTGGGGGTGGGGGTGCTGCAGATCCCGGTGGATTTTGCGTTCAGTGGGATCATGGAATGGGCATGCTGGGCCCATTGGCAGATTTGAGGTGGTGTGGGTCCTGGGGCATTTGGGTGCTGTGGCTGTCGGGGGATTTGGCTGCAGAAGGATTATGCGAACAGGGGTGCAGGATTCAGAGTGCTGTGGGATTTGAGGTGCTGGAATTGATGGGATTAGGGCATTGTGGGATTTGGGGTGCAATGGATGATCCAGGGTTTGGGGTGCTGTGGGATTTGGGGTGCTGTGGGTGCTGCGGGATTTGAGGTGCTGCGGGCTTTGGGGTGCTGTGAGTGATGGGATTTGGGGTGCTGCGGGATCATGAGCACGGTGGTGCTGAGGATTTGGGGCGCTGGGGCCCGAGGGGGCCGGGCAGCCCCCCCCAAACCGGTCCCCCCCAAGCCCCCAGGATCGGCCTGGTGGGCGGGGGGCGTGGCCGGTAGTAACCGCGTGGCCCCGCCCCCTGCAGCCATTGGCTGCTGCCCCCCCGCCCTTCCCACGCCGATTCATGAATGAAAGGGGAGGGGGTGGGGGGAGGGTCGCGTTCACCCCTTCGGAGTTGGGTCCCCGCGGGGCTCCGGGACCCCCGAACCCCCTCCAGGGCCGTGCCCCACCTTGAGGGGGCTCCCACACCCCCCGCCCCTCCACCCGGCCGCGTCCCACCCTCGGGCGCGCGCCCTCCCAGTGCCGTACTGGTGCGTACTGGGAGCGGCTCCTGCGCCTTTAAGAGCGGGCGTGGCCGGTGACGTCAGCGGGGCATGAATGAACAGGAGCGGGCGCGCGGCCCCGCACCCCACACCCCCCGCACTCCCCGCGGGGCCACCGCTCGTGGGGCGCGCCCGGGACCCCCCAAAACCGCCCCGCCATGGCGGGCACCCTCCCGGCCCTCAGCCTCCTCCTCCTCCTCACCGCCCTCAGACCCCTGACCGCCGAGGAAGGTGAGTCCCCAACTTTTTTTTTTGGGAGCACCCCAAAACTCATTTATTGTGGGCAGCCCCAAGGGTGGGGTGGTTTTGGGGTCAATTCGGGTGGTTTGGGGGGAGCTGAGGAGTTGGGGAGCACGTTGAGCGCTCTGAGGGTAAAGGGTGATGTGAGTTCCACCTTCCCCCCACAGTTTGGGGTGCGGTGGGGAATCCGCAGGTGCCGGAGCGCATTTTTTGGGAGGAAAAGGTTAAAATTCGGGGAAAAGTTGAAATGAGGGTGGAGAAGTTTAAATTAAAGGGAAAAGTTAAGTTAAGGGCCGAAAGTTAAACTAAGGGGGGGTAGTTAAAAAGGGGATGGGGGTTCAATTATACAGGGAGGGGAAAGCTGAAATTAGGGGAGAACTGGAATAGAGGAGACAAAAAATTAAATGGGAAGAAAAAAAGCTAAAATAAGAGGAAAACTGAGAGTTTGAGGCAACTTTTCCCATGCCGAGCGTCTGACTGATGCGCCGGGGTTGGATCCTGCCGGGAGCCCCCAAAAGAGCTCGCAGAGGGGTGAGGGTGGGGGGATTAAAAAATAAACCCCCTCAAAAAGGGGAAAATCACCTTAAAATGGACTGCTTCCCATGGGTGGTGCAGGGCCGGGTAGGATCCGGCTCGAGAGCTGGAAAACAATGTCAGGAAAATCCCAAAAAATTGCTGGGAAAAAACAAGCAGCGTCTCGGCCTCCACCTCTCAACCCTTCCCCCAGTGATTTTGGGGCTTAGTTTGGGGAGGCTGAGCAAAAGAAAAGGGGAAATTCGCTTTTTTGTGTATAGATTGAATTTTTTTTAAGATTAAGTTTCTATGAACTTTGTCTGATGGGTTTAATCTGTCATTTTTGAGGGTAAAGAGGAAGAATCTAGCCCCAAATGCAAAAAAAAAAAAAAAAAAAAAAAAATCAAAGGGTTGGATGGAAAATACTCACTTAAAACTAGAAACGGGGTAAAAAAAACCCTAAAAGGAGAGGTTTGGGGAGTGCTGGGGGAACAGCAGAGGGGATCACCCCGTGGCAGCTGTGTGGTTTGGGGTGTGTTCCCAAAGTGCTGCTTCCCAGGAGGGAATACTAGGATTTGGGGGTTTTTAAAGTGCGTGGGTGGAAAGGGAAAGTGGTGGGAGAGAGGTGGGATTTGGGGGGGATTGGTTCCCCCCAGTGAGATCCAGTGAGCTGAGGTGGGGAGGGGGTTAAAGAGGAGGGAATGGAGCGGGATTGGGATGGGATTGGTTTTGGGATTATGACTGGAGTTCAGATTGAGATTGAGGAGGAGGCAAGGTTGGGATGAGGATGGGGAGGGAATGGGATTCATTTTGGGATTGGGATTCTCATTAAAGCTGAGATGGGGGTGCGACTGGGATGGGGACAGGAATGGGAGAGGAGGAGGTGGGATTGGGGTTCACTTTGAATGGGATGGGATTCGGATCAGACAAAGACTGGGATCGGGACGGGGTTAGGGCAGGGCAGGGGACAGGGACAAGGGATGCAGCCGGGAATGGGACGGGGATGCGGCTCCGGAGCGCGGGGGTGGCGCTCAGGGTGGTGATGGGGTTGGTGGCCACATTCACGGTGGCACTGGAGGTGGTGGCGGCCGTGGCTGGGTGACGAAGGCGACGGAGAATTTGATGATGGTGGCGGTGGGTGACACAGGTGACTCCCGGGACGGGGGTGCGGCCCGGGCGCTGTCCTGGGAGCTCCCGCGGGTGCTGCGCCCCTGGAGCAGCCGCAGCCCCGGGGGTGTCCCCCGAGCCACCCCAGGGGCACCGGCAGGGAACCCCCGCCCGCTCCGGCTCCGGCTCCCGCCGCTTTCCGCTCTCCGGAGGCTCGCGGGGGGGATTTCCAGCCTCAGGAAAACCGGGATATCCGCCCCGGCATCCTTCCTGACCCCGGGCACGGCGCGGGGGGGACGGTGCAGCCACCCCTGTCCCCCTCGGCAGCTTTTGGGGTCCCCTCCAGCCTTGCCCCTCTCGGGACACGCCACGAGCTCGTCCGTGCTCAGCCGTGGGAGCTGGGGGTGCGCACGGGTCCCGAAATTGCCGCGTGCCGCCGGACCCATCTCGTCGCTGAACCCGGGCGTCCGGGCACATTCCTGGGGGGTGATTCACCGGGGGGGCCCCGCTCCCTGCCCGGCCTCCTCTTCCTCCTCTTCCTCTCCCGGCCCTGGATCCGGCCACCGCCCTCGGCGTGCCAGGGCAGGTCCCGCCGGGCCCGCGGCTCCCCCGCCTCCGGGGGCGGCCCTGGGGGGCTTCTGCCAGCAGAATCTGCCGGGAATGGGGGCATCCCTGGGTCCAGGGGACATCTCTGGGGCCTGGGACTGTTTGGCGCTCCTGGGGACATCCGTGGCTCTTGGGGACGTCTGTGGGAATGGGGGCATCCATGAGTCTTGGGGTATCCAAGGGTCTTGAGGACATCCATGGAATCTCCTGGCATCTGTGGGTTCCCGGGGTATCTCTGGGTGCCCAGGACATCCAGATATCCTGGTGGGATATCTCTGGGTCCCAGGGATGGATGCAGAGGTTCCAGGGATATCCGTGGGTCCTGCTGGCATCCATGGGGCCCAGGGATATCTGTGGGTGCCCAGGACATCCATGAATTTCAGGGACATCTGTGGATCCCAGGAGTGTTTGCACATTCTGGGGACTTCCATAGGGCTGTGGATCCTGGGGAATGTCTGTGGGTCCTGGGGGACATTCAAGAACCAATGTATTGGTGGTACCTGCAAGTCCATGGGTCTTGGTGGCATCTCCTGACATCCCTGTCCTCTCTCCTCTCCCACAGTGGTGCTGCTGGACTTCGCCAAGGCACACGGGGAGCTGGGCTGGCTCACCCATCCCTACGGAAAAGGGGTGAGCACCCACGGATCTGGCATCTGGCCCTGCTGGCCAGCACAGGGATGGGGAATGGGGACCTCTCCATGGGGAATGGGGACAAGGACATCTCTGGGGACTTTCACAGGAACAGGGATGAGGACCTCCATGGTGGATGGTGAATGGGGACCTCCATGGGAATGGAGATATCCATGGGAATGGGGACAGGGACACCCATGGGGACAGGAGCATCCGTAGGGAGGGACCTCCACAGGAACATCCCACAGTCATGAGGATCTCCTTGGGCATGGGGACAGGGACACCCATGGCGTTGGAGACCTCCACTGGAATTGGGCTGGGACCCTCCATGGAACCAAGAATACCCATGGGGATGGACATGGAGACATCCATGGTGTTGGAGACCTCTGGGATGTGTCTGGGGGCCTCCATGGGGATGGGGACTGGGGAAGGAGATGAGGACAAGCCCTGGGGACAGTTCCCCTCCATAGCCCCATTTCTGTCTCTGGGGACAGTGGGACCAGCTGCAGAACGTCCTCAACGACTCCCTGATCTACATGTACTCCGTGTGCAACGTCCTGGAGGGCGAGCAGGAGAACTGGCTCCGCACCAACTGGATCTACCGCGGGGTCGCCCAGCGCATCTTCATCGAGCTGCAGTTCACCGTGCGCGACTGCAACAGCTTCCCCACGGCCGGCGGCGGCTCCTGCAAGGAGACCTTCAACCTCTACTACGCCGAGTCTGACGTGGATTACGGCACCAACTTCCAGAAGCGGCAGTTCAGGAAGATCGACACCATCGCTCCGGACGAGATCACCGTGCAGGAGGATTTCGCCGCGCGCAACGTGAAGCTCAACGTGGAGGTGCGGTCGGTGGGGCCGCTGCGCAGGAAAGGTTTCTACCTGGCCTTCCAGGACCTGGGCGCCTGCGTGGCGCTGCTCTCCGTGCGTGTCTACTACAAGCGGTGCCCGGCCGTGGTGCGGGGCATGGCGCAGTTCCCCGAGACTGTGGCCGGGGCGGACTCACAGACCTTGGCCGAGGTGCGGGGCTCGTGTGTGGCCGAGGCGGTGGCCGAGCAGGCGCCGGCCCTGCACTGCAACGCTGATGGCGAGTGGCTCGTGCCCATCGGGGAGTGCCTATGCCGCGCCGGCTTCCAGAGCCTGGGAGACACCTGCCAAGGTACGGACCGGGCAAACTGAGGGGTGAGGGGTGTCTGAGGATGGGCCAGCTTGGTGCGTGCCTGGGGTGGGGTGGGGATTTGGCCTCAAAATTCCCAATTCTGGATCCTCAGCCTTGAGGGCAGTAAGTGTGGAAGGGCTTGGCTGGGAGAAGGGTAGGGCAGTAACTGCAAAAGTGAGGTGAAATTCCCTAAAGATTCCCAGTTTGGAGTTGGAGAAATGAAATTTTGGTTCCACAATTCCCAGCCCTGGATCCTCATCTTTCAGCATCACCAGTAGTGACGTAGTGAGTGTGGGAGAGCTCAGACAGGTGAAGGATGGGCTGGGGGGATCCCAATCAAGTTGAAGCTGCAAAATAAGATTGAACACCCTAAAATTACCCATTTGAGTTGGAGAAATGAGATGTTGGAAAATGCCCCATCCTGGATCATTCTCCTGCAGCATCACTCATGCAGTGAGTGCAGCAGGACTCAGCCTGGAAGAGGGTGGTTTAGGGGGGCTCCCCAACAATAAAGAAGCTGCGAAATGAGGTGAACCCCCCTAAACTCCTCTCTAGGTGCTTGGGGGTGCTTCCCTCCCCATCTGCCAGGTGGTGATCCCACAGATGGGGAACAGGATTTGGGATCTCACCAGTGTCACTTCGTGTGTGTCCCCCAGCTTGTCCCCCTGGCACCTTCAAGGCCACAGTGTCCTCGGGGGGCTGCCAGCCCTGTCCCCCCCACACCCTGCCTGCCCCAGCTGCCGCCACCACCTGCCCATGCGAGGATGGATTTTTCCGGGCCCCTGAGGACCCCCCGGAGCATCCCTGCACCCGTAAGTCACCTCCGGAGGGGGGACGCTGTGGTGTCACCTTACTGAGGTGACACGGCACTGCCCTGTCCCCTGACCCTGCCTTGTGTCCCCCGCAGGTCCCCCCTCGCCCCCCCAGGCTGTCACAGCCCTGGGCTTGGGGGCCACGGTGCAGCTGCGCTGGGCCCCCCCCGCTGACCCCGGTGGCCGCGAGGACGTCACCTACAGTGTCACCTGTGAGCAGTGCTGGCCTGAGAGCGGCGAGTGCCGGCCCTGCGACGGGGGGGTCAGGTTCTCACAGCCCTCCCGGGGGCTCACAGGGACAGAGGTCACTGTCACCGACCTGGAGCCGCATGTCAACTACACCTTCACCGTGGAGGCCCGGAATGGGGTGTCCCCCTACAGCCACCAGCGCAGCGTGGCCAGCGCCACCATCAGTGTCAACCAGACGGGTGAGGGGACACAGGCAGCTCCCACACCTTCCCTCCGTGGTGGGGACACATCTATAGTGTCCCTGTCCCCCACGGGTTCACCTCTGTGATTTTCCCATCCCTTCCCATTCCCATCCCATTCCTATCCCTTCAGTGACATCCCTATGTGTTCCCACGGCAGAGCCCCCCCGGGTGACATCAGTGAGCCTGGATGGACGGACAGCCACCAGCCTGGTCCTGTCCTGGACAGTGCCACTGCGGCAGCAGAGTCGGGTCTGGAAGTATGAGGTCACCTACAGCAAGAAGGTGACACAGCCTGACACCCCCAAACCCACCCCTCCATCCCTGTCACCTCCATCCCTGCCCCCAGCTGTGTCACGTCTGTCAATGCAATCTCCATCCACGTCTTCATCCACGTCATCCCTCCATCCTTGCCCTAATCCACACCAGCCCCCCATCCATCCACCTCCATCCTTGTCCCCATCCCTGTCACCTCCCCATCCTGTCACCTCCATCCCTGCCCCATCCATGTCACCTCCCCCACATCACCTCCATCTTTGCCCCACCCATACCACTCCTCCCTGCATGTCACCCCAATGTCACCCTGCTGTGTCCCAGGTGGATAAGAACAGCTACTCTGTGCTGCGCTGTGAGGGCACCTCTGTCACCCTGCCCAAGCTGTCCCCAGCCACCGCCTACGTGGTTCGGGTCCAGGCTCTCACTGCCGATGGCCACGGGGCCTTCAGCCCCCAGCACGAGTTCGAGACCCTGCCCGAGGGTGAGCAGGGGCCAGGGGTGTCGGGAGTGTGGGGTGGGGGCTCCAGGGGTGTCAGGAGTGAGGGGTGGGGGCTCCAGGGGGTGCAGGGCTCACCTGGACGGTCCCCACAGGTTCTGAGGCCATGGCATCGACCGCCGTCATCGCCGGCAGTGTTGCCGGCGTCGTCTTTGTCATCGGGGTCCTGACCGTCCTCCTCTGCATCCTCTGGCGGTAAGGGGAAAAATTCCCCTGAAACCCCCAAAAAACCCCAGAATGTCATTGTCCCAGTGGCAAATATGGGCCAGGGATGATCTTTTGGAACAAAATGCTGCTTTTCTGCAGGAGGAGGGGGTCACGGCCACGCCAATCCGCAGAGGATGTCTACTTCTCCAAGTCAGGTGAGCCATGGGACAGTGAGGACAAGGGGGATGGCCAGGGGGGTTACAGGGGTGCTGACCCCTCCTTGACACCCCCAGACCAGCTGAAGCCCCTCAAGACCTATGTTGACCCTCACACCTATGAAGACCCGAACCAAGCCATGCTCAAGTTCACCACCGAGATCCCTCCATCCTTTATCACCCGCCAGAAGGTCATCGGAGCTGGTGCGTGGCTTTGTCCCCCTAGAGACACCCCAAAATCGAGGTGGGGCAGGGTGGTTAAGGGTGCACTGCGTCTTTTGGAGCAGGTGAATTTGGGGAGGTGTACAAGGGCACCCTGAAGCGAGGCAGGAAGGAGGTGCCAGTGGCCATCAAGACGTTGAAGGTGGGGTATACAGAGAAGCAGCGCGTGGACTTCCTGAGCGAGGCCACCATCATGGGACAGTTCTGCCACCACAACATCATCCGCCTCGAGGGCGTCATCTCCAAGTGTGAGTGGCCTCTTTGTCCTGTGACCCCCCCCAGAAAACCACCCCAGTTTCCCAGCAAAACACCCCAAAAAAATGATATAAAAACAGGGTGTTTTGAGCAACAGCACAAAGGAATTTGGGGGAGTTGGGTCTTTTTGGGGGATGAGATTGAGGATTTTTTTGGGGAGGAAATTCAGATTTATTTGGGAGGTTTTATGGGGAGTTAGAAGATTTTTGGAGGAGTTGGGGGAGTTATATTGGGGGTTCGCTGCTTGGGTTTATTGGGGTCTGTACGGGAGTTGAAACTTTGTTGTTTTGGGAATGTTTAACAGAGGTGATTTTTTGGTGAGTTGGGGGTCGGGGGTTTTTGGAGAGAATTGGGAGGGGTTTTGGGGATGTTTGGGGATTTTTGTTATTTTTGAGGGGTTGGGGTTGTTTTGGGGGGTTGGGTGTTTTTGAGGGACACTGGATATTTGGGAGTTTAAGGATTTTGGGAGGGCTTGTGGAAGGTTTAGAGATTTTAATGGAGTGACTTTTTTGGGGGGGCTTGGAAGGATATTTTTTTTAATTTTTACCTATTTTGGGGTCTTTTTATGTACAGACAAGCCCTTCATGATCATCACAGAGTACATGGAGAACGGGGCGCTGGATAAATTCCTGCGGGTAGGTGACACGTGGTGACAACGACCATGGGGTGATGGAACCTCCAACACCCACCATGGGAGGTGGGACAACAGATGAATTCCAGGCTGGATTCTCCCTTTTCCCAGGAAAAAGAGGGCGAATTTGGTGTCATCCAGCTGGTGGGGATGTTGAGGGGCATCGCCGCTGGAATGAAGTACTTGGCCAACATGAATTACGTCCATCGGGACCTGGCTGCCAGGAACATCCTGGTGAACAGCAACCTGGTGTGCAAAGTGTCTGATTTTGGGCTCTCAAGGGTGCTGGAAGATGACCCTGAAGCCACCTACACCACCAGCGTGAGTGTCACTGCGGTGGGGCGGTGGCCAGGGAGGGGTGGCTGGTTGGCCATGGAAGGGTGGCTGGCCAAGGTGAGGGGGTGGTTGGTCATATTGGGGTGGTTGAACAAGGTGGGTGATTGTCCATCATGGTGGCCAGGTTGGGGTGGTTGATCAAGGTGAAGTGGTCTTTTGGGGGTGCAGGATTGACCCCAGTGTTGGTGCAGGGGGGGAAGATCCCAATCCGTTGGACAGCACCCGAAGCCATCTCCTACCGCAAGTTCACCTCTGCCAGCGACGTCTGGAGCTATGGCATCGTCATGTGGGAGGTGATGTCCTACGGCGAGCGGCCCTACTGGGAGCTCTCCAACCACGAGGTAAGTGCCCACCCTCCACCACCACCAGTGTTTTGGGAGACATTCTAGGCCAGGAGGGACAAAGATGGGATCAACCTGGGATGGAAAGTTTCCCTGCCCAGGGCGGGAATGAGATGAGCTTTAAGGACCCAAACCATTCTGGGTTTCTGTGAACGAGCCATCCCTGACCCTCCTCCTCGCAGGTGATGAAGGCCATCAACGAGGGCTTCCGCCTCCCAGCACCCCTGGACTGCCCCTCAGCCATCTACCAGCTGATGATGCAGTGCTGGCAGCAGGAGCGCTGCCGGCGCCCCAAATTCGCCGACATCGTCAGCATCCTTGACAAACTCATCCGCGCCCCCGAGTCCCTCAAGGCACTGGCAGATTTCGACCCCCGGTGTGTGCAGGGACCCAGGATGGGGTGGGGGGCAAGAAGAGAGGGAGGGGGGAAGTTGCCCAGAGCAGCTGTGGCTGTTCCTGGATCCCTGGCAGTGTCCAAGGCCAGGCTGGAGCAACCAGGGATAGGGGAAGGTGTCCCTGCCTGTGGCAGGGGGGGAGTAGGGTGGGCTTTAAGGTCCCTTCCAACCAAACCAGTCTGGGATTCTCTGGTTCTTGCACATCTTCACATCTTCTATCGTTTTTTGCATCATTTTGTTTTCATCTCTGCATTTTGTGCATCATTTTTTGCACTCTTCATGGTGCTGTTTTGGGTTGGGTTTTGCATCTCTACAGTCTCGCGTTGCTTTTGGCATGTCCATTTCTGTATCATTTTTTGGTATTTCCCCATTTTCACATTTCCACTTTTTGCATCATTTAATAATCTCATTTTTGCATTTATTTTTTGGCATCTTCCCATTTCTGCATTGTTTTTCCATCCTTCCATTTCTGGATCATTGTTTTAACCTTCCACTTTCACATCATTTTTTGCATCAGTTCGTTTCTGCACTATTTTTGCATCCTTCCAGTTTTTTGCATTATTTTTTTCACCTTTCCATTTCTGCAGAATTTTTTGTCTTTCCATTTTCACATTGTTTTTTGCATCTTTTAAAGCCTGTGCTATTTTTCTATCCTTCCATTTTTGCAACTCTGTTCTCCACCCTTTCATTCCTGCACCATTTTTGCACCTTTCCATTCCTGCATCATTTTTTGCTTTGTTTCATTTCTGCAGTATTTTTGTGTCCTCGCCTTTCTGTGCTGTTTTCTGCAGCCTCCCATTTTCAAGCTTTTGGCACCTTCCCATTTTCACATTGTTTTTTGCACCTTCCATCTTCGTTTTTTTTTTTTTACATCCCTCCATTCCTGCATCATTTTTTGCATCGTTTCCTTCCTGCATCACTTTTCCTCCCTTCTGCTTTCACATCATTTTTCCAGGCTTGCATTTCTGTGCCACTTTTTTTGCAGCTTTCTATTTTTGCCTCATTTTCCCGTCCGTCTCTGCAGGGTGTCCATCCGGCTGCCCAGCACCAGCGGCTCCGAGGGCGTCCCGTTCCGCTCAGTGCCGGAGTGGCTGGAGTCCATCCGGATGCCCCAGTACACCGAGACCTTCATGGCCTCAGGCTACAGCACCATCGAGAAGGTCCTGCAGATGACCAGCGAGTGAGTCCCTGTCCCTGTGTTGTCCCCTTGTCCCACACTGTCCCCACACTGTCCCCATAACCCCCCTCCAGCTCCCGTGGGACAAGGATGTGCTGGGAACGGAAACCACTTCCATGGCCTTGGTGGCCTGAGGGATGAGATAAAATTAGATGTTCCTTGGCCAGAGAGGCTGGGTTGAGCTGTGTCCGTCCATCTGTCCCTTGAGATGTGCTGTGTTCATCCATCCCTCGGGATGAGCCATGTCAGTGTGTCCATCCCTCAGGATAAGCCATGTCCATCCATCCATCCCTCGGGATGAGCCATGTCCATCCACCCATCCATCCATCCATCCCTCAGGATGAGCCATCTCCATCCATCCATCCATCCATCCATCCATCCATCCATCCATCCCTCGGGATGAGCCATGTCCATCCGTCCATCCATCCATCCATCCATCCATCCCTCAGGATGAGCCGTACCCACCACCCCACCCATCCATCCCCACCCCAAGGACGCTGCTCCTGGGGACCCCCAAACCCAGGGTGTGGCCATCGCTGGCTCCAGCCCCTCCCAGCCCCATTCCAGGCTCGTGGCTCCACCAGTCCTGACTCTTTTCCCGTTTTCCCAGGGACATCAAGCGGATCGGGGTGCGCCTGCCAGGCCACCAGAAGCGCATTGCCTACAGCCTGCTGGGGCTGCAGGAGCAGGCGGGAGCTGGGGGGGGCCCAGGCTGACCCCAAACCCCCCAGAACACCTCATGAAGACCCCCCCTCCTCCCAGAGGGGTTTATTTATTATTTCTGCAATTATTAAGGATTCTTTTATAGTGTTATTGATATTGTCCCCCCACCTGGGGATGAAACGGGTGCTGGCCCTTCCCTCCCCCCTAAAACAATGGAATTTCAAGCCCATTTGGAGCTGGGGGAGGGAGTTTTTCTTCTTATTTCCCCCCCCCCCCACATTTCAAGAAAAAAAGGGCTCAGTCCCAAAACTGATTTATTTTTGCTTTTTTCTCCCTATTTATTCCTCTCCCACCGGGTTTTTGGGTGGTTTTGTTCCCCTTTAATGCTGATCTGCCAGTGTTGCCTTGTATTTTTTAACCTAATTTATTCTATTTTTGTATATTTATTGTGAGGATTTAAAGGTCGTGTCAAGTTTGGGAGAGACAAAGGGGGAAATTAAAAAAAAAAACTTGGATGCTTTTTCACCCCCCTTTTTTCATGGATTTTATGGGGATTTTTGTGGGGTTTTGAATAAAATATATGTGTTTTTTGGTTTTCTAGATTATTGTGTTTTCCCACTGGTTCACAGAGATAGAGGGAATTTGGGGGCAAAAGAGAGGGCTTCCCCTGGCTTTTAGGGGTTTTAAGGGCATTTTTAAAGAAATGTAAAGGATTTAAAGAGGGTTTAAAAGGTTTTTTTTAAGGTATTTAATGGATTTTTGAAGGGTTTGGGGGGCATTAAAGGGCAGTTAAGGAGCTTTAAAGTTTTGGCGGGTTTTAGGCATTTTAAGGTTTTTAAGGAGTTATCAGGGTTTGTAAGAGGAGTTAGGGGCTTTAAAGGGGTTTTAAGTTATTTTTGGGGATGCTTAATGTTTTTTAAGGGGTTTATTAGGGATTTTTAGGGGAGGTTGAGAGTGTTTTAAAAGTGGGGGGTTTTAGGGGTTTTAATATGAGTTTAAATAGGTTAAAGAGGGGTTTTTAAGGGCATTTAAAGGAGTTTAAATGGGTTAAAGAGGGTTTTTTAAGGGGGGTTACAGTTTTTTAGGGGGCTATCAGGGATTTTAAGGGGTTTCACACGGCTCCGGGAGTGTTTCCCATGCGGGGCCTCTTTCCCCAGCAAAAGCGAGGAGGAATTTGGCCTTTTCATCCCCTGCCGCTCCCCCGAAGCCAAAGCCCGGCCGCGCCGGCTGCCCGGAGCCTGCAAATGACGGGGTAGGAAAACGCCGGAAAAAAGGGTTTGACTTTCTTTCTGCCCCAAACCATAATAAGGGGCGGGTGGGAGGTGAGGGCGGACCAACACCGTGCTGCGAAAGCCGCGGTTTTGGGGGGGTTTCCCCCCGTTCGGGGGCATTTTGGCCTGTGGGTGTCACGAGTTTGCCGGGCTCAGCCCCGGCGCCGGCCTCGATCGCGGCTCAAAGTCCGGCGGGAGCGGCCGGACGGGGGGGACAGCCCGGGCCGGGCTCCTGGCAGCCCTTGTCGCCCGTGTGCCCGGGGCGGGGCCGGGCAAGGAGCCCAGGGGCTGGGGATGCCGTGGGGAAACTGAGGCACGGGCACAGCGGGGCTTTTGGGGTGACGGGCAGGGCTGGGGGCGCTGACCGCACACTCCCCCCAGGCGATCTGCGGCCCCCTCCCCTCGCTCCCCCCGTGGGTGCCGCAGCCCGGCCCCGCTCCCAGCGCCCAGCCCAGCTCCTGCCCCACTTTTGGGGTGTCTCCCTGGCGCTGACCCCGCTTCACCCGTGCTGAGCCGGGCCCGGGCATGCCCGCCCTGCCCAACCTGCCCCGCCGCGCCTAATTAACCCCCCAGGCTTAATTACGGCTTCGTTAGCGCCCGATGCGCCGCCCAGACCTGCTGCGCCCCAGCCCGGGGGTCACCAAAGGGTGGGGGGGCTCGGCCCCCACACCCCTCGGATTTCGGGGTTACTAAACACCCCCCCCTTATTTAATTAATTATGCGCTGATAGTTTTAGGAGGGGAGTATAGTGGGGTGTCACAGAGTCTGGGGCACTTCAGTGCATGTCCTGAGGAGTTTTGGGGTGATGTTGGCGGTTTTAAGCGTTGTTGATGGGTTTGGGAGAGGGTAACTCCCCCCAGAAGAAACCGGCGGGGCTGAAGAAAGAGGAGGAGGAGGGGCAGGAGGCATTGGTGGGTCGATGTGTTTAATACACAACACGGTCTGCTGGAGAACCGGCGCCACCAGCCCAGACCCCCCACACCACCTGGGGGGTCAGGACTCCCGCTCTTTTCCTGGGGGACATCCCGTGGGAGGGGTCCCCTGTGGTCCCAAAACGTCATCACTTGGGGTTGGCGAGGTCCTCGATTGCTCTCCGCAGCTGGAAGGGCACAGAGGAGGTGGGACGGGGGCTTTCCCCCCACTTTCCCTTCTCCTTTTCCCCCCTTTTACCCCCACTGCCCCCCTTTTCTCCTCCCTTTTTCGCTCTCGTTCGCCCCTTTTTACCCTTTTCCCCCCGTTTTCCCCTCTCACCTCCGCCCTGCTCACGGCTCCCACCAGCTCTCCAGAGCAGGTGACAAAGACTCGCTGCAGCTTCAGCAGCTGGAAGAGGTGATAGGCCTGGGAAAGGGACAACAGGGACACGTGGGCACAGAGCCACCCTCGCGGCGTCCCCTCAGTGTGACACACCTGCGGGGGCTCCCAGGACACATTTCTCCCTCCAAACCTGGTGCAAGGAGGTCCACGGAGAGAACTGCAGCATGATGGGCTCGATGGTGCAGTCGTCCCCGAGTGTCCCCACGATGGCCAGCTTGAGGAAGGTGGCATGTTAATTTTGGGGTGGAAAAGCAGCTTTTTGGGTGTGGTAGGGTGCCCCCCACCCCCTTTACCTTCTCCCCTTGGGGGGCCTGGGGGTGCTCGTGGCTCTGGAGGAAGGTGACCAGCTGGGACCTGCTGACCGTGCCCACCAGAGTGGGGGACCCTGGAGAGAGGGGACAGTATGGGGACAGTATGGGAGTACCAGGGGGACACAAAGGGAACCGTATGGGACTAACAGGGGGAGGTACTGGGGACACCAAGGGGACATCCCATAAGGACAGCAGGGTGAAGGTATGAGGACAATATGGGGACAGTATGGGAATATTGAGGGGACACCCCATAGGGACACTGTGGAGACAGAATGGAAATATGGAGGGAACAGCATGGGGACACCAAAGGGGATGGGGACAGCATTGAGACAGTACAGGGACACCATGAGGCTGGTATGGGAATATTGAGGGAATGGCATGGGGACATGGGGACAGTATGGGAATACTGAGGGCACAACATGTGGACAGCAATGGAAATAGGACAGCCTGGGAATATCAAAGGACACCATAAGGGCAGTTTGGAGATATTGCAGGAGCACCCCATAGGGACAGCATGGGCATGGTATGGAAATAGCGTGGGAATATCCAGTGTGCACTGGGGGGACACCTTGTGGACAGCATGAGGAGACACAGAAGGGCCACCACAGGGTGGCAGTGACCGCCCCAGGCCCCACATCCCACCTGTACTCTCCACCACAGGGTACTCAGCATCAGCAGAGGCGTCCAAGGCCACCAGCACCTCCTGGAAACCGTCCCCCTTGGCCAAGGCCACCACCCGGCGCTCCATGAACTCCTCCACCACCACTCGGTAGGAGCTGGGGAACACAAACCCCTCAAATTAGCATAATTTCCTGGAGAATCCCCCCAAAATGTGGATTTTTGGGATGAGGGCTTACGCAATGTGCCGGCTGCGGATGGGAGGCAGGTAGGGCAGCTTCTTGACAATGATGGGGGCGTCGTAGAAGGACGGTTGGTTCTTCTGGGTGATGGCATTAGCCACCAGCACGGCCAGCACGGTGGGCAGGACGTGGCCCAGGTGCCCGGTGGCCTCGCACACCAGCAGGGACGTGGACACTGCGTGGGTCACCGAGCCTGAGAACGCAGCTGCACCTGGTGGGGGGAACGGGAGCTCAGGGGATGGGGGTGGTGTCCCCCTGCCCACGGATGTCCCCCTGCCCATGGGGGTATCTGGACTCACCAGCCAGAGCGTAGCCAGCAGGAATAATGGGCCGTGAGGGTCCTTCCGAATAGAGCCCCCGTGGGAAGAGCAGGGCTGCTACCTCCCCTATCAGGCGCCCGATAGCTGCTCCTAAAATTGGGGGAGAAGGGAAGGTGGGGAGATCCCAGGAGCCCTCCCCCAAAAAATGGTGGAGGTAGAGGTGACCACCCTCCTGCAGCCCTCTCAGAGCTGGATGCCTTCCCTGTACCCCCAGACTCGATGTACCCCAGGACTGGATACACCCCCAGTATCCCCACTCCAAGGGCTGGATGAACTCCCTGCACCCCTCCCCCAGCTTGGCTGTCCCCTCCACATTCCCCCAGCCCCTGACTCACCATAGATGAAGATGGGCATGAAGTACCCAGCTGGGAGGGGCAAGGTGGTGGCCAGGATCAGCATCCAGAACTGGAAGGACCAGCAGACATGGGGGGATCACCATGTTGGGGACACCACATTGGGGGTGCCCACCCAGAGATTTGAGGGGCCATGGTTACCTTCATGAGCAGGAAGAAGGTCAAGGTGCCATAGATGGTGGCGGAGGGATGGTTCCACTCCTGCCAGAGCTCCCCAGGCTTGGCCACCCCCGAGGCATTGAAGGCCAGCAAGCTCCACGTGCGGTTGTCAAAGAGGGAGGTGAGATACTGCTTCATGGTGAGCTGGACAGATGGACAAATGGACACCCTGGGCCCTCGCTCACGTTGGGAGGTTTTGGGGTCCCCAGGGAGCCCTATGAGTCCCCACTCACCCTGGAGGCCATAAACTGCCCCAGCCCAGGTGGGAAGGTGATGGAGGCGAAGAGCAGCACCACCAGCGCCGTGTACACGGGTTTGCTGCAGGGGGACACGGGAGGCTGGGTGCATGGGGATGGACAGATGGACGGATTGGGGGACCCAGAGGCACCCGGGGTCAATGGGGTTAGTGGGCAGGGTGCATAGGGAGGACATCAGGGTCACTGGGGGGGACATATGGATGCACAGGGTGGACACATGACCACTGAGAGTGGATGGGGTGGGGTGAGCAGGGTGTATGGGGCAATATAGGCACACTTGGGGTGCAGGGAGGGGACATAGGGACACTCAGGGTGTATGGAGTTGATGCATGGGTGGCCAGAGTGCACAGGGTGGACATAGTCAGATTGGATGGGCAGGATGGGAGGGACACATGGACACCCAGGGTGCAGGGGGAGGACACAGAGACACCCAGGGTGGATGGACAGGGTGCAGGGGGGGACACAGGGACACCCAGGGTGGATGGACAGGGTGTAGGGGAGGACACAGGGACAGCCAGAGTGCTTCATGCAAGGCACGCAGACACCCAGGGTATAGGGGAAGGACATGGGGACACGCAGAGCCTGCACAGCATGGACACACGGACACAGAGGGTGCAGGGTGCAGACAGACGGATGGACGGATGCCCAGTACAGACTCGGTGGCCAAGAGCTTGGCTGTCAGCCGGTTCTTTTTGACAGCCACCATCATCCAGCGCTGGCAGAACAGATAAGCACAGGCTACAATCCCACAGATGATCCTGTGAGGAGAGGGCAGGTAGGGTACAGGCAGGGCACAGGCAGAGCACAGACAGCACCCCAAAACTGGACCCTCCGTACCCCAAAATCAGAAAAAAGAAGGTCTCCAGGAGGTCGAAGGGAAAATCAATCTTGAGGTTGCTCTTAAAAACAGCTGCAATGGTTTCTGGGAGGGGGGACAGGAATGAGGGTGTGGGTTTGGTGGTGAGCATCCCAAAAATGCCACGAGGGAAGGGTAAAGGGGAAGAGGGGGCACATCCTGCCTGCCCTGCCTTGCCTTGCTCGCTGTTGAACACAGCCAGGAGCCGAAACATGAAGGCACCACAGGTGGCGGCGAAGAAGCCTCGCCAGTAATCCCGCACAGCAAAGTGGGAGGACATCACCTCGATGCTGAAAAGCACCCCTGGAAAAACATGGAAAGGGATCAGGGCAAGGTTTAGGGGTGCCCAGGGTGGAATTAGGGGGGGACCCTCACCGCTGATGGGCGCCCCGAAGACTGTGGCCACCCCGACGGCTTGAGCTGCCACCAGCATCTCGTGCTGCTTGAATTTGTTCTGTAGGGCAGGGGGGATTAGGTACAACCACAGCTTTTTAGGAGTAAAATAAAATGAATGGACGGATTTGTTGGGCGTGGCACCTCATACTCCCTCGTGACCGTGGTCCTCATCTTCCCCAGATAGGCTGCGGCCATGGCAGAGAGATGGACATAGGGACCCTGGGAGGGGGACAGAGTGCTGAGCATCCCCCCCACCCCGTACCAACTGAACCGCCGGGGATTTTGGGGTTCAGAAGGCGATCCCTCACCACTTTCCCAAGGAAAAGGGTGCTGCCACACGTCAGGGTGCAGGTCAGCCCCACCACCTTGGCTCCGAAGTTCTGGATGGCCAGGTAGTCCTCCAGCACCACGCCCATCAGGATGGTCTTCAGCTCCGCGATGCCGGAGCCTGGAGGCGGGGGGGGAGTGAGCCAGGATCCAAATTTTAGGGAGGCAGGGAGGACGGGGTGCAGCTGGCTCACCTGCGGAGTGCGGGGTGATGCTCTGGGAGAAGCCGGTGGAGAAGGTGGCCAGTGCCACGGGGAACATGGTCCACGAGAGGTACTTGAGCACCTCGATGTCCCCGATCTCTCGGTACAGCCACATGTGGGCTGGAGGAGAGGTGTGGAGAGGGGAGATGCACCCCCCGAAAGACCCTCCCATATCCTCGGTGAACCCCCAAACGCCGGTGGAGCCCCCTTAGGGCACCCCTCGTTTACCCGCGTGGAGCCTGCTGATGATGATGTCCATTGCGAAGCTGATGGTGGCCATGAGGACCCCCAGGATGAAGAGGAAGTACCAATCCTCCCCCACGCGGAACAGCTGCCGCTTCACCCACTCCAAGCACCCTGCGAGGGGGAAAACAGGGCGCTGACCTCCCCAAAGGCCCCCGCCCCCAGAATCCCCCTTTCTGGGTGGGGGTCTCACCTCGGACCCTTCTCCGGGCGGTGGGGCAGGGTCTCCAGCTGTGCTCCGACACCAGCACCCTCTCCTCCTCCTCTTCCTTCTCCCCCCGCAGCCCCCCGGGGACGGGGCGCTCCATCCCGGGAACGTTTTTGGGGACTGCACCCCCTTTTTTTAGCACCCCTGACCCGTCCTCCCGCCTCGGCCTCCGCTGCCCGACTGAGTTTGCAAACGAGCTCATTAAAAACGACCTTGACGAATCCGACGGACCCGCTCGGGCCGGAGTGAGCCGGGTTTCCTCCCCCCCTCCGCCACCTCCCAGCTCCCAATCCCAACGTACATCCCGCGGCGGGGAGGATTTAATAAGTATTTTAATTAATTATCATGATTATTCCTTAATAATAGGCATCGCATTCCATGGCGTTGAGCTGCGGGGGGGGACGGGGAGGGAAAAAATTTCCACCGTCTCCGGCGCAAGACCTAAATTTAGCCGGTTTTACGAGAGGTCTGGCAGGCGGCCGGGAGCCTTAACGAGGCTTTAAAAAGCTCGTCAAGTCGAAATATCCCGAAATAACCGATCCGGCGTCGCCTTCGCCGGGAGGAGAACGAGGAAGGGGGTTCCGCTCTTCCCCCCGGCGGGAGCTGGGGGTCGCAGGTGGGGGCAAGCGCTGGGTGAAGGTGAAATCCTCGCCCGCCGGCACCATGGAGCTTTTCGGGAGCTTTGTCCGGCCCCACGGGGACACCTTGGGGTTCCCAGGTGAGTCTGAGGGGCACCTAGGAGGCATTTAGGGGGGATCCTCAGTAAGCCGCGGCTGTGACCCCCGCAAACCCTGTCCAGCAGCTCGCCCCGGTAACACGGGCGTGGTGAAGACCCTGGGGAACACATATCAGTTCACGGTGGACGTCAGCGACTTCGCACCCGAGGACATCATCGTCACCACCTCCAATAACCAGATCGAGGTGCACGCCGAGAAGGTGGGTGCTCCCTCCTTTCCCTGCTCACCCCCAAAGCGGGAGACCCCAAAATCCTCACCGGGGGATGCGGGGACCACCCAGCTCCCACCCAATTCCCAAACAGCTGCAGCCATAGCGTCAGGGGGTTTAATTCACCATTAATTAATGGCAACCGCAGGGAATAGTGAGTCTCCATTCCGCTTGCACTCCAAAATCGTCTCTTTTCACCCGTTTTTTCCTCGCAGCTGGCCACGGATGGCACCGTCATGAACACCTTCACTCACAAGTGCCAGCTGCCCGAAGACGTGGACCCCACGTCCGTGTCATCCTCGCTGGGGGACAACGGGATGTTGACCATCCGGGCTCAGCGCCGGCCGGCCAAGCACTCCGAGCACGTCCAGCAAACCTTCCGGACTGAGATCAAGATCTGAGGGGTCGGGGGGCTCCTTCCTCCTCCCACCCCCCTTTCCCTCCCTCGCTAATTAAATGGGTGATTTGGGAAGGAGGCGTGAGGCGGGGTAGGGAATGGGAACGCTCCCTCCAGAGTGGGGTCAGACCTGTGCTGAACGCATCCCATCACCCACCGGAGAAACTCCGGAGGGGAGTCCCAGCTCCGGCAATTTTTAGCTGGCGCGTGTTGAGGGGGAAGATCCAGCGTGCCAAGAGTCCTGCCGGGAGCCAGGTTCCCTTCCCAACCCTCCGCCAGAGCTTGTCTTTGTATATAGAGCTTGGGATAAATTATTGAGAACGTCTGCCTGCTGCCTTCTCCGTTTTTTGATGTTTCCTTGATGCTTTACCCTCAAAGAGGGGTGTGGGTTGAGACCCGAGGGGCGTCTCGGTAAGGGATATTCCGCCATCCCGACAAAAACCCGCACCAGGAGCCGCTCGGGCGCCCGCTGCCCTGTTTATTTCCAGCCCGGGGTGACTCATTTCTTCCCCGAAGCTCTATTTCAGAGCCATTCCCTCAGCTGTTCGGCTGCCGACCCACCTGGAAGGGCACCAAACCCACCTCCTCCCCTTGCCCACCCTCACCCACCACCCTCGGGATGCCCCAAGCCGGCACGAGCCAGGATGACGGCCCCCCCCCAACCCAAGGGCTTCTTTTTTGGGCGAGGGCAAAACCTGCCGCAGGGAAGGAAGGGCCTGGCTCCGTCGCCCTGTGTGTACCCACAGCGGCGAGGCGAGGCGCCTGCCCGGGGCCAGCGCCTGTTTATGGCTACACACAGCGCCCGGCTCGTGTTGCTGCTCCCGCCCCGGGGCAGCCCGAGCCACTCGTGACTGGCTCTAACACACCGGGCAGCGTCCCAGGCACGGCTGCGCTGGCTGGCACAAAGGGCACTCCCGCTTCAGGAAAAAGGGTTAAAAGCGGTGAATGAACGGCAGTGAAGACTGGGCAAGCTCGGAGGAAGGCGGCGGCGATGCGCTGCCGTCGGGCCCCGGCGGTGGGACGCGGCTGCTCCGTCCCCAAAAGCCACCCCGGCACCCAGCGCCGGTCACTGGTTGCCATCTAGTGGCCCTCGCCCGGGGAGATGCGGAGAAAGGAGGAAGAAATTGGGAAAAAACCCGCCCTGTTTCTGCCCAATCGCTTCCGGCCAGGGGAGATGTGCAGGGGGCGAAGGGCCGGCTCAGCCCAGCCCCAAACGCAGCCCACAGCAGCTCGTCGGTGGCAGGAAGGCTGGGGGGAAAACCCAGTTTTTTGGGACGTGTTTAAACTCTTTATCAGCCATCTGGACAAGGGGATGGAGGGTACCCTTGTAGCCTGATACAAAACTTTTAAACTTACTTATAAATTAATGTTCTTTGTTCACATAATTATCTTCATTATTTAGCATACTGTCCTCTATTGGTTATTGATAGTCCTTTTCTCATCTTCCTCAGAGGAGGTATTTCCAGCTTTCCAGGCCTCAATCTCCTTCATACTTTCTCATTACTCCAACATCCTTGAAGGGCCATAAATTTAAGATGCCAGATATCCAATCTTCAAATGCCTTTGGCTTTATTAAAGGTTGTCAACGTTAGTTGTAACAGACTTAAGGTTTTGGTGATTTAATGATCCGAGTAACAAGAGTTTGTGTAGAAACTTAACTAGTGCTGGCCAAAAGTGGGCGCTGCTTTCAATAATTAAAGAGATTAATTAAAAATTAGTTAGGAAAGTTGTAATATTTCTAACAACTGAGAACCTTCTCCCCGACACAAGGACGGAGCCAAGGGAACAAGTGACAGGAAAACAGGAACGGCATCAAGTTGTGATGAGGGAGATTTATGTTAGATATCCGAAAAACTCCTTGGAGGGGGTGGTCAGGCCGCCTCGGGGGTGTTTAACCAGGGGTGATGTGGCGACTGAGAACATGGTTAGCGATGAACACGGCGGATGCGCCAGCACAGCAATCTTCGACCCTCACAGCTCTTCTGGGCCCTCACGGCTCCCCTCAGTCCCTCAGCACCGCCCCGCGTCATGGCAGCGCCTCTGCGGCGGGAAGGGGCGGGCAGGTGATCGGGCCCCGCCGCGCATGCGCAATGACGCCGCCGCCGCTGGGCGGGCCGGGGCGACGCCGCTTCCGCCCGGCACTAAGATGGCGGCGCCCTTTGTCTGGTCGGTGTCACGGTGAGGGCCGCAGGCCGTGGGTGAGGCCCCGCCGGGCCCGGCATGGCAGGTGCGGCATGGGGGCCTCGGGAGAGCACTGAAGGGGCTGGGGAGAGGGCTGAGTAAGATACGGACGCTGGCAGGGGAGGGGGCTGCTGCCCGGCTTGCTGGCTGTGGGGTAATGGAGCCGGTTTGGGGGGTCACCCCAGTGCGCGGCCCTGGTTGTTTGAGGGCAGGCTGCGAGGGGGCCGGTCCTGCTGGCGGGCCCGGGGAAACGGGGGGCTGCTGGCTGTCGTGGCGGGGAGAGGGGTTTGTCGCGGTAGGAACGAGGGGCTGCCGGATATCGTCAGGGTTTTTGGCTGCTGTGAGGGGGGCCAGGGGCTCCTCATGAGGGGGGTTGGTGGCTATCGTAGGGAGAGTGGAAGTGAAGGGGAATGGGACTTCTGGATGTCATGAGGGGAGCAGGGAGCGCGTGGTTGTGGTGAGAGAAACGAGCGGCTGTCGTGAGTGCACCGAGGGGCTCCTGGCGGTACCCCCAGGGTGTCCCTGTCCGCCGTGTGAGCGCCCCAGCCGTGACGTGACTCGTGGCGAGGCCACGAACGAAGCCTCTGTCCCCCGGGCTTGGGGCATCACCGTCCCCTCGGGCCACCGAAAAATCGTCCCGATGGTGGAGAATGGGGGTCACAGCCCCGAGCCAGCGCCAGACACATCCCCGCACCTCAGGGACCGGGACAGCCACAAGGAGAGCGGGATTTTCCCTTGTTCTGGCGTTTTGGCGAGGTGACAGCCCCTCTTGGCTTTCCTTGCCCTCTGCGGGCAGCCATGGGTGACACATTTCCAAGACCAGCCTCGTGTCCTTAGTTTCATATCTGCATCAGAGGCTTCTCCCGAGATTCTAGCCCTCAGCCAGCTTTCCAAAGGGTGTTTTTCCCCGAGGAGACAAGGCTTTGTCATCCCTGGGTGCTGCATTCACAGGAGGGGTTTCAGGGTGGACCTCAGGCTCAGAGCAGCACCAGCACATCTATAAGCCTGAAATCCAAATAACCAAGTCATCTTCAGGATGTCTGTTCCTGTGGGACGTCCAGGATGTTCCTCTCCTCATGTCTTTCTCCTTTTATTTCCTCTTCACCACATTTTTTCCACTTTGTGATCACTTCCCCTCTCATAGCTCGCCTTCCGCTTCCGACCACAAGCTCCGCAGCCCCTCCCTATTTCATGATCCTTATTATTATTATATGGAGCTGCTTCATTCAGATCAGCTCTAAACTATATTTTTTAAAATTAAAAACGTTGTAGGATCCATTCCTGGGAATGAGGACAGACACCTATGGGCAGAGGAGCGAGGGTTGGGGCCGCGTTGTTCCCTGAGCTGACGCATGAGGCGAGAGATGACGGTGGGTAGGAAACAAACTCCACTTCCCTTTCATCTTCCCAGGATGGATGGCTGGGTGGTGACAGCCATGAAAGGCAATGTTTAAATCACCGTTTTTTCCAGTTTGGGGAGGTTTGGGGGTTTTTAATAGGCAGATATTCATGTGTCAGGGAAAGGGAGAGGTAATGTTGCTAATTAGCAAGAGCGCTTAGCAGAGCTCACGTGGGAAGCTCCCTGGGACTGCAGCTGCTGTATTTATCTGTGTGGTGGGCGTGGGTGGCTCATAATGAACTTTTCCATGATTAATTGGGTAACGAGAGACTCAACAGCCTTGTTGGGGAGAGGTCGGGAGGGGAATTATCTCCCCTGAGGGGAAATCAGAGGGTGCCCAGTGATTTTGCACCTTCAGCACCCCAGACTGGAGGTTTAAAATTGAATTTTTCATCCCATTTTTCCCAGGATGGCTGCATAGAGACTGACCTGAACCACCACTTTCCACCTGGAAGGTGGAAATTTCTGGAGGAGAGACACAGCCCTCTGACCCTCAATCCTCCGGATATCTCCGCTCCTCACAGGAGAGGGGTGAGCTTGGGCACCAGGCCTGGTGGTTGGGTCCAGGTGTTTGGGATTGTTAAACCTCAGAGTCAGGGATTTTAGTGGATAAAGATGACATTGACTGCTGGGTGTGGGTGTAGAGAGCTCATCCAAGCCTCTCCCTGCTGCACTTCCAAGGGAGCTGGAATGTGGCATTATGGGGGAGACTATAGAAAATAGGAAGGTTTTCTGGGGAAGACTTGAGTTTCCTGGATTTTTACTTCCTTCTCAAAGCTGGGGACCAAAGCTGAGATAAGTTCAATCCTATAATGTTAAAAATCGTCATTCAGATGCAAAGTGCCTCCCACAAATCCTCCAAAATACCCTTTTAGTGCATCAAACTGTCAAGATTCCTCAGATCCTGCTGCACAGGGCTCTCTGAGCATGAAACACAGCCTCGTTTACCCTGCAGGGAAAATGCTCCCCCTTATTTCCAGAGCTTTGCAAACCACACTGGGCGATGCTGTGCAGTATTTTGACCCAAGTACTGTTTTTCCTGGCTGTCAGGGATGTATTTTGGGACAGGCTGGGGGAGTTTGGAGACCTGGGGGAAAGCCAGGGCAGGGAGCTCCTTGCAACAACAAAATGGAGTGGAACTTCCTATCTCTGTGCATGATCCGATGCTGTCAGAGAGCTCCTGGCTTCTCATCCACACTGGGAGTACCTGTGGAAGCTGAATGAATCCCGTGGAGGAGGATCCTTCCTCGAGTGTTGCTGGCACCAGCTGCTGACAGGAGGAGGCTCCCTCTGACCACTGATCACTGGAAGGAACAGGAACTGGAGGTGCCTGGTGTTGTGGATCCAAACCTCTCGCTTTTTCCTGACTGGAAATTCCTGATTTAAGAGGTGGTGAAGTGGAAAAACATCTTCCATGGGCTGGAAACTTTCAGAGACAATGAGCATGGAAGCCAGCAGTGCTTTCTGAGCCATCACCTTCCTATTCACGCATCCGGAGCTTTAGAGAATTCCTGCATGAACAATAACTGGATAGTCCCTGTGTCCTTTCCCCTCCCTCCTTGCCAATCCCTTGAAGCAATCCCTTTAGCACCATAATCATTGTTGGAAGACAAAGCCTGGTGAAAACGCTTCATTCATCCTACCGATGCAGCTTAGGAGAAAATCCACAATGTGGCATTTTGCTGACAAGGACCTGCTGGAAAATTGGAGCTTTGCCACGTTTCCAACAATTTGCAGCATTCTTTAGGCAGAGCTCTGCTCCAAGTATGGGGAACTCCCTCCAAACCCATAATAAAATATAAAACTTCCTCAGTATTGTGACATGAACAGCTGGAGCGAGCAGGAGCTGGAAGGTTTGGATGAGCACTTCCGTGCTGTGGCCTTGGCTGGAGCCGTGACACAGAGGAGGGATGATGGCACTTGTGTCTGCAGAGGGGACAAGACTTGCCACTTGGACCAGCTGAGGAGCAGTAGCTGTGTTCTGAATACTGTTAGAGTGGCTAAAAACCATTGTGGCTGTTCCATCAACTCCTTCTAGCCCTGTGCTGGAGTCGTGGCTGTTTGAGGAGAGGGTTTGGGGTTGGATGTAGCCAGGAGAGGAGCTGAAATTCACCTTTTTGGGCTGGTTTTTTTTTTAACCACCAGGGCAGTCAGGTCGTGCTTTGTGACCTCTCTTCCTCCACAACCTCTTCACCCCCCATGGGATTTTTCCCTCCCCACAGCCATGGATTTCCCAAAGCACAGCCAGCAGGTGCTGGAGCAGCTGAACCAGCAGCGGCAGCTGGGGCTGCTCTGTGACTGCACCTTCGTGGTGGATGGCATCGACTTCAAGGCCCACAAGGCCGTGCTGGCTGCCTGCAGCGATTACTTCCGCATGCTCTTCGTGGACCAGAAGGATGTGGTGCACCTGGACATCAGCAACGCCGCAGGTAGGCCTGGAATTTCTATCCAGGATCTTTCCCTGCTCTGTAAACAGCACAATTCCCTGCCCAGGCTTGGAGGGAAGCTGTTCAGCTTGTTATTTTGAGCGTTTCAAAATGAAAGAGTGAGGGGTGAGGGCTCATTTCTGCTTGTGTCACCTCCCCTGCAGGCCTGGGCCAGGTTCTGGAGTTCATGTACACGGCTAAGCTTAGCCTGAGCCCTGACAACGTGGAGGACGTGCTGGCCGTGGCAGGTTTCCTGCAGATGCAGGAGATCGTCAGCGCTTGCAACGCACTCAAATCTCTCTCTGTGCCCCCAGAAAATCGCCCTGGGATGAACCAGCAGCCCCCCGAGATGGGTATGTACCCTCCTGGCTTCCCCTCACCCAGGCAAAGTGAGATTGATTTACCCACTTATGCTTCATGCAGTCCAAAATTTATCCACTTCTGCTCCTTGGCCACTTTGCAAACCCAGTTCCCGGGTGCATCTGGTGCATCTGGATGGAGTTTGACCCTCTGAGGCAGCACCAGCAGTTGAAAAATTGCTGCTGCTGTGAATTTTGTGGGATTTGGGAATCCTCCTGGCAGCAGCAGCTATACAGCTTTGCCTGTTCCCTCACAGGAACTGACAAGGTGATGGCCGATGACAAGACATTGGTGGTGACAGAAGTGCTGGGGCAGCCTGACAGAGCCAGGTCAGCTGCTCCTGATGCTGAGGAGAAGGAGGAGAAGCCGGAGGTTGCGGCACAGCCTGAGGCACCTGCGGAGCAGCCAGTTGGCCAGGAAGGTGAGCTGCCAAGGGGTGACTGGGTCCTGCTGTCACCCCCAGCACACCCTGTCCTGACACTGTGGTGCTCACAGGGACAGGCGCTGCCATCCAGGAGGATCTTAAGGTTGACATTGCCGGGCTCCCGCAGCCGTCAGAAAGCGCAGTGGGCAGCGGCAGCCTCACGGCCACAGACAGCACTGGGACTGGAGGTGTGTTGGTGAGCAGGGCTGGGGCAAAGCTGGCCAGACCTTGAGCCCTCGTTTTCTGTGGAATAATTGTGTGAGTGTGTTTTGTGAGGCATGGATCCTCTGGGAGCCATTTTCATGGAGCATAGCGGGGAGAGTTGGGAAATTCTCCTCTGCGTGCACAGGCTTTGGGAATTTAGGGCTAATTACCTGCAAATTCCAAGCAAAGGTGATGGTGGATGGGTTTTCACTTCCCTTCCATCTCAGATGTGGGACAGGGGACACCTAGTCCCAGTCTCTTTAGATTAAGAAATACAGGTGGATTTTGTGTCTCTGCTGCCGCTCCCAAATTTGAGCATTCCCCGTTTTCTACCTGCAGAGATGAAGCCGGAAAGGAAGGAGGAAGAGGGGGAGATGATAGTGGAGAAGAAAGATGAGGGTAAAATCCCTGAGGAAGAGCCCACCCAGCTGGAGAATGGGGAGAACACTGAGGATAATGAGTCGGGAAGCACAGATTCCGGGCAGGAGAACGCAGGGGAGCTGCGCCTGCTGCGCTCCGTCACCTACAGCGACCGCACCGAGTCCAAGGCCTACGGCTCCGTCACGCACAAGTGTGAGGTGAGGCCGGCCAGGCTCCTGGGCTGCAGCTCCAGGTGCCACCGGGCACCTCAGGGACAGCGGGGTGACAGTGCCTGTCCCTCCATGCCTAGGACTGCGGGAAGGAGTTCACCCACACCGGGAACTTCAAGCGGCACATCCGTATCCATACCGGAGAGAAGCCCTTCTCATGCAGGGAGTGCAACAAGGCCTTCTCTGACCCGGCTGCCTGCAAGGCCCATGAGAAGACGCACAGGTACGGGTGGAGCCAGAGAAAGACACCTGAAAAGTGAGAGGTTTGCTAGGAGTGGTTGAATCCTTTGGAAATCCACTGTGTTTTGGGGTGTCTGGGAGATTAGTCTTTTTGCCTCTGTCATAGTCACAGAATAGTCCTGAGTTGGAAGGGATCCACAAGGATCAGGTCCCAACTCCTGGCCCTGCACAGACACCATCAGAATCCTGTCCTGTGTCTGAGACCTTCGTCCAAATAGTTCTTCCCTTTTGTGTTGTTTCATGGACTCCCCGTCCCTGGAAGTGTTCAGGGTTGAATGGGGCCTGGAGCAGCCTGATCTAGTGGCAGGTGGGGTCTGGTGGAATATGATGAGCTTGGAAGTCCCTCCCAAGCCAAGCTGTTCTGTGATTGCTGTGGGTCTGGCTGGGGAGTGACGCTCAGACTGGGGCAGCAAGTGCTGGGTGTGACATTCCCACCTTGTCCCAGCCCGCTAAAGCCGTACGGCTGCGAGGAGTGCGGGAAGAGCTACCGGCTCATCAGCCTCCTGAACCTGCACAAGAAGCGGCACACGGGCGAGGCCCGCTACCGCTGCGAGGACTGCGGCAAGCTCTTCACCACCTCGGGCAATCTGAAGCGGCACCAGCTGGTGCACAGTGGGGAGAAGCCCTACCAGTGCGAGTACTGCGGGCGCTCCTTCTCCGACCCCACCTCCAAGATGCGCCACCTGGAGACGCACGACACCGACAAGGAGCACAAGTGTCCCCACTGCGACAAGAAATTCAACCAGGTGTGCTGGGGAGTGGGAAAGCTGAGCCACTGTGGTCCTGGAAGGAAGATTTGTCCATGGGATGCAGTTCGAGGCTCCCAGAGCTGTTCTGGGATGGTGCTTGTATCCATAAGGTGTAGTTGGGGGTTCCAGAACAGTCCTGAAAGAGTAGATTATCCGTGAGATGCAGTTCAGGGGTCTTGGAGCTTGGAAAGAGTGGTTTAGCCATGGGGTGAAGCTTGGAGGTCCCAGAGGCCACTCCAGAAGCTTCCACGGGGACTTGGGTTGCTCTGAAGGGAGACAAAGGGGTTTGGGGCTCTCTCCATCCCGTTCTCCATCCCTAGGTGGGGAATTTGAAGGCTCACCTGAAGATCCATATCGCAGATGGGCCCCTGAAGTGCCGGGAGTGCGGGAAGCAGTTCACCACATCAGGTAACACGGGGCTGAGTGACAGGACTTAGATGGTCTGGGGGGAGCAGGGAGTATTCTGGGGGTGGATCAGAGCCAGAGGAAGGATTTCATCCCAGCTTTACAATGCCATGGTTGTGCTGCATGAATTCCTGGTTTTCCCCATTGAGCCACACCCTGGAAAGGAGCTCCTCATCCAAATGTTGGAGATGGGGTTGTCTCCTCCCATCTTCTCCCAACCTGCTGCAGAGCCAGAGGATTGGAATGATCCCAATGTAATCTTTTGATCCCCTCCCAACACTGAGTACTTGTCCTGGCTCTCCACTTCCACATTATTGCCTGATCCCAGGCAAGGTGCAGCTGAATTCCCTTGATCCCTGTGCAGTCCCTGCTCCCTGAAGAGCACCAGGCTTTCCCAGGGGAGCCTCTGGGGCTCTGGGAAGGAGGAAAAGGGGGAGAAGGATCCAGTGTCCTTCAGCCTGCCCTGCTCCCAGGTAACCTGAAGCGGCACCTGCGGATCCACAGCGGGGAGAAGCCGTACGTGTGCGTGCACTGCCAGCGCCAGTTTGCCGACCCCGGTGCGCTCCAGCGCCACGTCCGCATTCACACCGGTACGGATCCGCTCCTGCCTCCCCGAGGGCTCCTCCTCCCCTTGTGCTCCCCACCCACCTTCTGTGTTTCCCCAGGAGAGAAGCCATGCCAGTGCTTGATGTGCGGGAAAGCCTTCACCCAGGCAAGTTCCCTCATTGCCCATGTGCGCCAGCACACCGGGGAGAAGCCCTACGTATGTGAGCGGTGTGGGAAGAGGTGAGGATTCCCCTTGGGAATACCGGGAGGGGGCACTTGGGTGGTGGTGGGATATCAGGGATGTGGGCGCCTCCACTCACCCTCTTTAGCTGTGTGCTGTTCTCTGGAGGGAGGGTGGAGGTGCCAGGGTGATACTGTGGACTGTGGTGACTGTGGTGTTGATCCCAAAGGTTTGTCCAGTCGAGCCAGCTGGCCAACCACATCCGTCACCACGACAACATCCGGCCCCACAAATGCACCGTCTGCAACAAAGCCTTTGTCAATGTGGGCGACCTGTCCAAGCACATCATCATCCACACAGGTGGGTACCTCCAAAACCCTGCACTGACCCCGGGCATTACTCCCTCACCCACTGCCTGTGTCCTGTCCTCTTCCCAGGGGAGAAGCCCTTCTTGTGTGACAAGTGCGGGCGTGGCTTTAACCGCGTGGACAACCTGCGCTCCCACGTGAAGACCGTGCACCAGGGCAAGGCTGGCATCAAAATCCTGGAGCCCGAGGAAGGCGACGAGGTCAACATCGTCACGGTGGCATCTGATGACATGGTGACATTGGCCACCGAGGCGCTGGCTGCCACTGCTGTCACACAGCTCACGGGTGAGCTGGGGGGCCCGCAGGGTTCCCAGAGGGAGTTCATCCATGGGGGGCAGCTTGGGAGCCATCCAGAAGGGGAAGTTAGCCATGGGGTGCTGCTGGGTGGTCCTGGAGTTGCCCTGAAATGAAAATTTATCTATAGGGAGCAGCTGACTGGTCCCAGAGTTGTCCCCAGAGTGAGATTAATTTATGGGGAGTCAGCTTAGGGGACTTGGGAGTCATTCCAAAAGGGAAATTTACCCATGGGAATGCAGCTTGGGGTGTCTCATGGTTTATCTGTAGAGTCCAGCTTGGAGGTCCCAGCTGCTCTCTCAAAAGGCAGATTTTATCCCTGGAGAGGAGCTTGGCTGTTGCATGAGCCACCCCAAAAGGAAAATTATCTGTGGGGAGCAGCTGGAGCTGGAACTGTCCCAGAAGTGAGGTTAATTTATGGGGGTGCAACTTGGAGGTCCCAGGAGCCACCCTAAAAGGGAAACTTATCCATGGGATGCAGCTTGGGCATCCAAGAGACACCCCAAAAAGGAGATTTTTCTATCGGGGGCAGGACCATGCCTTGGAGCGATCCTAAAAGGGAGGTTTATCCATGGGGTGCAGTTCGAGGGGCCCAAGAGTCACCCCAAAAGGGAGATTCATTTGTGGGGGGGCAGTTTGGGTCTTTTCCATGGGATGCAGCTTGGAGGTCCTGGAGCCCCCAGAGGTGCTGGAGATTTATCCAAGAGCGCAGCACCCGAGTCTGGGCAGCCTGGCATCTCCCTGGAGCTGCTCCCAACCTCAGCATTGGGCAGGATCCACGGCCGGAGGGAGAATTCCTGCCCCACTCATGTCCCTGTGCCCCTCATGTCCCTCTACCCTCTGTCCCCGCAGTGGTGCCCGTGGCAGCTGCGGTGACGGCAGATGAGACCGAAGCACTCAAAGCCGAGATCACCAAAGCGGTGAAGCAAGTGCAGGAGGCAGGTGAGACTGGGAATACCGGACCGGCTCCTCCCATCCCACCAGCCCCGCGCCTGCCCCATTTCTGTGTGTGTGTCTCTCTCCCCGGGCAGACCCCAACACGCAGATCCTTTACGCCTGCGATTCCTGCGGGGAGAAGTTCCTGGACGCCAGCAGCCTGGCGCAGCACGTGCGCATCCACACGGCCCAGGCGCTCGTCATGTTCCAGGCAGAGCCGGACTTCTACCAGCCCTACGGCTCCACGGGCTGGCCGGCAGAGCAGGTCATCCCCGCCGCGGAGCTCCTCTTCCGCCCCCGCGACGGCCCCGAGCTGCCCCCGGCCGCTGCCCCGGCCCCGCCGGCCGAGGGGCCGCCCCCGCCCCCCGAGTGACCCCGACCTTGCCCAGCCTTTATTTAAGGGGCAGCTCAGAAACGGTGTAAAAAGTGTATTTCTGGAAGGAAAGATGGAATAAAATGCAATATTTTGTAAGGGTTGGTGCTCTGGGAGGGGAGACACGCTGCAGTTTCCCCTCCAGGGGATGTTTTGAGTGGGGACTGAAATATTCCAATCACTGCTGAGAGTGTGATGTGTTCAAAGCGGGGATAAATGGGATGATTAAGGATAAAAACGGTGGTTTAAGGTTTTTAGCCATACCCAGAACAGCAGATGGGGATTTCTGAGGTAAAGCCCAAGAAGACCCTCACCTGCTGACCCCCACCGAGGCAAGGGGGATGCCCTTGTTTGGGAGTAAAAACAGGAGAAAAGTGCTGCTGGATGGAGGTGGGGGAGGGGAGCCTGTCCTTCCTGCACCCGGGGTCCGGGGGCTCAGCTGGGCACAGCCACAAGGGACCTCACAG
Source organism: Muscicapa striata striata (assembly GCA_030060385.1). Taxonomy (NCBI): domain Eukaryota; kingdom Metazoa; phylum Chordata; class Aves; order Passeriformes; family Muscicapidae; genus Muscicapa; species Muscicapa striata. Next base: position 648,233 of record JAREIS010000269.1, on the reverse strand, counting down.
GCCCTGCAGCGGGGAGGGGGCTGGGGCTCCCAGGAGCCGTGTGTCCACCTCTGCCTGTCCCTGTCCCAGGGGCCCAGTGCTGGCTCCAGCCTTGGCCCCTCCACTGCTGGGGCTGGGGGGCTGCAGGACCCCCCCACTGGCAGGATGTGCCCCGGTCCGTGTGTCCAGCTGGACTCTCACCCCCTGCTCTGTCCCCTCAGAGCCCCCCCAGCTCCCTGGGGTGGTGGGGGGAGGGAAGGGACACATGCATGGACACAGCGACAGGGGCATGTCCAGCCAGGACAGATGGACACAGGGATGGCTGCAGGTCCAGCTGGACACATGGAAAGTGCCATGGATTGCTGGACAGTGGTAGAGACATGGATCTTCGGGCTGGACAGAGTTTCATGTCCAGTTGGACACCTGGACATGTGTCTGCCTATCCATGTGCCCACCTGTGCCACCATGCATGTGTCCATTTGTCCTCATCCCTGCTCCCCAGCCTGGGGGCTTGGAGGATTCAGGACAGGCTGTGCTGTCCAGCTGGACACATGGACAGGGCTGTGGATGGTTGGACATTCAGCTGGAAATGGCTGAACAGATGCAGGGATGGATGGACGAGTGGACACAGGCAGACACAGACAGGGACATGTCCAGCTGGACACACAGACAGTTCTCTGGATGGACACATGGCTGGCTACTCACAGCCAGACAGAGGGACCATTGCACATCCAGCTGGACACACAGACATTGTACAAGCGGATGGACAGACACCTGCCCAGCCAGACCCTTTTCTTCTCCACCCATGTCCATAAATGCCCCAAAAACACATATTTTGCCCCCGAGGCCCCTCTCCCAAAACCATTTCACACTCCTGCCTCACCCCCACCCTATTTCCCACTGTCCATGGATTTGGAGTTGGGATCGGGCCAGATCCTTCCCCATCTCCCAGAGCCTGGGGTGGGAGCTGGACACAGGGATGGGCCCAGACAGACTGATAGGAGGTGTGGGGGCAGGGCACGGGTTTGAAATCACTGGTTTTGGAGAGAGATCTTTGGGGTAAAAAGTACATTTTCGGGGCATTTTATTCACATGGGTGGAGGAGGACAGTGTCTGGCTGGGCAGGTGTCTGTCCAGCTGGAAATACATGTCCAGTTGGATGTTTATCCACCCATCCGTCTGTCTGTGTGTCCAGCTGGACCCTCTCCTGTTCTGTCCAACAGATCAATAAGCCAAATGGGTGAAGGGGATGGGCCTGCATGGATGGACAGGTCCAGCTGGGTGGATGGACATTGCACAGACACCTGGACACACAGACAGTGCCCTCCAGCCCCCCCAGCCCTTGCACAACACCCCAAAAATGCCCCTTTTTATTCCAAAGGCCCCACTCAGAAACCAGCAGAGTCCAGACCCTTCCCTCTGCCCCAGTAATCCACATGTCCGTCTGTCCCAGTCCCATCCGTGTCCAGCTTCTGTCCATCTGTCCTGCCTCACTCCCATCTCCCTGGGGGGAGGAAGTCCAGCATTCCACCCTGACCTCTCAGTGGGACTTGGAAGTCACTGTGGGGTGCCCTGGCCAGGCTCCCAACACCCACCTCCATCCTGGGCACCAGCAGCACCTTTTTCTCATGGTTTTACCCCAAAACAGGCTCTTCTACCCTCCACCCTCAGCCTGGGGGTGCAGGGTGAGGGTCTCCTCTCGTTTTGGAGGCCATCCCCCAAATTCTGTCCTAAACCTCCTTTTTCACCACATCTGCTTTATTTTAACTCATTTTACACCAGCCTTGATTAGGTTTCCCACTTGCACCTGGCAGGGATTTGGGTGGAAAAGCAGCAAAAAACATCAAGTTTGGCTCTTGTATTTCAAAGGATGATGAGTATCAGTAGCCCAGGGATAATTTTTGGTGAGGAGTTGGTGTGTGGTGAGATTAAAAGTGGGGGCAAACCCTGCAATTTCAGTTTTCACAAGTATTTACGACTCATGAGGGGAAATGAAGACAAATTTGGTTTAGCGTGATGAAAGGACCCTTTTCCTGGTTGTTTCTTAAGGAGAGGTGGGTGACCCTTCCCTGGCAGCCCCCACACCTCCCCTTCCCCACTCCCCCTCCCCACGCCGAGGGACGAGGTCGGGGCGCCGACGTGTTTTGTATTTTTTAATAAAGTTCGTAATCCAATGGACACACAAAACAAAACTGCGCTGAGAAAAAAAAAATAAACCAAAAATAAACCAAAAAAAAAAACCAAGTTCCATAAATTAATTAAGTGTTAGGGGAGGCGAGGGGGGCTGGGGCAGAGTCTTTGTACAAGTGTATAACACTTCCACAGCTGATGAGACAAGGGGATGTTTAAATGAAGCGCACTTACAAATGAGTGACAATACAAAGTCTGAGTATGAAAATAAGATTTTTTTTCTCTGAAAACACATTTTTGGCACAGATTAAAAAAAAATGTATGTTGTGGGGATTTGATTTTTTTTTAAAGTCAGTATTATATATATTTATATATATTATATATATATTTATATATACACACACCCACTGAGTTCTGCATATCCCACCAGGAAGGAAAAAAGCTCTCCCTTTTGTTTTGTTGTTTGTTTTGTATTCTCTTGTTTTTCAGTGTAAACTGTACATCCCAGATGAAGAGAAGACGGCTGCAGCAGGGGCAGGTGGAGGAAGAGGAAGGTTCACATCCAGAAAAAATAACCCCCCGAAAAAAAAACAACCCCAAAAGGAAAAAAAAAAAAAACAACAAAAAAGCCAACAAAACAACCAATAAAATAAAAAAATGACTGTGAAATGCTCCTTGACCCACAAATCTCAGCAGAGTCCCTGCAGAACGTCCACGGCGCGGTCAATGTGTGTCAAGACATCCAGAACGTCACAGCGTCTCCAACTGTGCAAAGTCCGAGTCACTAATTTAGTGCAAAGGCAGTTCAGGTTCTTTTTTATTTTTTTCCTTTTTTTTTTGTTAAAAAAAATAAGCCATCCTTTTATCATTTTTTCTTTTTTTTTTTTTTTTTTTTGTGTGTTTTTTTTCTCCAAAAAGGAGGCACGGGAACCCAAGCCCAGTCCACCTGCTGAGTGCATCAGTTGTCCATAAGCTAAAGCAACATGTAAACATCCAAGGTTTGATCGAGGCCAGTCGGGCAGGAGGCTGGTTTCTGGCAGCATTTTTCTTGTTTCACGACCTTCTCTCCTTCTTTTGAATTAGTTTTATTTTAAAATTAATTTTTCATGTGTTTTTTTTGTGGGCTTTTTTTTGTTGTTGTAGTTGTTTGTTTGTTTTTTTTTGCTGCAGGGCCTTGGAAAAATTAAAAAAAATTAAAATTAAAATAATAAAAAGTCAGTAACTGGTAAACAGCTCATACCGACGCGATGACAATCATCAGGTGAGGAGAGATGTTGGAGATGCTGGCGAGGAGGTCTGGGGCCAGGCGGGACAGGTGGCTTTCCGAGAACTCGCAGGGTGGGAAGATCTGCAGAACGTAGGCAGGCTGCAGGGAGGGAAAAACCACGGGTCAGACATAGCCCATGCCTACAAATGTTTAAAAATGGGATATTTCGGTGATGTTCTGGCCGCTTAAAGGATCCTAAACCTTGCATAAAAAAGGAGCCATGGGTTTTGTTTCCCAGGTGGGGAGTTTTCCACACCACAGGTGTAGGAGCTGGCTGATTTCGCTGGGAAAGGCAGAAAATTTCCCATTAATTATCATTTCAGTGGTTGCTCCGAGCAATGGCTGCTCATTCTGGGCTCTTTACACCCAGAATTAAATTACACGCAGGTTGAATTGCGTTCAGCCAGCAATGCACCTGGAATAAGTAAAACCAGCTCCAAATGCATTCTGCAAGAAAACACCAGCTGTCCTGGAAAAATGAGGATATGGGGAAGAAACACGAACTCTACTTCAGAGATAAAGAACTGGGAAATGCATTTGGCTGCTTTTCAGCCCAAGATGATGAACTGGGAACACACCTAACACACATTTGGGGTTTTTTTGGCATTGGGGTTGTTTTCATAATTCCATCAATGATTATATTGCTCCCATCAATAATTTATGGATTCCATCCACGTGTCTGATGGGTGATGGAAATGTGGGGGGTCTTTGACCAGTAACCCCAGGCAGCTCCAGCAGAAGCCTGAGCTGCTCATGCCACTGGGGACTGGTGTGGTGTCCCTGTGGCCCTGCAGGGGTGCTGTGTTTGTTTGGTGTCCCTGTGGCCCTGCAGGGGTGCTGTGCCCGTACCTGGTTGGAGCCGGGGTTGGGGACGTTGATGATGCCTGCAGCCTGCTTGGCCTGCAGGTAACTGATGAATGCAGCCTTGAGTGACTCCGTCTGACTGACCACATCCTCCTGGTCCCGGCCACAGGGCAGGGCCAGCAGCAGGCAGTAATCACTCTCCACCTGTAAGGGAAAACATGCTCAGGGAAATGCTGGATGAATAGGTGTTTCCCAGCCATAAATTCACTATCCAGGGGGGAAAATCCTCACTTTAAACTCCCTGTTGTTACAATGTGTACCCCAGAAAAGCTGTAGCTGCCCCATCCCCAGAAGTGTCCAAGGCTAAACTGGACAAGGCCTGGAGCAACCAGGAATAGTGGAAGGTGTCCCTGCCCATGGCAGGGGGTGGGATGGGCTTTAAGGCCTCTCCAACCCAAACCAGTCTGGGATTCTGGGATTCCAACACTTGCTGAGAGCACGGCCACAGTGGAAATGATTAAAAATGGATTTTCATGGCCACCTGAACTCCTCACCTTACTCAGATACACTGAAGCCAGAAGGAGTTCATCCCAGGGTTGAGGGTGACTTAAAGGTTTCCCAGCTCTCATTGCCTTTTCCATAAATGCAGTGTAAGAGCTATTGCTCATCACCTGCAATCCATGTTACACTCTCTGAGTTGAAGGAATCAGTGTTAATAGCAGGATCCCAAAATAGAATCACAGGGATCTCCTGGATCGGAAGGAATCCACAGGGAACATTGAGTCCAACTCCAGGCCATGCACAGGATCCCAACAATCCCTCCCTCTGGATCCCTGAGAGCGGTGTCCAAACGCTCCCTGGGCTCCTGCAGCCTCAGGCTGGGATCATTCCCTGGGAGCCCAAGTGACAGAAGCCCAGGTTTCTGGGAGCACTGGTGGTTTTCAGCTCCGCAGGTGGTGAGAGCAGCCCGGCTCTGAGCACAGGATAGCCCAACTCCCTCCCTGCCCCACCCCGGGCCTCACCATCATTCTCCGTGCGACCCCCTCCAGCTGGGAGGCCTCGAGCCGCATGCGCTGCGCGATCCGCAGCGGGGGCCCTCCCTCGGGCGCCGGCAGGGACCGGTGCGCCAGGACGTTGTTCCCGGACACAAAGTGCAGCTGCACGGCCGCCGTGTCGTTCTTGAGAGCCAGGAGACCCTGCCAGACAATGGGATATTTCTGGGAAGAGAGGGAGAGGAGTATTACACACAAAGCAAGGAGAGTGGGATCTGAAATCCCCGCTGATCTGCTTGGCTGCCACCAATACCTCCATGGGAGGTTTAAAGGCTCAGCAGAGATGTAACGCCAGATCATCCCTCTACAGGCCAGGCCTGGGTTACATCCTGCTAAATCAGCAATTCAGCCCTTTTCCTTCCAGCTGGCCAGTCTGCCTGGGTGGATCCCATCATCCCAATCCCTCTGCTGCCCACCCAGCACAAGGCTGTTCCTGAATGCTGTTTTCCCTTTTAGAGATGACAAATTGAGAAATAACAACAGGAGGAGAATGGCTCGAGGTTATATAGGAAGTATTTGGTGCTGAACACAACTCTCAGCTCCTGTTGGTACCTGTTCCTCACTGCCTCCTTCCTCTTCCTGATTTTCTCCACTTAGGAGAGCGGTTTTTCTTTTTCATCTAAATGAAATATACCACCACTCTCCTCTGCCCACAGAGAAACACTTTCCAGGAAAATGCTGACTTGTAAAATTGACTTGGAAGAATAAATGTGTCCATCAGGGACAAAATAACCCGAAACTCAAACAATGACTTTTCTGCATCTCAAGTTTTTGATGGAAGAAAGGCCAGATTTGGTGCTATGGCTGAGACAGTAGCAGGTGATTTCCCCTCGGATCAGGAGCACAACACTCACTGTCAGGAGCTGGACCATGTCCACTGGTCTCTGGGACACAGGGTGAGGGGATGGCTCCTGCTTGAGCGTGGACTGGGGCTCCAGGCGGCTGAGAGGCGCCCCCGAGGTCGTGGGGATGAACATGGATTGCTTGGGAACCGCCTGCGGCTGGTGCGGCGACGGAAGCTCCTGCTTCATGGAGATGGCAACGGGTGAGGGGTAGGAGGTCTGGCTTGTGTCCCCTTGTGCCCTCTGGAGGTGGACATGGGGGTCCATCTGTGCCGTGTGCCTGTTCACAGGGGCGTGGTGACTCTGCTCTGGCCCTGCTCCCGCCAGGCCCTTGGGATCCTGCACGATCTGAGGGGTCTTGCTGCGGACTGGCTGGCTGGGGTGAGAGTGCTCGCCCTCCGGCAGACCCTGGGGAGCAGGCAGGGGGGAAAAGGAAAGATGTTTAGGCTGAGGGTATATTCAACCCCATTATAAGGCTGCCAGGACACCATCAGATTCCTGGTGAAGACATCTGTCACCGCACCAGGCCAGCTGAGGTAGCACCTGGGACAGGCTCCCACTTCCAAGCCCATCTGAGCTGCAATCCCACTCCCTCGATCCTGCCCTGAGTTCATCCTAAACCTCATCATCCATCCAAGGATGCCTGACCCATGCACCACCACTATTGACAATTCTCTCTCAGACACCTCCACATCCAGAGACCTGCAGGCAATTTCACCCCTCCTGGGTGGATTCTCAGGAAATGGGCAGTTTTGGCTTCCTCTAATGCTAAGCAGCATTTGAATCCCATTTCCTGCAAGAAACAGCTCAAAACCCTCCAGATTCCAGGGAGACAGATAAAGGGTTTTCTTCCTCACCTGAGATGGGGTCATGCTCCGGGAGGGCAGCCCGATGGGCGAGGCACCTGGAAACTGCGGATGCCCAAGCTGTGCCGTGTGGTAATTCCTCATGTCGCTGTACACGGAGCGGTAATCATGGAAGGAGCTCCCGGCAGGATGCATGATCTGCACCCCGTGTGGGACCACCACAGGCTGCGTCAGGGGTAGCCCAGGCAGCTGGCTGCCCGAGGGCACGCTGAGCAGCCGGGGCTCACTGTGGGGAGAGTGGGCCATCTTGCCTTCCGAGGATTTGGGAGTCTCTTTCCCAGGTTGCGGGGTCTTACTGACCGGGGGAGTTTTGACGGCCCCTTCGGGCGTCCGGGATTGTCGCGTTTCTGAGTGGTGCTCGCCCACGGCAGCCATGTGTGGGTGCATGATCATCCTGACGTCCCGTGGGACGTTGTACTGGTCCAGCCGCAGGCTGCTGGGGTGCATGCGGTAGTCAGGCTGCATCACCAGCACATCCGACTGCACCGGGGTGGGCCCACGGCACACCGTGGTGTGGTGGAAGTGCAGGTCCTCTTCAGGGGGATGCTGGGAGGAGAGCGGGGGCATGACGATGTCTCGGATGGGTGCTGGCTGGGGTGTGCTGGATCGCTGAGGTTTAATCTCCATCTGGGGTTGCAGAGCAGCTCGGGGGGAGTGGAGCGCTTCTGGGCGGATGCCATAGGGAATGCCGGAGAGAGGAGGGGTGTTCATCCTCACCTCACCTTGGGACAGATGGCCCAGGGACACAGTCTGTGTTACGCTGTGGGGAGGCATGATAACAGATTGCTCAGGATGCATGCTGGATATGTACTGAGGAACGGGAATTCCCGGTGCCAGCATGACCGGGGTGTTGCTGGACAAAGCCGGAGATGAGGTACTGCCAGGATGACAGGCCCGGGGGAACGGCGACGGTGAGTGTCCGCTGGTACGTGGTGAGTGCGGCTCCTGTTTGCTGACCCCCAGGTGGGAGATGGCCCGGTCGGTCGGGGTGCTGGGGCCTGAGCTGACGTGGTTCGCTTCTGAGTGCATCTTCCCAGAGATGGAAGGGTGGTGAGGGCTAACTCCAGGACTCAGGTTGGAGGGTTGCAGAGTCTTGGTCTCCACTTTCAGAGCAGCTGGGTCAGACAGTTTCTTGTTCACGACCATCTGGTTATGGACCAGCACAGGTGGAGTGTTTACGGTCTGAGTCAGGACCTTGCCAGGCTGAGACGCAGGGGTCTGGACCGCGAGGTGGGACGAGTCGGGCTTGTCCAGTGTGGCGCGCTCCTGTTTGACGGAGGAGATGACCGGCGAGGTGTTGTAGGGCTGCGTTCCAAGTACCAACGAAGAATGAGTGGAAACAGCCCCGTAGCCAGCCGTGGTCTGGGAGCCTTTCGGTGCCGGCTGGGATGGTGTGATAGGCTCCTGTTTAATCTGAGACTTGGATACAGACTGCTGGAACTCAATGTCCACAGCACTAGCTGGGGGAATCTGGCTGATCTTGGCACTGATTCGCTGAGGGCCTTCTGTCTTCTGCCCTGAATAACTCAGGAGCACCACACCTTCCGAGGTGTTCACCCGCAGCCCTGGACTGGATCCAGTTTCCACAGGCCTTTCCTCAATAATCGACATTGATCCTGGATGAAACCTGCTGTTATCATTTGTACTTGACCTTTGCTTAAATTTTGGCGAGGGAGCATTGACGAGGCAGGTCTGAGTTTGGGGAGTTTGTTTCACCAAGGTGATCCTTGGAGCCTCCTCCAGATCCATGCTGTGGGGCATCCTGCTTATCACAGAAGTGGCTTTGGGAGTAATCATGGTGTTGATCTTTTCCTTCTCGCTGAACACTGGTGCTTCAGCCACCGTTGGCTCCAGGGCATTTGTGACAGGAACGGCTGGCTTCTCCTCGGAAACTGGCTTGATGGCCTCCACGGCGGGGTGGAGAGGTGCCTCCTCCAGGCACGGCGCGCTCACCGGCTCTGCGTGCGTCGTCGTCACGTGTGTGGAGGTTATGCTTGCTGCCGAGACGTATTTGGGCTCCATGAGTATCTTCCTCAAAGTGCTGGAGTTTGTGTCAATATCTGACGCCTTTGTGTCCGGTGGGAGAGCGGGCGGGGGTGTGGAACGGGCACGGGGCTCCTCGTGCCTGACCATCCACTCCGGCACCTTGGCAGTGCCAGAATGAAGGGGGACGATGGCAGTGGGCACTGCAAGGGGCAGCTTGGCCGCTGCTGTGGGGACAGCAGGAAGGGCTGCATTCGGGGCACTCGGCGGTGTGATGGGAGTGTTCTCCAGGGGAGACCGGATCTTGAACCCGCTCTGACTCCCCTCATCAAGGGGTACCGGCGGGGCACCCAGGTCCAGAGGAGCTGGAGCGGGCACCTTTGGAGAGGTGCTGCTCTCAGGGACAGCCTCGTGTGCAGCCACAACATCAGCAGCCACAGCCTTGGTGACATCAGAAGCACTTGGTTCCATGGATGCTGTCGATTTGATTTGCTTTTCCTCCTTTGAGGCTTCTTCAGGTTTTGTCTTTACTTCATTGGCAGGGGGTGATTTGCTCTGCACCCTCTCTGGCTCGAAGGTGTTGACTTCAGTTGTGTCGCCCTTCCTGCTCGTGCTCTTCTTGCGTCTCTGCCGTGTGGTTTTCTGGCGGCCCTTTTCCTTCCGAGCAACTTCAGCCTCCTGCAAGGTCTCGGCCTCCTGCGCAGAGTTGGAAGATTCGCTGAAGCTGACTTCAGACTCCTTGCTCTCAGTCTCCAATGCCAATGGGACAGAGCCAGGCACCGGCTGCACCACAGGCTCAACAGCAGCCTCGGTTTCTAGGATATTGGTCACTGCCTGATCTGTCTCAGGCTCCATCTCCTCCCGGGGGGACTGCAACACCAAGGGCTCTGTGGGGATTTCAGCCTCAGATTCAGCAGGATATGTCGGTGGTGCAGGAAAGCTTTCTGTCTCCCCAGAAATATCATTGATGATGGAGCCAATGGCTGCTGCCAGCTCCGTTTCACTCGCCTGGTGCGCAGGTTTATCTGCCTCCTCCTCCTGACGGACTTCAGCCACATCTGCTGTTGGTTCTTTGTAGGCAGCAATTGTCGGAGGAGTTTCAGTGAGTTTTGCAATGTTCTCCACCGCCTGCTCAAGCTCAATCTGCTTTGCTAACTGGGCAGCTTCAGGTGACTGCCTGGGCTCCCGTGTCACTTCCTTTTCCATTTCTGGGAATGAATCTTCTACCTCATTCTTAGAGAAGTGGGGTGGCAGGATGTCCTCTTTTGGAGGGCTCTTCATCTTGGGTGGTGACACCGCCACTGGCTCCGGCTCCTCTTCAGTGGGCCGCAAGGCGCCCTTGACTTCATCGACGTTGAGGCGTATTTCTACATTTTTGAGACACACGGATGCCTTGTCAACAACAGTTTTGGTATTTTTGTACCTTCCCCTTTTGGACTTCGTAACCTTTTCTGCCACTGGCTTCTTCTCAATGATCTCAACTGCAGGGATTTCTAACTGATTTTTCTCCACATCCAGTTCCTTCCGATCACGTTTCTGCTCACTTGCTGCTGGCTCTTTCTCAGTGGCTTTTGCTTTATTGCTGTTGTCACTGATGCTCGATTCCTGACTGCTTCTTTCAGCAGCATCTTCAGATTCAGCCGTGGTATCGGCTTTCGGTTCATTCTTCCCTTTCTTCCCCTGCTGGCTGGTAGCGACTGATGAGTGAGTGTGTGTGAGCTTCTGGGATCTAGGAGACCTCCAGCCCTCTGCAGGTTTAGGAGCTTCCACAGTATCTTTAGCTTCAGCCTCCTCCACCTCTTGTTGTACCGGTTCAGTCTTTATTGGAGAGATGTCCTCCTCTGGCTTACGGCGGGTTTTGGGAGGTCTTCCCCTCCTCGGGGTTGTGGGAACAGTTGTCACTGTTTCCTGTGGTTCCTTTTCCACTCTCTTCCTGGTGGATCTAGTGACCTCCATGGAATCCTTCACTGGAGATGGGCCTTCGTTGTCCCCTGTGGTAGCATAGACCGACCTCACATTTCTGCGCCTGGTCCGGCCTATCGGCAAGCTCAGCTCCACGTTTTCCGGCTCTGCGGCAGAACTTGGTGATTTAGCAGCATTCCTTGAAACCTTTTCTGCCTCCACTTTCAATTCGGAAAGTTTCTGGGTCTCCCCACGAGGTGAGCTTGACCTTTTCAGTTTTTCACGGTCAATTCTTTCACTCTTCCTTGTGACGGGCTTTTCCATGACATTAGCTGCAGCCGACTGCACAGGAGTCTTGGACCGTTTACTTTTGTAGGATTTTTTATCTTTTACAACAACCGGAGGTTCCACTTCCACATCATTGTCGGAAATGGGCGGCAGGACCTCAGCAGCCACCTCCACCTTTTGACTCACAGCAGCATCAGTGTTGGCAGAGGGTGGAGGATTTTCCTCTTTAGGTTCCACAGCCTCATCTGACTTCTGAACTAGCTTGGGCGGAGGTGGAAGCAGCTGGGCAGCCTCAGGTTCTGGATCTACACTGATGTCTGCATCGGAAAATGAGGCACCAGGAGTGGGAGGTTTGGTATCCAAGTATGAAGGATGCTCTGCTGCCACAGCATCTTCCTCTGGCGCCAGAGTTGTAGCAACAACTTCTTTACTCGCTTCTACAACTGGCAGAGGCTCCATTTGCTCAGGAGGTTCCATTTTGATAGGTGCAGCAAGTTCAGGGAAAGGTTTCTGTTCCTCTGCAGCAGCAGCAGGTTCAGAAGGTTTCTCTTCTTTGACAGAAGCTGGTTCCACCAGGACTTTTTCACTCACTATTTTCTCAGTGGCGATGGGAGCTGGTTCCTGTGGGAGGATGGTGACTGAAGAGGGACCAACAATTGAGGAAGGTTTATGTTCTGTTTCTTTACTATCAGGAACCATTTCTGGTGTTTTTGGCCGGTTTTCTTTATCTTCCTGTTTCTCCACCTCTTTTGGTTTCTGATCTTTCTCCTTTTCTTTCTGCTGCATTCGTGTCAGCTCAACAAACCTACTGTGGAAGAGAACCACCGGCTCTTGTACCAGATCAGCTGTGCTGTTCGTCCCATCAGAGGAGGACTGTCTCCCATATAACCTTCCAGAGATGAAGTCCAGATCATCATCCTTCCTTTCTAAATGCTGCAGGCGTTTGGAGTCCTGTTCAAAGATTGAACTGTGCAAAAACCGAGAAGCAAACAGCTCCTGCCGCTCTTGCTCCTCCTCTTTATGATCTTCTTTCTTATCATCCAGTTTTCCACCTTCAGAATCGGTTCTGATTTTTTTCTTTTTCATATACCAGGATGGAATAGGTCTTGGAGCTGAGTCAACTTTCTCTTTGTCTTTATTGTTTCTGAAACTAGCAAATCTTGAATCCCAGTCTAGAAAGGACCAATTTTCCTCTCTGGAGGAAGAGAGGGATTTAGCCCTTTCAAGCAAGGCCTTTGTGTCAGGTGTGATTGTCTTGTCCAATGCAAAAGAATAGAATTTGTTTCTTTCTAAGGAACTGGACTGGAGTCTCTCCTCTCTTTCACGGAACTTCTCCTCTCTGTCTCTTAATAAAAAAGACAACCTGGAACTCTCTAACAAGGAAGAGGCTTTTGGGGAATGGGGCTTGTTTTCGCCATCATCATCTGAATCCGAAGGCACCTCCCCAGGTTCCAGGTCTCGGACAGACCGCTTCCGGATGCTGTCTCTTTTCACAATGCTGCTTGGAAAGCTGATATCGACTCTCCCAGGCTCTTGCTTCACTTGGGTTTCCCACCTACTCGAGTCTTCCTCAGAACTCAGCACAGAGAGTTTTATTTTAGCCATTTCTGCCATCTGCTCCCTTCTGCTGGAATCATAAGGATTGAATTTCAGCGAGTCCTCCCTCACAGTCATGTTGGAGTATGAAAGACTCTTTTCTTCTACTTTAGGTGATTCTTTGGTTTCCTTCAATGGCATTATCCTTGGAGAATCAAGTGTGTCGTCATCCTCATGGAACGGGAAGTGCCTGATGCTTGGGGAACAGGACATCCTTTCAGAGTCCTCACTCACCTGACGAGAACTTCTATAGTTCCTTTCTCTCTTAGTGCTAATTTCGAAGTCAAACTGGTCAGTCTTTTTCCTTTTACTTGGTGGAGAGTCATCGGTGACATCTTGCGGAGGCTTTCCCACCTCGTGAACCAGACTCCGCTTTTCATATTCATCCACATCTTTCTTTGGACTGCCAAACTTCTCCGACTTTGCTATCTCCATTTCCAGCTGCTGTTTCAACCTGCGACTTTGCTCCATTTGTTTACGGTAGCTCTGTGTGTGGTCAATGTCAATGCTGATTTTCTCCTCCGTGTCAGCTGAGGCAGGTTTCTCTTGGCCAAGTTTATGGTCTGGTGTTTCTTCAGGAAGGCTGGAGTAGTTCTTCCTTGCATCCTCTCTCTCCGTTCCCTGCTCGTCCAGTAGCTGTATCTGTTTATGCTGGGGTTTTCCCGGGTTCGGTTTTTTAGGAGGGAGTTCCTGAACTTCCACAGGTTCATCGGGTGCCTCCATGAGCCTCACCTGCAGATCCAGGGTGGGATGCATGCCAACCCCACCAACATTAAGAGTGTCCTGAACTTCTTTGGGACTAGTAACAGGAATAAGTCTTTCCAGTTTAAGTTTTTTAGATTCCCTTTTAAGCACCTCCTTCCTCAGGGGTTTTCTCTCCAATTCTCCTTCCCTTATCACTGGTGCTTCTCTAGACGACACTGTTGCATCAAGCTGCTTTTTCAAAACCATACGTGCATCCTCCTCATCTTGGCTGCCCCGTTTTACATCCAGTTTTTGCCTGTCGGATTTTGGATTTGCATCAGCAAAACGCCTTTTACGAGCCTCCAACTTGTCTAAATCAACTGCATTGGCCCCCTCAGAAGTTTGTTCTGTCTTCAAGTGCTTTTTGGGTTTCACTTTTCCCTCCTTATCCACCACTTCGATGTGACTGGCAAGGGCTTTTTCCTTCTGTACCTTAGTCCTGACAGGTTCTAGTTTAGACTGCTCAGACTTGGCTTGTTCAGCCTGGGATGTCTGGGTTTTCTGTTCAAGCAGTGGGGATTTCAGAGTGTCGTTATCTAGCTTTGCCCTCAGTTTCTCCAGTGCAGGCTGATCGATGACCTTCCCCTCCTTTTCCTTCACACGGGTCAACACAACACAGGGCATCAGTTCTAGGCGGTTCTTTGCTGTCCCTTCTTTGTCACCCCTCTCTTTGCTTTGTTTACTGTTGCCCTTCAGTTTTTCTGGGCTGGGCTCTCTCTCATTCTCCTGATCTGTTTCTGAGGACTGAGAGCTGGGTGAATGGATTTTTGCTTTTCGTTTCTGCTTATCTGTTTTCTCCTTTTCTATTTTTTCCAGCTTTTCCTTCCTCACCAAGCGCTTCTCCTTGTCCACCCTCTCCTGCTCAAAAACGCGCTCCTTCTCCACTTTCTCGTTTTTTGCGTATCGTTCCACACGGGCTTTATCAAGCTTGTCATATCGCGGAGGGGACAGTGAGCTGCAGCTACCACTGCGATCTGAGGACCTGCTGTAAATCCTCCTCTCTGAGTCACTCTGCAGCCGTTCCGACTGCGAGGGGGACGCCCCAGGGCTCTGCGGGCGCCGGGAATGCGTCGGGCTCTGGCTCCGCTCAATCGGTCTCCGCTCGTGGTCTCTGTCCCGATCGGATTCGAACCGTTCCCTCTCCCTCTCCCTCTCCCGTTGCCTGTAGCTGTACTCCCTGATGTCCTGCTCGTAGGGATCTCCCCGGTAATCCCGGTACTCGCGAGGGTCGTCGTAGTATCGTGGGTCGTAGTAGTCTCCTTGGTAGGGATCCCACTCGGCGTAGAACTCTCTGCCCCGAGCTGGGTATTCCCGCCGAGGATCTTCGGGATACGTCCCTGGGGTCCGAACGGTCTCGTAGTAAGTACGGTCAGGGGCATATTCGTAGGATCCTCTTCGCTCGTCTCTGCTAAACATAAGAATAAACAGATTCTAGTTCTACTTCTCAACCAACGTACTCTGTTACCATAGTTTTTTGCTACCTAAAGGAATAATTTTCTGACCTTTTTGTCTACGTGCATCAAGGCAGTTGCACACAGAGGTTTAGCACGGAATCTGTGTGCAGTGGACTACGTACTTTTGTTAACTTACCGAATACCAAAGGTACTTCATGGGCAATATCGTAACAGCTCTTCCAAGCATTGTTTCACCACCCTCACTCCTTCGTTTTTGTCAAATTCAAACCTTGCATGAAATGAAGGTAAAATCAACAAAACACCTGTACACCCACACAAGGCTGGCAGGGTGAAGACACCCCCTTATCCAGAACCTGAGACCTTAATTTGACTCTGAAAACATGAGTCAAATCAAAGTTCAGGCATGGAATCTCTCCCTTACTAAGCAGCAAAGTAATGGTAAGATTTCTTTAAAAATACTAAGCCCTGCAAGTGATCTCTTAATTCCAAAATTAGCTCTTCCACTGCATGTGACTTGCTGGTGTTGTCTGTTTACAGTAAAACCAAGTCAACAAATATCAGTTTGTTTATAAGATCAGGTGAATTCATTCAGCAAAGTAAGTCATGTAAGTAATGTTGTTATTTCAATACCTCCAAGCCGTAAAAATAAGTCATTTGTTAGACTGAATATGGCAGGGAGGTGGAATAAAGCTGGAGTTCAATTCCCCACCATTACAGAGTGTTTTGCACACACTGTACTAAGGCGGGGTCGGGCACTGCTTCCAGGAAACAAGGGACAGGACAAGAGGAAAAGGCCTCAAGCTGTGCCACAGAAGTTCAGGACAGACATCAGGAGGAATTTCTCCATGGAAAAGGTGGTCAGGAAATGGAAGACGCTGTCCAGGGAGCTTTGGAGTCCCCAACCCTGCAGGCATCTAAGGAAGGCCTGGATGCGGCACTCAGTGCTCTGGGCTGGCTGACAAGGAGGGGGGATCAGCCACAGGCTGGACCCAATGACCTTAGAGGTCTTTTCCAACCTAAATGATTCTGGGATTCCTCATAGGTTTATTTGGCTTCACAGTTTATGTTTTATGTTAAAAGCTGGCAACTTCCACCTTTTAAGAAAAGTACAAAATTGAAAAAGGGGCAAAACATGGAAGACGCAAACCTCATCCTGACAAGTGAAGTGAGATGTTGTGAAAAGCAGCTGTGAAGTTAAAAATATTGATCAGGGATTTTGTTTGTTTTTTCATGGCTTTTTTTCCCTTTTGGTCCTATTTAGACTGGCTCCAACTACAATCTCGAGAGAAGGTGGTTTGTGCAGATCTCAGCACCTCTGCAAGGAGGAGCCTGGAGGGACCCCAGAAGCTGCAGAATTACAGGAGTCACTGCAGAGCTTGCTCTACTGCTCCATGATCCATTATCCCTATGGATCTTCTAATGACTATGTGAGCAGAGTGACAGAGAAGGAAAAACCAGACTAACATGTGCCCAAACACCAGAAGTCAAGGTCCTGCACGGGATTATTCCATGGCAAAGACAAGCCCACTTGAGCCCGGTGTGCTAAAAAACATGCAAAAATGCCCTTCTCTTGCCTGAATCTAGCGCAGTTCTGAGGAAATGCTTAATGCTGGCACATCACATCTGGCAAGGCCTGGGGAAGGCACACTTGTATTTCCATTATGCAAATCCTTACTGCCAATTTCCAAGCCCTGCTTGCTTTTAAATCTCATTTTGCATTATGTCACACCAATCTATTTTGCTGCAAAAAAACCATTTGGTTTATCCAGATCCCAGGTACAGCTGGCATCATGCTGGGCTGACTCCCGGGCAGGCAGAGCCCTCACAAGGTGCCAGGTTCTGAAGGGAATAAAACATGGGTGTTTTTTCAGTCAGTGAAGGTAAAATAGCCCAAAATGTGTAGTGCTTCTGTGCCAGGTTTTCAGGGATAAATAAGTGGCTGTGCAGCATGTGGTGCCAGCTGTTGCCAAGGGTCAGCCACACAGGACACAGCTTTTATTCAAAATAAAAACACATCCTTACTCAAACTGTATTATTTTATCGAGTTACAAACAAAACTGCTGGAAAGAGGGAGGTGGAGGATCAGATTTTACTCTCTGCTCAAGGGCTGAGCAGCAGTTTATCAGATTTTATGTACACCCACCAACACACACATTTCTCTGTTACAGATAAACTGCTCTTTGCATTCTTAATATGTGATGAATGACTCCCAACTGTGTCCTGGTGACCCACCAGCGAAACCAGATACTTAAATCTGGATCATGCAGACAACTGAAACCTCCACTTCAGCAGGAATTCCAGGAACTGGCTACGCCTCGGATGTGAGAGATCCTGCCTGCTCTAATCTGCACACCTCAAGTTTGACCACCTAAATTTGATTTTAAAAATAGTCAAGAGGTAAAAAAAAAAAAAAAATGAAAATCACAGATGTTTTTAATAAAATTTAAAAAGTAAAGATAAAGTTGAGAGAAAAAAAAAACTTGTTTAAGAATTATGGCCTGAAGAAAGCTTGATTGTATGATGGGGAGGACAATGATTGTAAAAGGACTGTGTAAGGTGACACTGGAAAACAAGAAATTGAATAAAGTTGATAAATAAAATAGCTGGTAAATAAAATTGATACATGCCTTCTTTCTGCCAGCATTTCATAGAAGTCTCTGATATCTTGACCTGTTTTCTCCATGGAATGATAAAATGCCATCTGACTCTCCCGATTTGCAAAGTCCACCTGAAAAAGAAAAGAGAAATCACATTCAATCATGGAAACATCCCACTCTGCCACCATTTCCTTATCTGCTGAAGGTGAGAACAAAACTGAAAATGGGGGTAAAATTTAATAAAAAATGTCAAACACTTCCCAATTCTGACCCTGCACATCCCCAGGAATAAAGATCTTTCTTAGTGGAGCTGTGTAACTACCTCCTTACCATGTTGTTGTAGCTGCCATCCTAGAGGCTACTGTTGGGCAAAGCAGCAGGAAAAATACACATTATTATCGTGGTATTGATGTTTTTAATGGCAGGACAGTTCCAAAGTCCCTTTTATCTCAGTACTACAGAGAGTCAGGACTATGAATCCATTCTGGACTCCATGGTGTCTGCCCACGTTATAGGGCAGGGAAAGAACCAAGCCTCCTGAACTGCAGCTCCCCCAGCCAGTCCAAGAATTGGTGTTTTCTAGTACTAAACAGCTAATGGTATAGTAAAAAGGATTAAGGATTAGAACAGATTTCATTATGGAATATTATGGAACAGATCACATAGTGGAATACTTTTAACATTCTTGCTCCTGTTATTTTTTAAGTCAGCCCAGTCCTGTGTGTAACCACAGCAATGGAGCACAGGCCCACATTGGGGGTGTTGCTTATTCCAAAGTCATTAAGCAACAAGATCCACACAAGATGTGAAACTTTTAAGGGACTACACGCTTTCCTGCATAGGAAGGTGACTGATATCCAACACCACGCTCAGAAACTACAGACTATCCAACTCCCATGCCTGGGTGAGGTGGGAAGCTGTTGAGATCGTACCTGACATCACTGCCCGCTCTTTAGGAGAGGAGAAAGGAGGAGGAAGATAGTTCAAAGGGTTGGCTGACACTTCATGTCCCCACTTAGTGGGACTGATGGGACAGTAAGAACAGGTATCACCACATTCACCCAAATCCAAGATATCCCTGTAAATGTTAAGTCCTGCTCCAGGAAGAAAAGTATTTTCTGTGTATTTTTTAAAGCAGTCTTTTCAATTATTGTTGCAAGGAAGGACAAGACGATCTTTAAGGTCTTTTCCAATCCAAACCATTCCATGATTCCATGACTGCATGTTGAGGTGACTGTACCCCAGAGCATGGGTATCAGCACGGGGCAGCTGGATGCCAGCCATGTGTTTTCCTGGAGGAACTCGCACCCTCAGATTTCCCTTTTTTAATACAAAAACAGACAAATGTTTGCCTTGGATTGGGGTAAATGAGGCAGTGACACAGACACCAACACTCAGGAGCTCAGAGAGACAAGTTCAGCGAAACAAACAGCAGAATACTGGAAAAGGCTTTATAAGTAACAGTTCAGGATTCCCTGACATCTTGATAAGCCGAGTATAAAAATGTAATTTAAGCCTTTGATATGTGGGACATGTGTGTCCCGCCAAGTATTCCTTGATCCTGGCAGTCTGCACTGCCAGCATTTAAGGGGGAAGGCCTAAACACAATTTGTTCCTCCTTTTTTGCCTGTTTTGCTTTGGAGGTCATTCTGCACACCTTAATTTTATTCCCACCGATTTTCCTCCCCT
Organism: Muscicapa striata striata; assembly: GCA_030060385.1. Classification (NCBI taxonomy): domain Eukaryota; kingdom Metazoa; phylum Chordata; class Aves; order Passeriformes; family Muscicapidae; genus Muscicapa; species Muscicapa striata. The sequence goes on along the minus strand of JAREIS010000269.1, from coordinate 629,079 downwards.
TGGTCTCTTTTACAGCTGCTTGTGCATATTCAATCTCATTGTAGTGAACCAGGGCCATGCCTTTTAAGCGGTCAAACACCACCTGTAAAAAACAAAAAAACAAAACAAAAACCAAATAAGAGCCTCATCCACAGGACTTAATGTCAGTCCCAACAAAATCCTAAGTCATGAGGATACCAGTAATGAAATAATTTTTAGCAAGGTGAATTTCCAGGCTTTTCTGATGAGGCATATTGGAATGAAGAGACAATAAAAGGACACGGGACTGCTTTGAATTGTGGATATTGTGGCTTGAGGTATATTATGCCTTTATTTTGTTTTTCTGTATTTTACTTTGAATATTTTTTCTTTGTTGACTGAGTTTTGTAGCATTTCTTTGTTAAGGTTTGGGGTTTTTTTAATTTCCAATGTGTTTTAGGGGGGAAAAAAGGTAAAGGGAACATTTAATCCCAAAGTGGAACCAGCTTTTGTTATCAGTCTGCAGTACCACTCATCAGTTGTTAAACGCCCAATTTCCAAATACCACCTTCCTTTAGCAGCATAAATGTATTATTCAAGCAACAACAGCTACAATAAGGAACGTCAAAGCTGCAACACAAACCCACAAAAATCTCTGGGGAGGCCAGACCCTGATCCTGCAAAGATTTACACACGTTGCTTAATTTTAAGCACATCCATGTCCAACAAAAATACACAGGACAACTCCCACACTGAGTTTAGGCACATGATAAATCACTTGCATGGGAGAGACTCCTGCTGCGTGACATGGGCGTGTTGCACCATTGTTGACTTTCTCCCTTCTTCCATGTACTTTTGGCACTGAGATTGCCCTGACTGCTTTTAAAAAGTCTTTTTTTTCCCTCAGTCTGATGGAAAAAAAACATAGTTATGTCTAATTACGTAATTAGCAAGTATGAGTAATTACGTAATTAGATTGCTGTTCTTCCAACTGACATTTAATAAGTTTTGCTCGGGAAAGACTGTACTGCACAAGAGCAACAAATGGTGTCCAATACTCAGCATCTTGGCTCACTCAAAATACTTCCTTTTGGTTGCTGTCTATGTTGACAGAGCCCTGTCGGCCAAATTCCACCTCAGAGAGAACTTTTTCTACCTAAGCTCTAAAGCCCTGGACAGTGGGGTTGAAAGGACAGGATTGGGAAGAAAGGAAGACAGTAAGGACTTGGAAGCACATGCCAAAGCCTCCCACCTACCTTCACCACAGGCCCATATCGGCAGAAATGTCGGGTCAGATACTGATCCGTAACGTTTGTGGAAAGCCCATCTAACCACACGCAGTTTGTAGGCATGCTCTTCCCAAAACCCAGCTGGACACAAAAGGGCAAAACTTCCATCAGTACAGTGCACAAGGGTTAAACTCACTGAACAGAGACTGCCTAACGAAAGACTTATTTGGAGAAAGCTGTTGTTTGTACGGATTTTCTAAAATTAGCATCTGGTGCAGGTGCAAGACAAGAATCAAAGAGCAATTAATGAAAATAATTCTGCTTGTTTAAACAAATACAGTGTTTGACAACACTGGGTTCTTCTACAGTTTGAATGTCTTAGAAGTGACAGGTTGACAGCTCTAGGGCCTGACAGGCCCCGTTTGCCATGGGGAGTGGGATGCATTCCTAGCACAGCCTCACCAGACATGGCCCCTCCAGGCCAGGGAATGTCAGTTTCCGAGTGCTCAATCCCAGGATGGCGTGTGGACAGAGCCAATAAAAATGCTGATTAATCCCAACCAGGTGGTAACTGAAAACATCACGCTCCGATATGATCTCACATTAAAAACCATCTTACTTCCATAAACTACCCTGCTGCGAAACATCCCACGATGCGGCGATGGAAGACACAAGAAGGATACAGTCCAGAGGAGGATTTCTTTACCTTGAGCCGGTTATTTCCAAGATATTCCCCATCCATCTTCTTAATGGCTTTGCAAACGCTGGCAATGTCACAGTACTGCAGGAACGCGTACTGAGGGACACCGTTCACCTTCTTAATGTCAATGTCCTGGAGACAAGCACAAAACACAACAACCAACAGTCAGCACTCAATCCCATCTAAGAGGACTTGTTTTTTTCAGGGACACGTGGCACAGCAAGCTCTTTAATTAATATTTTCTTCAGAGAGAGGATTTAAACAATAGTAGACAGTTAAAACTTTGCTGTTCTGCTGCATCTCAAAACCAAATCCTTACTGAGCAGGGAAAGCTCTTTATCCCACAGATTTAAAATCCAAGCCTGTAGAACTAAGCCTGACCTGATCAACAAACACCAGCTTTAGGCTCTTAATATTATATCAAGGAGAGACAATTCAGGATCAAAGAAATACAGATTAATTTTTGCTCACAAAGGCTCAAGAGAAAACAACCTGCTCCAATCCTCATCTCTGAGCCAAGCGGGGCTTCTTTTCCAAATAATCATGAACCATCATGTTCCTAGAAACACAAAGTGATGCTGGACTCATCTCTTGAACCAGTCTGACTCATGGCAAAAGCAAAAAAGATCCTCAACTTCGGCTGCTGTTGCTCTTTAAAACCAAGTCACCACGGGCCCATTCACAAGTACAGCCAGAGGCTCATAAAGCCAAATAAAGGCAAATTTTAATCTATTTGAAAAAGCCCAGCAAGCCAGGAGCTGACATTTGGTTAACAAACAAGCTCAGCACTAGCACTGAAATGTACCCAAAGCCTCTGAACAAACTCATGATACTATGATTCATTCCAAGCTGAAAATAGGAGGTGGAGGGTTTGGCTTTATTTGTTGCAATAGCAGGAGCTGCCTTTGTGAGCTACACATGGATGTGAGCACAAATGTTCCAACATCCAGGACAGGCTAATTTCATGGTTAATAAATTTAGGGACAAGGCAGCACTTTGATACGGTCTCACCCAAGAGCTCTTTATCTGAGAAAACAGAAGTAAACAGGGAGATTTACACAACTATTAGACTCCAACAACCCTGGCCTAATGATTTAAGTGGAATATTAATAGAAAAGTACACTTCCAAGTGTCTGAAGTAGCACAACTGCAACTATGGCAAATTATACTTGATCACTCATCCTGGGCAAGCAATTCCTTGTGACAGGCAAATAAAATATCATTATGCTCATTACCCCTCAGAAAGGTTATAAAGCTGGTCCCTTCTGCACCTGAGTTTGCAAGTTTTCCTGGAAATGGTGAGGTATCGCTGCCTCCCAATTCTGAGCCATTAATAATGCTGACAGGGAGCACCATAGCACACAAAAGCCAATTTACACCACCGCTGATAAGCATCTTTTCAGGACAGCTCTGCTGCTCTAACACTGGAAAAGGGTTCAAGCTACAGACATGGCATGAATTCATAAATCAGTACTGATGTCAAGGATACAGCAGGGTCTGGATACACAAGGGCTGCCAGACATCATAAAATGAGTATTTTACAATTTGTTCACATTGTACATGGAAGCAACACTCTCTTCTTTCGGGGGGTAGCAGGGATAGGGTTCCTGGTATGTGTGACTGATTCCTCAGCACTGGTAGAAACATGTCAGAGCAGGGTGAAGGAGGCACAGCACCCACAGCTGACAGGGAGAACATGAACCAACTGAAACCCAGACTCAACAAGAATCACAGAACGAATTCCAGAATGGTTTGGGTTGGAAAGGTCCTCATTCAGCTCTACCCCCTGCCATGGGCAGGGATACCTTTCACTATCCCAGCGTGCTCCAAGCCCTGGTCAACCTGGTCTTGGACACTTTCAGATATGAGGCAGCCACAGCTTCCCTGGGCAACCTGTGCCAGGGCCTCCCCATGCTCGCAGGGAAGAACTCCTTCCCAATATCTGTCCCTAACTCCACCCTCCTTCAGCTTAAGGCTTGTCCTGTCACTCCATGCCCTTGTGAAAATTAATTAAATTGGATAGTTGCATGACTTCTGTGAAAAATTTCCCTTAAATATAACATTGATGTGAATTGATAGAAAGTCATGAGCAGAGGGGGCTGCTCTTGCCTCATCTGGATGCTCCTCCTCAGCTGAAAACCCAAATCCCTCATGTGCCATCACTGATCCATCTGCTCCAATCCCCTCTGCCTGGGCACGGGGCTGCTTCCACATGCACCGACCAAGCTCTTTGTTCCAGGAATCAACAGGAAACTCAGATTCAAACAGCTGTAGGAGTCAACATGAGAAGACCACCTGGCACATTCACATCCCAAATACCCGGGAGCTTTGGAGCTACCAGGAGAGAATTACCAGGAGAAAACAGCAGGAGAGACACTTGTTGTGAACACTCCTAGGATTGTTTTTCCCACTAAGGTACCCCTCAACATTCATATGTTGAACTCCAAGCACAAAGGAAAGCTTTCAGGTATATTCCAGCAAGATGAATGACTCAGATTATTATAGAAAGACTGAATTATCTGTCGTTGATAGATTTAGCACCACTTACTGCATTTCACAGGTCTGCACAGAAAGGGGGGCAGTGCCACCCCACACAGAACACGATTCACATACCACTATTCCCCCAAAGCGCTGGAAGATGTTGCGAAGGTCGTGGTAGGTGGTTGTTTTCTCCAGGTTGCCAATGAACAGAGTTCTCGTTGCCTTTGGGTGAAACTCATCTATCCTTTCATCCAAAGGACGAAATTCATTCTCGCTTTCAGTTTCTACGATAAAAAAGAGCAGGAAATTTGTAATGACTGGTCATTTGGTTCATGTTGGTTTATTCAGGTCTCCTCCTTGATCTGAACAAGAGTAAGCACTGTCTTTGTGAAAAACACGCAGTACAGCACCATGACTTGTTATTTATGAGGGACTGGGAATCTCTATACTCCGTGGAGGAATCTGAGCATCCTCAGGTGAAAGGCAGCTGCAGTCTTTCAACTGCTTCTCTGGAAATTTACTCTTACCAAGTATCAATGCTTGAGTGCATGAATTCCAGTAAGGCTTCCCTTGGGAACGGGGACATGGCATGAGTTTGTTTTCAGGAATCAATTTTTAAAGAAGCCATTGAAGTGCAGTCTGAGAACTTCACCATGTGCTCAGGGCCGCAGCTCTCACTGGTTGGTCACATGGGTTGTGCTGCCACAGACTCAAAACGCAGCACTCGTTGGTGTTTTAATTAAAAGGAGACAAAATGAGGCCAGGAGGACTCAGTGTTGTGCTCACACCACCCACTGGCAGCTGCTCCACCAAGACGTGGCTGATGAGATCACTCCTTCCAGCAGATCCCATTGGTGAGGATGGTAGCTTTCCTTCTCTGAGGCTTAAGACTGGAACTCTCTCGTTGATTGATCTAAGAGCATCTACTCTTTTTTGCTCTGGAGTTTATTGTGGCATTTTCCCAGTTTCTCTAAAGTATGTTTCCTACTTCTATTCTGCTTCTTTACAACAGCTCCTGAACACACCTGAAACAGTCCCATGGGAGAAGGGTGTGGACCTTACCTGGTCCTATCCAGGCTGTGACTTCAATCTGCATGCCAAAGAAAAGCTTTCCTTTGGAGGCATTTAGTGCTTTCTCCTGGTCCTCCTGCTGCCGGAAGAACACGAGGCCATAGCGCTCCTCAGATGCGCCGTGGATCTGCACCGACGTCACCTTCCCGTACTTCTTGAATTCGTGGAAAAGTCCATCTTTAAGGCTTGTATCTAAACCAAAAAATAAACATTAATACTGCAGAAACGCAATTTCTACCAACTCAGCAACACCATAAAAGACATGAAGAACTCTATCTTTATGAAATGTGACTTCATCTCATTTAACTCAGTGCTCAGACGAGTGTCCTTTTTAATTTGGGACATTAATTTTGCCAAAGTTTCTGGCTGATCTTTCTCTTTTAAACCCAAGAAACTACACACATGAGGTTTTACATGGCTGAAGCTGGTAGTGGATGGTTTTTGCTTCTAAGAGACACCCATCCAGTTCCGGGTGAAGAAATAACAGGGATACTTGATTAAAAATCCCACAGGAATACTGAGCACAGCTGGGATGAGATATCTGGAATGGAGGCTGGAGTCACACAGCATTCAGTTCAGTCAATTCAGAAATATAACCAGGCAGACTCATCAGATTTTGCAGAATCTGACTCAGGCCCACACAATCTGTCTGGGATTCGTGGGATATTAACCTCAGCATTGTGTCCTTTCACGAATATGACAGGCATTAAATCTATAGGAAGATACCAACACATGAGGTACTCTGCTCACAAGATTAACAGATTATTTTAGCTCAGCCAGTGCTTCTGCATCCATGAATTCCGTTAAAACTGTTTCACAACTAATTCCATGCTGGTTTTTCCTGTGCAATCTCTCCTGTGCTCAGTGGGGAACAGGGAGCAATCATGGGCACTCCTCAGCACATGGCTTCCTAGGTTATTTTCCATGCAATATGCATTGCCTTTACATATATGCTCAGGGGTTTAAAGCACTCAAACTGCAACAGAAAACTCTCAACTTTTTGGATTAAAAAACAAATTGAAGCAAAGTGAGAAAAAAACAATCAAAGTTTTAAGTTAAAAATGGAGATGTGTCCGTTTTTTCCCTGGGAAAGCCCACATTACTGCTAGAAGCACCAGTTCCAGGAGCTGGAAATGTCCAGTACTTGGAGCTGGGACCAGCAGGGTTTCTCACAGATGGTCACTAATTAAGTAATTTTCCCACTATCACACAAGAACTGAGGCAGAAGCAGGGAGAGAATCCCATCCTCAGAGGCAGCACGCAGCTGCCGTGTGTCAAAGACTTGGTACAAGTTATTCCACCAGTCCCACCATATTTTTCCTGTTCTTCTTTCCCAAGTGAATTTACCTGTTGAGCGCACTGGAAGATTTTGCACCTTGATCCCAAAACTCTTCCGAGGCTCATCCTTCTCCAGTGACGGGAGCAGCTGGGACGCGGGCGCGGGGACGGCTGTTGACTGCACCGAGCGCGCCGGGGACTCGTCGCTCGAGCTGCTGCTGGAGTCACTGCTGGGAATGGCACAGAGCAGGTGAGTGCATGGAGCAAAGCCACCCAGGAAAGTATTATCTTTCTAAAAAAGCACAATTCCAGAGTTTCTGCTCATCTACAGGCCTTCCTCACTCCTGTGCCTGATTCTGTTTCTGTGCTGCCACCTGCTATTCACAGGAATTTAAGAGTCTTCCTACCAATATTCCCCTCCAAAGCCCCCAGAGGAGACAGGCAGGGAAGTGGAATATGGGTAAAATGTCAGTGAGTTCCTGTTACCCACCCTGACAGTGGTGGAGATTTAATTAAGTATAATGCAATGTTGGACCAGTTCAGGAGCTGTGTAGGAAGAGAGTGGAGAAATACAGGGAGGATGCACAGGTCTGACAATGCCTCAAAATCCCTCCTGGCACTCTTGTGTACAGGAAAGAAATATTATTGTGCTCTCAGGCATCTTCCCTGAAAAGATCTGTACTCCGAAGAGACCATGTGTGAAATTCATGGCAAGTATTTTGGTCAACTCCTTGGGAGTAACCTGGACAGATGGGGATGTTCATGTTCCTGTCCCAACCCATGGCCCAGGGTGGAACAAGATGATCTTAAAGATCCCTTCCAGCTCAAACCATTCTAGGATTCTCTATAAATCAGCAATTTCCATTTCCAGGCTCAGCCTCAACTTCCAACTTCAGCATACGAAGAATTCAGACCCAAGAACACCTTTTATAAACAATAATTACAGCGGAAGAGGATTTGCATATTAGATCACAGAGAGAGTCAATCTAATCCATGGACTCAGGACCATTCGATGCTCCAAGGAAAGGCAGAAATTGAGAAAATATAATGTTATTAAAGCTTGCTCAGTGGGGACACGTCATCCTGCTTCAGTGGCTCATTTCTTCCCTGAGGCACGAGGGCTCAGAACAGTGCTAAAAATAGTTTTGTCTGACATAACCCCGGAGACTCTAATTCTCCATTACACGAGCAACCTTCGAAAAAATTCTGCTGGAATTTTAACTTAGAGGCTGGAGGGGGGGAGATGTGCCACGTACTAAAATAACCCTGTCGGTCTGGAATTTGCTGCTTGATTGAATTTTTATATTCCTCTCCACATCGTATTAGAAAAACGATACTCAAGTTTATCTTTCTCTTACCTTAAATATTTCATACCCTCTTACAAACCTTCTTGCCATTAAACCACTTACCTTTTCCATTTCTTTTCTCAGGGAAACCATTTCAGGCTTCTAATAATTTCCAAGATTTGATTTTGTGAGCTCTTCTACTGATTTTTTGTGTGTGTTTTTCTTCAAACCTTAAAAAAACCTGGTTTTCTTTCTGAACATCTTGGTGTAACGAGCACTGTGGCATTTTCCCAAAAGCCCCTGGGCTCTGTCCCCATTATATTTGGAGGCGCAGAAGGGAAGACAATCTCTGTCCCAAAATATTTAGAAACAATTTAGAAGGATATAAAAACAGGCCAGACCAAAATAAAACACAACAAAAAGGGTCAAAATGCAGAAGTAATAATAAACATGAGAAATTGCTGCCGGTCTCACCCTCTCATTACAACCCTCCCATCCCATCGAGCCACTTCACACGTTAGTGCCTTTCCCACACATTCTCCTCCTACTCCTCCGGCTCTGGAGGAGGAGGTTCAGCATCACTTTGGGAGAGGAGTGAAAATAAACCCATGCCAGGAACAGAGTGAAAAACTGAGCCCTTCCTCCTGCCCTGCTTTTCCCAAGGGTGGCTGCGCTGCACCACCCAACCTCTCACTTCATGGATAATAAATAACATTTCCCTTCCCAGCTACAGTCCCTTGTGTTTTCCAGCAATGAATCTCCCACTATCAAGATGTCCCTTCACAGCCTCATTTTTCTGCCAAACTGCCTTTATTTCTGTCTCACCTGTGCACCCTCCTTTTGCACCCTCTTCATTATGAACTATTTAATCACTGAAAACGAACAGTGAAGCATTTCCTCCTCACCTTTATCCCATTCCCTCTGGCTTTCCATTAAATCACCAAACTGAAGTTCTTCTCTATAGCATTTTGGGAAAAGAACAAACCCAACTCCACACGAACAGGTGCTCAGTGTTCTCCAGGGGTAACATCAGCCATTGCCTGCTACTGGGAAATAAACTGGCAAAGAATAGAGAAACTTCTTTAAACACACAAATACAGGGCAGAGAATGTATGTGGGGAGAAACCGAAAGTAATTCCCAAGCTGACAGCAGCTCCACATGGTTCAGCAGTCCCTGGAGAAGGCTAAAATAGGACTTCAGGGCTACAGAACCCTCTGCCCTGTGCACATTTCCACTTCCCCTTCTCACATCTCAATGCTCACGCCCATAGTCCCAAAGCCTTAGGAACTCCAGTATGCTATGATCAGATCTCGAGCAAGAGGCAGCGCTGAATTGATTTGAACAGTGCTTTAGAATGGCGACAGGCTATTTTTACAGTCTGGGGGTTTTTTTATGAGGATGTTAAAAATATGGAACATACTGTTAAAATCACAGCATTCCACTAGAGAAAAAGTATTATCTCGGGATAACACTCTTAGATATCCAAGTGATGACAGAGCAGTGCAACAGGGTGATAAATTCTACACAGGAGCCTGAATTCTGTGCAACTTTGGGAAACAAGGATCACGCTGGTAACTTCCACTTCCCCAGGGAGTTTTAGGGATATGTGACCCTTAGCAAAGCAAGGCTTTGAGACATTGCAGCAAAAAAAAGTCATTATTTCCTGACTATTTTTAGACAAGAAAAAAAAACTATAGCAAGAATAATCCCCCCTTTCTTTAGGGAAATCCCCATCAGTTTTCCAATTGAAGAAACATGGATATAATAATTCAAAAGTAAGTCAAAGGTTTCATGTTCTGTGAATGGGAGAATGATGGAAGAGTTAATTATAGCTGCTGTGTCACCCAGTTATAGCTCACAGCACAATCAAAATAAAGCATCTGACAGGGAATTATGTGGAGTCTTGAGCAGCAAAATACAACTCTTTTTCAGCTTTAAAAATATACAGATCTGAAGCCTGAAAGCTGCTCAAGAACAAGTTCCCAGAATATTAAAATGAGAATATGGCTTTGCTTTTCCCCGTGGGTAATTTTGAAAACAACTACTCATTGCCAATGCAGAAAATAAGTTATTAAAAATTCTTCTGGCAAAAGTGGGTTCATAAAGCTTTCAGAATGAGCTAAGGAAATTTTAACACAGTAATATAGTAGGAAAAAACAGCAGCTCTCATAACCTTCCCCTTAAAAGTATTACAAATATCAATAGGTTTTGGGGCAGGTAAAAAATGGCACAAAAATAGCTTTATAACTTAATTTTGGGCCTCCACTACATTAAACCTGGGGTGATTTTTTCCAGAAGCAGAGCGTGCTCTGGCACTAAGCCTTTTCCCAACACAGGAAAACCTGCTCTTCCACATCCCTGTAAAGTCAGCGGAGCAGAATGCCAGCACGCTGAAGAACTAATCTCCTGAGCTGTCACAACACACGCGTGGTGCCGGGAGGGAGCTGGGAACGGCTCCTCCGACATCCTCTGCCGTGCTCTGTACTTCTCCCGGGAACATGGGACCACTGGGGAAGAGTCTGAGTATTTAATCAGCATTTCAGATGCTCTTTTGTTCAGCCCAGATAAGTCTAAAATCAGTTTCACTCTACGGCATCACAGCATTGAAGAAAAGTGATTTTTGCATTTTACGGCTGACAAAATCAGATGGACAAATGGAGCAATTGAGATTGCTCTTAAAATCTCAAACATGAGATTGTTCTTAATTAAACAAGGGGTGGACACAAAATCTTCCTCTTACGGATGCACTTTACTACAGGTGTAGTTTACAAGCTCTTTTAAAACACTTATCTGCATTCCATAATTACCTATGAGTATATAATGATCTATGCTCCTACTCACACTATTTATGCATCCATTTTTCATCTGGCATGATAGAATCTATTCATAACTTACAATATTTACCTATTTATCTATTCTCCATTAATCAAGATTAATTTTATTCGTAATCCAATCTAAATTTTATCCACATGGGCTGATTCCCAAAGACTCAACACGTAAGAATCCAGCAATGGGGTTCGGACCCAAATATACGTGGTGTCATGGAATCACGGAATACCCTGTGTTGGAAGGGACTCATGAGGATGATGGGGCCCCATTCCTGGTCTCAGTACATTTCAGCTCATTTAGCACAGAGAATTTTCCTATGCTCAGTTCTAAATGCAAAGACGACATTTCAAATCCTGGTATCCCACAAACCACTCCTTGAAATTTCCAGAGAAATTTCTCATTTTCAGGCAATTACAGTTTGCAGGTCTAGCGGTGATGAAGTTACGCTGGGTTTACGTGTGAGAAATGAAAGCACTGAGCGGAGAACACAAAGCCAGCTGTCCTTTGTTCCCACAAAAAGGAGGTAAGAGAGAGGCTCTGAGCCTGTCGATGGAACGGGAGACCTGCTGCTTCCCGTCAATGGCAGCGGCGCTGAATCAAGGGATCTCACAACCTGCCCTCCACCCTCCTGCAATTTTAAAATGTGGCACAATTGTCATTTCTGCCCGTTTATTTGAGAGCGGTGAGTCAGCTGCAGGCTGGGGACTCCCCACGAGCGGCAGGCAGGAAACAGGGCTGGAAACAAAGCTGGAAACACAGCGTCCACCGTGGAGGATAAAGCAGAGGGAAGCTTTAACATCCTGCAAGCGCTGAATTGCCAATGTGGGTTTAAAAAAGCAAAACAAAACCAACCTATTGTTGCCCAGAAAAGCTGTGACTTCCCAGTCCCTGGCAGTGCCCAAGGCCAGGTGGGATAGCGCTTGGAGCAACCTGTAGTAGTGGAAGGTGTCCCTGCCCACAGCAGGGGTGGAATGAGATGAGCTTTAAGGTCCCTTCCAACCCAAACCATTCCATGATTCTGTCACGCCATGATTCTAAACTCTGTTGCTGGAGCAACTTAAAAACAAAGCCACCTAAAACCAGTTTAAAACCTCTGCAAATTTCAGCTGTGAAAAATGTGAAAATTAATACCTGACATATTTTATAGCTGCCTCCAAAAACAGTTTCACCAGACCTGGTGAGAAATCCAGGATTATTCCTTTTTACAGGAAATATGCAGAATGATCACTTTTTTCCTGCCAAAATTAACTTGAAACCAGGAACTCTGCCTGGCTCAGCTCAACTCAACACCCTGTCAGAATAATCTCCGAGTGAAGATTATCTCCTAGAAAGATCTACTGAGGACAGGCTCCATCCCTGCTGACGGCGGGTTATTCTCACGGCTGATGTCAGCAGCAGATTCCCAAGCCAGGTCAGGAAATCCAAAGTTAACGTTCAGACATCTCTGAACAGAAGCAACAGGAACCCTTGGTTTTTCCTCCCTGTCCCTCCCTTTCCCTATCCGAGTTAAGTCACCATAGATGATTTCTGTGCAGAAAACACCAGTAGTGACAGTGCTGTATGATCAGCTCTATCCAGAAGACACAAATCCTTGGGGATACTTTACAGGCTTCGGAAAAAACCTGCTGGTTAGATTTCCTCAGCCTGGGAAAACAGCACCAGAAAATTGCTCCAAGTTTCCTGAATGTGCTGTTTGGGAATAATTTAAAAGATCTGATTACTGCCAGCCAACACCCAGAAAAAATTCATGGCAACTGCTTAAAATAAAAGCTTAAAAATGCACTGTATTCCATTCTAGCAATGGACTAAAGGATCCTTGCCTGTGAAACACTTCAACTTCTGGATGGAAAATTATATATTGAAGCAATATATACACAGGGCTATTACAGACTGGTATTTCTGACCTACTGATAGATATTACACGAACCTAAGATATTTAACCAGAATTTCCCCTGTTCTCTACACGCACCTAAGTCAAAAATGCACATCAAATCACACGTTCCTCCCTAAGAACAGCAGAAGCCCATTCCCACAAAACTCCTAACCACTGTTAATCCAACAATTCAGGTGGCTCTTCTGCCACACTCAAGCAGGAATCACAGAATCCCAGAAGGGGACTGGAAGAGACCCTAGAGATCATCTCATTCCAACACCCTGCCATGGGCAGGAATAACCACAATGACAATTCCAGAGGTCTGGGCACACAGTGAGCAACTCCTAATCAGAGCTGATTCCAACACTGACCTAAATATCCAAGCAAGCAGCAGGCAGTTGTTCTGTACACATTCTGTACACACGACGCATCCCACACATGGGTATTTGTATGGGAAAAAAAACATTTCACACACCTGTGGAAATAAATACGAGGGGTTTTTCCCTCGTTCAAAGGAGTTGTTGAACCTGAAGTTGAAGACATCAGAAAACCCAGTCCGACCTCTGAGGTTGGTTTGTATGAAGAGATCAAGAGGTAACGAGCCATCGTCACATTTTGCCAACGGCAGGTGAGCGCTGAAGGGGCTCAGCCCACACAGGGAAACCACAAAGAACCTGAACCCCACTCCTCCATGTGCAAGCAAGGCTTTCCACTGGAAATACGGATATAAGAGGAAGGGCAGAGAAAGCCACCTAAACATTCCCTCCATGTAATTACCCTGTGCCCATCATCCCGGCCTCAGCCCCTCGAGAGCAAAGCTCACCAGGATGCGATTCTGTGACATTCCTGGCACCCGTTCAAGCCGCTAAGAACTTGCTACCCAAAGAACTTTGGTTTGTGCATGTCACACACTCTGCAGTATTTAGCAGCACTCAGCTATGATAAAACAATCCACTGAGAGCAGGGAAACTGCTGCATGGAAACAAAAACAGCCACAAAAAGCATGCAACAGATAAAACCAGCATTTACAGCTCTGAAGAGAGATCATTAAGTACTGCAGACTAATGAAATGAGGACATCCTCCTTCCCTTAACTTCTGCTTTACTACAGCCAGAGAGAAGACTCCAGTGATCTCCTACTGGGCTGGAATCCTAAATCCAAAGAAATGAAATTAAATTATGTTTAAAGGCCATGGGAAAGCAACACAACCGTGACAACTCCACGTCCTTTACATGGCCAACTAACACACACTGTTGCAGTATTTATTGCAGTCTCTGACCAGCAAGTTTTTGAAGACACAGTCACCAGGTACTATTTACCATATATTCATCCCAAGTCAAGTGAGTGGCTTATTAACGTTCCATTTGCATTTCTGTGATAGGCCACATATAAATATATATAAATATATTTATGTCAGTTATTTTGTCCTGATGTCTGACACCTGATCTTTGATAAAAGTCTGAAATGAATCATAGAAAAGATGGAGATGTTGCTCAGAACAATGGACTGCTTCCACCCCCAAAACCATCCTCCCCTGCAGTCCTCAGAGTTTCCAGACAGCTTTGGGCTCCTTTTCATTCTTCCCTGCAACTAAATAACCCCTTATGATTGCTAAAAATATCTGTGTTTATATTAATCCCCATCTGGCTGAGGACACTTTGCCCAACCCACAGTTGGCGTTGCCACCTTGCTCTTTGACCCTGTCCTTGGGCTTGAACTTTGTAGAGCCAAGAATTAAAAACACTAACCAGGGGGAAAAAAGTGCTGGTTACAAACACACTGTCCTATCTCTGGAGCAAAGAGCTGACTCAGCACTGACAACAGTTTCCCACAGCTGCTCAGTCCCCGCGCTCCCCACGCTGGCTGGTGGTTCTGATGTGGATGGGTTTGGCGTTGAACTTGGGAGCAGCTGGAGTTACCTGCCTGCCCAGCCAATGCCTCTTTGAACCATGGATGCTCCCTGGGAACAGTGGGATTGCTCATGCTCCAAAAGAAACCCTGGGAAGCCGGAGGAAATGATTTCTCAGCAAACAGCCATGGTGACAGAGCTCAGCACTGGCAAAGATAAAAGTCATTGAGGCCTTGAGGGTGAAGTACAAAGCAGCTCTTCAGCTCTGCTTTCCCACAATTAAACTTCCACCGATGCAAAGAGGGAAGAAAGAGGGTGGGTGTGAGAATGGGTGAGCAGGATGAGCCTCTGTTTAACATCACCTTCATGCAGAGAAGCCCTGGGTCAAGCTCCCTCATGAGAAGTCCCACTACAGCCACCCAGACTCCCACCTCCTCCAGCCATGCTCCAAATTATTCCAAGTACTACCAGGACATGCCTGAGGAAGGGCTGCCACTTCAGGAACGGATCAGACAGAAGTTGGCCAAAAAGCAGCATAACTGTGTTAAAGGGAAGAACTTTTGCCACCTATCTGCTGATGATCTAAATTAGTATTTTGTAACTGACACCTCAGAGCACATGAAATCTTTGGACAAAAGTCGTATTTTGGTACCAGATTCATGGGAGGCTGTCTTAACACCCACTGCAGATAGAAGAGGAAGGTATGAAAAGGCCAAGGGCTTTGCCCAAGGTCATTCTGTGAATCAAGGAGGGAACAGGCTGAGGAATTTGAT
This sequence comes from Muscicapa striata striata, assembly GCA_030060385.1. Taxonomy (NCBI): domain Eukaryota; kingdom Metazoa; phylum Chordata; class Aves; order Passeriformes; family Muscicapidae; genus Muscicapa; species Muscicapa striata. Next base: position 613,751 of record JAREIS010000269.1, on the reverse strand, counting down.
CTCCTGGCTCACGGGTGGCCAGTCTTTTCAAAATACCAAGAAAGCAACACAGAATCATTTAAGCTGGAAGACAGCTCCATGATCATCAAGTCCAACATTTAAAGGCAGTTTCCTCAACAACAGCACTGCTTTCATGAAGGGACCTACTCAGCATCCTAGCAAAAAAACACCAAAATCTACTCCAAGTGCTGCCCATGAGCGAGGAGAGTGAAGTGCCATTGAAAATGCAACCACCACTGCATCCAAGTAGGCTACTACCCATTCACTCAAGGAGCAAAAAGCAACCTCTTCTGCCTTAAGAGCCCTGTCAAATGAATTCCTGGGAATAAACACTCCTAAATACAATTTTAAGACCATTTGGCATTGACTAAGTGTTGAGCACTGGGCACCTTTCAGAAGAAAAGCCTTTTTCAGGTATATGCTAGAACATGATTCACCTCCAGGTTACTGCAGTTACTTTTGAACATAAAGCTGCCAGAAAACCATGACAAACAGCCCCATAGAATTAATTGTGTCTTTACATTTTAGAAAAGCACCACACCTTGCCTTAAAACACACAACCAAGCACTATTTGCATGCACTGTCTCCTCCCAACCCAAAGCATCAGGTTTTTTTTAGCAATACACAAAACACCATTTGTTGAAATTCCTGGTTTGGAGCAGTTTTGAAATGGTGCATCCTCTCCTATAAACAGAATTGTTCCTGGGATGGGAGCTGCAATGGAAGGCATGCCAAGATACACAGCTGAGCTACAATGCTGCTTAAGTAAATTTGGGAACATGCAAAGCTTAATATAGAAATTCCCTTTATGGCAGATAACACCATGGAAGTTTAGTACTTCTAGAAATGGTAACTATTGTCCAAAGAGAGAAATCCAAATGAAAATAGATAAAGCAACCCTAGCTCTCCATCCAAAAGAAATCCATTTATCAAGGATGCTTTTCAAAGAGAATTTCTATTCTCTTACATCTTAGAATCAAAAAATACTCCTTCTGATCTAAGATTCTAATGGAATCTTCTACAGCCTCTCAAAGAAACAACAAAGAGATGAAGGGAAGAATAATTTTGGAGGTTTTTTTTTTTTAATGTCCCCTTTTTGACCAACAACAGTGACTGGAAGAATCATGGGAAAGCTCTGTAAAACCAGAATGGGAGCTGCTGCTCTGGTGTAAAGGACTACTTAAAATGGAAGGCCTGCAGGAAAAAAAAAAAAAAAAAGTCATTTCTGTGATCTCAGGCAGCATAAATTATAGAGAGAAGACATCTGAGTTCTATGCTAAGGATTAATTTGCCATTTAAAAATGCAGGGAACAGATGGATCTCTTGGCTAGGACTATATTTGGGAATTACTTCTATTTTGCTGCCCACATGCAAATAAAAATACAACTAAAAGTAGAACTTTCTGTGAGCTTTCACATGGGTAGAAAACACTGAAGTAATGAAAATAAAACCAAAAAGAAAATGTCTGTATGAAATAAGTAAAGTGCCACAGTACCTACTGTGGATCTGCAGTTGGCTGGGGGAGAGAACATGATTTTATTTTGTTGAGCAACTATGAAGAGTAATGCCAGGCTTAGAAACTAAATTAAAAAAAAAAAACAACCCCCAAACCAACCCAGTACAACCCATATCATATGACAGTGTCTGCCACTTAAGAGTAACTTCTGAAAAAGCACCTTGCTGTAACTTAATTCCATGGAATTTATTAGGATTTAGCAATTACATCTCCACACATGATCACAAGGCCACGGATTCTTTCTCCCAAAAGCCTGGGCCAGTCCCATTGCACTGACCAGGGATCACAAAGCACAGGTGAGAACTTAATTTGTGAGAAAAATTCAAAAGTAGAGGGAAATCCAGAAGAAAATGCCTTACACTTCCCTGGACCGAGTGCCTGTACAGCCCTGGCCTCCACCCCACACAGCAGCGGCTGAGAAAGCAGGAGCAGCACGAGGCAATTCCGCTGGCACAGTGGAGACACTGGGACAGAAGAAAAGTCCTCTGAGGAATTCCCACAGGTAAAGCCTGTGCGCTTCCCTTACGGGAGCTAATGCTTTCAAACTCCCAAACCATGGCAGCCATACAGGATTAATTAAACACCTTCCTTTTTTCCACCATTTCTCCGAGCTCAAGGGAAACTGTGTATTAAAAAGCAAACCCAACATCAACTCCTGAGACAGCTGTTATATACCATCTCTGCTTCTCCTCTAGCAACAGAATGACCCTTTCCTCCCTCTCTGCATCTCAAAAACAAACAAACAAACTGAAAATTTCACCCGGTAAAGCCCCGACTGGCGCAGGATGACCTCGGTGTATTCCCAGACTCCGCAACAGGGATAAGCACAGCTCCGCACGCATTTAGGAAATGAAGAGGAATAGAAAATCTGTACTAACCCAACTGCTTCCCTTCTGTGACTATTCATCCTTCACAATCCAACAGGACACACCAGCCAGTAAACAAACATGGAAGGGAGGGACCAACTTCAAAGCAAGTGTGTAAATCTTACATAATTTGAGGGTTTGAGATCTTGCAGCAACCTCTTACTCAATGAGGTGTCAGATGATCCAAGGAGGTCAGACCTGTAGCAGCCACAGTAAGTAGGACACTCTGCATCTCACTCAGCCCAGCCCAGCACTGTTTCCCCACAGGGACCTGGGGTGGGCATTCTTGGGAATTCACTTTCAGAAGGATAACAGTGCCTCTCTTTCACATGTTATCACACCAGAAAAGCTCTCTGCTCTCAAACAGATGAAAGATAATAAATACGTGAATGCCCTTGGAGCCAGGATCTGCTGGAGATGTGTCTTAATTATTCTTGATTTTTAAACTGCTTGATGAGGTTCTTATATTTTTGCCCAGGTATAAAACCAATGATTTCCAGAGATCTGCAGAGAACGTCCCACAACCATGGAAGAAATGAGGATACAGCCCTGAAAACCACTTCCCGCTCACAGAAAGGATTCTCCAAGTGGTACTTTTCCTGCCATTCTGGATTTCCAAGTGTCTTCTAGCCAAAACCATCACTTCGAGCTAAATAAAGCAACTGAGCACTGAAGGGCAGACATTTCTCAAAGAGAAGGAATTAAAAAGATCCACATTTCGCTTCTCCAGACAGCAGAGTGCACTCACGGCTGGAAGGACAAGGAAACAAAAGAACAGGTCCCCTACCTTTGTTACGGGCCTCTTGTGAGGAGAGATCACAGAGAAGTCCTGTTTCTTAATGCCAAAGCTATTTTTGTTCTTGTATCAGGCACTTAATGAATAATTATGCAAAGACTTTATTCACATGGCATCTACACAGTGCACCTCTCTCCATTCCTCCTTTTGCAAACTCAGCTTCCCTTAAAGATTTAAAAAAATTTGGACTACGTCCCAACACATAAAAATTTTTCCTTCTCTGCAGAACACACTGAAGCCCTCACCCCCCTCTCAAGCCTGTGATTTTCCACTCGAGAACCACACTGCCTTCTCCTCTCCAAGCATTTTTACCAGCTGACCTCAAGGATCTGGAGTGGGATCCCTAATCTCCTGCTAAGAAGCTTTTGCAGTTAAACCCTTGATACCATCATTAGTTGTTTCGGCACTCGCGACGTCGTGGCCGGACAGCGCTCGATGCCAGGACGATAAGGGCAAAGCTAAGCACATCAGGTACACCGTTAATTCAATGGGCAGAGTTTAGGGGATGATACTATTTTTTATTTTTTACCCAATAAGGCTTATTTACCATTAATTCCCATCCCTGTGACCTTATTTAAGTACGTGTTCCACTGAGATTGTAACATTAATGGCGTATCACATTGATAAGCCTCGAGGAGACCTGTTCTCCCAGCCCTCAGGTTTTATGTGAAGGTTCTCCTGCCTCTGGCAGAAATAAAAACATCCTCTTTGGGAAAAAACCAACCAAACAAAAAAACCCCAATAAATCACTGTATTTGCAAGCCCAAAGGGATGTGGTGTCTAGGCTTTAATTGGAACACATATGGCTGAGCCCTGGCAGTGGCTGGATTTTTCCTTTGATCATTGTAATGACTGGTATTTTTTCAAGAAGCATTCAATACAGCCTTCCTCTTCTGCTACACACCCCTCCATGTGAATATTCATTAGAAATTATTAAACTGGCCTTTATTCAAAGGTCTGTATGACGGGGATCCTCTCCCCCACCCCTGGTGCCTGCCTGTGTCTCCATTTGAGCTGTCTGACTCCACCATCGCAGCAGATAAGCACTTCCAGACCACGATGCCTCTAACCTATTTTAGCCACGATTTGCAATGCAACTCTGTGTGTCTCCCAAAAGAAGGGGAATTTGGACCACTCGTGCACAGAGAGGCAACCACCGCAGCCCATGGCACCACACATTTCCCTGTTTTCCTTGGCTTTCTCAGGGTTGGTTTCCCCTTGCTCTCCCAGTGTGCAGCAGGAAGAGAATATGAGGCACACTTCTTCCTGCCTCCAGGATCCCTCAGACTAAGCCTGGCTTCTGAGCAGTAACACAGGCAGCTTCAACTTCCCTGACCTCAGCTAATTCTTTCCTTCCCTCAGCCTACTCAAGATGATTAAGCAAAATACTTGGAAGGAAATCAAAGCCTTAAAAACGCAATTAGAAGTGACCATTTTGTTAATATGTGCACGCACAACCCCAAAGTCAAACCCAATCCAACAGCACCTGACCTTTGGGAAAACAGCAATTTTTAGCAGCTCCCACGGACTTAAGGAACAGCCCAAAGTCTCCCACAATGCTGGTAGGAGCAGTGCTGTCAACATAGCTCAGTTTTTTCCCACTATTTCTGAAAAAGGAGGTTAAGAACACATGAAATTGCAAATTCTTACACCAGACACTGATTCCCACAGACCTGGAGCTGTCCAGGGGTGACTTAAAAATATAATTTTTAACGCACATCCACACACCCAGATCTTTCTCCTCCAGCTGAGGAAAAGGCAAGTGCACTGGAGAGTGTGGAATCAGCTGCCACAAATCTGATATTGTCTAGCAAAGATTGTGATCTCATTGCAAGAAACCTTTAGAGCATTGAAATAATAATAATAGTCTCTTTAACAACAATAAAGTAATTTGAAATGATCAAAATAGTTATCATAGTAATAAAACAGAAATATTTTTCTACGGCAATTTCCACTTCACCCATCCACAAAATGATGCATTTTTAAGACTCATTTCCTGAAATTAATTTTTAAAAAGATTTTTTTTTTTTCCTCTGCCTGTAAAGAATCAAATGCACTTTCAGAAAGCAGCAGTTGAGCTTCCGGGCCTGACACAGAAACAAAGCCTGACAGCCCAGATTTAGATAAACACCTACTTCTGCACATTTAGGAAGAAGCTTAATTGCTTTGTCATTTAGAGCCAGCAATTACCAACTATTACTGGGAGTACAGCAGTGGTGGGGGGTATTAATTGCAGCCAAATGTCCACTCTTTTTTGGGCAGCTCATGCCAAGAAAATTAAGTACTAAATAAAAAAGAAATTAAAACCCCTCTTGGTTATAACGTTTTAAAGTATTTTATTGTCTATTTATATGTAAGGGGGGGAGGGGGTCTCCCAGAGCGGCCAACAAAGATAGAATTTCTATTTTATTCTGAAATTTTGATTCTGTCCAATCATGGCAGAGGTGGTATTAGTATGTTGGGGCAGGCTCCAAAATCGCCCTTTGGGGGGATTTTTGAGGCTGATTCCTCCAGCAAGGAAACCAGTGCTTAACTTCTAGAGCAAGCAGAGCATTCAAGGTTTAAAAAAAAAATAAATAAACGACCTAAAATTGGTTGAGAGGGAAAGAGGGTGGTTTTCCCCCTCAGAGCCGGTTCTGCCACAGGCGTTGCTACTTCATTTCCCTGCGCTGTGTGAGGGGAAAACCTTCACGCGGGAGGGAGAGCAGCTCCGGTGCTAAGGTGGGGGAGGGATTCTATTTTTTACTTATTATTATTTAAAAGGGGTGGGGTTTTTTTGGTGGCAATCGCGGTGTTTTTCCGCGGGGCTCGGGCCGCCCCGCCCCGGGGCGGTGCGGCAGCCCCGGCCGGCTCCCGCCGGCTCAGACCGGTTCTCAGCGCAAACATCCGCCCCCCCCCGCCGGGGCAGCGCGGCGGCGGAACACCCGCTTTTGCCCCACAAGCACCCGCTTTCCCCCGACAAAACACCCGCTTTTCCCTCAAAAACATTCGCTTTCCCCGCCCCGAAACAGCCGGGTGAGGCGGCGCCGCGGCCGCGCCGCCATTACAGCGGCGGGCGCGCTCCGCCGGCTGTGAGGCGAGAGAAAGCGGCGGGGTTTCGGAGCGAGATAAAAATCTTATTATGCAACGCACATTTTTAATAGATTATTGCCGAGTCCAGGGCTGAGGTAATGCGGGCTGTCAGCAGCTGGGGCGAGAGGCTGAGGGACGGGCGGGCTGCGGCCGCTCCCTCCCAAGGGCGCCGAAGACACTATTTCTTCACCATCCGTGAGGAGAATTTTAATATATTACTTTTTTTTTTTTTTTTTTTTTTTTTTCACAGAAGAATCTCTATATGCGGTTACACATGCACAGGTACGTCTTTTTCGGCATATCTCGAGTATAAAGGTTTGCCTTCTGTATTACCTCTCCAAAGCCATCTGAAAACGTTCTGCTTGTGCTCAATCTCAAGAAACCCAGTACAGTCCCATGGGTAAAAAAAGCCACGTTTAAAGGATGGTCTCGGTTATATTTAGCTGAGCAGCAGCACAGGCTGACACAAGCAGAAACACAAGGAAGAACAAAGTGAAAACCCTCGACAGTTGGTAACAAAAACCTGCGAGTATCTAAGGTGGATTTTTTTTTTTTTTTTTAATTTTCCTTACCCTAATTCACATTTTGCCACACAGAGAACATTAAAGCAGCACATGGGTTTATGTGAACAAAACGTAAGGATGAGGTGCTTCACCTGACTCTGACAGGATTTACTGCTGCCTTTGTGTAATGGAAAAGGCTTCCTACTCTAAGAAAATCTTGAATTTTCTTTAATAATCTTAACCTAATTATTCTCCCATACAAACACGAACCTGCTCAACCCTCTCGTTCTACCAGAAGAGATTAAAAATTTTCAGCTCATCTCTACAATACCAAATGTATGTGGAATTATTTAATTCCGACAAAAGCCATCACTCAGATGCTTCAATAAAGACTGAACAGCTACGTTTAACCTGATTTTTCATCTGTCCTCAGCACAGGCATCTCCAAACCCACTCAAAATCCCAAATCCCAGCTAAGTCAGTGATTCATCACTTCTGGCAGCAAACGACGAAGGAAGGAGGAGATGAAGACAATGGTAGAGTAAGGTTTGCATTATGTAATGAAACTAAAATTCACTTTTTTCTCCTTTCACTTCAGTTGTTAAAACAGGGTAGGAAAGTCCCTGACTAAATAAAATACACAGGAGGTTTCAGGGAGCCTGTTTTTCCCATGATTAAAATTCTCTTGGCAGTATTTTTCCTAAGTTTATTTCAATATTAAAACACATATATTCAATTCCAATGGTAATTCCTTGCTCAAAAATGAATTTAATCACAGAGAAATCTAAAATTAAAATCAATCTCTAATTACCTTATGCCTTGCCCACTTGTCATGAGAACTTTAAATACAGGTATCAGAATTACAAAAAAAATTCCCTTTTCAAATATCTGAAAGTGCAACTTCTTCCTGTTTCATGACTTTGGGAAGACTGGAATAACTCTGCTCACGTAGATCTTGGTGAATATAAAACCAGTGTTGGTGAATATAAAACCAGTGTTGTATCTAAGCTGAAAATGCTCTTTTAATTTCACAATATCTATTTCACATTACAGGCTATAGAGAAATAGTCATCTAACTAATTATTCATCAGCAACTCCGGCATCCTGGAGATGAGAAAACCAAATAAACACTCTTAAAATAAATTTAAGATGACTACATTACATGCTATAGGAAATTATTCATTTAACTAGTAAATCCCCCAGCATCCTCCACATCAGACAACTGAATAAACACTCTTAAAAAATAAATTAAAGGCCAAGGGGTATCTCAGGTTGCTTATCTCTAGATTGAACATGTGGTGTTCAGGCTTTCACAGCCTGGACATCACCTACAGGAAATCAAACACTTCTGCCTGGGTTTTTGTAAATTAATTCAAACCCTGTCCCAACAAGGATTTTAGGAGCTAAATGCTCCACTCAGTTCAGCACACTGCTGCAGCAAAGCTTTAAAAATAATCACTAACGCATGGAGCAGCAAGAGACATGTCAGGCCATTTGACGTTACAAAACTGAATCAAAAAGCCCAGAAATCATTGTTAGTGCGTTAGAGCACCTCGATAAGCAGCCTAGAAAAGGGTTTTTTGTATAAAAGAAAAAAAAAAGCAGGGAGAATGTTTCCAGGCAGTTGGGCAGGGCACAAACAAAATGTGGTTTGCTTCCTATGGGATCACCCAGCTTCCATCCAGAGCCAGTTTCTTCCATGACACGCTACAGAAAATATGTTTGCTAATGTAACATTTGTGGTGTGTGTCTGAATCACCAACACAGAGAAACTGAAGCTTCTGGTGGCGGTGAATTATCATTTTCAAGGGCTTTTTTATTCTTTCAAGGTGATAAAAAATTTCCATCAACCCTTTTCCACAATATGGGTGGGGAATGAGCAATCTCACACTAAAAAGACTTCAAGACACAAATTCCTCCTCAAATCCACACAGGAACCATCCACATCTACCAGCTTCCTCATCTCACCTCCGCAGGCAACTTCTGAGAGGCCACAAAACACCCCAAATAAAGCCTGACTTCAGAGAATACTGATTATTTTTAATGTGTTCTTTCTGGTTTTAGTTTCTAAATTACTCCCTTGCAGCTCCATTACCTGCAAAGGCCTCCAAATAGCAATTTAAAGCAAACTTTAGTTGAGATCCAACACAACAAACTCTGAACCTTTACAAGATAAAGGCTTTTTTGGATTGTTTTTTATAAAGTAAGCAGATCGTGTTTCTTCAGTATTGTCCAGGAAAATCCGCTCCATTTAATCAGTGTTATTTACTTCACACAGTGCTTGAAAACCACAAGCCAGGAAACCCAAACTTCTCCTTCACCACCTTTCTGCTGCTTTTTCACAGGTCCTGAAGGGCAGTGCCTGGCACAAAGTTCCCATCCACCATGTGTCCCAAGCACTCCCCAGAGCAGGGAACACAACTCTGCCAGCTGAGACCAACAGGACCAGACTGGAGTGACCAAGTACTTAAATTTCAGAAGAATGCAGTGTCATTAAGACCTTAGTAACACCACGGCCTCACAAAACTGGCCATTTCCACTTATAAAAAAGCCATAAGAGAATCTCCAGCTTGCTAAAATCCTCAAGACCACCACAGAAATTGCAGGCAGTAATTATTCTCCAGACAAATGAAAATGGATATATCACAGAGCAAGTGGGAGCACCGAACCAGGCAAAAGGGAGAGAGGCAGCTTTTGCTCACCAACAGGGCATTAATATTTACATGGCTAAATTCAAAGTGTGTTGAAAATTAAACACTTGTGCTTTGAAAGACTTCAAGGCCAGATGGGGTTTTGCTTCCCAAAGTAAAAAGAGGGTTAAATTATTATTATTATTATTATCTGATTACTGAGAAACATGTAAAACTATTTTCTGATCCTTCAAAATTACGTATGCAATCCACCAGATTCCATTACTTGCTCAACTGAGTTTGATTTTACTGTATTAATAAAAAAAAAATGCTTTATTTCCTCCCAGAGTATCGTCTATTTTTTCCATTACTACAACTAGAAATTGCCAAGAAAATGAAATGCTCAAGCACAGCAGACACTGCTTTTCTTCTCATTAAATCTTAAAACTTGGTTTCAGTGGGATCATATTTAGTCCTCTCAAATTCAGAAAAGGATTGCATCCCTCCTCAACATCCCAACAATGACTTTTATAAATATTACAAGTTTCTTGGATGCCCTTCTCATTCCACAAGGAGCAGAGAAGCATCAGTAGAGACTTTTTCTTCTTCCCCTGCTTGAGATTTTTTAAAATTAAACCTTAAATGTAACCAGCCCTCCTTTCAATACATTTTCTGTAGGATTTTTTGAGACCTCTGGAAGTCTCCCAGATTTTTCTGAGCTGTAGTAAGTGTGAAAAATCTTTGACAAAGGATTATCTCTATTCAAGCATTAAGCTCTCATTGAGAGAAGTGTTGGAAAAAAACAAGAGTTTAAAGCAGCCTAAAAGTTGTCTTAAATCTTCACCTGCTCTCCAGCCAAGACAGGACCTGGATTTCTAAATCCAGGAGGAGAAAACAGTAATTAAAAGAAGTAAATAAATCCTGGCATGATTCTTTAGACATGAGAGGGTGGGGCAATCAGAAGAGGAGACACTGATTTCCTCATCTTGTCTTCTGTGCACTCTCCATGGGTGTCAGCCCATCTCACCCTTCCAGACAGTTCAACATTCAAGGTAAGATTTTGTGAGAATAATTCCCTTGGTGAGAAAGTTCAGTCAGATTCACAGTGATAATCACAGAATCCTAGAATGGGCTGGGAGGGGACCTTAAAGTTCACCTAATTTCACCACCTGCCATAGGCAGGGACACTTTCCACTATCCCAGGCTGCTCCAAGCCCCGATGTCCAACCTGTCCTTGAACACTACCAGGGATCTAGGGGCAGCCACAGCTTCTGTGGGCACCCCGTGCCAGGGCCTGCCCACCCTCACAGGGAGGAATTTCTTCCCAGTATTCCATCCATTCCTGCCTCTGGCAGTGGGAAGCCATTTCCCCTTGTCCTGTCACTCCAGGCCTTCATGAAATTGAACATTCTACTGATACACTTATTTACTTAATGAATATTTTCAGTTTTAGAAAAGAGCTGGTATGCAAAGGAAACACTGCCAACTCTGCAAACCCTCCTGAAGAGCAGAGTTCTTCGCCAAAGAGCATAAAACATTTATGGGTGCAACCATAGCTTTGTGGTTTCTACTCCTAGGGTGAATTTACTCTTAAAAGACCAAGTATCAGAGAGGCACTTCAACATGAATTTAAAAATTATTAAAAGAAATCAGTGATTTTCTAACACCTTCCCTCTAGGTATTTTGTAAAGCTATGCAAATACAGAGCTATTGCAGAACCAAGGACATGGGAAATACATCCCCAGGAATCGCAAACTTGGATTATTTTCTTTTAATTCTTCCAAGTCTACAATTTTTGCTTTGAGGCAGCAGGGGAAAAAATGGGAAGGCGACAAATCAACCTTGAGAATGTCAGCAGTGTTGGGAAACAAGAAGAAACAGAACAATACCACTCATCATTTCCCAAAGCACATTGAAGTGTGGTCTGTAAAAAGTAGTTGACCCTAAAATCTGCCTTTTCTCTCACTGAAGCAAATAAAAGTGACCCCATTCTCCAGGCACACAGGCAGCAAAGGCCTTGTGTCTGTACATCCCTGCTCTGCCCATCCATCTTATAGACGCTTCATGAATCCACCATGGAAAATAATGAACAACAGCACCAGCATTCCCCTTGGAATCCCTGGTGCCAACTGAGCCTTTTTACGTTTCACTCCAGCTCACTTCTACATCAACAACCAAAGCTCTGCCACGGAGCAACTCCTCAGGAAATGACCCGCACAGCCCACGGCACAGGGACCTACCTGTCACTGCTGGTACTGCTGCTGCTGCTGAGGGAGTCGCTGCTGGAGGATCTGCTCCGGGAGCCGCTGCCGCTGGGGGAGCGGGCGGGCCGGGTGGCCTGGCTGGCCAGGCGCTGCGGGGACTGTGTCCTGGACTGCGATGAGTGCGGCGACCGGCTCCGGCTGTGCTGGTAGTTCCGCTCCGGCCTTCTGCCTCGTACCTCCCGTGTAATGTCATCCCTGTAGATATCCCTGTGTACCACACTGGGCAATGTAAACTGCTCCCGGGCCCTAGGTTCGTATCGGGGGTCGTGAGCATCAAAACGGTTTGGACTTCGGCTCCGGGAAGTGTAATAGAGCCCGTGTTGTAAGGTCCGCTCCCGAGGGTCTCTATAGTAATCCTGATCATAATGTCTCGTTCGATCAAATCCGCCCGTTCCCCGCTCATGGTGTCCATAGGCACTATGTTCATAAGCACGCTCCCTGTTATCTGAAGCCCTGCATTTGGGAAGGGGGAAAAATATTGCATCAGAAAGGGGCAAGCACAACTAAAAGCAAATCATGCAAACATTCACGGCAACGCTTGACTTATTGCTGCGACTGCTTCTCCGCTAACCAGCAATAACCTATCAAGCAAACAATGACAAACTTCAAAACATTTTACTTGACTCCAAAGTTATATTTGTATATGATCAAGCTGAGCAATCATTTTGGTTTAATCGCAATATGGGGCTTTCATGACCAGCAACTTGCTCGCACAGGAAAAAAAATTCTGCTTTCCCATGCAGACTCCTCATTTCATTTTCTTTTAAATTCCATGAACAAAAAAAACTTCATGTTTGTGGACATCATCATTAACAACTTCATTTTGCTCCATTTTTGCTTAAGAACTTAAAAAAAAATTTTTTTTCAAAATTTGTTTATTACTGGAGTTCTTGTAATTATCCTTCTGCAAAAATGGCATCACAAATTGGGCTGTAGCCATGAAAGCCTCCATGCAAAGCATGACCCAGAGGTAAGAAGCTGCTTTCAAAAGGGGTGTCATAACCCATGGAGAATTCCCAGAAAATCAGGGGGTTTCTTGTTGCTGTTCTAAAATATTTCACCCTGTTAGAGGGAATTTCTGCTTTGACCAGATTGCTACACTCATTTCTTGTAAAAGCTGTGGATGCTAAAGAAACATCTCCATTACTACTGCTGGAACTGCAAGAATGCAGGTCCCCAGAACATACTAAGACCCTACATAACAACTGGGAATCCAATTTTTAGGCAGTATTTTTGGTGCAACTGTTGCTGTTGCTGCAATCACAGAATTTCTGTCTGCACAAACCGCTGCTTTCCAGCAGCTACAGTCAAGTTCATTTCAATGTTTCAAACATTTTAAATTGAGAAAGGCTCGTTGATGTTCTGAGTTAATGTGATCTCTCAAATAAAGAGACAGTAAAACTGACAGGTAAAGGAACACTACAAATAGTTGAGTATTCCAATTTAGATAAGTACCAGGATGGTATGTCTTAGTTACATCCACAAAATGAAAGATCCAGAATGGTTACACTGAACATTTAAAAAATATTTCAAAAATTCTAAATATGTCAGGGTAGCCAAAATGAATTTAAAAATTAATTATCCATCCTTATGAAGGACATTTCAACCTTTTTTTTTTTCCCCAGCCTTCTCTCTCAGAATCTGAGTCACTTCAATCCCCTGAATCCAGATAACCCAATTCTGCCTTGTGCCTCCCCCTCCTCTCCTGTATCACAGTTCTAGTTCAAATGGCAGAAATATTTCAGGGATCTTTTATAAACTGAAAAGGGGATTTGAATATTTTTTCGATTACCATCTCAGGAAGTTCCTTCCATTCCTTCGCCAAGGAATCACTAGATCCTTAATCCTCTCAATATATTCACTCTCTGTTGTTAAATTGTAACTCATATCAACCTTTCTATAGGGCTCCCTCACAGCTTGCCTGCATTTTTTTGTCTCAAATTATATACAAAAAAAAAAAACCTACTTAACCAATGCAAGAGAATATCATTAACTTTTACATCTGCTTGAAATTCATTGTTGCACTTCTATTGCCATTACCTCTTGCTCGCAACAATGGAATTTTGAAAGCTATTTCAGAATCTGGCACAGAAATGTGTCTCTGTTTTGGTTCTTTTTTTCCCCTTTTGAAGGGCCAAGATCAACAATTTTACAAACTATTGCATTTAGCATCCTACAAAGTGTTAATCAGTGAGAGCAGATTTAATGAGGTCAGAGAAAAAGCAGTATTTTCTAGCCGTTACTGCTACAGAGCTGACAGAAAGAGCAAATCCTTATCCATGAGAAGGACACAGAAGACAGACAGAGGAAGCAGAGCTGAACAGCTACTGGCTACAGTGCTTTCTTCATTTATCTATTAGTACTAAGTGCTACTGGAGTTAGTGGAAAGAGAGGGTTTGACTTGGGTTAGGAGAGGGGCTAATATACACAGGGCAGGACATACCAACCTTTTCCAAGTGTGGAAACACGACCTATATTCCCAATTAAATCTAGGGAGAGAATTGTGAACATAACTTCCCCAATTTTGGCCCCTCTTACAGGGGTAATCCACCTTCTTAGTGGGCAGGGGTGTCAAATGATATTTTAGATGAACCAACAAGAAAAAAAAAATCTTAGTGACAAGACACAAAAAAAAGTTCCACTGGACGGAAGTAGTCCCAAACTGAAACCGTAACTCTGAAACCCCCAGACTTCTTTCTTGAGACAGAAGGCTCTTAAATAGATCCATAATTTTAATTTCCAGCCCTAAGTCTGAATCAAGCAGCTGGTAGAAGATCCCCCGAGGGCCCTCATGCTGCTGCCAGCAGGCATCCTCTGGCCGCCTTGGTAACCATCCAGCCCAGTCACTTCTCACTGGTGTATCCACAAACGGGTATTAGCACCACGTCCTTAAAGCTAAAGTATGTTTAATGTGGAGCAGCAGAGAGCTTTTTAAGAGACTAGATAGTAATCCACTCCCCATGGCTACTGGCGTCTTGACTGTATACCATCCAATAAATTCAAGGCAGTAGTTCTTATCCCAGCTTTTAAAAAAAATAAACTATAATTTCCAAAATTTAGTAATGTCCGTCATCTCTTTTTGCCAATACCATCAGAAAGAATAATCCAAATAACTTGGAAATGATGTAGATCCAAAATGGAACCATCACAAGCTGCCTTCGGTCTTCTCCATCCAAGCATTATTTCCATGGCTAAGTGTTGTCGGTAGAATCCAAGGAGTGCAGCATTAAAGTCTACTATGAATTTTGTGGTGACAATCCAATTAACATACCCGCTGCGTATAGTGAGAACTGAGAGCTAGGCATCAAGCTTTCACCGAATTCTAGGTTCTAGTATTCCGAAGATACTCCACAGAGAACTTCACCACATGTTGTAGAGTAAGATAGCTCCATCTGGCAGCAGGGATACATCCAGCAAGGCCTTAATATTATCCAAGAAATGGGATCGCTACTTCTAGAAAAGAGTAACTCCAATATCGATGCTGGCCAAAGGAAATCTTCCATCTTAAAACCACCTTATTTCAAGTGTAGGTAGATATCCAACCAGCTGCAGGACACATCCTCTATGGATCCACAAGGTACCAGCCACTGGGATAGAAATCACTTCCGTTTCCAACCCAAAATAGGAAACATAGATAATTCCCAAAATTTTAAATCCATCTGGGGGCCCTAGATACGAGTTTGTGTTTCTCACCATATCAAATACAAAATACCTGCCTAGAGAAACCTTGGAACTTACCCATCAAGTCTCCGCTCATAACGTCCTTCCCGTGCATGAAGTGATGGTGGGGGGCCATAAGTGGGCCCCCCACCACCTCCTCTGAACCCAGAAACCTCTCTACTACGAGATGCTATGGAAACTGTATCATCCAATCCCCGCGCAGCACTGGGAATGGTTCCTGGCTCATTATAATCCGTCCGTAGGTCTCTATCTCCCATTTTGTTGACAGAGTTGTGTGCCTTCTGGGCACTTTTAATGTCCACAAAATCCACAAACGCTGCCACTCCGCCTTCTGACCCCCTCTTAGGGAGGATTTTGACACTTTCGACACGTCCATATCTGCAAGAGAAGCAAAGCAGAGCACACATGTTAGTGCTGGTGGGAAAATACCACGTTTAGTAACATTGCCTCCTGCAATATCAACATCCAGCCCTTCACCCTTCCCTTGTGCCAGGAAAATCAACCATTGGGAGACACCAAGACAGGAAAAGCCATTTGGAGAGGGGAAAAAGCCATTTAAACTTTCCATGGTTACATTTAAACTCCTCTTTCACAGTGTGGGGAGCCTACCATGGGATCATCCTTTTTATAGCAACAGAGCAGCAGCAGCTGAAGAAACAGAAAGGTGTTCACAACCTGTACATCATTAGTTTGACACAATTAAAGAAGCACAATGGTGTCACGAGGAAAAATACAGACAGCCAACCGTTTCCTTAGGAGACGAATGACCTTGACACTTCCATTCTGTATTTAACCCACAGTCCCCACTGTGATCCTCATTCCTGATCTCAAACTCATCTACTTCCACACCTTGCAGGACATGTGGGCGGCACAGACCATCAGACCCAGGTGCTGCTGGGGTTCAGCCTCCTACCCCCACTCCAGACCCAGCTGCCCAACAAGAGCTGAGAAATGCCGGATGCAATGTGACACCACCCTGAGTAATGTATGTTAAGTAACTACAACACTGGCACTTACGGATGAGTAAATGTCTATGCAAAATAAAAATAAACCCAAACATGTTTGTGTACACAAGGAAACAAGATGTAAAAACCTATTTAAATAACTTGCATCCACTCACAGCAGAAAGGACAAGCTGGGCAGGATGAGCACAGTGATGTTTTAACAGCCAACAACTGCAGGGTTTGGGTGCTCAGTTCTCTCAGCCTAAAGATTCTGAGCAATACAGGGAGAAGCTTTGAACTGCAGCTGGTAATCCAGGACAAGAAGAGGCAGAAAGTGTATTTTTGAATGTGCCGACACAGAGGAAAGGGACACACAAATAAAAAACCTAATCAGGAAGTATTTGTAAACTCCATGAAGAATTATTGTGAAAATATTTCTATGCACAAAGGCAGCGCAAGGTCGGGCAGATGTAAACAGACCTTACACAGGCAAAACTGTTCTCAGCTACAGACACAGGGAGAAGGGAATACAACCGCCAGGCTGAGGCACACACGCTGTCAGACCTGAAGCTGCCTCGATTTCGTGCCTGGCTTTTCCTACACCTTACAATTTCATCATTGTTGTTGGATGACTAACCCTTAAATACGATCTGAAAACCTGCCTTGCTGACTGCTGCCTTCTCATTCCAGCCTGACCTACTACACTTACATATAACCTGGTTTGGATTTAGAGCTCTTTTTTCCCCTGGTTTATACTGCACTGAACACGGCTATGTGCACAAACAAGAGCCTCCTCCAAGAAAATATGCCTCGTTGGGCATAAAACAAAAGGGTCATACATGAGACATGTTCCTGCCTCACAGATGTCCAGGGCTGAGCTTGTCACCTTTCTGCCCCTGGGTACAGCACAGGGATGTTAATTCTTGGGAGTTTCCTAATCTATAATGCTCTGGTTATTTCCTAATTGTTTCTTTGTATTTTATTTAATTAAAAGCTTCAAATAATAGCAAATGGAACTGCAGGAAAACTGCTTCTCAATGCATGCTCTCTTTGGAAGCTGTGTTTGGTTATCTTGCCTTGAAAGCAGGATTAAGAAAGCCCAGAAAAGTAAAGATGGTTAATAAAATCTGCGTGAGGAAAAAAAATGGCATAATTGGATGTGGCAGATGCAGAGAGAGCAGGAGAGGGGAAAAGGAAAGGAAGGAGAGGGAAGGAAAACAGGAAAGAGCCTATTTTAGAAAATGGCCGTGCAATGACTGAACAAGACAAAAAATACAGAAAATAATTAGGAATCTTAGTTAGGATGACCCTTTAAAACATTTCAGTGCCAGTTCTCTGCAAACAAAGATGGACCCCAACTCTCATATCTAAGCCATGTAGTTCCCAAACTGACTGGTTAGAACACACACTTTCCTTTTCCTCACTGCATTTACATGTTCAGTTTCTGGCAACAGGAGCCCATATTTGCCTTCAATCTTGCCTTCAATCTTCAGGGGAGAATAAGATTAAGATACTACTGGTAATGGTAGCAATATCTCTAAAATCCTAGCTGTTCTCTGACTGCAGCTACCGTGGCCCACCTCACATGAAGCACTGCCTGCCAGTGACATCAGAGCTGGGCTCTGAACGACTGCCTGCTCCCCACATTGACAATTACTGCCTAATTCTGAAATCCTAACATGCACGTTATTTTACATACACAGTCAGAACTCAGTCATTCTTTTGCTGCAAAATATTCAGAATGTGTTTAAAATGTACAAATATCTGAGCTCATGCTGCCCAGAAAGCAGATCAGATACAGAATACCAGTGTAGTAAGGTCCCCATCTACCACAAAACCACCTAGCAAAGGTGTGACTCTTCCCAGTACAAATTTTTATATTGGAAGAAGTGTACTTTGGGTATTAATTTTTTCTTTTTCCCTAAATAAGAAATGGATGGGGGAGGTTACTACAGTACTGCACTGCAGCCATGGTGCTAAATCACTCCACTCCGAGACGGCGCCTGTTAATCCCCCCGTTATCCAGATACATAAATATATGCTGTGCTTTGGTGTCCTGCCCCGTACCCTTGACAGGCCCTGAGGATAATCTGTGACAATCGCCTTTGCTGAAAGCGAGGGAGGCAGGCGGGAGCAGGAGAAAGGGGGGAGATGAAAGAAAACCGAGGAGGAGAGAGCCCTGAGTATTCCAGGGCAGCTGCTGGAAGAGGAAGGTTTGCCTCAGTCTTGTGACTGCAGACATCCTCCAGTCCCCACCGCGAGGATCAATGTGCCGAGTGATCCGGCCTGGCCGCACCCACTGGCGTCTCTCCGAGCTGCTCCTGTCTTGGCAGATGCTGCCGGGAGGAGACCAGGGGGAGAGGAGGGAGATCTGCAGTGCTGCATCACCACACGGCTTCACTGCAGCACAGTAACGTTACAAGGAAAAAACCACGACACTTTCTGAAGGGCCGGGGGAGGAGAGGCGGCAAGAGCACTGCACTTCCTTACGCCAAAGCAAGGCAAGATGGAGGTGAAGACGCTCCGAGGAGCAACCTTTGTCCTGGCAGAGGGCTGGGAAGAGGGGACAAAAGGCCAGGGGAGGCATGGCCGCGACCTTTGGTAGCGTTGGCAGAACAGCTCCTCTCAACCTTCGCCTCGTATCACTACACCTGTGCGTCAGCCCTTCCCAAGGCTGCGTTTTGCAATCGCTGCCAGACCAACAGAAACAAAGAGGTGCCTTTGCTCGGCTCCCACTCCGCAGACTCAAACGAAAACAAGGCCGTTTAGTGCCTCTTCCCATCCACAACTCCTGCCCATTAATCATTAGCTCCACATTGTAATGAAGGCAGCCGAGGCTGTCTTTTCGGCGGGGTTTACAGTTCAACCTGAAGCAGAAGAGACGAGGATGTGCGAGAGCTGTTATGTCACCAAGCCCCTCCAGCAGCACAGCACAACCGAAGCACCCGGCTGTAAACACACATTGAGCAGCCCTTGCAGAAAAAAGTTGCCCAATAATCACTGCTCAAACAAAGCCACGCTAATCCAGCTTTTCAGACAAAGAAAAGGAATTCATAATTTAAGCATTATCGGTTTATTCACTGTAGATCAAAGCACCTCTATATTCAAGCAGCTGAAATGTCTCTGGGTTCTTGGCACAGCTGCTCAGCATGTTTCCCTCGCTCTCCAGCCCTTCCTCCTCCCCAGCTCTTCCTCCTAAACCAGGAGACAGCACAGCCGGGCTGGGAGACACAGCCTCCACTAATGCAGGGCCAGGCTGGTACCTCCTCCCCAGGAAGCGACGTGTCACTCAAGCACAGCCAAAGTCATCCCACACCCTGTAGCCCTCCCTACCCCGGGGATCGGCACCCTCGGCTCTCCAGCTCTACTAAGCCATTTCAGCTTAGCTGCTCACTCTGAACATTCTTCCTGCACGCTCCCTGCTGTTCCAAGCAAAAGCATTTTAAACAAAGCATGGGCTACAAGAACACTGGCCAGTAATTGTGTAGTAAGCAAACCTTACTGTTTAGTTGCAATATTCTATAAACTGATTAGGATCTTTATAGGATTATCTGTACATGATAAGAAAAGGTGCGCTGAAGTGAGGGAGATTTGTTTTTAATATAAACCAAATCCCACTTTAAATCACAGTAACTTTCTATTTCTCTTGCTGTACTCCCCACAAGCTTGTGAAGACCTTTCCTACTCAATCATCTTCATCACTGCAGAGTTCTGCAGGTCAGCAACATCCTGGCCAAAGAAACTTCCTGCATTTTTATTTAGAAGCTGGCGCCACACTCCATTCTGCATACTACTAAATGTAACAGACACTGCAGGACCCAGAAAAATGCAGGAACTTTTTCAGTGTGTTTCTGCACCACCCATTACAAGCATGATTTGACAAGCTGCTCTGGTACAGCAGGACATCCGAGTATTTTGTATTCACTCAGGTTCCCTTTGACTGCAGTCAGATATCTTTAGCCATCTGAAAAGCTCGGCTGATTTTGCCGTGCCACACTCAAACTCCTTTCTCCTCCGTGATTATATAACCCCAGCAAGCCCCAGCCTGCATTATTCAGTAAAACACTCGCACAGCTTGAAGCTTTCCTTGGCCAATCACATTCCTCTGGCTTTGATGTTATTTCACAACAAAATAATGTGTCCTGAAATACTTCACCAGATGTTTGTGCCTCTTCTCCTTATTCCTGACACCAAATCAATCCAAATACCCTACACTAGGGGTACTCCAGCCTTGCATTCCCTCTGCACAAAGTAGGTCTGCTCTAGGTACAGGGAAATCCAGGATATGCAGATACTAAGTCTCCATAAAGCAGGATACCATCACCCTCCACAGGGGTTTTTAGCCAGGCTAATGGATGTCTGTTGATTCCACGAACATCAGTTCTAAGGTCTTCTGCTATTATGGATGCTCATTTCACAGCCTGAGAAACTTGGCCCACCACAACAGCACGTGTAGCCACTTCCCAGCCATAGACTACACAAAATAACACACCAAAGAGCAGCACCAACCACACTGGGATCTTACCAGCAGCAGGACACCAAGCCACAGGGACAGCTAACCTGCAGAAATCCTGTTTGGAGTTAAGCACCAGCCGCCAGTACCACCAGCTCCCAGCAGGAACCGCACAGCGAGCGTCTCCCGCCCGCACCGCTCACAAAAGGTGTTTAATATTCACCACTGTGAGAGTTCCTGAGCCAGCAACACAAAGGGAACTTGTGTCTCTACATGGGCATTTGCAAAGATTACGGCATTACAACTGATCACAACAAGGGCAGTGATACAATAAATGAAATACGCAGCAGTTCAAACAGGCTTATCCTAAGGAAATGACATCCTGCCATGTTCCACGCTTCATACTCATTACAGCCACATGCTTTACTGCCATATAATTTATATATACACTTATAAGTTGTTTTTTTTAGAAAGAGAATTTCATACGTAGAGCGATATAAGATGGTATTTCACCACCTTCAGATATGAGCAGCACAAGTCTTTGGAATTAAACTGGGCCTCAAGTAATGCAGAGCATTACTCAAAATTTGACAGTATCATTGCATGCCCAGCATGGAAGGAGACTTGAGGACTGAGAGACACAGAAAAATCAAGGCATCTAAACAAAAACCACTCAAAATTGCACTGAGTGTTTCATAAATACAGTAACTAATGTGCAGCAGACAGCAAAATCAGGGACAGACCATTGAGAAGAGCGTGTACAGGGCTGGCATGAAAATCATTCAAATTCATTGAAATGGATCTTGAAAGAAACAAGCAGAATTCCACCATCCTGGAAAAAACTACTTAAAATTAAGTCTAACAAATCTGGGGAACTGTCACCTGTTGAGCCACAATCATTTCACTTTGTAGGACTGCCTGGGCCAGCAGCTGCACTCAGGGCAGACCAGGAGCAGTATTTACTATGGACAACTCAATACCAAATGCTGGTTGGTTCCCTCACCAACTGGGTCCTTCACACACTCCATGAACCTCCCAGACTGCTTCCTCTCTGCTATATTTCCAGCAGGCATGTGGTAGGTTTAAGTCCTCCACAAGGACAAGAGTGCTGAGACTTCTCCTGCTTAGAGAATATTTCATCTACCTCTTCAGATGAAATTTGTCTCCTGGTTGGGTGGTCTAGAACAGACTCCCATTGGGATATTTGCCTTGTTAGCTGTCTCACCATTCTTTCCCATAAACACTAAACCCTGTCACCACCATCATTAACCTCTAGACAATCCAAGCACTTCCTAACACGTAAGGCTAGCCCACCACCTCTCTTTCCTTGCCAATTCCTTCTGAAGAAGTCACAGTCATTCACTGCAGAACTCCAGTTGTGTCAGCCATCCCCACCATGATTCCACAATAGCAACTCCTACCATCATCTCCTACTGTGCAATGGTTTCCAGCTCCTGTTTCTCACCCATGCTGGGGGCACTGGTGCAGAAAAACTGCTGTGTCTATACAAAGATAAGACACAGCAAGTGGCTGGGACAACACTCTAGACAATCAGAAGTAGGAAAGCACATCCATGAGTGGTAAATCCAGGAGATGTGCACCTTTGAAATCCTTCACCTGCAAAGTGCCAAGCAAAATAAAAGCTCCTCGTATCACAAGGAGCTCTGGTTTTCGAGCCACACCAAGAACAGCCCATGTAACAACAATGATTCAGAAACATGCCCTAATTACCAAGCTCCCATCATTTTCTAGATTACAATCTGAGATGCTTTGAAACCTGTTTAGAGTGATCTTTATTGGGTCTGTGACCTTTGGGGGGAGAAAAACAACACTCTTCAGGGCATTCTCCACAGCTCTTCTTCTAGTAATAAAGATCTTCAGGGAAACGTCAAAATCCAGGAGCAGAAACTAACCAACCAGGTTACAGAACTCAGCCAAACAATCCTGGGGTGAATCCTGAGCACAGTGCTCATGCTTCTACCCTCCTGCCCCAACACCCAAACCACTCAAACCCAAACCCCTCTGGACTTTGCAGCTCCCTCTGGCCCCCAGCAGCACGCAATGGGAAATCTCCCAACCCCTGACTACAAATGGGGGTTTTGTTAATGACATACAGCACGTGTTCCTGCCACACACAGAAAACAGCCAGGGCTTTGTCTGCACTCGTAATCCCTCCCTAAGAGATGACAAAGTAGGAAATTAAAAAGCTAGCATAGGCACATTCACCGATACTACTGATACCTCTGGTATTTAGGAGCAACACACTCAACAGATCAGACAGTCCAGAGATAACTCCATGCTGGAACAAGTGCTCGCTTCTTGCTTTACAGCTCAGCCAAATGCTCCATTTTAAGACCCTGAGTATGAGTGATTCCTAATGAAGACATTTTATGTCTTCATTGCAAAGTGACCTTCTGGATACAGCTGAAGTATTAATACACAAATGGAATTATTCTGTACCACAGAGGGAAGAAACAGAATATTTAAACCTTTGTTTTCATAGTTGCCACTTTTGGTAGCAACAATTTCATCCAAGAATCAACACACCAAGATATTTTCTGCAACCCTGATGACAACCAGTTCTGCCACAGATCAGCTGTTGCAGTCAACATGCATCAAGGTCACATGTGAATATAGGTGCATCTATTCCTTAAAATATTGACCAGCTCCACTGCAAGATCCACAGGACACAGAATAGCCCCCAGGAGGAGTCCTAGTGACCTTTCAAACCAGGGCAAAGACAAGGGCAGGGGAGCTGAACCCATGCTTTGGACATGGGGATTACACAAAGCTGGATGAATAAAAACGCCTCTTGGCACTCCATGCAGTAATATCCTCCTCACCCCAGTCAGCAGTTCCGCTGCCGGCAGCGCCAGGAGAACCTGGCATTGCATCAGCCCAGCCAGAGCTCAACTGTGCTGGAGCGAAGGGCTCAACACAACATCAGCCACTTACAGCTGCCAGGGTAATGAGGCACAGCCACCTCAGCCAGCCAGAGATAGTCTCTTACTAAGGCACTTTTCCTAGTTGTTTCTTTGGAACAATCAAGGAAAAGCATGGAAACACCCATAGCTTATTGGTATATACATTTCTGCATTTAAAAAAAAAAAAAAAAAAAAAAAAAAAAGCAGCTTTGTGAGCAGAACTAATGAAGACTCATTTCTTACAGATGCATGTCTTGAGGTCGAATTCTCTGGCGTCCAATAACTGCCAGTTCCCACTGCAGCTTTTCCCACGGTCAGGAACACCTCTCTCCCATGTGGATTCTTTAATGTCTAATAAGGGCTGTGCTCTCACTGCAGCTTTTCTCTCCATGGGGTCGCTAATCAGGTCTCTCTCCTCTATTAAAACCGTTTGTTTTCACCAAACTCAAAGGGAACATCGTGTCTCTGAGACTGAATATCCCCTTCGCCCTCAGGTTTAGCTGAAATTGGCAAATGGGTTCAAAATTCGTTAGAGAAGATATATAAACACATGGCAGCTCAATCTTGCTCTCCAAGCAGATAAGAATAAATATCACTATTTGTAGAAGCATGGAAAGGTTACAGAAATATGTAGGAACTCTGCATGTTCAGCTGTGCTGTCTCAAGCACAACAAAACGTGATTCTTTATCCCCAACCTACACAGATGTGCACCTTCACGCTCCTACATGCTAGACACAGAGCTGCTGAATTCCATCTCCGGGGCATTTTTTTTCTTCCAGCTTAAAGCATTATCTGCAGATTTGCTTCAAAAACACCACTGGTGATAGGCTACATTCAGTGCTTTCTGCAGGGGAATTGCTCAAGCCTGTTCTTTTGCGTGACTGATTTCAGGATTTGTTTGGATTTGATCTTAAGAACACGCTGCATCGCAACTGTAGGGGAATCTCTTGATTAATCAAGTTTTTTTCACTCTTACATGAAACGGTAATTCCCCATCTCACTTTTGCTTCTCCAAGCTCTGCTTTGCATGTATTCGGCAGCAGATGGAGGAAAATGCAGAGTCACAACATTATGGTCGTCTTGCCATGCTGCAGAGCACTTGAGATGGGATCATCTTGAAGCTTTGGAAGTCTTGGTCCCACTGGTACAGACTTCTTCAGCAACAGACATTTACATCCTCTTCTCTAAGGTTTTGTATGCTTTCCAGAAAACAGTACTTCAGAAGAAAAAAAATGTTTATTTGTTTGCGGTCTCTGAGACCACCCCAAGTGATGGAACTGCTCTTCCCCCTCAAACTTCAACTGGCTTTGAACAAATGACCAGCTTCAGTTCAACCCACAGGTTTGGTAAATTGAAATTCACTTCTGACAGAAATCAGCCACGGATCCAAGGACTCTCAGTCAAATCCCCAACCACAAAAGCTCATCAATGCTAAGAGGTTATGATCTTGACACCAGGGAGGAAATCCAGCCAGTTCCCAGCCAGTCCAGCCACTCCCGCTCTGCCACACCAGCCAGTCACCAAACACAGATGTGCAAATGTTATTTTGTTGCTTCGTGACTCACTGCTTCCATCGCCCTGGAGAAAGTGTTTGTCCCTGTGACTAAACCAACTAGCAGCACAGCCCTTGGCGTGAGCCAGATGTCAGGCCAAGGAAAATAATATTCCCCACTAACAAGTGCCTGGCAAGAGCCTGGCACACACTCGGCTGTGTTTTGTCTGCAGTGACTACCTGCGCTCCAAGCATTTTCTCCACAGGCAAGAGCCTGGGACTTTCCAGAGCCGAGCTCCTGAACCAGCCAGACTTTAATGGCTTTCCTTTCAGTGCAACTCAAAGTCAAGGTTTTGCAAAGCCGAGCTGGAAACTTAAGTTTCATTGCAACAACAGGCGAGGTTTCACACCTTGGCTTTATGAGCTGACTTAAAGAAGGCCTCACCACACCAAAGACTTGAGTACAGTTGTATCTGGATTTGAACACGTACTACCAGGGCTCCTTCCTGGGGTTCAAGGATACACCACCCAATTAGATACATCACCACAACTGCTGGGAAAGCTGCTCCCTCATTTTATGCTGTTTCAGAGACCAGCTTCACCTTTCAAGTTGAAAAATCAGACTGACACAAGCTAGACAAGAGCCTTAACTGCAGCCAGCAGAGGGGCTGTAAACTCTGAAAGGATGTAGAGGAAGAGATGCTTCCTGAGCTCAACTGCTGCCAAAAAAATGGTGTATCTCACCCACAACAAGCCCTATCATCTACAACATCAATCTTGAAGCCACTTTTATTTTTTAAATGTGGCAAAGCCTCTAATTCTTCCAGTAAGTTGTTTCAGAGTTAAGAAAAAGACCAAAGGTTTACTGAGACTTTGATTACAAGGCAGTGACTGTGCTGGCCATTGGCTGTCTGGATGCATATCCAGCTGCCTTTCTACGAGCAGCATCTCATGGACTCTGTGAAATTAAATCAGATGTTGATTACATATACAAGGGAGATACTCATCCACCCTGAGCTTTTATTCCCCTCACAGCTAGGATGCTAATGAGACCGGAAGACTTCTTTCCCCTCCAAAGATGACTTCTTTAAACATACAACTTGGCAATTTATATTTCTTATTTTGCCCTGTTAACTATTACAGGTCACCCGCAGCTGCTGCAGAGAGCTTACAGAGGGACATTTAAACGAGCCTCTGTGATCTCTTTGGCAGCCATCACTGTTAATGAGGACGGGAGGTATTCACCCAGCAGCAGGAGCAGATGGACCACGGCGTGGAGCTTTGTGCCATGCGGAAGCAGTGAACACCTCATCGAAGCCACAGGGAAAGCTGTGACAGGGACACCAAGTTCCTCTCAATGAATCCCATGGATAGCAAACACAACCAGGTCAGTTTTCTTTCTGGAGAAAAACTCTAGTGATTCACTACTTGCTTAAATAAAACCATTCACAATCTGGCCATTCTTTTTGTTGAGCTAAAAGATGGTTTCAAATCCAGTTCTGACAGGGTACCTGACCACCTTCACGACAGGAACTTGGTCTGAACACAGCTCTCATTTCCTACCACACTGCAAATAATAAAAGACATAGAAGCTCCTCCATTTGGACAGAGGGGGATCCAAGAGGAACACACACAGGTCAGCACTATCTCACCAGCAGTATCCAACAGACAGCCCTGCAGATCATCCATTCACCCTCCTTCCAGAGACATCTGGACTTCTCTGGCTTTTCAGTGGAGAGATGAGAGCACGCTCAGGGCTTTCTGATCAGATGCAGAAGCTCATGCTCCAAATCTAAGTGTGCTTATACAAAAAAAGTGCTTTCAGTTTTAAGTTGTTGAGCCTGATTAAAAAGAGGAAGAGAAAGGAAGCAAGAAAAGCACCCTTTTGTTCTTAAAAATGTCCGAGCCGCTAACCAGAACACGGTTGTTGTGAAAGACTGCTGCTCTCCTCCCATGACCAGTTTGTCTGAGTGGAAAACTGATGTTTTACTTTTGCATCTGAACTCTGCTTCTTTTCACCCAAGTCACCACGAACATTTGGACCTCGCACAAGGTACAGACACACAAACTCTAGTCCAGAGCCAGCCACATGCAATGGCTACAGAAGGCATTTCCAAAAAATCCATCCCAGGAAGGATGTTGTTTCCACCAAATTCCGAGGTGCTACCTTCAATCTTTCCTGCTGACAGACCAGGCTGCAGCAGGCCCTAGGATATATCTGGTGTATTTATTAAAAGCCTGGAACAATGTTTGTTCTTTTACTGAAGGATGTTATCTTCACACTGCAGGATTTTACAGATTGGAGGAGATGATTACAGAGAGTCAGCAGGTTAAACAATAACTATGGAAATGCACAAACCAAAGCAGTTGCTGTGTTTTATTCATGGTCCAGGAGCCTTCATCATCTCTTAATGTGCTGCTGCAGAACAGTGCTAAAGGCGGCTTTCAGGAGAGCTGAGCTCCCATTACTCCCCAAGTAGAAAGGTGAAACCTCCAATTAAGTGTGCGTGTGTACAATCACCAGGTGGGAAACACTGCTGACTTGTAGCCTGGGTGATGAAAAAAGCAACTTCTGTCTGATTTTCATTAACTGTCCAAGGAGTCTTCAGAACACCACAAAAACTTGAGCAAAGGAAAGCAGCAAGGCTGGTTGAACACTGTGAATTTCCATCCTCGGGCTCCTGTTCCTCCCACAAGATTCCTAAATCAGCATGCCAAAGATCCAGCTAAACTCAGAATCTCATTATGAAGGCAGTAATTTTTCTAGTTTATTCTTCAATTCATTGTTTAGGAATGTTTGTCCTTGCAGTCTTTGGTTTCAGGGCATTCTCAAACCTCAGCAAGTTAAACAAACTTAATAAAAAACACAAGTGAAATATCTCACTGGTTCTTATTTCAGATAGCTTCAAATCCAGAGCATATCCAACCCAGTAGCAGCTCCACAGCTCACACCCAACAGCAACTCTCCCAAAACCTTCGGCAGCCTAAGAGCAGCCGGGAGGTTGACCCTCAGTTCTATCCCTTTGCAAACATCCTCAGAACACAGTTTAGGTGTTCATTATTTCTCAGGCACCTCTTCACATGCAAAAGGGCATCTCCTCCTCTTCCTCACAACCCAACACAAGCATGAAACCACCACAACAGCAAGACAAGCTGCAGTTG
The DNA here is from genome assembly GCA_030060385.1 of Muscicapa striata striata. NCBI lineage: Eukaryota > Metazoa > Chordata > Aves > Passeriformes > Muscicapidae > Muscicapa > Muscicapa striata. The sequence goes on along the minus strand of JAREIS010000269.1, from coordinate 585,447 downwards.
TGACACATCAGTTCACAAAAACAAAGCTCCTGAGGACCCCCAGGTCCACCCTGACTCATCCAACATCTGCCTTCTACTAATTTGGATATTTACTTCCTTTTTTATGGAAAGCCAGTGAGTGCCTCTTTGCCCTCAGTGAAGACAAGGACCTAATTTTGGACACACTTTAAGATGTCAATAAGGTCATTTGCCAGGGAACTTGGCATGACTTTCTGGCCTATGAAAAGCAAGGAAGAATTAAAAAAAACAGTCATCAATGCTATCATGAAGTGAATTTAAGCTTTTACTCATCTCCTGTTCTGACCTGATGAATGGATTTAATACCTTTGTATGCCTCATGGGACTGCTAAGTTCTCAACGTATAAATCTCTTTTCTTGTACTCTGCAGGGATTATTTTACTGTTGAACCAAAGGAATTTACAGTAACGGCAAGAAATACCAAAAGCCAACATTGCTCTTGAGCAGCTCAGCAACAACAGAAGCTGCTCATAAAATCATAAATAATCACAACTAAACACAGCCTGGACCTTTGAAAAAACTTCAGAGAAGAAACAATGCCAGCCAGGCTCAGCAGATGACAGAATTTTGTGACCAAGTGACATCAACTTATCTTTCTACTACAGCTCAGCATATAAAACCACTTAATAGAAGCTTAGTCCAAACCTACACCCTTTGTGGCTTTTCATTAAGTTCCTTTGAAATAATTACCCAGCCATTTCCTCGGCCAGTGTGGCGTCAACCAGCTGTCACCTCAAGTGCAGGCAAAGAGCAGAATCCAGAGCAGCCATGGATCTCAGCCTGCTCGGGAGCCACCCTCCGACTTGGCCTGAGAGAACCAGGAGGCAGCTGCAGGCAGACACGGCTGCTTAACAAGCCCGGATGCCACAGAGGAGGTGCCTTGCTGCTTTAGGGCACTTGTGGATCAATACTACGAAAATTATTGAAGATCTGATGGCAAACCACCACCAGAACTAGCACCACCATGACCTCAATGAGCCACGTGACTGACCAACATGCACTCCGTGCGAGGCTTTCACTGGAACCCACTGAAAGAACCTGCCTCAGGTACCTGCTCCCCTTCTGATTCTGAGCAACTCTTTTAATGCTCCTGACCCAGTGTCCCAGCCAAACATCCTACTATAGTCTCTGGATTACATTACTGGAAGTGTTGCAAAACCAGCACAAGTATGTTCTAATGCTGCCCATTACTCCAGACATCACTCCAGTAAAACACAGGTGTAAACTGTACCCTCTCCTCCTTCACAGCTCTGAGCTGGAAAAGGCAGTACCTCATCTGTGGCAATACCTAAAGTGACATAAATAGAGAGACAAAACAGGAATAGTTCCTTCTGCAGCCTTACTTCTGTGTTTTCCTACAATAAAAATAAACCTAGATAGAGATCTGTATAGGCTGAGCTGAGTTAGGATAACCATCCATGTGTTTGCATCCCAAGTGATATCCAAGGACTTACTAATCAGTGATCATCAAAAAAAGCCAGGGAACACATTTCAAGAGCTTTTCTAGAAAACCAGGAGCACCATTCCTTCTGACTCAAGCCAGTTCCCGTGGAAAGGCACTACAAGACCTGCCAGTGTCTGATGTGAGAAGTTGTTTCACCCTAAGTGTTCCACACTACCAGTGGCCATCACTGTTCTCACCAGGTCACAGCCTGCATCAGAGCTACCAAAATCCCCCTACACCACCTCAGTCCACAGTGGTGACACAGAGCAGAAGGCACAGATTCCACCCTCCCAGGCCGCATTTACACTCCAAGCCATCAAGACAAAACATTTACTCACAAACTGACCAAATATTCTCTAGGAGTGACTGAAAACAGACACTCACTGTCATAGCAAGTTTTTTGCAGTTATGTTTAAAACACCAACCACTTTTCTAGGAGGCATCCAAAGCATCTCCTGAGAGACAGACACTGGAATGGCCACACAAAGCCCATTTCCCACCCCAAAAAAAAACCCCTGAAAAGTTATCTATCTCCTCCAAGATTGCCCTGATCTGCAGTGTATTCCACTGATTTTCAAGGAGCACATTTGTTTCCTGAAATCCAGGGTTTCTACTGGACTTGGTTGCCACTGCGAATGTCTTAATTCTCCCCCAGCACAGGAGATTGCACACGACAGTCACATGGTCCATCATTAAGAGGGTTTTATTCCTCTCTGCCCTTTAAAACACCAGTAAAAGGACAAAGCCACGTTCTTTCAGATAACTGGAAGAAAACACAGAGAGGGAAAAAAAATATGGAAGGGCAGCACTTGTGTTGGGGACAACTGTTACTATATTTAGTCGCCTTGTTCTGCAAGCTGCCGAGCATCTGTTTCAGTGATGGTGAACGACGGGTTTTTTCCCAGCATTAATTAGGCGAACCCAAACCACTTCTCCGAGCTCACATCTCCCAGATCATAACTCGGATTTGCTACTTATTCCACCTGAACAGCATATCTCCAATCCTGGCACTGGCTGCTTCTCTATTTCAGGGTATCTTAATAGCTCAGCTGAAAGGAAATATAGAGCATTTGTTTTTGAAAAGGGAGTATTTGGGTACAAAACTGAAAGACAATTTAAATGCATGTAAAGGCATGGAAAATCTCTCCTTTGCAATTTCCTTTAATATCAAGGAAACAGATTTTAAAAAGGGTTTCTAAGGAAAAAAAAAAAAACACTGCTCACATAAGCCAGTGCTTCTTGAGACCAGCATCAGTATTCTCTAACTGGAGAGAAAAATTCATAGCAGGGAGTGTTATTTCCATTCATCTCACTAAACTAAACAAACCGATCAGGAGCATTTGGGAATAAAGAATAAAAACATCTATTTCTTCTAAATTCTTAATTCATCTCTTTAAAAAACTCCTTGTGATGCTACAAATACAAGCAAGGTTCCCACAGTAGATGGTTAAGTGAAGAGGGGAGGAGAGGCAGCAAACCCTCCATACTCCTGCCAAGCTAAAAGTTTTAGTTTTCCCTGAATTTTTGCTTCTTTGAAAACAAGATGGTTATTTCTTAAACTCGCCCCCCAGCAGGGCCTGTGCAACAGCCTCGAGAACGGGCTTCCATCTGGGAAGGACAGCATTTTCCAAGCAGAGTGGAAAAACAAACACCCCAAGGAGCTGCACCGAGGCTCCGGGGGCAAGGGGGTCCCGGCCGCAGCCCACTGAGGTTTGAGGTGGTTTTCCCCCAAACCTTGCGCCACTGCCGCGGCTCCCATGGCTCAGCCTCCCCGCACGCGCTTCGCCCTATTCCCAGGCTGGGGGATGGGTGGGAACCGGGCTCTACCAAGCCCCGCTCCATCCGAAAAGACTTTCTCTCCCAACTACAGCGTCCTTCCCAAGGAGGGAGCCCTCCTCTACCCACCTCCACGGCCGGGCAGCCGCTCTCATTCCCTCTGGACAGACCCACCACGCCGTGCAAGCCTTGTGCAGCGCGTGTCCCTTCCCCCAGGCGAGCACGGGCATACAAAGGAAGCCTTGCTCCATTGTCCACTTACAGCACCAACACACTGAGCCTCGGACCCGGCTCCACACTCACCCCCTCACCCCTTTTCCAGCCACAAATACTCCAGTGGTTACACCCCACTAGCATTCGGAGGCGGCGTGTCATTCCCTCCCCTTGCTTTAGTACCAGCAGCCAAAGGGCTGAAGCACGTTTTAACTGTTTACTGCCGTGAGATCAGCTTCATCTAACCACACAAATCCGGGGCAAAAATCACTTTGAAAAAAAGAGGGAGAAATGCTTGGCTACAAAGCTCCTTCCCAAACCTCCCATCGCAATTTGTCGAGGTAAAAACAACCAAAAAAAGGTAATTAATTCAGCGCTTGCCATTTTTCTCGTCCATCTCCAAGCAACAGCACCATAGCAACTTTTTCCCTCCTTTAATACATATTATAAAAAGAGGAGGACTGGACAAAATAAAACCGAAGAACGTCATATTTCCACTGTGAAGCGCCTATTCTCTCAGCTAGTTAAAGCTGGAATTAACCGAGTAACCGTAGAGCGAGTTTTTTCCCTCAAAACCTGGCTTTGTACAGCACTGGGTAATGTAGCCTGGACTTGAGGGACAAGACAAACCACCCTGGATACACATCCACCATCCCGCGCGTTGATCAAGCGGCGAATTCTGGGCTCGGGGGGATAATAAAGGTGAAAAAAGGTGAAGCTTGATTAAAACAGAGCAACTTCAGAGCGATGAGGATGCAGAGATGGGGTTTGGCTGCTGCAGCAGCTGAGGCCAGGAGGATGGAGGGGGATGCGAGACCCCCAGTCCTTTCACAACAGACGACCAGAAACCAGGAGAGAGGCGCTGGGATCTTCTTTTTCCTCGTCGGTGTCACTGCATCTATTTTTCCCATGGTGACTCATTATTAAGGACGCTCCGTCATTTTTCCAGCACAGAAGATTAAAGGAAGCTTCAAATCCATTTTTTTTTTCTGCAGCTGGCGGGATTTAAGCAAAGAGCATGGAGAGGCCATGAGCTAAGCAGGGCTCGTTACTCTCTTTTTCTTCCTAAAAATCAGCTTCCAACGTGGGGTGCATAAACTTGCGAGCATTTCCACAGGAAAAAGGTGTTGCTGAGGCGGCAAGGGAGAAGCCTCTTCCTCCTCCTCCTCGCAGGGAAAGACGGAGGGAGGAGGGAAAAAACACCAACCGTGCAAACAGCTACTACTTCCCTATGAGCGGGATTAACCTATGCAACAACAACCACCAAAAAAAAAAAAAAAAAAAAAAAAAAGGGAAACAAAGGAAAAAAACCAAAACAACCCAGCACGATATAAGGAGTCCAGAGCGCTTCCCGCATGCAGGATCCCATGTTTTCTCCGTGGGTTTGTGTGATTTTATTTTTCCCCCCCAGAGTCACGTTTTCGCAGCTGCAGGCGCTTCGGTTCCCACAGTTCGTGCACCTTGGGGGGACACGCAGCATCCTCCACGGCTTCAGGTGGGAGGGAAACGCAGTGAAATACACGAAAATAAATAGAAAAAAAGTCCGAACGTTGAATAATATTAAAAAAAAAAAAAAAAAAAAAAAAAAACAAGTCGGCTAGGCTCAGCGTTCGGCATGGGATGCTCGACATCCTCGGCACGGGATCCGCTCCGTGCCGATCGCCGAGCCCCACTCGCTGCTCCGTCGTTTCGGGTCCATTTTAAGCCATTTTTGTATTTCCCCGCTCCGGCCGCGCCGCCGATCCCGCCATGGCGCGAGTTATTTACAGCGCTGTTTTCCTCCTCCTCTCCACGGGAACCGTCGTCCCCGCGCACTCCTCCCCCCTTCCCACGTTTTTCCCCTCGTTTTCCCCCACGCTGTGGGTCGGGCAGGACGGGCCCCCCTCGCCGCTCCCCACTCACCGCTTGAAGTGCTCGATGATCTTCTCCTCGCGCACGTTCTCCGGCAGGTTGCCCACCCAGAGGTGCCTGGTTTCCCGGACCATGCTGCGCGGCGCGGGGCGAGCCCGCCGCCCGTGCCCCGGCTCCCGGCCGCCGCCTGCCCCCGCGCCGCGCCGCCGGCCGCCGCTCGCCGCCCGCCGCCGCCTCCGCCTCGCCCTCCGCCCCTTCCGCCGCGGGGCCCGGCCGCCCTCAGCGCCACCGGCCGTCGGACCGCACCATCCCCGCCGGGGCCCCCTGCCCGCCGGGCCGGCTGCCGGGCGCCGGGCTCGCTCTGCGCCGCTGCTGCGCTCCTTCGCCGGCTCCCCCGCCGCGCCGCCCGCTCGCTCGCTCCCGCTGCCTCCTCCTGCTCCTCCTCCGGCAGCGGCAGCGCGGCGCCCCCGCCGCCGCCTCCTCCTCTTCCCCCGCGCTCCCGCTGCTCCGCCGGCCCGGCCGCGCTCGCTCGCTCGCTCTCCCCCTCCCCTTCCTTTCCCTTCCCTTGCCCGCGCCTCGCGCAGCGCCACACGGGGCCCCGCGCAGGCGCACTGCGCCCCGGGGCGCGCGCCGCGGGCTGGCGGGGGCGGGGCGAGAACGCGCACCGCCCTGCGCTGGGGGCGGGAGGCACTGCGCATGCGCGGGGCGGGCGGGGCAGTGGGGGGTGTGAGAAACAGGGGAATGAGAGAATTGGGGTGGGGGGTGTGGGAATCTGGACTGGGATGGGGGATGTGAGAAACGGGGGGATGAGAGAACTGGGGTGGGGGGTGTGGAAATCGGGATAGTGAGAGAACTGGGATGGGAGTGTGAGAAACTGGGAGATGAGAGAATTGGGGTTGAGGTGTGGGAATCGGGGTTGTGAAAGAACTGGGATGGGGATGCGAGAAACTAGGCGATGAGAGGATTGTGAGACAGTGGGAGACACACACACAATGGGGGGTTGTGAGACAACGAAGGGCTCTGAGAGTCTTATTGGGGCGCTGTGAGGATCATTACAGGGGCTCTGAAAATTGTAATGGGGGCTGTGAGATAACGGAGCTGTGAGATATGTAACAGGTTCTGCAAGAATTGTAATGAGAGGCTGTGAGAAAGGTACGGGGGCTCTGGGAGTCATGGCAGGGCTGTGAGAAACAGGGCTGTGAGACTCAATGCTGGGCTGGGCAGTTGTAATGGGGAGCTGTGAGACACAGAACGGGTTGCACTGCAAGGGCAAGGCCCTGCTGGCACAGCTCAAGCTTCACCTAGCCAGGGGCCTCTGCTGACCCCCAAACCTACAGGTCCCCCAAACCCCATAAAGATTCCAAAATCCTGAGCCACAAGCTACCTTCATCCCCAGATGAGCACTCACCCAGCCAGTCACCACTGGGCAGACAAGTAAAAAATGGAGGTGATGGCAGCAAGGGCCCCGCACTGCCCATGGCTCTGGTGTCCGTAATGACTCCAAAGGTCAGAGTAACAAACCACAAGCAGGGCTGCAGGGGGATCACCAAACCCCCATGGCTGCTCCAAATGCTTCCCTCTGCAGAAACAGGGACGATGTGCCACCCTGAGACACTTCCTCCACCAAAGCAGAGTGGCCGTGTTGTCCTGAGGCACTTCCTCCAACAGAAGAGAGACCACGTTCTGTGAAAACCACACACAAGAAATTCCCGCTGTGGGAAGGATTCACCTCTCCTCCCCCACCCCCCGGGATTGGCAGAGCTCATTAATTAACATGGGGTGAAGAAATTGCCCGTTGCCAATATCACCGGTGTCTAGTTGCCTGACATGTCACACCCCAACAGCTCTGCAACACAGAACTAAATATTTTTTAACCCACAAGATCCTCTTTTCCACCAAAACATACCACTGCACTGATAAAACACCTATTTCTATGTCCCAAAAGGAAAATGCCCAGCCAGTTCCCCCTATGAGACTCCGAGCAGCTTGAGATCAGGATAAAACACACACCCACAGCCACGAGTACTGGTGTTTAAAGCCTTCACTGCTTTTATCACAGAGAAAACCCTTATTTCAGTATTTTCCATGGCCAAAGTCTCCTGATGATCTCCTGATGACGTTTTGATATTGATCAAACCCATGTTTTATTTGTCAGAGCTACCTTTTGCCACACAGTCCGGCTGGACACCGTAACCTTCCGGCAACAAGTCCACCTCGCTACTGGTCAAAGTCACCGCACTGTAGTAGCTTAACAAACATGCAAATCTCCTGATTTAATCAGATCTCTGACGCACAAGGACTCGATCTGTGGTGGCCCCGAACCTTATCCCCGACTCCGGTGGCTGCAAGTCCATCCTTTGGCAGCCCAATGCACAGTTTCCCCAAAGATGATGGGCTCTGCCAAACTGGGATCTACTGATTAATTAAAAACCCCAACAACTCCTTGCATGCAAACCATCTATTATTTAAAATGTGTGATGCAGCCATGTGGGCACAAGAAAATGCGATGCCAACACGCTTTACCGGCGCTTCCAGTGTGGAACTGGGCTCTGCTTTCCATTGTACCTGCTGGGAAACCCAAGGAATTGTTTGTACGTATCTCTAACGGGTCTCCATTTGGGAGAGGAAAAACCCAAACCAAAACCACCAAAAAAATCAAACAACTTTTCCATGACAAATTCTCCCCCTCTGATGCAGTGCACTTGCTGCAACTGCAATTCCAACAGTTCTTCCCCCCTGCTGGGGTGGCATCTCCAAGGGACACGAGGAATCAACGCCAGCTCCTAGCTCCTTCCAGGGAATCTCGTGTGGAGTCACTGCTGTCACCCGGCCATCTCACAGGACACACAGGGGCTGGGAGCTGTCACAAACAAAGCCATCGATTCTGTTGACAGGAGAGGGTTGAGACGAGTGCCAGGAGAGTTCCATTTACACAACAGCCAGCTGGAAGAGGAGCACAAAGCTCTGCTGGTGATGCAAAACAAAGCTCTGAACCATCCTGATACTCTTCAAATGCTTTGCAGGGAAACTGTTCCTAGTTGTGACCGCACCAGCGATGCTGCTGTAACCAGATCCCCCCAGTTCAGCCGAAGATTTTAAAGAACACAGATCCAGGCTGGAGACCAGAGCAGGTATAACCCTCCCCTCAGCAGGCCAGAGGGGCTGTGAGGAAGGACCAACACCATCCATGTGGCTGCAGAACAGACACACGTTTGTGCCAGCCCAGTGTCCTGCCATGAGCAACAGCATGATGACTACCCAGGGGCGAGGCACGGATGTACTCCCCTCTGTGTTGCCCTTCCCAGGGGCCAAACAACTGAGGGCAAGGGGGCTTGAGCTGTTCTACATGACCCGATGGCCCTCGGCCTTTGGGATATACACCGCAAGGAACAATTTAAATTACTCCTGGGAGGGTGTAGCTAAGAGCCCGGCTATCTCCGGACATCTCAGCCAACCCCACAGTTAAAACATTTGGATGTTTCTTATCGGTGCTTGGAGAGAATTAAAGTGCCAGGCCATTTATTAGTGAGGGAGCAGGTTATAAACCCATCTCAGCTTGAACACCACGTTCAGGAAAAGCAAGGCAAGAACAGGGTAGATCAAAAGAGAGCCATTAAAGGCGTGAGAAAATGGGGCTGCCATATAAGGAGCTAATAAAGTTAGCAGCTCTCCAGTTTGAAGGAAAAAAAAAAAGGGCAGGAGAAGCAGAAAACATCCTTGAGGTCCACACAGCAGCCTCTCTTTGAGGAGGAAAAACCAATAAATAGAAGCGGGTAGACACAATGCTTCAAAAGGCAGGTTTATCCATTTTCAACACGGTGCCTTTCCCGAGTGGCAGAGCTGCCACGCGTTGCTGAGACTGCTCAAAAAACAAAGATTAGACACTGAGCAAGGACAGCAACCAGGGTTCTGTTTGCTCAGACTTTAACTTCCTACCCTCAGGTCTGGCACAGCAACATCTCTGTGTGTCGTGCTGGGAAAGGGGGATATTACACCTCTCCCTGGCTACATCAGCCGGGATTCACGGGGATCTGAGTGGGAACATGAAGATTATCCCCACCACCAGTGCACAGCCAGTTTCTTTGCTTTTTGTAAAAAAGCAAGAAAAGGGTTTCCCGGCAAAGAGCCCCAAGAAACACACAGAGTGTTCCTTTGTTTGAGCCAGCCACCACCTTGACAAGGTAAAATGTATTTACGTGCCTTCCTTGCTCATTGATTGTATTTATTAAAAGAACACTATGACAGCTGAATATCAAATTCCCAGCTAGGCTTTTATCTCCTTTTTAAGCCAGCCTAAATTATTGGCCTAATTTTATAGCTTACCCATTCTGCTTTATGCTCATTTTTTCCAAGAAAGAATTGGTGCCGTTTGATATTTAGGCCCATTTGTTGTCAAGACAGGCTATCGGCTTAGGGGGTGAAAACACTTGGAGCACAGAGCCGGGTTCTGGAGCCTTAACCAACACAAAGCACAGGATTTATATTAATAAAGCTCTTGATTTCAGTTCTTTCTAAGGGTTAGTGCTCCAAATCTTCCTGATGAGATGACTCTGTGCAGAAAACTCCCTTCATGTTTTTGAAATGCAGAATTTAGTAATCTATTTCCTGATGCTCTTGCCTGTGTTCTTATGCACAGTGCCAGGGATGGGAAGTGCCACAAAATGCCACCATTTTAGCCAGTGGCTTAGCACCAGTCACATCCCACAGCCCAGTATACAGGGGCCTCTGAACTTCAGTTGACATTGAACTCATTTTTATCTCTATATGAAAACACATTGCTGTTTTCAAAATTCCTTCTACAAAGAACCAGAGGTTTCTTCAGCAGCAGAACCCAGTGTGATGGTTGAGCCACACAACCAAAACCTATATGCCAACACAGGACTACAAAAGAGTTTACTCTCACTTATGGTGTGGTAGATATATTAGAAATAACACCTTTTTTTTAGCCTGTTGTCAGGAAAAAAAATAGGAATATCACAGTGCCAGCTTCTGCCCTGCCTCCCCGTGCCCCCAAACTCCTGTACAACCATGTGCCAGAGAGCCGTGTCCGCTCACCTCACAAGGGTTCTCCCCAAACACAGGGCTTTCATCACTAAACACGACTATGGCCTTCCAGGCTGCAAAAAATTACATTATAAGAGAAAAGAAAGAAAACAAATATAAAAAAAGACAATTCTATGTGATTCGATACCCAAATAGGACAACTGCAAAGGATAAATATCCCCTAGGACTAATTAGATCACCAAATCCTATACCTGGCCATTTTTAACATCTATTTCTTGTATTAACTCTATATCCAGATGTGATTTTTACCTGTGTGCAATGCCCAGGGGAAAAAAAAAAAAAACCCTCAGAAATTACACTGAAAATATTACAGGACAAGGCTTTAGCACAAACCCCATAGTCCAAACCCACAAGCTACAGGCTGCTCTTCCCACATTCTGCATTGGACTGAGCAGCACATCCAGCACAAAATAAACACCGAGCAACCATCATCTGAGCTTTGGTTTCATCAAACATCATTTTGATACCACAGCAACATGAGAGTGTTTAAGTGGAGTGACTCCATGTCTGTGAAGTTACCACTCCTTCACTCCAGAGAAAGCACAAAGAGAAATATTTGTGCATCAACACCTGCTGTGCTCTAAAGCCTCTCCTCCAACACGGCATGGGAGAAGTTTCTTGTCTGCCTTAGGCTTTTATTTTCACCTCTACAGATCTCACAGTGCAGCTTTTTAACTCTTTGGGCTAAGACCAAAGCTTGAAAGACCATGGTTTTCTTCTGTATAGAGGAGGAGTGGAGTTTGTATCACTTGTCAGCACTGGAAATTCAGGTTTTGTTTAACTTGGAAATATCATGGATGTAGCTGGAGTAACTCTTCAGGGTGATAAAAGTTCAGCACTCACAAGGCAATTCTCAGCCATTTATCCTCAACTGCCAAAGGAAAGTAATTTAGAGTCCCAAAGGGTGTGCCAGCCTGAAAAATGTGGAATCATCCCAACAGGCAGCTTCTTGCTCCTCTGAACCTCACCGCCAGCAAAGGCCTATGAAGAGTACAAGGTGTATCTCCAAACGAACACAGCCCTAGTGAGGGAATAAAATCCAAATCCCTGTCCACACTGGCTTATTCCAAACAAGGCCTTAGACACAGGAGCTACAGCCACTGTTCACACACCTACCACCGGGAGCAGGGTATGAAATCCGGCTTGGCCACTTCATCCCCACCCTCCACTTCATTTTGGCCAAAAAGAAGGATAAAGTCATAGTTGTGCTAGAAATCCCTGCAGCAAGCAGTCAGTGAAATAATTTCTCCTACGGGGCTCCTCCACGGTTGGATCAGCCAGCCAGTGACATCCATGGAATCCTGGTGTGATATCCTCATTAAGGGTGGCTATCGACCCCCAGCACTCCCTGTGCACTAATGACTGCGGGAAGCTGCGCCTCCAAGTCATGTGTAACCTGGCAGAGACCAGCACCAGCTGCTTTTTAGTACCTTTGCAACACAACAAAAGAAATGACACCCAGTAAAGGAGCGTTTCCCTTCTTCCCGGAAAGTGAGCAGGACTTTGAGGAATGGAGTAATAAACCAGCTGCGTCTCACAGGCGCAAGAGAAAAAAAAACGTAATTCATGGGGACCCTGATGAGCATCAAGACCATTTAAGATGCTCAATGCTCCCTCTGACCTCCACTGCCTTTGCCTGAGCAAAATTAGGAGAAATAGACTATCCCTCATAGGTCTGTAGGCTTGGAGGGAAAGGGGCCCCATAGTTTTGCTCCCTGGAGGCACCCGCTCTCCCCACCCCTTTTGTGTGTGTGTTTTTCTTACCGTGCCACACATCAGCACAATGCTGACAAAGGCTTTGTATGTTTTCTGCCTATGCAGCAGTTCAACACACACAACTCTGGATTTTTTGAAAGGGAAAGGGGGAGGGAGCTGCCCTTTGCTGTACTATTTAATTGCACTGCTTGCTCTTCTGCATGACCACAGGGAAGGGAAAAAGCACCAACATTTAAAAACAGAATCATTTTTAGTAGCCAAAAGGGTAAAACTCAGTCTTCTCACAAGGTACAGTGGAGCTCAGAGTAAAACCTACCAGAGACAAGAAAAAAATTATAAATCACCAGGGTTTCTTCTCTGGAGTTGGATGTGACCCCAGAAAACAGCTCATCCATCCTCATTCGCTGCTGCTACAGTCTCCACATTTGCATACCTGCCAATGCACATTCCAGCACTGAAAAAAAAAGGAGGGAAAGGTCTGGAAAGCTAGACTGTCGGTTTTTCCACCTGCCAGGAGCAGCTCAACGAAGCCTGGGTGGCTGAGCTCCAAGGAGCTGCAAGCAGAGCATGTTACCACCCTTCTGGAGTTCCCATCTCACACGCACATGCGTGATTTGGACAGTGCTGACAAACAACTTCCTTCAAAAATAAGGATGACTAATCCACAGCAGCACCACTTTATTTATTTATTTTAAAGGCCACAAGTCAGAGCTTTTTCCAGAAGCATCAGCCTTTGTGAACCATCAAGCAGTGGGAATAGGAAGCCCTGGGACCCACTCATGCTCTGCAGACAGAAGTAACCACAGGAACACTGCGGATTTGTGTGGCCTGTGTGTGACACACGCAGACATAGCTGGAACCTTGTCCCTCATGCTTCTGGAAAAGCCAGATCCCACTGCCTGGGTGACTCCTAGATCCCTGCTTGGTTTGTAGGGATCTGCTGAGGAGAGGGGTTACATAAACAATATATTGTTTCCCTTGGAAACAAACAAACAAACAAAACAAAACAAAAACAAAACAAACAAAAAAAAAAAAAAAAAAAGAAAAAAAGAAAAAGAAAAAACCCAAACCAAAACAACTGAGAAAAAAAAATAAGGCATGAAACAGCTTTAAGCCATAACTGCAACATCCCCCTGAGTGAGCGGAAGTGCTGCAAAAAAACAAGGTGCAGGGATTTGGGATCAAAGCACAGCACCTCAATCGCTCCGCTGGCCCAGTACCCCCAGCAAGGTCACTCTGGCTCACAGGGACAAACATCAGTGCTCCAGTGCAAAGCTGTGGTGGAACCGCAGTGCAGGCAGCACTGCAGGAGGTCACTTAGGGACTGCAAAAAGGGAATGGATTAAAAAAACAACAACAAAAAAAAATCCATAAGCAGATGTTTACTGACATGCAGCAAATCCACAGCTCGGCTCTGGAGAGCTGCGCGGTTGGAGGGAGAAGAGCCCAGTTCCCAGGACACAGCAAACACTCTGCATCCACAGATTTAGGTTACAGCTTTTAGCCAGCCCCACACCCCACCCCACCCCCCCCTACCCACCACCCCCCACCAAAATAAAAAAAACAAACAACCAAATCTGTAATCTTTTTAAGCACTCAGAAATTGAGGTTTGCCACCGAGGTGATTTTGTGTGGTGGCACCATTAAATACTTACCCACCTCACAGCCAAGGGCTGCACAATCTGAAATTTGTGAGTGTTTGTAAATGATTTGGAAAGCTTTCCAAGGAAGGTGCTGTATGATTGTAAATCCTTCCCGTTATTAATAAAAGGGAGCTATTGTTGCAGCTCTAATCAAGCCTTGTCTCCAGCTGGGCAATTTTAAAACACAATTCCAAACACACACAGGAAGAAAATAAAAGATCATGAGGAAGCTTCGGGGGAAAAAACCAAAACAAAACAAAAACAGTGAAGGAGAAATGGGAGGGGGGAACAAAAATAAAAAATAATACTCCTGCTATTTAAAATGAATTCCGAGCAGAAGCATGCTGGAGCAGGGGGGGAATCCCCCCTCCCACCGCCTGGGAAAGGTCACTTATGCCGCCGGTGCCATGGCCACGCCGGAGCAGGGCTGCGGCGCTTCCAGCCCTGCCTCATCCATCTCCATCAGCGACAGCTCTGCTTTCCATTTATTTAGGAAAAAAAATAAAAAATAAAAAAAACCTCCAAGCTGCAAACACCTCCCAGCGCTCTGTTTTCAAGGCTGGGGGAACGGAGCAAGGGGGAGCGGCTTGGAATGAGGCTCCCAGCCAGGGAGAGGTGGCGCATCCTCCTCCTCCTCCTCCTGCCCGGCGCTGCGGCAAAGGCGCCGCAGTGGGGGCTCCCCGCCCCCGTGGAAACTTCTGGAATAAGCAGCCAAGCTGGAGAGAGGGGAGAAACCCTGATACCCGCAGAGGGGAGAGGAAAAAACCCTATGTACTAAAAGGATTGCACAAGGCCGGGGAAAAATAAAGAGGTCTCTGTGTAAGTGAAGCCCCCGAGCGGCTCTGCCAGCCCCGGCTCGTGGGGTGGTGCAGCCGCCTCGGCTCGAAACAAAACGCCCCAACAAAGCATACTTTAAAAAAAAAAAAAAAAAAAAAAAAAGAGAGAGAGAAAATGGTGGCGTTTGTAGCGCGAGATGGTGGGATAAAAGAGCTGATCCCTCCTCCTGGATCTACAGCAAAGCCGGCCATTTCAGTTCAATTTATCCATTTTTTGTGCAATGAATTGTCTGATCCGGACCATTCGGCTGCATTTGCAGCTTCACTTACTGCGGTTTGGTTTTGTTGTGTTTTTTTCCTTTTTGTTTCTTTTTCAGTGTTTGTTTTGGTTTTGTTTTTTTCTGGGTGTATTTTTTCCTCTTTTTCATTAAAAAATAATCCTTCCCAAATCTCTCAAGGAAAATCTACATCTCTGTGGAACAAATAAAACATTCAGGCACAAACTTCCATCATGGACTGTAAAAAAACAGATGGGTTGGTTTTTGTTATTTTTTCTTCTTTTTTATTTTTTGATGGCATTTTTTCTCCTGCTTTTAGGATACATTGTAGTAGGAAACCAATGGAGGAAAACAAAGGTAATATATATATATATATATATATAAAAATCAAAGATATATATGGGCCAAAGTTACAGTGATTATATATAATTAAATTATAGTTTTAGGTGTGTAGCTTATTTTATATTTTAAGTAGTTCCTGGCAAAAGGTCATATATAAAAAATATTAAATATATAGCAGTATTTATATATTTATATTTAATAAATATATACAAATTTTTCTGTATCCGTAGAAATAAAAGATCATTAAAAGATCATCTGTATGGGCCTAAATCTGCAATTCTATGGGGAAAAAAAAAAAAAAAAAAAAAAAAAAAGCAGTATTTTTAGGTACGTAGCTTTTAAGAAATAAGAGGCAATGTTATAGAGACTATCACCACTGCTGCAGGAAAAAAAGATAAGGCAACATTAAAGGAATATTTAAAACAAAACAAACAAACAAACAAAAAAACCCGAAAAAACCGAAAAAACTGTGGTACCTTGGCTACAGCCTCCAACAACGAGCATGTGGATGTTACGGGATTTGGGGTTGGGGGGGGGGGGTTAATGGTATTAGAACGTCTGATCACACCAATATATGATTTTAATTTTGCGAATGGCGGGCGAGCTGTCGTGGGCAGCAGGCGAGCAGTGATGGCTTCTTCCCATACCACTCCGGCTCCGATCATAAATCAATCCTCGGGCGTTTGGGACTGGTTTCTTGTGGGTTTGTTTTTGTTTTTTTTTTTTTTTTTAAGTTTAGTTTAGGTTTTTTTCTCTAAGCACTTTTGGGGATTTTCCATGAGGAGACCGGGAGATGGCGGCTTCAACCCCTGCGAAGGAGAAAAGCGCTGGAAAAGCAGAGAATTTAGGCATAAAACTACCCACCATGGGGGTGCCTATGCTAATAATGAAGGGTAGGGTGGGGGTCGTGTGGAAAGCGCAATTCTTGCCCAAAACTCCTCAGCTGTGAGGGGGAAAAAAAACAAAACAAACATTTAAGGGCTAACACTGGGGGAGCAGGGGGGCTGAAGTGAGGGGAGAAGACCGGGAGCTCGTCCATGGCCGAATGAAAATGCGCATTTCCGGCCATTTTCGCATCCTTTCGCAAAGGCGGCGAGGAGAAAAGGGTAGCAGGGAGGGAGAAGAAGGTCAGGTTTCACCCGCAGCGCTTTCTCCGCCCGCCCGGAGGGGATTCACACAGGATCAGAGCCCCTCCGCCGTGCCCATGCCGTTCCGGCCACGCAGCCGCTGCTGGCCTCTCTCTCCCCCGCCCTCCGCCTGCCGCCATTTTGTCGCCTCCGTGCCGCTCCCGCGGCCCCGCCGGGCGGCCATTTTGTGAAGCGAGCGCGGGGGGCCGCGCCTCCGGGGCCGTGAGGGGGCAGGTCCGGCCGGCGCCGCCTTTTGTCAACCCAAACCTTCCGTTTCCTCCTTATTTTCTCTTTTTTCTTCAGGAATTTGTCTTTTTCCTCTCGAAACTCTTTGTCCTTATCTCCCCGTCTAGAGCCCGATCGCTTCAGTAAAAAAAGCCCGAATAAACAAAACAAAAAACAAACCCCATACTCAGACAAAGCAATCCAATATAAGTGAGATTAAAGCATACTCCACAGTTTGGCTGTGCGGAAGAGTTTAGCCGCACGGAGAATTAAGGAGTATATTAATATATTATATATATTTATTCCCCATCCTTCTTCACTTTTTTTCCCCCAGTGATAAATCCTTGGGGTCAATAATCCACCCTGACGAAGGGGATAACCTCTTTGATAAATATCCGTGTTTTTATTTCAATAAAACACCTCGCTCACACTGCTTTATTGGACATTCCAGCAGAGTAAATATATACCTTAAACCATTCGAAGCCAAATCTGGGTGGATATTGGTAATTTTCAGGAAATAGGGCTGCAGGATGCTGTAATCACTGAAACGATGAAGGAAATCTGGGATACAAAATAGCAAAATCCTGCTCGCAGGTATGTGCTGTGCATCTTTTCAGAAATAGGGTGGGATGGGCTTTGGATGCTTTATTTTATAAAGAAGCCAGTGTAGCACACTCAGCCTGGTAACGCGCTTGCGCACTCACCTCATCCCTTTCCACTCATGCTATCAAAATCAATGTGTTTTAAAACTACATTGTGGCAGTGGGTGTTTCAGTTTTGCCAGGAAAGCTGGGGGGAAAGGAGAATATTAGCATACAGCTTTTTTTTTTTTTTTTTTTTTCCTTTTGTTTGGTTTTTGCTGGGTTTTTTTGGTTTTGGGTTTTTTTTTTGTTTTGTTTTTTTGTTTTGTTTTGTTTTTTGTTTTTTTGTTGTTGTTGGTTGGGGTTTTTAATATTTATCCCACCTGTGCTGCATGAGCTGGACAAATCCAGGCTTGGGCTGTTCCTGGTGTAATCCCTGCTGGTTTTTGCCTCTCCCAGAATCATCAGGATCAGACGGCTTTTCATTTAAGAAATGTAATTTTTTTAGACTGTATCAAAGGAAAGTGCAGAAAATAGGTCTGAATGCTCTGTGGGGAAGAACAATGCAGCAGGGAGCTGGCTGGGATGTGACTGCCATTAACCTGGGATCCAAAGGAAAAACGCAGTTTTCCTGCAGCTCTTTCTATCTTACTTGAGAAAAACCATCACCAGCACCCAGCTTTGTTCCCAGCACCTTTCCAACTCCTTTATCATCCCACTTTCCTTGCACCATACTACAAATCTTCCATTTTCCAACGAAACTGCAAAAAGGGTTTTTTTCACGAAGCAAGCCTTTAACCACTGATTTAAAATGAGTACAGCTGTGCCTGGTAGCAGCTTCTTCAATTTAAAACCTCTTTTAAAAAGTCAGGCAGTCCTTTGAGTTGTAAAAAGATAACCTTTAGGCTTTTTTTATGGCATGCACCGTTGTACTCCTGGGAGCCAAGTTGGCCTTGCAGCAGAGCGAGAGATCAGATGCCTTCGCTGGGAAAGCCCGAGGAAATTTTATCCGCGAGCCGCACCCAGCCTGAAGTGAGGAAATATTTGCATTTGCTGCTCCTTGGAAGGCAGCCAGATCCTTCCCGCTCTCCTCAGCCTGCCAAGAGGGATTGCAAGAGCTGATGGGCGTATTGCAGCAGCCAAGGGAAGGGCTGGAGCCATTCGGAGCGCTGCGATCCTCTCTGCCCTTTGGCACTGCCACAGGGACAAGAGGAGGGACTTGGAGTGGGTTTTACGCCTAGGTAGTCCCAGGGGTCTCCACAAGGCTTTGGAGCCCAGCCCCGCAAAATGTTATTTTTCCAGGCAGGACGTGTGGTTGGTTTATTTTTGCCGACCTGGGTGCTTGCAGAAGTGCTCATGATGGGGTGAGGAGCCCAAGGACAGGCTGAGCCATTGTAGCTGATTAGAGTTTGCTCTGCAGCAGGACAGGATCCAGCTCCTGCAGCCTCACCCCTGCAGGATCTCCTGCATGTGGCTCAAAATTCCTCGAGCTCCTCCCAAGGGAAAACATGGGGCTGTGCTTTTCAGGCAAAGCAATGCTCCCCGCACCTCCACTCCTAGTGCTTCTCTCTTTATCCAGGAAGAAGAATGGCTTGCATCAGACTTTTACCTGTGCCATGCATCCCTGTCCCTTGTCACTCTCCACTCCTGAAAAATCATGCTGAATCTGACCACACCACATCCCTTCACCACGCTGCCAAACTCCCCAGCAGTGCCTTTCCTTTCTCCTTGCTTTCCAGGACCTTCTCCAAGGCTGCCTGTAAATAAAAGCATTTCCCTGCCTATATCTGGCCAAAGATTCGGCAGTCCCAGTGCCAACAGCCCATCCTGGAAGGCTCCAAGGAAGAAATACCCAACTCCATCCCATCATTCCTCCATGGAAGGGTAGTGAAGCTTGCAATAACACATCTGAAACACCACTCAGCATTGTACTTCCATCCTGCCTAAAAACCTTGAGTGAAAAAATATCCATATTGCAAAAAGCAAGCAGCCCTTTGCCATCTGGGTCTTCTTTTTCCTGCTTCCTTTGGCCACTGTCACATTTCTTAGCATCATTTTGATGCCAGATTTTCCTCACAGTGCAAGAAGCTTTGGAAAGTGAGAACTGACTTGGAGCACAGGAATTCCTTGGCATGGGACAAAGAGTTCCCACCCAACTGGACCCAAAGCCACCAACTTACGTGACCAAGACAGACCACAACTTATTTATAAATATGTTTAAAGCAAGTTATGACCTGATTGATGGCCTGGAGAGGTGCTCGTTAACAAACACTGAATAATCAGCTTTGTAGACAGGGACGAGTCATCAGGAAATAGCTATTGATGTGACTAATTAACCATCATTAACCCCTTCACTTATAAACACCGCACACGCTGGAGATGTTGTACGTGATCCAGGAGCTGCTGGTCTGGTGGTTGTTTTCTTTGTTTACAGTTCCTATTTTCCATCAGGAAAGCATTAAACATCATCTCACATGTTCTTTCTATTTTCTGCTCTCGATTTGTGGCTCTTTAAACACTTTCGGTTAAAAAGAAAGTTAAAAAGCACTAAGCACTGGCAACATCGGTTGCGCAGATGTTGGGCATGCAGAGAAATGGTCTAATTTCTGCTGGTGTGAGGCCTGGACTGAGAGGAGATCAAAAAACTTCCACTGGCAGAGTGATATAATCTCGGATAACATACAGAAAGCAGGCTGTCCGTCTTTCCCAGCGTCCCGGCCCGGCGGGATGCTTTTAGCTGAAGTTTTGCTGCCTGATGGAGGAACCTGTGCTCCGGCTGCCCTCTGCTGGCTCCGGGATAGATAGCAAGAAAAACCCCAAACGACGCCAAAACCCCTTTTATTAACACCGTGTAACATCGCCAGATGCCATGTCCACCCCAAAAACAACACCCGGGTGCTGCTCCCTCGGGTGACAGCAGCATCTGCCACATTGCTACACCCTAAAATCAACTGTTATGGACCTGAGTGGCCCGACTCTTGCCACACCTAAAAAATCCAAAACCAGCTTTTTCCTTATTTTTAAACTTGGATTTGATAGATTTGGAATGCAGGGTGGATGGAAAGGAATTAGAGTTTTTAAACTAGGGGTTTAATTTAAGTGTGAGTAACTAAATCAGTTCCTGCTCTTCACAGAGAGAGAAACATTTCAGTGAAACCCCAAGGAAGCTCGAGAAGAAAGAAACACCACCCAAGAAAACCAAACTGGCCTTGAAAAAAACAGTTTAAAAAAAGAAATAAGGAATAAAATCTCTACTCCTCGTTGCTGCTCTGTCAGGGCATTTTATATTCATCATGAGTGCTGGCACATATCCACAATAAATCCACAATTATCCACCTCCCCCAGGTCAGGGTCATTTTGGTGATGAAAACCCAGTTCTGCAGTAATTAGGGGGTGCTCCAGACAGGCAGGGTCAGCCATGGGGCACATCCCACTAGGGGCACTCCCTTTTTGGTGCCTGGCATTGGAAGAGGTTGACGAGTTGCAGGGTCTCAGCAGGATGACTCGTTGCGCCAGCGGACGTGGCAAGACTTGCAGAGGAGGTGGTCATCCAAGGGGTAGCACCCATTCTCTGTTATCTCTGGCGACAGTGGCATCCTGCAGCTCTAGGGGCAGGAGAGGAAAAGGAAGCCACCTTTTAATGGTCCCTGTGTTACATCTTATTTTCCCTGAAAAACCACTAGCACTCCAAAAAAGCGACAAACTACATCAAAAGTGTACAAAGCTCAAGTTCTCCAAACACATCATCATCATCACCACCACCCAATTTATTTATTTTCCCCCCTCCTTCTTACTTAGTAAGGTAAACTGGGAGCTAAAAAACAGCTGCGGGTGCTGCCATCCGTGTGTCCATATTCAGCTAAGGCTCAGTGCCACCCCCTTGGCTTTGGGGGCACTTTTGGGGGCCATACCTCGCAGCAGTAGCAGCTCTCGTGGAAGCTGCGTCCCAGGCACTCAATCTTGTAGGTGTCCTTGTCCTCATGGGGGACAATGGGGCGCTCGCAGGCGCTGCACACTGCGGCGTATTTCCTGATGGGAGCAAACAGGAGCGGTGTGAGCCTTGCAGGGTGACGGGGACAAGCCAAACCCAACTCCCAGTGTGAGAGACAATCCCCAATTGCCAACCTGTAGAAATCAGGCACGCAGTACACGTCACCCTGCTCATCCACAGTGAAGCTCTCGGTGCCAATGGCCCGGCCGCAGGCAGCGCAGGAGAAGCAGCTGGGGTGGTAGCCCTTGCCCAGGGCACGGACGATGTGCTCCGTGATCAGCTCCTGGCACTTGGCACATTTCTCCAGTGTGGCCTGGAATTTAGGGAACACGTGTCATGAGACACCAGCCTACACCCCAAGGGATGTTCCGAGGGTGCCCTTTTTCCCTGAAGGAGGACAGGTACCTGAAAGCAGGTGTCACACGTGGGGCACCCATCTCTCTGAAAGTAGCGCTGCCCAGCCAGGAGTCGGTGACACGTGCGGCAGGTGAAGCAGTCAGGGTGGTACTGCTTCTGCATTGCCTCCACTGTTGGCTCCCGCGGCCCCAGCGCTTTGTGGCAGAAGGCACAGATGTCTGCAAGAAGCAGGGAGAGCAGTTGAGAGCTGCATGCCTCAGTTTCCCTAAGTGGGGATGAGCCCAGGCACTGCTGGGTTTCCCCTTACCTCTGGAGCTGTCCCTCTCTGGGTACCCATTCACATCCTGCCACTGCTGCTTGCGTGCTTGCTCCTGACAAAATGTGGGCGGCTTCAATTCAGCAGGGAAGGTGGAAGGGGCCTGGCAAGTGGGGAAGGGCAAAACCATGTTAGTTATACCCCTGCAGGTGGGGAAACTGAGGCACTGGGGGGATTGCACTCTGTTATCCTCACCTGGAGGGTGGCAGGTGCTGCAAGGTCCAGTTGTTGCAGTGCCAGACCCAGTGCCTCCTCAGACAAGGGCTGGGGCAGTTCAGAAAGGGGAAGAACTGGTGGGGATGAAGATACAGAGGCCACTGGGTGGGTTTCTGCAGCAACAGACAGATGTGGGGAGTTTAGGGGATCAATAACATCCAATACCACCCCATCACAATAAAGCCCTATCACAATAACACCCCAACAGCTTTGCAGCAGTGCACACTGACCTCCCCAAAAGCAAACGCAAGAAGGGACAAACAGCACCGATAAGCGCCCGCCAATGGAGAGCAAACACAGCCCGTCCCCAGGAGCCGGATCCATGCCAGGATGGGTGCAGGCATTTGGGGAATAACCCCACAAAAAATACCCCCACATCCCCTTCCACACATGCATACTTTAGCAAAGCATCTCCACAGCCTCCTCAGCCCCAGCACTATCCTTCCACACTGCTCACAGCCCCCCATGGACACCCCTCACCTCCGCTGGGCAACGTGGGCACTGACAGCAGCATCTGGGGGTGATGGGTGCCAGGGACCTTAGCACCATCTGGCTGTAGCTCCTGTTGGGTTTTCTCCTTGGTGGCCACGTCCCTCCGTGGTGGCACAAGGGTGATGAAGATGGACGAAGCAATTCTCTTCTCTGCTTTCCTCGGCAACATTGCTGAAGGGCCAGATTGGGGGATTGATTGTAGGGAAAATAGGAAAGAAAGAGAGTAAAACTTGCAGGCACACTGGCAGCTCCTGCAGCCGTGTTGCCCTTCGGCATCAACCCCCCTCCCTCCTCCCGGAAAGGGAGAAGGAACGAACGTCCCCGTCTCGCGTCATAGCAATAAATGGTCTCATGCCTAGGAGGACATAGGGTTCAGAGTCCTGGTGAGGCAGCAGCTGATATCTTCCATTTTCACACTTCTGTGGCCAAATCCCACCTTTTCATAAGCATTTGAATCCCTGTATTTCCTCTTATTGCTCCCACCCACCTGGGATTAAACTTCCCATGGGCAGCAGGAAATACCCACCTTTCCTTCTAAAAAACAGGGCTGCAACAGGATTTTGCTTTTGCAACCCCTTTTTTGGAATCTTTCTATATCCCCATTCCCTCCCTCCTTGTCCCCATTTTCCTACCAATCACTTCCAGCTCTGCACATCCCTCCTTTTATTTTTCGAAGTAGGAAAACTGGGGCACAGTTCTGTGAATCACCATGTCCCCAACACTGACACCATCCCCTGAGTAGCACCTGGCAGCACAGGCAGGAGGCACCCAACCCCGAGAAACCCTGCTCAGGAAGGAAAAGGGCTGTTTATCCAGCTTCCCAAGGGGAAAAGCAGCTGGGGCGAAGCTTCCCCTTCCCAAATGGAATGGTTTGGCAGGGGAGAGAACCCTGAGGCTTTATTCAGGGTGCCCAGGTGGTGAAGCGGGATTCATCCCTGAGGTGAATCGGCAGCTTGAAAAATACCTGTGTGATGAGTTCCTGGTCTCATGCAGCTCTGCTCCCCCAAAATGCCACTCATGGAGGTCAGCACATCCTTTTAGGGGCAGACAAGACTCCCCGAGGTGGGGGAAAAGCTTAGCGAAGTTCCTGCCGGTGACTTCAGCCTCTGACTCAAGCAGGGAAGGGATTAAAGAGGAAAAAGAGCCCCGAACACTTCGCTCCCTCTTTCCTTCCCTCCCTCTCCTCCGGCTACCGGCGGTACCAGCCTTCGCCCAGCTCCTCACTTGCCAGAGCCACCACTTGTCCTCCTCCCCAGCAGAACTGCAGAAAACTGGAGGGAAAAAGAAAATAATAGAAGAAAAAAAAAAAAAAAAAAAAAAAAAAAAAAGAAAAAAAAGCCCTCCAGGGTTAATGGGAACCATGTGCTCATCGCATTCCTCTTTGTGCCGGGGCTGACGGAATCCCGAATCCCGGCGGCCCCGTGGCAGCACCCCCCAGATCCCTCCCAGCCGAGGGGGGTGCATTAATGGGGGACCCCCCTCCCCTTGGTTTGGGGTGACCGAGGCTACACTGGAAAGGAACCCCCCTGATTTCCCTAAAATCTCCTGAGATGGGAGCTCAGGTGGGATTGATGGGGATAGGGCCACTTGTGGGTTATCCCCACAACCTCCAAAACTGGGATGGGACACAGCCCTCTAGAGCTGTACCTCAACTCTGCTCCTGCACCAGGGACCTCTCAGAGGGTGCTCCGAGGATGCCCAAGGAAAAAGGGATGGGGGTACACAACGCCTGGTGTCTCTTCTCCTCCCACCCTGAGTGGTCCCACTGTCCTCTTGTCACTCACCTGGGGGAAGGGGGGGAGCCTTGCAGCCCCCCCGGCATCCCTTGTGTCCCACCGTGCAGCCCCACAGCTCCCTGTCCCTGCCTGGCAGTGCCCCTATGGGGCAGTGGCCCCGACGTGTCCCCCTGCCTGTGAGCCCCCCATCCCCTCCCCGGGAGGGGCTCTTGGTCCCCTTGTCTCATCTCAGGATGATTGCTGTCCTTATCCCATCACGTGTGGGCTCCCGTGTCCTCTCTTGGGGGAAGGGGAGGGTCCCAATCCCACACCTGGGGTGGTCCCTACCTCCCTACCTGAGGGTGGCCCCTGTCCCCTACCTGGGGGGGGTGGTACCTTGCAGACGAGGCTCCCTGCCCGGGGGCGGCGGGGTGTCGCCTGCCCGGAGGTGGTCCTGCAGCCCCTCGGGATGTGACCCCGTCCCTGTCCCTGTCCCCTACCTGGGGAGCCGGTGCGGGTCCCTCCGTGCGCTCTGCGGGCGCGGCGGGGGCAGCGGGAAGGCAGAGCCGCCCGGCATCACCGCCCCTTCCTCCCTCCTCCTCCTCCTCTTCCACCTCCCTTCCTCCTCCCCCCTGCCTGCCCCACAGCCCCGGGCGGAGGAAGAGGGGGACACATGCCCTTAGGGTGCCCCATTCACCCCCCGACTGTCCCACGCTCCCCAAAGTGCTGCATGGGTGCCCCGTCTCTCCCCAGGGTGCTCCATCTACCCCAGGGGACCCTCATATGCTCTGGGATTACCCCTCCCAGATTTTTCCCATGGACCCCCTGAGAGTCCCACACACCCTCAGGGCACCCAACCCCAAGGGGTGCCCCGTGAGCGCCCCCATCTGTGCCCCCCTAGAGCCCCAGCATGCTCATATAGAGCCCCTTGTGCCTCAAAGTTCCCCCGACCCCCTCCTGCCCCCCGCATTGGCAGCCAGAACCCCCCCTCCCCAAACTGCACCCCACCTTCACAGGGCCTGTTGCCCCCGGCACAGCACAGCAGGCTGCAGTCAGGGGGAAACTGAGGCACAGAGGCACTTCCCGGCCAGATGATCACCCCACTCCGTGCCTCAGTTTCCCTTCCCAAGGAGGAATTCTACCCACCTCCCTCAAAAAGCTGCACTGCCGTCATCCTAAGTGCCTTTCCAGCACGATGGGACCCCAGCTTGTTCTAGTCATGGATTTAGCTGGAAAATACTTTATTTTCTGAGATTTATAACCCCCTGGAGGCCCCTGACAGTGTGACCCTGCAGCCAGTAAGGATGGGACATCCATCAGTATCCCACAATCCCACTGGGACCAGAGAACAAACCCCAGTTGTGCTGTCCCAGAAAAACAGGGGCAACTGAGTCTTCCCCCCAACCTCCTCCATCCCATGGGATGGGGTTGGATGCTTTCCAGGAGCCCTTTTTTCCTTAGTCCCCATGGGGGATCTGTGAAGGGGGATTCTGGGCGTGCCCAGCGAAGGCACCCTGAGTCTCTGCTGAGGTCTGGTTACACCCCGCGGCTCATCGGGACGTCTCCTCCGATCTGGGTCCCGTCTCCTCCGATCTGGGTCCCGACAAACTATCCAAGCGAGGCTGCTGGGCAAAATCCTGTGGGGAACGAAAAGAGAGAAGCCGAAAGGGCTCTCACCGTGACCTCGGGGCTGCCGCCAGCCCCCCCGGCCCGCGTCGCGGCAGGGACGTGTCCCCCCCGTCACCTGTCTCCAGCAGGACTCCAGCAGGACCCCGGAGTGGAGCAGGCACCAGAGCTCCCCCAGCAGCGACACGAAGACGTGCAGGATGTCGGTCCATCGGCCCACGGTGAGGAGGAGAATGAAGAGGCCGCCCATCCGCACCAGCACGGTCCGGAACACCAAACCCCTGCCCGTGCTCTGCCGGGACTCCTCTGCGAGGACAACGGCATTGGGGAGCCACCACGAGGACACTGCCACCTCCGCAGCCCCACAATGGGGACACCAAGCACAGGGTGGCTCCATGTATAGCCCATGTAGCCCGTGTACACCTCCAGTACATCCCATGTACCCCCAGCACATCCAATGTACTCTCCATACACCCCCAGTACCCTCTACGTACACCCGGGATATATACACATACACCCCCTACAGACCCCCAGGACGCCTCATATGGGCCCTATACACCCTCAGCATGTACTATATATACCACCTACACAGCCTAAGGACACCCTATGTGCCCCCTGCACACTCCAGTACACCCCATATACTCCACATTCAATCCCACAGCCCCAGGTAGCCTCCAGCGACCCCAAACACCCCGAGTATATCCCACATGCCCCCCAGAACCCCCTGTAGTGGGCCAGCCCCCCACCCACCCTGCATGTAGACGACCAGCAGGGTGTAGCAGATGGTCAGCGGGGTCCAGAAGCGCACGGCCTCGCCCGTGGAGAGGAAGTCGCGGTTGATGAGCTCCACAGCGGCCAGGTCGGCCACGGCGAAGGTGAGGGCCAGGGCGTTGCGCAGCAGGCGCGGGATGCCGTGCCCCGCGGCCAGCAGCAGGATGCAGACGCCGCAGTAGCGCGCCCGGCTGTGCAGCTCGTACAGGCTGCAGACGTGCCGGGCCAGGCGCCGGGCGTGCAGCGCCAGCAGCCCCGCCAGCCCCGCCGCCAGCGCCAGGTTCCAGCTGCGGTGCGGAGCCCCCTCCAGCAGGAAGCTGAGGCCGCAGGACACCCCGCAGCCCAGGGAGTACTGGCACAGCAGGTAGAGCTGGCTGCTGTGGGCACCCTGCAAAGCAGCAGGCAATTCAGGGCATCGGTGAGGCTGGGAAAGACCTCCAAAATCAAGGAGCCCAACCGTTCCCCTCTAAACATCTCCCCAAGTGCCTCATCCAAACACTGATTGAACCCTTCCCAGGACGATGACTCCAGCACTGCCCCAGGCAGCCTGGGCCAGTGCCCGAGCACCCTTGCCATGAAGGATTTTTCCCAATATCCAATCTAAACCTCCTCTGGCTCAGCTTGAGGCCATTTCTGCTCATCCTGTTCCTTGTTCCCTGGGAGCAGACCCCGATCCCCCAGCTGTCCCCTCCTGTCAGGGAGTTATGCAGGGCCAGAAGGGCCCCCCTGAGCCTCCTTTTCTCCAGGCTGAGCCCCTTTCCCAGCTCCCTCAGCCTCTCCTGGTGCTCCAGCCCCTTCCCAGCTCCATTCCCATCTCTGGACACACTCCAGCCCCTCAGTGTCCTCACCACAGAGGTCCCAGAACTGCCTCTGAACAGGAGGTGTCCCAGCAGTGCCACCACAGGGGACAAGCAGTGCCTTGAGCAGGTGCCCATACTGGGACCAGCCAGAGACCATCAGCCTCTTGCCCACCTGCAGACACCTGGCTGAGGAGCAAAGGGACACATGACCCCCTCCACACCACAGCCCCTCCATTCCCTGTGGATGCAGAACAAATCCCCAGTTTCCCAGCTCCATCCACACCCCACCGTGCCTCAGTTTCCCCCATGCCATCTCACCTTGCCAAGGGAGAGGATGGTGGAGACGGCTCGCAGGGAGAACTCCAGCACCACCAGCGCAGCCACACGGGAGCCCACCAGGGCCAGGACACCGGTCAGCACCAGCACGTGCAGCGGCTCCAGCAGCGGCCGCCGCGCCGCCATCGCCTCCTTCTCCGCCTGCCTCTCCGGGTTGCTGGGGACAGCAGGGGGGAATGCTGAGCCAGGGGGCTGTCACCCAAAATGGGGTGACAAGCCTTAATGACATCCCTCTGTGCTTTGCAGCAGAGGCTGAAGCCTCTGCCCCACACCCCTGGGTGCCAAGAGCCACCGCCCAACAGCAGATCCCAAAATCAGATCTCCAAAACCAACCTCCCCCCAGAGGGGATGAAGGGTTGGTGCTTACTTCACGCACTGGATGTAGAGATAAACCTTCAGGAGGCTGCAGAGCACCGAGACAGCACAAGCACCCACCAGCCCTGCAGGGAAAGGCAGCAGTGGGTCACTGGTGTCACCTAGGCTGGCCCCAGGCTGATCCCAGGCCACCCTCGGGGAAATCTCACCTTGCAGGAGTGCATTCAGCAGTGCCCAGCCCCACGCCAGCCCGGGCAACGGCGGGAGCCAGGACCCCAGGGAAAACATTTTCGATGGATAGAAGCCACAGTGTAGCCAGGCCTCGGCTCCAAGGTCCGCGGGGCGGAGGCGGGGAGTGGCCCCCCGGGCTAGTAAATCATTATTGGGGCAGGCCAGGGCAGCTGGAGCCCCGGCAGGAGGAGGTGAGCTCCAGCTGCCCCGTGGAAGTGAAAATTAGGAGAAGAGGGATGTGATGCACACGGAGGGGCTCAGGGACCGCCAGCACCTTTAACCTCCCCCCACCGCGGCATTGCCATTCTCCTCTCCACCCTGAGGGATCGCAGCATTTCAGAGCCTGCCCCTCATCTGCACCACCCCAAAGACCCCAAGACAACATCAAAAAATAGAAAAACCTCTTTATTAACATCGGTGGTGGTGGCAGGAGTGTGTCCTACAGCCCTGGGGGCTGCTGGTGCTGAACCATGTTCCTGAGCTTGTCCCAAAAGAAGAGGCTGAGGACAGTGTGGGGGCCGAGGCGGAGGTAGACAGCGCCGATGCCCTTGTACAAGCCCAGCAGCCCCTCTCTGCTGGAGATTTGCAGGATACAATCCAAAAAACCTCGGTAGAGCTTGCCCTGGGGAGAGAGGAGCCAGCTGTGCACCCCTGCCAGATGCAATCCTGGGAAAAGCCATGTGTCCTCTGTGCCGTATCCAGAATGGCCTTACTGTGCCGTCGGCATCCACCGGCTGGTTGTAGAGACGGGTGCTGATCACGTCAAAAGGTGTCATTGCCACAGCCACAGCCACACCGCTCACCATGCCCCCCGCCAGCACTGCCGCCCAGCTGCCCTTCCTGAACCACTGCGGGAAGCGCCGGCATCAGCTCTTCCCAACAGCAAAAGGGAGCACGGGGGGCCGGTGGCAGCCGGACCTGGCACACCTCCCGCTCACCTGGCGCTCGGAGACCCAGTCCTTGGCGGAGGCGAAGGTGGCGAGCTGCACGGCCGAGCCCACGGCCACGCGGGGCACGGCGCCTGTCACCCCCCGCCACAGCCCCACCACTCCGTGCTGCTGGTAGATGCTCTTGAAAGCACCGGAGATGCTCTGGGGAAGAGAGGAAATTGAGGAAAAAGAGTAAAAAGGGAATGGTGCATCTCACCTGGCCAAAACTTCCCACCCCTGTTGGTCATTGGTGACACGAAGCCACTACTGGCTTGGGAGAGATCTCAGGGGATCTGGATTCTCCGGATTCGGTATCACAGCCCCACGTGCCTGTCACACCCCCTCTGTTCTCACACTGTTATTTATAGAATCATTACGGGGCCAAGCGGCCAAACAACAGCTTTAAATTCCTGCTGACTAAAATAGCATCGTCCCTGCTGGGGCCCGGAGCGTGCATGGACAAGGTGCCACCAAATCCTCTGTGTCCCCCCACCCCACCTCTGTCCCCACTCACCTCATGGTTGTGCTGGTGGCCCACGGCCATGGCCGACAGTGTCTGAGCTTGGAGGTGGGTCTTGACCTTGGGAGGGACAACGCCAGGTGACAAAACCCTCCAATGGCCCCTCTGGGACTGGCTGTGGTCCCCCCGTCTTCTCCTCGAAGATTTTGAGGGGAAGTTTCAGCCCCTCCGACAGATGCGGGGGACATAGCTGAGTAGCCAAGCGGAAACTCCAGACTTTGAGTCCCGTTTCTTTTACCCCTCTCACCCAGGGCAAAAGGACCCTGAAAACACCCACTGCTGGAGCTCTGCAACCTCAAAAAACCGGGGAAACCTTCTAAAATAGGAGGGAGGGAATCCCCCGTAATTTCTTTTGGGGTCGTTTCCTCATGGGGGAGCTCTCTGCTGGTTTTCTGAGGGGAATTTCAGGGAGAAAGCAGGGGGAGAACATGCTCAGCACAGCCCCACATTTTGGGGGGCGGGGGGTGGGGGTGGGGGGGCGTGAAGCAAAACGGGAGAAGAGAGAATGCACCAAGCTAGTGTTTATAGGATGCAGCCAAGATGCCGAACCTTTTTGGGGGGGTGGGGGTCCCCAAACCAGCCTCCTCCCTACCCCACGGCTTTTGGGGCAGAGCAGCACTCACCAGGTACGCGGGGCTGCCCACGATGGCTCCCACCGCCCCGGCCACGGCCCCGGCGGCCACGGTCCCGCCGGGATACCCGGTCCAGCCGGCGTCCTCGGCGTGGGAATAGCAGTAGAAGCGGACGCCGTTCATGAGCCCCTGGTAGAGCAGCCCGGCCGCCAGCCCCTTCTGCAGCCCCCGCAGCCCGTCCGCCCGGCACACGGCCACGGCCGCCCGCAGCACCCCGCGGTACGGCCGCGGGTACGTGCCCGGGGCCTGCAGCTCGCCCTGCAGCTGCAGCCGCGTCTTCACCACCTCCAGCGGGTTGGTAAGGAAGCAGGCCAAGCACCCGGCCGTGGCCCCCAGCACCAGGTCGGTGGCCGGGGGCACCCCCCCGGCCGGGGGTCTGTTTTGGGGTGCGTACTGGTATTCCTGCAGGGAGTCGGAAGGGTGGGGGGCGAGGGTCCCCGCCGCCATCCAGCACCTGTCCGCGGGGGCGGCCCCAGGCTCCACCTTCCCGAACAACCGCAGGAAAAAAAATCCGGGGGGAGCGAGAGCGAGCGAGCGAGCGCCGCCTCCTGCAAACCAACCCCAGCCCCCAATCCAGCCCCCAATTTGGGGAAGGGATGTGGGGCAAAGGTCGGGCCTGGGGGTGCGTGTCCGGCCCCCCCGGCACCCGCGCGCCCCCGGCAACCGCGTCCAGCCGGGCCCGGCCTCACGTGATGGTGCCGCCCCGGCGCAAATAGGGAAAAGCAGGCAAAAAAAAAGGCGGGATAACATAGATACAGAAACGGAGGGAGAGCAATTTTGGGGGGCACAGGCAGTCACCAACGAGGATGAGGACTGGAAAACTCGCTGCGCCTGTGGCCGCGGTGCGAGGGGGATTTGCGGGAGGTCTCGCCCGCCTCTCCCGGTGCTTTGAAATTGGAGCTTCCTGCGGAAAAATGCTGCGGGGGGTGGGGGATGCCGGTGTTCCGCCCCTCGCCATGCATTGCTGTTTTTAGGGTTGCGCAGAGGCCCCCTGGGACTCGGTTTACCCCACAGTCGAGGCACTTCGGTGATTATTGAGGGGATGTGTGAACCCCTCCAAATGCCAGACTCCTTGCCAGTGGCTGTCCCAGTCCCAATATCCCCCAATGCTTTTGTTTTGATGTCAAGAAATGTTTATGGGGACAGTGGGTGATGCTGGGGACTGCCCCCATGGCTGTTTCTTTCTTGTCTAGACTGGACTAGATCTCTCAGATCCAGGGGACTGGGACTACTTCCTGGATCCAAGGATAAGTGCAAAACATGAAGACTCTGTGTCCTAATGGGCAATTCCCAGTTGAGGCCACGAACATGTCCCACTGCAGGGTTAATGCTGCTGGAGTTCAGGGAGCAACTGGAGGTGCACGTCCTTCCCTCTTTTCATCCAAATCCCCCTTCTCCCTGCCCCAGAGCCATCCCAAAGGCTCCAACGTGACTGCAGGAGCAGCAGCCCCTGGTGGCAGAATCTGGCATAGGGCCAAGGCTGAGTTATCCAAGGTCCATTTATTTGGGGAGGGGGGAAAGGAAGCAGATGTATGTACATATACATTCAGTCATGTACGTTTCCTCCCAGAAAAAGGCCCCGTGAACATATATTACATGAGAAGGTCTCCACATTATTATTATTAATATTAATATTATTTAAAAGCTGGGGTTGTGCCCCAAAGTGCTTGTTGTGGAGCGCAAGTGGCAATGGGTCCTCGCTGGCCTCGGATGCAGTGAGCTGAAGAGCTGGGGACATGTTTGGTGGCAGCCATGTAACAACATCCCTCAGGACACCTGAAGAACGTGAGACTCCATCTCTTCTCCCCCAGTGCACAGGGCAAGCATTCAAATCACAAACCAGCTGCTAAGATCTCCTAAAACCATGTTTAAAGCCAAATATTTGGCCCTGTTCCTTCTTCCCTAGCCTCAAATCTCCTGGACAGACTGACAGTGGTGTCTGGAGGCCCCGGAGCTCTCCAGGAGAAGGAGGCAGAGTGGTGCCGTCCTCAGTGATTGTATGAGCAAGAAAACATGCATGGTAACGATTGAGTGTTCCCGCCTCACCCCAACCCTGTTCGAAAATGAACAAGTCCTCAGTCCTGCTCCCCATCAGAACGGGGATGCTCGTCTCAGCCCACCCCGCTCCCACCATCTCCCTCACTACTACTGGGATATTATTCTGTGAAAGGCAAATTATTTGCCCTGTGGCAGCCGGACGAGGAGGAAGGCGCAGGTGGTGAAGCGTCTGGCTGCTCCCCAAACGATGCTGGATGCCCCTGGCTTGGTGAAGAGCGCAGGGTCCACGGTGCAGGCATGGCCCTGGTGGGGACCAAGTGATGTCAGGAGGGTTTGGGGTGCCAGTTGGCCAGATACAGGCCCTGATCCCCAAAAATGAGCTCCCGTGAACTGTCCTCCCCTGGCCACGGTTAACACCAGGGGTCTCGCTCGGCCCGGCCCCGGCAGAGGCTGTCGCTGCGCTGCCAGGCGCTGTCTATGAGGCTCTGGGCATCCTCACATTTCTTCTTCACAGCAGCATCCAGAATGGCCTTGTGCTGGAGATCGACCTGAAACACCGGTGTGGGGAACAGACAACAGTCACTTCTCCCTCTTGCTGTAAAACCACCTCAAATCCACATGGGGAAGCCGCCTGTGTCATGGATATGGTGACAGTGGGGCTGATCCACATTCCTCCCACTCCCCTTGCCAGCACTGGATGCTCATGGCTTGTCTTGCCAGGCTCTAAATCCTACATCCTGTGATTATATGGACCCAGAGCAGCTCCCTGGTTCTCCTGCCCTTTGTGGGAAAGCTGGGTTCACCCTACAGGGACAAATTCATCCCTCTGCCCTCCCTCACTCGATGAGGGTATGAGGCAGCCCCACATGCTCACCTGGTAGATGTTCCTCCACGCGATGTTCAGTGCTGACAGAAACCTCTCCAGTTCCGTAGTGCAACTAAAATAAAGGACCCAGGGGGGCAGGAACTCCTTACTGTCCTGAGCAAACTCCTAAACACCAAGAGAGAGGCCAGGTGTCAGCGCTGGGTGCTTGCCCAGCCCCGGGCCAGCAAGTCCCAAAGCCCTGCACTCACCAGGATACAGTACTCCTTGCCAGCCTCTGTGGAGACAGCAGTGACGTCCGTCAGCTCTGCGGTGCCCAGCGAGCGGAAGAAGCTGGTCTGGCAGTCCTCGTGGCATGTGAAAGCCTTCTCATCTGTCAGCACCAGGCAGCAGGGAACGCACGGCGTGGGGGCAACACCCTGGGGGATCACCTGTGTGGGGTGGGGAAGAGGGGGTAAAACCTGGCATGGTGGAGCCCCATCTCCATGGGGTGCCCTATGGGGAAACCCTCCTGGCTCAGGATAAAGCTGCCTGCTTCATCCTGCCAGACATTCCTGCTCCTTTCAGCAGCACCAAAGGCGCTCTGGGCAAAGGAGGGGGCTAAAGCACCCACACTCGGGGCCCGTCCCCAGCTCACCCCTTTGGAGACAGCCTGGCAGAAGTACTGCATCCAGTCTGCCATGTCCTCCTCGTTGTCAGCGCTCAGCTCCAGGGAGGGCCGGTCCGTCAGGATCACCTGGAAGGAGTGGGGCCGGTCGGTGGTGTTGGAACGCCGGCATCCCCCGCACTGCTCACCACTAGGAGAGAGGGGGAGGATGGAGATGAGCGGGATGGATGGGCCAGCACGAGCTGAAAACAGCCTCTGACTGCCCTCCCTGGGTAGCCCTCACCCCTGCTCCCAACAAATACTCATTTCCCATCCATGACATCCCCTGGGATTGCTCCAAGGACCATCTCCAGGCTCTCCACATTGCAGTAGAGCTGGAGTTGAGCACGGTGGATCTCCTTGCAGGGCTCTTGAAGGGATTCATCACCCACCCCTCAGAGTCCAAGGCCCCACCCAAGGAAGGAAATGAGCCCATTTCCAGTGGCACGCACTGGAGCCAAAACTAATGGGCACCTGCCCCCAAGGCAGGAGCAGCTGAGATTCCTGCGGTATGGACCAGGTCATGATCCAACCTAGAACCCCTCCCTGGACATCCCAAATAGCTCCTGCTCCCCAGATCCCCATCGAGTCTGGGTGCTGTGTCCTACCAGCCACTTACCCCATGTTGATGGAGAGTAGAGGGGTGACGTCCGTCCGATCTGGGTACTGGTACAAGATCCCATTGCTGCCGTTTTGAAGATAAGAGAGGGGGTAACTGGAGTCACCTCAGCTCTGGTATCCTCTGTCTGTGGTCCCACAGCCACCCCTGCCCTGTTCTCCACCCATGCAGCCCCATGGAGTCATATAGCTGCCGCTGGGCATTCACAAACGGTGGCTTTAGCCGCCGAACTGGTGGCTTGGCCACTTTAGGTGGCGAGTCCTCTCCACCTCCCAAGTAGCTCTAGGGCAGCAAATTGCTCCCAGCACCCTCTTCCAAGAGCCCTGTCTGACCCCAGCCCTGACCCACAGCTCCAGGGCCCACCTGAGCACCACAAAGCAGGGCTTCCACTGCTCCTTTCCCAGGTAGGAGGTGCCTGCCTTGTAGTGCAGGATGCCATCCTTGGTCACGGCATTTTCTGCAGAGGAGCAGCTGCTGCTGCCGGGTCCCAGCACCTCATCCATGGGGTCTTCCCAGTGAACGAGCCCATAGAAACGCACAACCACGCTGCAGGCCTGTAAGAACCAGGAGAAGTCAAGGGAGTCTCCTGTGAGTTTCCATCACCTGCAGTGATGGTAGCGATATCCTAACTCACCTCACACTTGGACTCCTGTGCCACAAACTTGGCAAGTGCCAGTTTCTCCATGGTGGCATCTGTGAGGATACTGGGATAAGGGGGCTCCCGGCACCCTTTGATCATGGCTGACTTCAAGGAGACCAGGAAGAACCTGAGAGGGAGGCAGAGATCTCTGACAAGGCTGGGGCAAACAGCCCCTCATCTCCTTCATATGCTCTGGTGCCCAAGGGCCTCCCCTTAAGCATGGGCCTCTAGTCTTCCAGGCCAAAGAGTCGCAAAACCAATCTACAGACCAAAGGTGATGGGAGGCTGCAAAGTCTAAACTCCAGAAAGGAGATGGGTGACACTGGGAGGGGGTCACTTACTCCAGCACAGATCCCAATATGACCTGATGGTCACCTCCCTGAGCTGCAGCACACACAGAGATCTGGGCACTCAAGAGCCCAGAAGGGCCTTGGAACTCAAGAGCTCATCCCTACTCAAGTGACACAAGTGACACATGGTCTGCATTGCCCAAAGCCCCAAAGCTGAGACTGACAGATGGGGTAACAGTTTATCCAGGGAAGATACTTTGGTTGTATCCATGCCTGAGGCATTTCCAGCTGTCAGCTGCGTTCAGCCAGTGGTATCAAACCAACCCCCAAGCCCCTCACAGGTGGCAGGACTGTCATGAAGGGCTGTCTCCGGAGTCTCCCACTGCCCCCAAGTCCAAGAATTCCAGAGTTCCATGTTCCAGTTCCCCACTCACTCAGTGAGAGCCACGTCAGCAGTGTCGAGCAGGAACTGCTTCCTCCGGTTGGTGCACACCAGCGTCACCGTCTGCTGATCCAGCCCAACCTGTGCCACACACCAATGGTTAGGGAAGCCAGGCACAGGTTGAGGGGCAACAGAGCGGGGCTCACCGGACTTCTGGCCCCAAGGAGAGGGTCAGTGGTTACTCTGCTGCCCATGCAAAAACATAAGCAAGGTGGGGACCCACAGAGGTGGCACTGGAAGGGGCATCACTGCCAACTCTGCCAGTCTCAAAGTTTCACTGCCCAGAACACTCCCCATGGACACAAACATGCCCATTGTGATGCTCCTGACACTTTCACCCCTGGACAGGTGAGAACTGACCCCCCCCACTCGCCTCCAGCTCCCCTGGGCTGCCCGCCCTGGCCGGGCTCACCGAGATGTAATCCAGCTCATTGTAGGACACGGCCTCCTCCACCATGTACGGCTTCTCCGCTGCCCCTGGCACAGACACAGAGAGCCATGTGAAGCGGGGCACAGGACCCCCTCTGCAGCAGTAGCAATGCACCTGCAAACTGAGCCTGGCAGCAGTGTTCCAGGGCTCCCGGGGGGACAAGTCCATCTGAGCTCCCTGCTGTGACCACAGGACTCAAGGGAAGTGGCAGTGAAGGCAATGATGACCTAATCCATGGACAAGCCATGTATGGAGCCTTCCTCTCTGCCACTGAGCCCAGAGGCTGTTGGGATGAGATACCTTTCCGGATCAGGTACACATAGCAATCCGTCAGCAGGACATAGATCAGCTGTAGGTTCCCTTCCATGTGCCCCGTGCTCATTCGAATCATCTGCATGGAAAAAAAGGAGCTCTCAGCCCTGGGCTGATGCAAGCACAGAGCTGATCCTTCCATTGATGGAGACCCCTTACCCTGAACAACTGCTCCTCGTTCTCCCGAAAGACGTGGATCATCAGCAGGAGGAGATGGTTGTTATCCACCCTGCAGAGAGAGACAGCAGAGGATGGATATGTATGTGAGTCCAGGAAGGGCAATCCCCTTCCTTGTTGAATGTGTCCATGATTTGGGCACTTGTTAGCTCCCCAAGACCTTCTCTTCCTGACCCTTTGCGCCTCCTCTTCATCCTGGAGAAGGATGTGCTTTGCCTCCCAAACCGAGGACAAAGGGAAAAGCATCAACTTGAGCTCAAGATTGTTTCGAAGACACTCTCCCTTCTGAACAAACCCATCCTCACCTGAACTCAGAGGGATGGGTCAGCTCCGAGGGGCTGCCCTGCCCTTCCTCCACCCCAGAGTCCTCAGCGCTGCTTGGGGAAGGGCTGGGCTGCTCCTTAGGCTCACAGAGAGCCTGCGAGTTGGTGGTTTCTGTCTGGCTAGTTTGAGGTTCACCACTCGCCCTTTCAGACTCCTCTACTGCCCCAACTGCTTCTCCCTCTCTGCTTTCTTCTTCTTCAGGAGCCTCAGGGCTACCAGAAACATGTGGCGGTTGGCCAGGCCCTGGAGGGTCATGGTGGCTACCACCTGGTGCAGTAGCGTTTGGACTCTCGACGGTAAATCGGTAGAAGTCCATGGGGGCTGAAATCCCCTCG
The DNA here is from genome assembly GCA_030060385.1 of Muscicapa striata striata. Taxonomy (NCBI): domain Eukaryota; kingdom Metazoa; phylum Chordata; class Aves; order Passeriformes; family Muscicapidae; genus Muscicapa; species Muscicapa striata. The sequence goes on along the minus strand of JAREIS010000269.1, from coordinate 548,110 downwards.
CTAAAGTCGCCAGAGGACGATCCATCTGGGGTCTCCCCTGGCGTGCCAGTCCGAAAGGGCTGCCCAGGGGGCTCCAGGGTGACATTCCAGCCCCCGGGGTCCAGCTGCCCATTGAGCCTGTCCATGACCTTGCTCAGGGGCTGCCCCACGCTCTCCATGGACGTGTCTTTCATCTCGGGGATGCGCAGGGCCAGCGGGCCAAGGGCAGCGCGCTCCCCGCCCTCCTCCGGCCCGCCCAGGGCAGCAGGGTCCCCGTCCCTCGGTGGCTCCTCCCTGTCCCTCGGTGGCTCCTCCCTGTCCCTCGGCGGCTCCTCCCTGTCGCTCAGCCCATTGATGCCGCTGTCCCCGCTGGCCTCGGGCGCTGGACTGTTCACCACCTCCTCAGGCTTCACCTTCTTCTTCTTGCCTGTCTTCTTCTTCTTGGCTAACCTGTGAGAGAGAGGAACATCACCCACTGTCCTGTTCAGGCTCTGCAACCCTTTCCCAACAACATTCCTCTGCAATTTTCCCTATTGCAGAGAAATCCGTCTAACAAGAACATTGCTCAATGTGCAGCCATGAAGAGCCCCCATCTCTGTGCCAGTTTTCATGAGACAAGGTATGGACACTTTTTCCTACCTATCCCAAAAAGAGGTGTGTCACTGCTGACACAGCACCTTGGGCTTGCTTTCAGCTGTAAAGGGATCACAAATGGTTGTGGAGCCGAAGTGACTTGTGAGAAATCCCTGGTTGAGATCAAGAGGCTGGGAAGGGACGAGGTTTCTCGAGGTGGGAATGCCAGTGTCCCCACCTGCCAGAAGAGGGAGATGCAGGTTGGAGCACATGGGCATGTCCTGCGGAAGTGTTCTGGCACCCATGGTATCCAAACTGCTGCCAGGTCACCCTTGTCTGCGAAGTGAGCCCTGTGCTTCCCTTCCCTGTGTCTCCCGTGTGGGATGATGTGTAAAACCCAGCCCTGCTCCTTCCCTGGGAAAACCTGGCACGAGAATAAAGCACAGCCCTGCCAGGCAGGTTTGGGGAGTCCCCATCACTGGGTGTGAGCAGACAGAGCCCTGAGCTCTTTGTCTGCATTGAGGGCTCTGAAGGATCCCTTGGGGATCTCCCCTGCAGGAGTCAAACACCCAAACACCGGCCAGGAGCTCTGCAGACGCATCTCCTGCAACAGGTTTGGCCACAGCTCACTGACAAACAGGAGGAGGGACAGGATGGGAGAGAAGATCCAAGACCCAGAGCTGTTGCAAAGCTGCCACCAGCTGGAGAGAGCTCCAAATAAACGCTCGTGGATTACTCTGAGCCGTCTGACACACACTGGCAGGGAAAGGGGGTGATGTGGAATCAGCCCAAGGGACCCAGCCCAGCCCCACAGGGCTGACTAAAGGCTGCAGCAGAGACTGTCCTCGCTGGGTAGAAGAGGTGGCTCATCCTCAACACAAGATACCCCTTCCAAGGCCAGCAGCTCTGCCCCTACCTGATGACCTCCAGCTCCGTGCAGCTCTCGGACTGGTCCGTTCCTTCAGGGGTGGCCTCTGCCTTTTCCCGGGAAGCCGCATGCACCGGCGTGGTGTCGGCGGAGGACGGTGCCTCGGCCTTGTCCTCGTTGAAGGGGTTGTGGCGCTGTGTGGGGCTCCTGGCCGCGGCCCTGCTGCCGTTGGCCTCTGAGGCGGTGGAGCGCGGGCAGCTGAGCGTGTCCGTCAGGTCTCCATCTGCAGGGACAAGGTGGGGACAGCGGATCAGCGCCGGCTCGGGCTCCTGGGTGCAGCCAGATCAAGGCAAGCCACGTGCTGGGGGCTCGGGGCACTGTGTGGGCACCACACCACTGGCAGTGCCAGTAGCTCCTGGCGAGGAGGGACAGGGAGGCTGGCGTGAGACCCTGCACCTTCTCTGTGGTTCAGAGAATGCCTGAACACAGCAGCTCAGTCACCCAGGAGCCAGCAGCTGGATGGAGAAGCAGAGGTGGTGTCTGTGGGAAGAGTCTGAGGGGTCTTGGGGCCATTGTTCCTGAGCAAGGTGACAACGAGCCACAAGGCTGCTGCTCCTGCCCTGCCACAGGGCATGGGAAGGTGCTTGCTCAGCTGGAAGGGCAGACATGGAGCCAGCCCATAGAGCAGCAATCCTAACGGGGCTGGCTGCTCTCCTGTGCTCACATGAGACACACGTGGGGACTGGAGTGTGCTGGAGAGGGGACACAGCATTCACGGGGGTCCGAGGACAGCAGGCAGCACAGACAGGGCAGACCACAAACAGCTGGGCCCATGTTAGTCTTCAGAGAGAAAAAGAGCAGTGGAGAAAGGCTGCAGGAATCATGCTTGTACTATTATTATCTATTATGCATCCAAAATCATGGTTAAAGGAAAGTTATCCATGCCCTCCCCTTTTCTCCAGCATCGTTTCTGGTGAGGTGGAAGGTGTCCCTGCCCATGACAAGGGATTGGAATGAGATGATCTTTAAGGTCCCTTCCAACCCAAACCATTCAATGATTCTGTGATTCCTTTCCACAGCCAGCTAAAAAGACCCCTTGAGAAGAGAACCAGCAGCCCTGGCAGACTGATTTGGGGTGTAGGATTTGAGGAGGAAAATGAAACCTCTTGTAAAACTCTAATCCAGGTAGTTTTTGCTGGATGATTCCAGAATGCCACATTGTTCCCACTGAAAAAGCTGCCTCAGAGCAGGGAGAGTGTGAGCTCTAATTCCTCAAATCCAGAGGGATCTGCCTTCCCCCAGCACCCCTGGGCTTCAGCCTCCACCCAACACCCACACTGGAGCTGCTGGTGCACCTTGGGTTTGGAAATGTGGTTTGTACCTTCCAGGGACAGGTTAAACCACTTCAGTGACATCCCTGTGTGTGGGCTAAGAAAGAAGGTAAGAGGGAGCACGTTAGAGCCCGAGAGCAATCCACATGGAATTCAGGCAGATTTGCCCAAATATTCCCCAAATATTCAGGTGGTACCATAAGGCTCCATCCAGCTTTGAGCTGCAAAGGATGGAGTGTGTTTTCTCTGGGGTTGAAGCAGAGAGGATGCTGCTCCAGTGGAGGATATGCACAGGGGATGCATGTGGAGGAGGAACAAATTCCTTTAAACTGGGCAAGTGCTCTTGGCCATAAAGGCCAGAGGTTGCTGGTAAATGGGTTTAAAAAGTGGTAAAATCAATAAAAATAACAAATGTAGGGACCCAAACTGAGCATGGCCATGTGTTGGATATTGTGGCTTCATGGGAGGAGTTTTCACACAGGACAGGATGATCCAGGGAAAACTAAACATCCCAAATTAATTCCTGCAAAATGCCCAAAATTAAAGGCAGCAGAATTAGTTCAGCTGTTTTCCAGGGCTTTTGGGAAACCAATGATGGTGGGTCAATTTTTCACCCTGTGTGCTTTACTCCAAAGAGCAAATCCATGGCATGAGGGCAGCTGGCACATCCCACATCTCAGGCCTGTACAGAATTCCATCAGGACAGGGCAGTTGGTTGTTAAAGAAACAAACATGGGAACATGCAGCAAGCTCAGGGGGCAGCAATGCAGAGAGAAAACAAAAATGCTGTAAGAGATGAGCGTGTCCCACCTTCCCAGTCTCTGCTGGGTATGGTCTGCATTGCTGGAAAGACATCTCCAAAATCATAATCTATAAAAATGAGGGATAAAACTCAGGGTTAGAAATACTGGAAGTGGAGAGGGAAGTGGGAGAGGGAAGAGTGTGAAAAGGGTTTGGGGAGGGAGATGGGAATGGGGAGGAACAGAACAATCGTCCACTGGTATCTGAAACACATGAGAGAACAGGGAATGTGGATGTGAATGGAAACAAGCTGCACTAATAGTTGTTCCTTCTGGAACAACCATGTTATGGGAGCTACAAAGGGACCAGGGAAGAGTGAAGGCCCCACTATTACAACTGCTGGGAAGTTAAACCAGATAAACAGTGTCACCTAGGGCTTGATCCTCTCTGGGAAGCAATTTAATCTCTTTGTGCCTCAGTTTCCCCACTTCACACGTACCTCCCATAGATACTGTGATGAATGTTTGCAAAGCCAGGGATCTGATAAAAGGGAAAAACTTGTCCTCTGATCCTACAATCCCCAGTTCCACCTACATTCTCAGGGTAGAGACATGCTCCAGTTGATAAGATGAGCAGGGTAATAGTTACAGGAAAAAGCTAAATTCCTCCACACCAGAAGAACAGCAGCAATTCCTGCCCTCCTGGGTCCTGGTCCAGCATTCCTACATCAGCACCAAACCCCTCTGTGCATGGACAGACTGAGACAGAGCACAGCCACTGCCTGGACACATGGAATAGGCTGAGATGATGTGATACCCAAAATCCATCTCAAAAATTTCCTGAATCTCTGCTCCAAAGCCCTCTTCTCTCGAGCATTAAGCAGCCATCCACCAGAAGGCCAGGGACACCCAGTGACAGGCAGGAGATGTCTGGCACATGACATGCTCTGCTGAGGAAGAAGCAGGAATACAAACCCAGGGATGCAGCACAACAGCTGCTTATGCAAAACTTCTGGGGACAGAGAATCTTCTTCCTGTGATGTTTATTTCTAGGCTCCCTGTGCTGTCTCCAGCTTCCCTGGGACTCTGGAGATTTGGCATGAGCAAGTCCCTAAAATCAAACCCTTTACTGAGTGCAGATGTGGTATGCCCAAACCAGTGCTGTGCTTCCAAGTCCTTTGTTAAAACAACTCTACTGCCCATCCCAGGCTGTTCCTTCTCAGCATCTTTAAGACCTGCAGGTTCTGGATTTCTGCCCATGAAAGGCAACTGGTGACCCTTGTCTTGAGGGAACCCATCTGTATGTGGGCTCAGTTGGAATTCCCTGCACCCACCCAACAGTTCATTTCATTCCAATTCTATTCCAGAATCCCCTTTGCTCAAACTCATAAAAACTAGGACAGGGCCAATGCATTTTGGATTAGGAGCAGCATCAGCAGAGCTGCTGTTTCATGTGAACGTGGTGGGTGCAGGACAGGAGCTCCTTGCTCTGGCTGCAGTAGATTCATGGGTCAGACACAAGGTACGTGTCTGCCCAGTTCATAAGGAACAACATCCAGCCTCTCTGAAGGGATAAGGGGTTGAGTAGGACAATTTATCAGGTTGCTCAAGATGTATCAAGAGGAAAAACCAACACCTTTGAGACCACTGACTGTCTTTCTCCTATACTGCAGACACAGAGAAGAAACTGGAAAGTACCACCAGGGCCACCCACCAGGGCCAGCACATGTGGGTCTCTGGACTGTGAAATAAACAGTTAAAAACCCCCCTGCAGCCCCGTGTCCCTGCTGACCCTGTGCTGGAAGCCACATTCAGACACAGGCACGGTCTTCACTTTGTGGGGAGATTCCTCCAGCTCTTGCTAAAACACCCAGGATGGGAATGTGGCCTGGGGTGCCTGCAGGGAAAGTCCTTCTCTCTCAGTCTGATGGATACAATCAGCACAGAATGGTTTGGGTTGGAAGGGACCTTAAAGTTGACCTAATTGCACCCCTGCCATGATGACAGACACCTTCCACTATCCCAGGCTGCTCCAAGCCCCATCCAGCCTGGCCTTGGACACTTCCAGAGATGGGGCAGCCACAGCTGCTCTGGACAAACTGTGCCAGGACCTCCCCACCCTCACAGGGAAGAATTTCTTCCTAATATCTAATCTAAATTTCCCATCTTTTCTTTTAGAACTCTTAGTTTAAACCCATTCCCCCTTGTCCTGTCTCCCAAAGACATAAGACAGGAGAAACTCCCAGCCTGGCTGCTGGATCTCTTCCAGTCTAAAATCTGCTGCCTTATCTGAAGGGGCTGTCGAAAGAACACAGCCCTGCCCACACTGCCCGCAAAATCACTGACCCTCACTGGATGGAGCAATGGCACTGTCATCCCATTCCAGGTTGGTGGAGGTGACAGAGTTGAAGGAGTTGAGGGAGAGGCTGTCAGAGCCGTGCACGGAGCTGGGCAGGCGCTCCTCGAAGTCCAGCAGGTACTGAGGCTTGTAGTAATCCGGCATGTACGGGGCCAGATCCAGGTATGGAGCATCCTGCAGGGCAGGGAATGCACTGAGAGTCAGGCTCCAGTCGCTGTTACTGGCACAGCTGGGGGAAAATGCCACCCCACCAAAACAGTGGAACTGTCCCTTAAAGGTCCCTTCTCAGTGTCCATCTCAGAGGAATCCCAGTGTTTTGCCAAGGGTTACCCAGTGGATTTGTGTTTTCTGGAAGGACACCAGGGTTTCATATTACACTTGCAGAGCTCAGCTCCTTTATCCCCACCAAACTGCCCTGCAGCTGCCTTGTTCCTCCTCCAAACAGTGAAGAACTGAGCAACAGGAATAAATCCCATTGTTGGATCCCCAAAGACCTAAAAGTCTTTCCCAAAATCATCAGCTTTGTGTTTTCAGCTGAGGTCAACGGGAAGGTCCATCCTGAACCAAGCAGTGGGATCTGTCCCACCCTGGACCTCCCCTGCTCCACATTCCCACTCTCCCAGAGCCAGAAGAACAGACCAAACACTCACCAGGTCCAAGTCAAAGCGGATGAACTCCAGCCCGGACACCAGTGTTAAGAACAAGGTCAGATGATCATGACTGCAGACCAGGGCGTTCCTGCCACAGGGAGAACAAAAGAGCTTTACAGATGTGGGAAAGAGGAGGAACAGCTTCAAGGGCCCTTCTGTTTCTTTGGGGGCGTCTCCAAACTGCCACAGATTGGCCCCAGAGCTGGCAGCCCACTCCTTGCCTCTGTGGGCAGCCACTATGTGCTTGTCCCCAAACTGAGCTACAGCCACATTTCCAGGTGTCCAGCAAACCTGGGTGTCTGGACAGGAGGTCAGCAGCTCCTTGAAAATAATGGAGAAATATAAAAGGGACTGCAGAGAAAAAGCAGGAACTAGGAGAAATGCTTGCAGGGCCTCATAGAGATAAGAGAACAGTGCATTTACATCCAGGACCTTTAAATTAACTATGTAAATCCCACAAGGAAAAAAAAAAAAAAAAAAAATCAAACCCTGATCAACTGCTTTCCCCTCCACTGGCAAATTTAGGCTGGCTTCTGACAAGCAGGTATGTCACACATTGTCCAAAGGAGAAGAAGCTGGGATACTCACTTGACATAGTACTTGTGCAGCAGGCTGAGGTTCTCCTGGAACAGCCTCAAGTAGCTCTCCAAGGAATTTTCATTGAGGGCAAGGTATAGCCAGGCCCGGCCTGGAAACAGAGGAGCAGAGAGATTTATCTGGAAACACCTGAGAAGTGACACAAGTCTAGAAGTAGTCACAAATTAGTTAAAACCCTTGAGATCATTAATTCATATCATTTGAGGGAAGCAACTATGAGGGAAATCGGGGGGGAAATGCCAGTGAGGGATCCATGACTTGGAGTAAAATTGGTGGAAGACACGTAAAAAGTAGCCACACCACAGTGTCTCTCCAGCAAGATGGGAGCCCTGACAGAAATGCCAGGAGAGGCAGAGGGAGAATCGCTGTGAATCAGCCCAGGTGAGATTTGACACACATTCTGGTGCAGAGAGAGGTGACAGTAGAGTCTGCGCTCAGCTCTGCTCTCACCAGTGCAGGCCCAGGACATAGCAGGTACTTGGATAAGCAGGCACAGCAGATCTGGGCATGGTCCTGCATCAAAAATGGCCTCGATGGTCCCAAACTTCTGCTATGGAAAACTCAGAGCAGGGAAAATGCAGAATCATGCATATGACTGGTATAGCAAGATGTGGGGTGAGAGGGGATGCTCCCATCTTCCAGGAACCCTTCTCAAGGGCATGGCCCCACAGGGCTCCCATCTGCCAGGAACCCTTCTGAGGCCACAACTCTGCAGGACTCCCATGCTTCCCAAGTGCTACCCTCTGCCAGGAACTCTTCCTGAGACCATGGCCCCAAAGGACTCCCATCTGTCTGGAACCCTTCCTGAGGGCACAGCCCCTTGGGTCTCAGGATAGCAGAAGCTGGGCTACACCTCAGCACATGACCCCGAGGCACAGTGACATTACTTCCAGAGACCTCACGGGGCCATGGCAGGACTCCCACCCCTTGGCACAGGTTGCCCAGGGAAGTGGTGGAATCACCATCCCTGGAAATGTTCAAACTACATGTGGATGTGGCACTTTAGTGGTGGACATGGGAGTGCTGGGCTAATGGTAGGACTTGATGATATTAGAGGTCCTTTCCAACTTTAATGATTCTGCAATTCCTTTGCCTGCGACCTGGATTCCAATGACTCCCTCAATCCACCAGCAGCCCCAACTCCTCAGCACAACCTGGGCTTCCTCAGGTGTCCCCAAACCCAGAGCTGGGGACACTGTGAATACTCACTGCGTCCCAGGTTGGTGGCCACATGCTGCAGCACTTCGATCTGTTTGATGGCTTCCCGGCGAGTGAAGTGAACCACCAGCACCCAGTACCCTGAGGAAAGATCTTGCAGTCTGGAGGAAGAAAAATCACATAGGAAAATTAAGCAAAAGTTTCATTATCTCCATCCCAATCCCTGCCTAGATGCTTTCCCCATGCTGAGGCTCCACACCAGGATTTTTCCATGGGGATAAGCAGCATCCCAGAGGCAGGCTCCAGGCTCACCCATAGAGCAGAGCATGGTCCAGGTGTTCACAGAGCCGCTGCAGGACCTTGTCATGGTTTCTGATGGCCGGTGTCTCATCTTCACAGGCAGCAAAGTAGCTCTGCAGCTGCAAAAAGAAGAGATGGGATGGCTGGAATGCCCTTCTCTGGCCCACGAGGAGCAGGTGCAGGTGCCAGAACGCTCATATCCAGCATTAAAGAGTTTTTTTGTGATCTCTCAGCTTGCTAAAACCCTGTTGCAGGTTTTACTTATGGGGAGTAGCCAATGGTTTTGAGAGGACCCTAAAGGCAGTAACTACAGGGAGAACCTTGCCCGGTGTCCCCAAGCCTCCCAGCCCAGCAGTGCCAGGGTTGCTGCACAATCAAGTTCCCCCATGGTGAGCAGCCTCTTCTCTCCCAGCCAACACTACCAGACCAGCAGGGTCTGGTGGTTCCTCTGTAGCCACCACAAAGTGGTTCAGAGCAGAAATAAACCCCAGCTCTGTTCTGTTTCTGGCTCTGACATGGATGAGGCCTCTCCTTGGTTTTGCTAGAAATCCTAGAAATCCCTTTGCACCCAAATCCTACATCCCTTCCCAGCTGACCCACAGGCCTCCTCCTGCCCCCAGAGCTTACGAATCTATTTAGGTCCTGTCTCATACATCCTTGGCATCCAGGCAGGGAGATTATTCTCCCTGGATGTAACCTCAGCTGGACAGGCCATGGCTGTTTGCTGGCAACAAACAAGAACAGCTTAGCTGAGCCACAATAATATCATAGACAATATAAATGTTATTTTAGTGACCTGACATGTCTTTGCCAAACCTCACTAAATGATAGACGTGTAAAATCCAAAAACTTGACATTGTGCTTGTCAAATCTGACCTTGTCCCTCAAAACAGGTTTCTCTTCCAGAATTATTACTCCTTTTGGAAAAACTCCATTTGGAAAAATCATCCAGTTTTGATGTGAAGTTACCCAGGGGTCAGAGGACACCTCAGGGCCCCTGGAACTGGTCCCAACAACACTTTTAAGAGTATGAACATACCAAGCTCCAACACCCTCCTGGCCTGAAGACCTTGAATCCCTCTGGAGCTCTTAGGTAAGATGGGAGAGCCAGGCATGTTCCTACATGGAGCTGGTCCCAGCTCTTAGTGAGAAAAACCTGCTGAGCCTGGAGAATTACAGCCAGAGCTCCCCTGTCCAATGGCACCTGCTCTGCCTATCCCTGTCCCAGCAGGTCAACCTCCTGGGGAAGCAGATACACAACGAGGTGGTGTTTGCAGAAGCACCTGTGGGTGTTCCAGAGATCCAGAGGGCCTTTCACAACACCCAGGTGAGACCTGGCACATTTCAGCTCAACAGCTCCTACCCATTTCTGGGAGGAAGCTTTTCCAGAAGACTCCCACTATTCATAGGCAGCCCAGACTGAAGCAGAGAGGAAAATGCCCTAAAATCCCACTATTTAAGAAAAATTTCAGAAGGTGCTTGCAGACAGAGTTTGAAGCTGCAGCAAGAATACCAGAGGAAGAAACAGACCATAATGCAGAACCATATCCCTCAGGTGATGGATAGATGGAGTCATGGGGATGATGTCCAAGAGCTGGAGCTCACTAAAATATCCAAATTTTGGCAAAATTGAGGCAGAAGCAAAGATCTCACAGGACATGAGCCAGAATTTGAAGGCAGAAATTCCCAACTTGTCCCAACCAGGCTGTGGGCTCTGTAGGGAGCTGGGGTGCCCCTGGAGGAGGTTCTGGGTGTTTCTGCAGGCTCTGTGCTGGACTGGGGAAATGCAGCTGTGGGGGAGAGCTGGGAGGAACAAGAATAAATCAGGCATTTCATTAGCTCACCACTGAAAAAAAGGAGACACAGCTTGGAGAGGTCAGTGTGGAGGGAACTTGGAGCCTGTCTGTGCCTCTTACTGGAGGAATTCCTCGTGACAGAGACACTCCAAGGCTGGGCAGCAGAAGAGATGAGGAAATAGAAGTATTTCCTCTTTTTTCTTTCCTCCTTTCCCCTAAAATAACTCAGAACTTCATCATGCTCCTTCCTGCAGCCAGTGCACAGCTCCCATCCCTCTCCCTGGATCAACTCCCTCCTGTCATCCAAGGGTGCAAACTATTACCAAATGGTGGCTGTCTCCATCTAAAAACGGATTTCTCTCCCTTGGAAAAGCCCAATCTTCCTCCAGGAAGCGGTTTAGGTTTTGAAGGGCTCATTCTATATTATACCAAGGGTTGGTGCCCCTTCTAGCTGCTCTGCAAGGAGCACTGAGCCTCCTGCTCTGCACAAACCAGCTCCCCCTGCATCCCTGCTCCTGGAGAGGCTGCTGGAAAACCTGGCCCCATGGCCATACCCAGAGCAAACCCACTCAAAGGGCTCAACCCCATCGCCGTGGCACATCAGGAGCCAGGGGATGAGCTGGTGTGACTGTGCTTTGCTCAGTCATGGGGTCACACCAGCGCAGTGGGCGGGAAACGTGTGCTCAGCAGTTTGGGATTGGGATTCTGGCACTGTGAGTCGTGGCCTTTCAGGAGCTTTGGGTCACAGGGAAGCCACAAGGGCTCACTCCCACTGAGATGTGCCACCACGTCCCCATACAGTGCTGCGCTCAGGGATGGTGCCATTCCCAGCATCCCTCCAAAATAAACATGGCTGAAGGATTCCAGCACCCAACCAAGGGCACGCATGGCTCACTGGAGCACAATTCTCAAAAGTGATCAGCCAGATGAATACCTGCCCAGCCACCCTGTCTAGGGAGGAAACAAGACAGAGCAAGCCTCAGGATCTCCTGGGTGGAGTCATCCCTCCAGCCAGGGTGGGGAAAGACTTGCAAAAGCTGATGGGGAGGTGTTTCTGGCTTAGGAAGAAGGGTGAAGACACACAGAGAAAAGTTAGGATGAAACAGCTTTCCCAGCTAGGGAACAAAGTCCAGCTGCACCATCTTTCAAAGATCCAGTGCCTACTGAAAATCTGTAGGCACTGGCTACATCATCATGAAGGATGATCCCAGCACCAGCCCCTGAGCATGGTGATGGCAGGAGTGATGTGGCACTGCCCCAAAAAATGGCATTTTATGGAGTGTTTATATGGAGTCTCCTGTAAGCTGTTAAAAACACACATGGATAATTGAACCAACCTCTCTCTCTGCAGTCAGACCTGTCTGGGAGGTGGTGACCAAACTTCATGAGGCATCCACAAAGCAGCTCCCTGACACAGCTGGACAGTGAGCTGGGCTGGAGCCAGGGAGGTCAGGAAGGAGGCAAATAATTGGGTTAAAAACATCATCCGTGGGTTTCTGGGGATATGCTCCCCTTCTCCTCTGCGCCCCAAATCCAGAAGGAAGGGCTGAAGGCTCACATGGAGGACTCATGAGGGGCACAGCAATGCCTGGAGCCCTGACCCAAGGCTATTTATAGACATTCCTGTGGCCAAAATAAGCAGTGCTGGCATGCAAAAGGCATCCTGGCCATACATTCACTGTGACTACCTCGCAGCCCCGAGCAAGTCTGAGCACCAGGGCTTGTGGGACAGAGACTCTCTCTGGTCAGGGAGAGGGCCACAAGAGCCCAGCCATGGGCTGAATACACCTGGGAGAGCCTGGAGCAGAAGAGTGTTTGTCCAATGGGAACAGATGCCTGGCTAGAACTGGGAAACACTCACACCTCAACCCCACTGAGGAGGAGGATTTAATTGCTGTTTATCAATCACAAGGTCATTTTTCTAGCAGTGACACACCCCACCCCACGCTGGCATATGAGAGAGGCTCTTCCTTGCACAATTTTACAACCTATTAATTGCAATGGTTCTCAATGAGTGTGAAGCTTTCCAGGCTGATCTGCAGAGCTCCTGTGTTGCAAGGGACGCAAAAAAATAATCAGGGAGTTGTTCTGGAAAGCCCATTACCAAATCAAATCATTCTTGTGGTGGCTTTGAAATCCCTTCAGTAATTCCAAAAATTCACTGGATACTGAAATAGTCTCCTGACATGTTCAACTCTGGCCACAACCCAACTGAGTCCGCATCTCCCCTCTGTAAATCTGCCCCGCAGATGTTTCACCAGCAGCTTTCCAACATCAATTCCATTTCACTTGTTTTGCTTGGTATTTCCCTGGCAGGACAAACATGGTGAAAGAACAACAAACACCCTTTGCATTCCTCAGCTCCTTAGTTGGGATGGGAGAGGGGAGATGTGCTTCAAAACCCTCATTCCCACCCACTGCACATGGACTGAGATGAGGGATTTTCCCCAGCTGGAAGAGCTGAGTACTCTCAGGAGCAATCCTGGAGCTCCAGGGAGCACAAGAAAAGGCAACTGACCTCGTCCCAACTGATGACAGCTCAGTGCCAGGGGAAGACACAGTGGGAAGGGCCAGGACAGACACCTCAGAACTGTCACTTTCACACTTGCTCAGGGGTACAGACATTCAGAGACAAATGGATAAAGAGGAGGCTGAACTCCTATGCCTGGAAAACTCCTAGTTTTCCATATCATCCATAAAAGAGGGCTGAATGTCATGGCAGGGGTGCTAGTCTCTCTCATACACTTGTACAACACAAAACCCTAAAACCCCAGCTCTAGCAGGACATTTTGGAGGTCACACACATGATCTGACTCAACTCTCCTTACAGACCACCACTGGCCTCAGCGCCCAGCTTCCCACTTTGTGCACCCCACCTGGATCCTGGGCTTTGCTCAAAAAAACACACCAGGCATATTCAGAGGATCAGAATCTGGAAGGCACCATGAGTGCCATTGGAGCAGTCTGGAAATGTGGAGAGACAGAAGCCTGACACAGGTGAAGCTGAAACCCACAGCACAGTTGCTCCTTGCTGGAAACACTGAGCTTTGAAGCATTCCCACTCCAATGCCAGCAAGATTGTCACCTTCTGGGACACATACACCTTTCAGTTCACACCCCTCAAGGCTTTTCTGGGGCTTTCCTTCACTATTTCTAAGCAGCAAAGCTTGCAGCAGGAGGGACCCATGTGTGGCTCAGACAAGGATAGGATTTTTTCCAGGTGGAATTTTTATGGCGCATCCTGTTCCTCTGTCACAGCAAGCAGAGCAGGGCTGGGCACAGAATCAGCTGCAGCAGAACAGGGTCCCTGAGCTAAACAAAGGCAAGCAGGAAGGACACATGCCCAGCATAACAGAAAAAAACTGATTTTCCGGGGAAAAAACCCCAAGTCCAGTGGCAAACACTCCAGAAACAAACAAGGTGCTGCTGTCCCAAGGAGCTGCTGCTCCCTCACACGCAGGGTATTGAGTCCCTCCCCACGGCTCACGGCCTCCTGCCTACGCTTAATTCAGTTACACCTCTTGGACCAGTTCACCAGAAGTGGGGAAAGCTGAAATCACTCAACAGCCACCAAAATTGTGCAATCAGAGGCAGAGAGGCTTGGAGGCTTTCCTTTAGCTCCTTGGGAAAACCACAGCCAAATTCACCCTCCTAAACTGGCTGCTCTCCGAGCAAAACGCTTTGTGTTAGAGAAAGGAGAAGGAATGGGATGTTTTAAGTCCCCAAATGCTATCACAGCCTTGTCTACCCTCAGCTCCAAAGCTGATTTTGGGAGTTACAGAGGACAAACATCATTTTAGGTACCTGCAGAACCAAATACCCTTGAAATTGTGGATGATGAATCCTGGATCATCACCAGAGCTGTGGTGGTGTGAGTGTGACTACCAGAGTGGCTCCTGGACAGCCAGGCAGGGAAGTTTCCTGATCACTGGGATCAGGCAAGAGGAATTTCTAAAGAGATAAACCTTGAAATAAGCAAGCAACCCAAGCAATACAGAGCTGTGATGAGAGCAGAAACACAGCACCACAGAGACAAAGCCCTTGGAGGCCCACCAAAACACATCCGTGGACTTGTTAAAAGCACCTCAGTGACCCCTGTGTCTTGTCTTCATGAACAACTCAGGAGTTCCATAAGATTGCTGCTACCTTCACCCACAGGCTTTTGGCAGCTGGTAAACCTGGTACTAGTGGCAAAGGAACATGCAGGGCTACCCTCTTAATGTGATCATCTATTACTGCAGCAGTAATAGATGTGGCCTGGAGAGATGTGAGTGAACAAGAGGAAAGACCCTGGCAGAGATAAAATCCATGTGGTCTTTGAGCCAGAGAGGTGCCTCTCAAAAGGGAACTTTGGCTGTTTTCACATCTCCAGAGCTGCTGCCTCCACGCCACAGCAGCTGGGCTAAATAAATCCAGTCAGGCAGAGATGAGCACATTCCCTACGTGATTTGAGTAGGGATGCTCCACTCCAGCACTCCCTGCTCCTCTCCAGGACACTGGAGAGGCCACTAAGCCATGCCCAAACCCACCCTCCCTCACCTCTCTCTGCAGGAGAAGCAGAGGTGTCACAAGGTAGAGCTCAGCAGCACAGGAGACTGCAAAGGCATTTCAAAGGTACAGAGCTAAAAATCCAACCCGGAGACAGGCAGCAAAGGCTCAGCATTAACTTGCTGTGAGAGCAGTGGAAACCTTCTCAAAGTCATGCAGAAACGGAACAGAGCCAGAGCTTTTGGCAAGAACTCCTGCAACGTCAGCAAAAACCACTGCCCCACCTGATTGACATGCACCAAGGATCAGCTGCTCCAGAGTTCATGGCAATGTGTGTCCTTCAAAGCCAGAAGAATGGCCTGAAAACCAGAGCAGAGTTCCAAATTCTGGGATTCTAACCTCTTTTTTGACTATACATTCAGCTCCTGTATTTGTCAACAATAATACTATTTAAGGACTTCGCATTTTCACCACCTGATCCCAGGTAGGAGAGCACTAAACCTCTCCTGAACCCATGGAATATACAGGGAAACACATGAAAACACAAACCACCAGCTTCATGGACCAGGGAGCCTGTGACAGCTCATGGCTACCAGAAATTGCTTAGCCAAGGATGGATTTGAAGTTGTTGGCATTTCTGGTATGTTTAGAGTCCACCTGGGCGGCACCAGGCAGCTGCTCTCATCCCACTGCCACCACACACAGCAGCATCTCCTAGAAGGAAACAGGCACTTGAATGAACAAGAGCCTACACACTGAGCCATAATGCCCATCCTCAGCCTTCTGCCCCAATAAAACTCTAAATCCTTGCAAAAAATAAGGGTTAGGCATCCATTTGTGCTGTAATTTAAGCTGGAGCACAGCCCTCTTAACAGAAGGGGAACTGAGTGGGAAAAGGGAAAATAAACAGTCACAAGACAGAGTAACGCTGTCCATGTGTGCAGAAAGCATCACCCTGTGAATTAATTTGCAGCTCCCAGGGAGGACACAGAGGACAAGCTGTAGATGGGAAATCAAAACCAGGCTCCAAGTTCCTTTGGAACTGAAGCAGGGCCTCTCCTGAAGCCATCAAGAGCAGAAACCTCTTGACATCTCTCTATTGTCTAAGTTAGCTGTTTTGCCTCACTTTTTTTCACTGAAGGCCTGATTTCACACCTCCAACCTCACACCTCTGAAATCCACAGGAGAGCTACCACTGCTCTCTCCCTGGTACCTGGGAACAACACAGAGAACTCCACAGGATGGAATTACCCTCTCCAAGCCACTTTTCCATCTGTGCTCCATTCCTCACGTCTTTCCAGGAAAATAAGAGAAATGGTCCTGTTCACTGAGGTTTGAGGGATTTGCTTGGAATCAAAGCATTTTTTTTCTGCGGATTTGTACAGAATTCACCCACTGCTTGTGCTCTGATCCTCCATCTCTAAAATCCAGCAGCACTTGGTAAAAACTGAAAAGACAGCCAGGTACAGTCACAACCCTGAGTGTCAAACCCTTCCCACAGCTGTGCTGCTGCTTCTCTCCTTCCCCATCCAAGGCTGCCAAGCACAGGGTAACTCCATGAAAATAAGGCTTTGTTTCCACCTCTTTGGGCCTGCAGTTGAGAAAAAGAAACCCCCCACCATCACCATAGCCATATCCAAATCCTCCATTCCACACCTGCACTGGTGGTGAAAGTAAGGAGTGAGCAGCCCACACTGTGAGGAAGCTTTAGAAATCAGCAGCAGGATGCTTAGAAAACTCCTCCAAACTCCATGACACAATTTCAGTGCCAAGGAGTTACTCAAGATGAGGATGAGGGACGAGTAGGATTTCCGAGCACAAAGCCACTTGCTCCCTTAACCTATTACTTTACTCTTGCCACTCACAGGGAACAAGAGGATCAGGGATTTCAGGCTGAAGTGGGAGGGGTAAGCACTGGGAAAAATTAGCAGCTCCATAGTGATTTCCCTGAGGAAGGAGAATGGCATCCTGGGGGTAAAAAAGCAGGGTGGAATTTCACCATGGTCTGAGTTTGGTTTCACTCAGGTGGTAGAAATTAATCCATCAGCCTGAAATAGGCTCCTACATTTCCCAGAGTTTTGCTCTGAACAAAAATGAAGAGACAGAATTAGAAAATTCCAAAATTTTCACTGCTGGACCAAGACATGAGTTGGCAGGGATCAGTCAGGCCAAGGTGGGTTGACAGAGCTGGAGCTGAAGAGTCCTCTTCGATCACAACAATAATTAAAGTAAACATCATGTTAATTTTTTAGCATTTCCAAACATGATCTTCCAAGGACTTTCTGAATGCACATAAATTATGTCAAACCAATCCTGTGTGGAAAATTGTATTCCTTATATAAACACAGGGAAACTGAGGCAGAAGAATTGCAGAGCATTGTGATAGAGCTCGGAGCAGGCTGAACATCCACTGATTTCCGGACAGATATAAGATTATCCTTAATTTTTAGAGGACAAAACGGCAAGAGATCAATGGCGGGGTCAAAAAAAAGCCAGGAGAAATTTGCACATCCATCCTACATCCCAGAGGCGGTATCCAGCTATCCCTTTCTTAATAGCACCAGGAGTTCACTCATGCTGGTCTTCGTAAAACAAGTTTTCATGGATGAATCTGTGTCAGGACACACTGCAGAGCACAGGAAAACTCCTATTCCACACGGCAGAGGAAACCCAACAACTGGAGAAACAACAGCATGTCCAAATAGCCTTTCCCCCAAAACTTGGAAAAACACAAATGAAAGTCCCGTTGCCTCCTCCTCAAAGGAGCAGGGATTTTTTTTCAAGGTTGGCTGGAGCTCACATGTGGGCCAAACCAAAACTTCCAGCATGTCCTTACAACTCACTCCTCTGGCCTTCCCAAAGATTCCAGCATCCTGGTCCTGTCTGTGCCAGCTCACAGATGTTTCCGCCACCATTGTGGGCTTTAAGGAACCATCCGAGGAGAAACAAGGGGCAAGAAGGTGAGGGGACACATGTTCAGAGCCCTGTTTGGAGGGCACGGGAATGAACCACACATCCCTTGTGTACATGGGGAGAATGTCCCAAGTCCTGCCCCTCTATTTGGTGCCCCCCACAGGACATGCCTGGCTGGAGGCAGAACCTCTAGAAAGATGGTTTTAGGCTGGGCTCCAAATCCCTCCTGAATAGAATCCCAGGAAAAAGGACAATCCTGTCCTTTGAAAAGGGGAACCCTGGGCAGGAGAATCCCAGTATATCCCAACCAGCTAAGACAGAGGGTCCTGGGGGTGACCCTGGCAGTGTCCCTTTGGCAGAGTGACTCCCCACCCCAGATGTGCCATACCCACCACCAGAAGGACTGTGTCCAACCTCACACCCTCAGCACAGGGGGTATCCAAAGACACCCCCAGAAGTGTCTACTTCTGGCAAAAGGGATGTTGGGTGCCCTTGACCCCACACTCCTGTCCCAGAGTTCATCAGTATCCCTGGGATGTTTCTTGGATGTGGAGGTCTGTAGGACTGTCCCCCAGCCCTACGCCTCAGGCAGCAGGTCCATAGGGACCCGTACTTCAACCCTACAGTCATGGCAGTGGTGATTGTCGGGGGGATCCCCAGGAGTGTCCCCCAGCCCTGCACTTCTGCAGACACAGCCTCCACTGGCACCCCTGGGCAGAGGGGAGTCCCCAGGCCCACAGCCCCACCTCAACCACAGGACAGTAAGGGGTCCCAGAGCTGTCCCCAAGCCCAGCACAGGGGGGTCCCCAGGGCTGTCCACAACACCGCCACCACAGCACAGCATCGGCCTACACCCTGGAGTCCAGAGCTGTCTCAGGGCTGTCCCCAACCCCGCAGCCCCGGCCCAGGGGTGCTCCCAGGCCTAGTCCTTCCAGCACCGAGGGTCGGTATCCGCAGCCCCCGCCGAGCTCCCGCTCCCACCTTCTTGACGGAGAGGGAGATGTTCTCCAGGATGCGGTCCTTCACCTCCGCCGGCTCCATGGCGCCTCCGCCCGCTGCCGCCGCCCGCCGCGCCCGCCCGGCGCAGGCCGAGCGCCGTCCCGCCCGCCGGGCCCGCTCCGTCCTGCCGGCTCCGTCCTGCCGGCTGCCCCGGCCGCCCCCGGGCTGGCGGCTCCGCGGCGCTCAGCGCGCCATGGCCGGGCGCGGGGGCGAGCGGGCCCCGCAGGAGCACAGCGGAGCCGAACAGCGGTGAGGCCGCGCTCCGCTGGGAACTGAGGTCACGGGAAAGGAAGGAGGGACGGAGGGAGGGAGCAAGCGGCGTTGCCCGCCCCGGGCCGGCAACGGGACCGCCCCGCCCGGGGATGCGGGAGCGGCCCGGCCCGGCCGAGCGCGCCGACCCAAGCCGAACGAGGCCAAGCCGAACCGAACAGGGCCGAACGGTGCCGAACAGAGCCGAAGCGGCGCGGCCGAGCCCAGCCGGACCGAACAGAGCCGAGTGGAGCCGAACACAGCCGAGCTCAGCCGGGTCGAAGCCAGCCCGTCCAAATGGCGCCCGCGGCGGTGGGACCCTCGTGACCTTGCGAGGGGACCGTGAGGGGAGATGGCGGTAGATCCCTCTTGAGCCCCTGAGGGGAGATGGCGTTGGAGACAGTTGAGGGGATGTGAGGGGACTCGAGGGGATGTGCCACTGCGGACAGTGAGCGAAGGTGGCACTGGGTCCCTCACAGCCCAGGGCTCAGTGAGGGGATACGGGGATATGATGTTGAGGACAGTGAGGCCATATAGGGAGGTGGCCCTGTCTCACAGCCCTGGAGTTAGTGAGGGGATGTGGGGGCAGATGGCACTGGGGACACTGAGGGGTATGAAGGGAGATGGCCTTGGGTCTATCATGCCCTGACCTCAGTGATGGCATTTGGGACTCCATGACACAGTGAGGGGACACAAGAGAAGGTGGCATTGGTTCTGTCACAGCAAGGAGGGATGTGAGTGGGGTAAGGGGAGATGGTGTTTGTTCCCACACAGTCCAGGAGGACAGGAGGGGACAGTGCTGTTGGATGCCTGCTGAGTGGACACACAGTGGGTTTGGGGACATGAGGTGCCCCATGAGTCACCCAGCCCTCCAAGCCTGCAGCTTTGCTGCACTCTGGGGTGCTGGCCTCAGAGGAAATAATCAGTGGTGAGGGGAAAATGGGGCATCCATATGGCACCCCACCACCTCAGGCTTCAGCAGTGCTCCTTTCAGTTCTGCTCCAGCAACCTGAAATGGGGGATCCAGCTCTTTGCTGGAGTCACTTTGCACCATGGATCCAAAAATGGGCCACATTGTTCCAGCCCAAACCTCCATTGGTGGGAAAGGTTTCTAAAAACCTCAAATACAAGCCTCACTTGCCATCATAGGACAGAGACAGGAGTTGGTGAAAAGACTTAAGATAAATTATAAATAAAATCTGAGGCTGAAGTGAAGGGTTGTGACTCGGGGCTGGAGGCTTTTCCCAGCTCCCCATCAGCCTTTGGGGAAGCAGAAACATTGCATTAAGGGGGACCCCAGGGATCAGAGCTTGTCTTGGCGTGTGGGGAGGAAGGTGACTCTTTCCTGTTGAACTAGGGGGAAGAATGGAGCAAATCCTGAGCTTGAAACACCCAAGCCTGATCCCCAACAAATTACTGGGGAGACTAAAGTCAGCTGCTTGTAAAGCAGCCCAACAGATCCCACACACCAGTTTACTCTTTCTGGTGAATTTTAGGATTTAAAGCACAAGGCAAACAAGCTGTACAGCACCAGCAGGTACCTGCACCCATTTGCATTCCTCCTTGCTCCAGAGGCACTAGATGCAGCATCTACACCTGTATAATCCCATGGGGGTTGGAGGTGAGCTTTAAGGTCCCTTCCAACCCAAACCACTGTGGGATTCTATGGTAGAACAGACTTCCTGGTGTCCTGCTGTTTTCCTGAATGTCTTGAATGCCCCAGGTATTTGTTTTATTTGGAGTGAAACAAGTTGGTTATAATCCCTTAAAGCACCCACCACACAATTATGGATTTACATGGAAAATTCCCCGCTCCCAGCATTTAGACAGCTTCCCTTCTCCTTAGAAAAGCTTGGGAGGATCCATCCCACTCCCACCACATGCTGGGTTGCTTCCTATCCTCTTCCCAAGAGATTTTTAATTCCTTGCTCAATATTTGCAGCCTGAAGTTGGCATGGAGAATATGATCCCCAAGGAGCAGAGCCATCAGGCACTTGTCATGGATGGAGACTGAGGAAGGACGGAGCAAGTCACTGCGGGAAATCACCTTCTGCAGCAAGGTGTGTTACCTGCAAGATACTCCCAAGATACCACCCCATGCAGTGCAGTCATAGGGCACCTCAGTAATGCTGCCAGTGATCCAGGGAGAAATGAAAGAGGCACAAGAAACACTTCAGGAATTGCAGTATGGATTCCATTAGTAGAAAAAAAAAATTGTATTAGGAAAACCATGGAAGAAATTGCTGGGTTATAAGGATAAGTCAACAGTGAGCCCTGTGAGTACACCTCCATTTCCACTGGCACAAGTAGTTTGGTTTTAAACCCCTTCCTATTTGCATTTGTTAACAAAGAGACTGGGAACCAGACATTCCTTTGGCAGTGGCTGTTGGGAGGGATTTCAGTCACCAACCACTCATATCCTTGTGTTTGACTCAGTGCTTTACTGACAGCACCTTGTAATTAGCATGTGTGGTTGCTGGAGGTAATTATGTCATAGTGCAGTGATTGCACTTCCGGGGGTCCCGGCAGCCTCAGCGTACCCCCAGGGAATGAGGCAGAGCAGATTATCAATGTAAGGTCACAGTGAACCAAAAGCCAGTTGGCCCGGCAGGATTTCCCAAATCCCATTCTGGTGACAAACCTGCCCAAAAGTGGTTACCTTGGCAAAGTCACACCAGGCATATGGGACTGCAGAAGGGCTGGGCAGGGGCTGATGGGAGGCACTGCAGAATTCTGAGCAATGGCTCAGTCATGTTCCTTCTGCTGACCATTCCTTCAACTATTCTGAGGCAGGAAATTGCATGAAGGAACACGCACCTCTCTGCATCCCATTCTTGCTCTTGATGCAGCCGCTGCATCAACGTGACTGTTCAAAAAACCTTCAGCTGTTATTTTTAAACTCCACACCTCTGCAGGAAGTTTTTAGGAGACCTCTACTCCTAAAGGCCCACAAAACATAACCAAGGAAAACACCAACTTGGAGTCTACATTTATTGCACAGGGCTTGACCCTCTCTTGGCTGTATAAAGGCTGCAGATTTCAGGGTACCAATGCTCCAGTCCATGGAATCCCAGAATGGTTTGGGTTTGAGGGACTTTAAAGCTCATCCCATTCCACCTTGGACATTTCCAGGGATCCAGGGGCAACCACAACCTACCATTGTTAAGCTTCAGGACATCAGGCCAGTTCAGACTGGAACAATCCCAAACATGAACACAACTGTGTCATTAATCATAATTTTTATACATTACTGAAATAAAACCATCTTCATCAAGCAGAACAGACAAGGCCCAAATGCTCAAAATAGTTTTGAACCAGAGCATCCAATCCTTAAATCTTCTCCCAGCAGAAGAAATTTCAGAAACTCTTTGGTCAATGAGGCTGTAGCAGCCCACACATCAAACCTTCCCTCTTCCCACCCTGAGAGCTGAATTCAAAATGCAGTTTTGCATGATAATTAATGACCTCACTTAGCTCTAACAGTGACACCAGCATCACGTGCAGAGCTCTGAACATGTGAGGAGGAAACCACTGCCTGTTTGTCACAGTCACTGAATCATAACCCATTGTGTTTGTGTCTCCCTCACCTGGCACTGGCATCCACAGCTCTGGTTAGCAGGGATTTCAAATGGCTAAAACCTGAGTCCTGTCTCAAGGAAAAAATGAAGTTTTTCTGGATCTGAAAAAGGAGCTGCTCCTCCACTAAATGAGAGGACCTTAGGGTTAGTGACTATGCCCGAAGTTTCAGGGGAATATGCTCTATGCTTCCCTTCTAAAACCTGTTCTACTAAGTGACACTAAGGGAATGGGACTTCACAAATGCCATTTCTAACTAAAAACTCTCATGAGCTTCTCAGGGCTTTAAATGCCAATTTTTTAATAGTCCCAAGAAATTAGCTTCCAGCTCCAGAAAAATAAAACCATCTGCTAACTGGGCTGGAGATTAGGTATTTAGGTAGGAGGCAAGGAGTGTCCCATTCACTTTCCCAGCAGACAGTGACATGGCCAAGTGCTATTTTATGTTTACTCTGACGCTTTTCCAAGTCCTCCATAAAGGACCAAACAGCCCATACCCAAAGAAATGGAATAGAGGAATTTCTCAAGTCTGTTCTCAGGCCCTCCCAACTGGAATAATTTTACCCACAGGTTTCTCCTCATTATATTCAAAATGGCCGCACTTATGTTATGGAAAATCCACTGTCTTTGGGAAAAAAGGGTGAAGGATTTGAGTGCAGAGCTGCCAACCTCAGAAATACAGACAGACTAACCAAGCAACATTATGATAAAGTGTTTATTCATTTTTTAAATATCAAATTTTTTTACACATAATTTGTTGATAAACAGTCCCCAAATATTAAAAAAATCAAAAAAATAATCATGTGTGTATTACTTTGGGCAGAACCACATCCCATTGATGACACACCCATTCCTCTCTTCAGCCGCCTGCGAGGCCACAGTGTGTTCAGCCCACAAGAGTCAATGACACAAAATGCAACCAGCTTTAGGATTCCTGAGTATTGATTCCCTCAAGTTCCCTAAGTGAGTCTGTAAAACTCTGAAGCATCAGTCAAAATGTGACCCAAACCTTGTGCTTTGGGTCAAAGACTAAGCCTCATCTACACAGTGCAGCAGAAATCCCTTGAGTGCTTCAGAGGGGAATGATACACATGAAACCAACCTCGCTTCCCAAGCTGACCTCTGAAAGAGGCAGGCAGAAATACCTCTGGATTTCTCCTCTTTGAATTTCTGTTAGAGTTCTGGGGAGCCATTTGGCAGAAAGTCCAAGTCTGGTGAAGAAATCTCTAGGACTTGCTCCTTTTGTTCATCAATGGCATAGTTTTACAGAAAATGGATCTGAAGTCGAGCATTCAGCAAGTACACTTAAATATTGCTACTTTTGAGAAGAGGAGGCGGCAAGAGGGAGAGATGGAAGAGGGGAACATGGAGGACGTACAAGGTTAACAGTCCTGGAGACCGAGTGTCTACATAGAAAGTTAAACATACAGAGCAAGGAGGCAGAGATTGTCATGGTAACAGCGTAGCTCAGCTCTGTCCTGCAGCAGGTAAACATGCCAGGGATGGTCACCAGGAATATTCCCTCTTCTTGTCAGAATTACCCATGCCCAGAAACTTCCAGATGTTGGGATTTCACTAAACATCACTCTGTGTTCACCTGTGGCCTTGTGTACACAAACACGCAGTCACCAAGAGGCCAAGTGAATTCCTTCAGTATTTTTAAGGAAAAAAGCAAATCTCAGAAGCCAGGAGTGGCTTCAGGGCACACACAGAAAGAAGCTCTACAAACCCACGTGGGACCCCACACGTGCTGGCAGCTTTACAAAGCAGCTTCCAAGCACTGCTTTACTCTCTAAAGCTCCATGGTGAAATCCCTTTGTTAAGTGATGTGACATTAAGACACTGCAGCAGTTTTTAATGAGGAGGGGGAAGAGAAAAGAACCAAGTGCCTGATTTTAGGCTGGAATACCTGGCTCCTTGGAAACGTGAACAGCAGGTGCAGTACCTTTATCCCATGCTGTAGCCAATAAGCCATAGCACTCTGCCATCCCTCCTTTCCTATAAATACTCCCACTCTGTGGACCAGGTCAGCACAGGGACCAATGAAGGGACTGCCAGAGGCTGAACAGAGAATGTTTGTGTGCATGCAGCAGAAAGGACACACGTTGAAACAAAGACGACTTTTAGACAGCGTTCGCTAAACACATATTCTATTACATTTTATTTTAACCTTCAATATTTACCACTGCCCCAATTTTATATTAAATCTTGCTCCTAAAAAAATTATTCACTAATTTAGCAGCACATAGCCATTTACTCAAAGCAAGGCTTGGAAATGAAGAGATTTAAATCACCAGGCTTGGATCTACTTGATAAAAGTTTTAGAAATATTTATCAGTTGGGGGTCAAGGTTTGTTTCTAGCAGTTTGGAGAGAGTTACCCAGGGAATTCTAGCACTATGGATAAATGCTTCCATACAGTTTTGGCAGAAGGGCGGGATTCAAAACTTACATTTGACAAGGAATAAAAGTGAACACTGAAGCAGATTGGATGATGCTCTAAAGCTTTTATAGCATAAATTCTGTATGCACAGCCAAACCAGCGTGGCCATGAGAGCAGAGCCTGTCACCAGCTTGGTGCAGAGCAGCACCACTTGGGCTAGCTGAGCAACAGCTTCTAAAACAGAGAGAGTGATACAAGGGGCTAACACTGAGTGTCCAACACTGAGTGGCCAATGCTGAGTAGCCAACATCTGCTGCTCCAAGCAGCTGGCAGTAGATCCACCCGCAGGCAAAGGGTGCAGGTTCAGCTCTCCGGCCTCCAAGAGAGCCAACCTGCCCCTGGCTCCTGTGTTACTTTGCTCCCAGGGCTACCTCACCAAGCCCTGCACTGCCAATCAGGAGCAGATTCAGCCCTTTGAAATCGTTCTGGATCTGGGAGCCTCATTGCTGCTGCTTCTGATGGTGAACCTGATGCAGACAGGAATGGGTCTGATAGATCCTATTTCCTAAGGCTTCTAGAGAGACCTGCTGATACTGTACTCCTGTACCAGCTCAAGCACTGCCCTTCACAGAGGGGCTTCTGCTGATGTGCTCATTGCAAGGAGAATATTAAACCACACCTTCAATAGGGGTAACTGGAGGTAACTCCACCTGCCCAGTGAAGATGAGAAAGCTGCAGTCTGACCTCAGTAACTCATTTTGAGCAGAGCCTCAAGTGAGTCATTGGATGCTGCTCCAGACAGCCAAGCACCGCTTCCCACATGGAGCAGTGCCTGCTGCTGGCATCACAAGCAGAGGGATGTAAGCCAAACCTGTCTGGGACCTCCAGGTCTGGATGGTACCGTCCCAGCTCATGGAGAAGCTCCATTTGACAGTGAAATGCCTAAAGCCCTTTATTACTCCAAAGGATCTCCTGGCTGCCCAAGTGTCTGAGACAAATCTGACACCAGCACTCAATGACATCACAAACTCCTGTGAGGTGACAGATGAAACCAAATCTGTGTTGTTTTTAAATGCCACCTGCATAAAAACAGCCCAGCACACACACAGGAGACCTGCTAAAGCAACAGGGAACACAAACACCAGGACACAGGCCTGAGACAACCACAACACCACATGGAAGCCATGAACAAAAATGTGTCTGGTGCTGCTGAGCCATCGCTCCAGGTTTAGCTCAATGTGTCAAGTTCAAGACAAACACTTAACACAAAGCCACTTCTGAGATTTGTAAGTAGGACTAAATCAAAGCTCCTACTTAAAATCTGGTTTCAGCCATGCTTTCCTTTCTCTTCCCCAGCCCTGACAGAGTTTTGGGGCTTTGCAGTGCATCACAAAGGAGTTCTTCCCCCTCAAAAAAGCATCTGGAAAGGGCTTCCTACAGCACAGTCTTAGTGAGGCCACATCACTGCGTTTGTTCCATGAACCCTGCTGGGGAGCCCTCGCTCCTGAGGAGGTGTAAGATCAGCACCTCCAGCCATGGCATTCCACAGCAAAGGGGCCAATCAACCCCAGACATCAAGACAGACCACAGCAAAGCGAATTCTTCCTTCTTCCAATCACAGCCCTGCTTGGAGCCACTGAGATGAAGTTCATTCCTCCCCAGGCACAGGGAGATTTAGAGCTGTAACACACAGTTGTTTTGTTAAACAAATTCATCATTAAAGTTTAGCCTTAAACTGGTAGAACTTGTTCTTTTTGCATGAGGAAAAACATGATGTGGGCAAGGCTAGAAAAAAAATGTCAATACTCCTTTTCCCTGCCCCCCACCATCCCTACAGTTAATACCATCATATCTCCAAATAAGTTAAAACGTATATTGTAAGTTTTGGTAGCACCAAATTCTATCCCTTCCCTTCTTCTATCCCCACATTGTAAACTGGAACACACTGGCATCACAGAATATTCTGAGTTGGAAGAGACACACGAGAATCATTGAAGCCAACTCTAAATCAAAGCATAAAAGGGTTTGGCAAAAATAAGCATCAGCCTTCCCTGTGCACACATGAAAATCCCTTGCTCCTCTGGCATAGCTTTACACATCCATGAGCATCTACACACCTTTAGTAGCTCCCACAATAATTTCAACAGCTGGATGTTGGGTTCCAAGGAGCTGCAACAAATCCAGAGTCCACACTGGACTCAGTGTGCACCTCCCCTCCTGTGCACGTATGGCCAATCCCCATCACAACCTGCTTTGTTCCAGACTGGCTGCTGCTTTTTATTTGTAGCATTGAAGATTATTCTAAAATTGTACATTTAAATAAAACCAGTAGTTTTAATCCAGTATGCACGATTAAAAGCTATCCTGTCCACACAAAGCAAGGACGTTTTCTTTCTTTAGCCCAAATCTAATAAGTGAAACAGAAGAGATGTGTTACTTTGGCTGCAAATAATTTAAAAAATCTGGCTCAACATTCTGCTTGTCCATTGTGGTTACTCCTGTAGGAGAAATGATACCCCAGTCAGCTCTCTCTTCCACAGTTACGTGGGAACAACGATGCTCTTGGCTAGCAAAATAAGAAGAGCAAGATCTGCATTTCCACCTGCTTGTTCCAAGGCCTGGAGAGCTTCCTGTGGGGTAAAACCAGCATCAAGGATCCGGTCAACATCAGCCACAGGGAAAGCAGGGGATGGAGAAGCCCCTGTGGTCAGTCTGGTGTAGGCAGCTGGGGAGCTCAGTGGTGGTTCCTCACTCCCACCCACTGGCCACAGACCTTCAGGAGCAGCACTGCCACTTCTCCCAGGTGCTCCTGTAAACAGGCTCTGAGTATCTTGTGGTGCTCCTTCACCTGAAGCAGATGTGGAGGAAACAGGTGTGCTTTGCTCCGAAGTTGAACTAGGTAGACTCTGAGAACCTCCTGCCAAAACCTCCCTCTGCTCTGGGCTCTGCTGCTGGCCAGGGGTGGCTGCAGAACTCACCACAAACACACTGCTCTTACCTGAACTGTTCTGCCTCTCTAAAGCATCTCCCCCAAGCACACGCTGCCCAGGACGGATGAGGCTAGTCCTGATGTGTTCTCTGCCAGAATCAAAAGGTTGGCTCCCCTCTGCTTCTCCACCCTCAGACCTTGCCTCAGCGAAGGAACAGCTCTGTTCCTGGCTGGCTGGATCCAAGCCTTTCTGCTCACCTTCAGGAAGTCCCTTCTGCTGCACTGCTGGCTTTCTGTGAGCCATTTCCAGCTGTGAGACTTCTTCCGAAGCAAGGATCTTACATTCTCCTTTCCGACTGATAACCAAGAGTTTGTGAAGCTCTTTCAAGGCTGATGCTAGAGGGAAACATGGCTCTTCTGAAGTTCTTCCTGGATCTAAGTCCAGCTGTTGGGTGCTGGAGGGGGAAGAGCTGTCTGCTGCCGAATTAGCCAACTCATGATACTCTGCAGGAATTTCACTAGTGCTTTTAGACTGCAGGACATCACTGGTGGAAAGTGGATGACTCAAGGAGGATGGACACTTCAGCAACTCCACCTCCATGGAGAAGGCCTCCGAGTTCAGGTTGGATATACGTCTGTTCTCAGTCTGCTGCTTCTGCTGCCTTGCTGAACTCTGTGCTTCAGCTGCAGCCTGCTCCACTGCATCTATTTCCATGGAGGCTTCCATGTGCACATGACTACAGGAGGCTGACAGTTGGATACTCCCTTTCACATGGGAAAGACCTGCTCTCTCCAGTCCATCTCTCATTTCCATGGGAGGATTTTCTGGCTGTTTGGCTTTTGCCACAGCAGGTTTCTCAACCCCACCAACACAGCAAGGAAGTTCTGGATCAGTTGTCTCAGTCTGCTGCTCAAGATGTTCCTTTTCTGGCTCTTTGCACATCCAGTGATCTGTGGGAAGCTCATGTTTTTGCTTCTGCTCTGAAGACAGACAGATATCTTTATCCTGTATGTGCTTGGCAGCAGTGTCATCCAAATTGACTTTTGTCACTTCCAGAGGATGTTCCTGATCTTGTCCTTTAGCATTACAATCCTTTAAAATGTCAGCATTAAATGTTTCTTTGAGTGTCTTCTGTGAAAGGCAAGCTGGATTGGAGCAGGTTCCATCTCCGGTGTGTGGGGAAGGGTCATTATTTGCCAAGGAAGAGCTACTGGAATGATGCTGTGATACCAGAGGTTGTTCTTTTTCTGGGGTTTCCTGGTGTTGAGGTGAAGAGCTGACAGTTCTAGGATCAATGGGCTCTGCAAGGCTGGATTCGGATGAGCAAATTGAAGCAGGGGCAGAGACAGAACGATCAAGTAACTGATTTGTGGGATTACAGATCTTGGAATTTAGTCCTGAAGACTGGACTGGATTTTGAAACCCATCAGAAGCTGGTAATGAGGGCATTTCCAGTGAGGTAGTTTCTTTGTCACTATTCTCTATGGAAGACAGAACGAAAGAAGCAGTGAGGACACAGCAGAAGCACTGTGGCAGCACAAACTGGAACAGGTGGCTCTAAATACCTGGTCTGTGGCCCACTCCAGCTGTAGTAAACACACACTACATGCATCAAGGCTTCCGACGTTCTGTTTGGATTAGGAAACAAACACACCAAACTCGTGTTAGCATTCAGAGCACACACCATGCATGGTTACACTCCTCCACAGCTCCCCTCCTGACTGTCCAGCACAACGGCAGGGAGGCTGCAGGAGCTCCTGCCTCCCAGAAAGATTCTGCCTGGCAAATGTGGCACATCAAGGTAAGAATAACTCTGCCAGAGCACAATTTAAAGGTTGTTCTGTACTGTCTGTGCCACAGAGCATCTGATACTAGATGCTTGGTAAACTCTACACAGTAGACCACATGTGTCTAGTGCCGTACTCATCTCTTCTCCCTTTGGCTGGAGGTACTCAGGAGACACATTTCAGGATATGGGAACTGAGATGGCAACACAGTTCTTGGCTTGTGCTCCCAGCAGTGCCATCAGACCCAAGAGAAGGTGTCCAAACACCAGCTGGCTGCAAAAGGGAAGTGTACAGATTGTAGGGGGAAAGAAATCTCCAAAAGAACTGCTGCCCAAGGCTGGGAAGAGCAAAGCCAAGGAGAAGCAGCCAGAAGTCAAGCCCAGCTTGCTGCTTCCTTGTCCTCAGAGAGAGCAGATGAATTGCAGATCTCTATCGGAAGCACTAAACACTGGCTGTGGTTATCAGGGGAGATTAAGTGACCTTATCTTGCTGACAGTCTGATCTTGCTGATGTATCATGGCTCTTGTGCTTGTTAAATCACTCACACGACCTTTGCAGGAGCACCTGTCCTGGCATCACAGCTCTGTCTGCCCAGGATCACACATCCAGGTTCTGTGCTCCGTGATTTGCTGCCCTTTCCCTTCTCAAACTCAGTGGTCTTAAACACGCACCACTGGTTCTGCTTGAGTCTCTTTTTACAGGAGTATTGAGGCACAGCTTGCCATGCCTACACCTCCAGCCGCGATTCCCTTTAAATTCACCAACACGTCAGAAACGTGCCTTTCTGTCCTCAGCCTTGTTTCTTTTATTCTCTGTTAACTAAAACCAGTGCAAGTACCTGCTCTGACACCACCAGTGCAGTATGTACTGTGACACCACCCCACTGCTCATCTTTCCTAAAGGTGGCAAAGAGCTTTCTGACAGAGGCTATGGATGAAAATCAGAGGGGATCCTTTCTGTTTCTATGTGGAATAATTACATTCATGCTCTCTGCTCCCAAACCAACCCTTCAGGGAGGAAGCAGAACCATCTTTTGACCTGCTGGATCATTAATAAGGGTCTGATCAGACACATCAGGGATTTGCATTTAAGTAGCAGCAGGAGCTAGTTTTCTGCCAGGCACTCCTCAGTGTCCTCCTTCTCCTGCGGGTAGCCAGAGGAGCTGAGTCCCAGCCCCACCAGGGATATGGATCCAGCTAAAACCAGGAACAAACTCTTCCCTCACTAAGTGCACCATCAGGGATAAATTCCTCTCTGTACCAGGAGCAGCCTGAGTTGTTTGTAGTGGAAGTGACTTGGACTGAGGCTGCCTGGATAAAAAGGTGTGTGTGGGATGAACTGCCTGGCTACAGCTCCTCCTCAACAAAACAGCTCCTGTTTTGCTGTCAGGTTTGTAAATCCTTCATGAGCACAGAGCTCCCCAGCGGGGGGAAATTGGCATAAAAGAGCATCAAGCCCTTAGAGTTAAATAAGGACATGGAGGTCCCGGATCTCAGTGAAGTCCACCAGGACTGCACCACCACCTCAGCTGCCTCCCATAGGTGCTGAACCACTAGAAAGGCAGCTGACAGAAATCATGAGACTCCCTAAAGTGGGCTTCAGGGAATTAAATAAAGCTCAAGGATAATCTAGGTGCATTCAAAACAAGCACTTTAATAGCCTCCAGGTGCAGACAGCCATTTGTGTTGTACCATCTCCTGGAAGCCAGCAAAAATTCCTCTTATAAAAGAACACACATGTTGTGGGGAGCTGAACTTCTTCGGAGCTGCATCACATTATCTTTCAGTCCTTCTTCCGTTTTCTGGTTTTTCTTTTCTTGGTTTTCTTGGTACCACCGAGCAGCAACTCAAGTTTTGAAAGAGAGAAAGTGGGAATGTGCTGACATTTTAGGATACAGCCAACAAAAGCCTATGGGCCAGAGGCTGGTACTGTCACAGTCAATCTGAACAAGAGCCACTTTAGTTCTGTGCCTCGGTGTTTTATGAGCATTAAGTGAACACACAAAATGGATTTTCTGTTCCTGTAAATCTTTTACATTCCTCTAGGGCTCAGCACCAACGGAAAGTGTTCCGATGCTGACTAGCCTGAACAAAGCCTCATCGTCCTTAGAACTATATGTGATACATAAGTAGCTTGGATTTCAGTAATTTCGGGCACTTTTCTATTTAAAAAACTTGTCTAAAATGCCTTTATTGTAAAGACTCACAATTTGGGCTGAGGTTTGCTTGTTATTTAGTTCTCTTTCAACTATACTTTAATATCTGCAAAGCCTCATCCAAAGTGGAAATATATTCCAAAAGCTAATCCAGGCCCCATCAGGCTCCAGATTTTAAACAGAAAAAGAACTAATATTTACATCTGCCAGGCTGTGGGAACAGACAAAAGCCCAAGCTCCTGAGCCTGACCTTCAGCGACATCAAAACCCAATCACGAGGTCAAACCCATGTTTGTGTTTCTCTCTATTGGCTGCAATTCCAGTTAATAAACATTCAAATTTGGCTAGAAAAGTCACACATTTAAACTATTTCTTACTGATTCATTAAAGTCACACCTTCCTTCTGAGTTTTTTTACATTTCTGGAAAACTTATATTTTTAGGATGGAAGAAAATTGGCCAAAGAGACCAGTAAGTGCAGTCCTCTGCTTCCCTTAATGTTATCAACCTCACTATTTGTAACTAACTGCTTACTCTTTGGGTTGTTGAACAGTAACTAGGAAGTGTTAAAGAAAAATTTCAGTGCATTTCAACTAGATAGATAGTTATATATAAATTTTAGTATCTAATGAATATATAAAATAGACGGCTAAATCTTATTTCAATTTTAAATATGGGCACATAAGAGTATTAAAAAATTAGCAAGAAAAATGTTGAAATCAACTTGATCAGCTTAAACCTGACCCAGCAAAGAGTTCTACATGTGTGTAGGAAGCAGAATTTACTGCATTCTTTCAGAGGAAAATGAGCAGTAAAACTCAAAGGTCTCTTGAGAATTCTTGGATATAAAATGTTATCTTTAAAAGTTTCAGAAAACACTTAAAGGAATACTTAAGGAATCTGAGGTATTCACAGCTTCTCTGGAACAGCAGGGAAAAATAATGAATTTCCCCTTCAGCTAAAAGCTGAATTAAGGAAGGAGTTGAACAGAAAATTTGAGTTTCAGACTGTTTTTGGCTCATAGCTCAGCTTTCAGCTATTCTGGCTGAAAATAAAATCACTTAACTAAATTCTGCAGCCAACAAAAGTCTGTGTAGCCATCATATCTGTGCAGTGTTTGGATTCCAGAGATACTGGGAACAAAACTGCAGCAGAGAGGAAGTTCCCTTTGCAGGTCACATTTAAGGCTGAGGACATGAATTCATCTTTCGAACCTTAGAGCAACTGCAAGGAGGCAAGTTCCCCTCCAAGGGCATGAGCACCATTCCAGGGAAAAATGCTGAAATAGTGTGAATTCTAAAAACTCTCATGAACTTTTGTCACCACTACAGCTGCTCTACTTTTATGTGGTGCAGCCAATACGAGTAGGGTTTTGGGAGCTTCCCCAAACCTGTGCTCACATGAAACTGCAGCTAAGCCACGTCCCTGCTGGGCACCACAATGTGATCCCAGCCATAGACAACCATTAGCCTCCATGCCTTGAAAGCCAGAAAAGCAGAGCAGGTGGGAAGCTGCAAGGAGAGCACAAATGAAACAGCAAACAGCCCCAAGTGCCTTTGTGCAGGTTTTGCAGCCGAGAAAGGGAGAGAGAAGTGCACTCAGAGGCCACAAGCAAGAATAAAGCCCCTTCTCTCCACCCTTTACTGGCTGATGCTGCTCCCAGGAGCTGGAAGGGGCACTACTCACAGACATCCTAACACATATAAAAAAAAAATAAAACCACGGATTCCTATTTCAGCTGGGCTCCTGCTGGTACCTGCTTCCTCTACGGATTTCTGTATTGCCTCTGCGAGCTCCTGGTCGGCGATGTCCTCGGGCCGCACGTCGTCGCGCCCCGCGCCGTACGCCAGCCGCGCGCACTCGGGCAGCTCGCCCTCGGGCAGGAACGAGGTCTGCGAGCCTGTGGTGCCGATCACCAGCACGTTCTTCTTGAGATCAATGGAGCACTGCAAAAGAGCATCGACACATCAGGAGCCTGCGGAGAGCCAGACGGCTCCCGGAGAAGAGGGGAGACACGAGGTTGGGCGATCCGTCTCCAACAGGATGGCTCACAGCAGGTAAGGGTGGGCCAGGAGTACCAGCTCTAACCAAAGGGCCCTGTCTGACTCAATTTGTAATAAATCATTCCGTTGGAAAGCTCTGAGCATCTTTGATCAGAGTAAAAAGCTCCAGGCAGCAGCCAGACACCCTAGAGCTGTCCATGATGGATGCAGTGTATGTGCTTCCAGGCTGGAAGATAATCCACCACCAGCTCTCTCAAGGAAAATCCTATGAATTCACAGGGGAGGCATTTATGTTGCACTTCTCACTAAACCTGCAAGAGCTAGGTAACTGTTTCAAAAGAGGTTTTGATACCTGATGCCTCTTAAGCATGTCCAGTCCTAGGAGCATGTCCATAGGCTGCTCTTCAAGGATTGAGAAGGAGCATGCCAGGAAATCCCCTTCAATCTGCACCTGAGCTGAAACACAAGGGAGAGAGGTTTCCACTACAGCATGACAAATCTGCTTTCTGCTCTTCCACCTCCAGGGAAAGGTCCGGGCAAATCTGAAATCCATCAGCACTCTGATGCACTGTTTTGGTCATAAAGTCTGGCCCTGTGCAAGCACCAGGACTGCCAGGCCTGCCATGGTCGCAGAATAATTATTTTAAAAGCTGATGTGCCTAAGAACCTCGAGTCCTGCTTCTCTGACCCTCGAAGCTTAAGCGGCTGCAAACAGTTTAATTAGAGCACAAGTCCAAGCAGCAGCAACAGCAAACAGAATTGATTTTTCAGTAATAAGGACAATGTCCTCCATCCAGAAAACCTGCACAAGAGCACGGAGAGGCTTCTCTTTCCAAAGGAACAGCAAACACTGCACTGTGCTGGAACCCTTCCGGAGTAGCTCACCCTGCCCAGCTGTCCCACTCAAAACAGGGAAGGTTGTGGTGTTTCACATTCACCTCGGGTTTTGCCCCCAGAGAACGTGTCCTCTATGTGTGCAGGAGCTGGGACTACCTCACCTCAAAGTGTAACAGTAATTCTATTAAAATACAGCATTTAAAGAGACAGAAAACAGAGCTATGTGCTCAAGACAAATAAACATATTGCAGATGCACTTTGATTTTACTCTGCAGTTGCACCCAACAATTACAGCACCAATCCTCAGTGCCAAGATTGCAGGAAATGCAGTCAAATCCCTGCTAAAGCTGCCCCAAAAATGCCAGTACTTACCTAAGTGCACTCTACCAATGATTTTCTGTGTCCCAACACCCTTAGCAATTCCAGCCCACCGCCGATCCACCAGCCTCATGATGTTGCACCTTTCAGCACAGGCTTGGCTCATGATGGTCATCTGAGCACCTACCAGCAACAGAACTCGTGTTAAATCCTGATGGCTCAGCACAAACTTATATTTTCTCCTGGAAGAGTTTAAGATCTGGCACTCAGTAGCTGGAAAACCAATCCACGTGCTCCAGGGCATAAAGGCTTTCTGTGACTCCCACTGTGCTGACCTGGCTACCCACACACAGGCTAGCACTGACCATTACTGCAGGGATGGAACGACCCCAAGAACTTCCCCTTGCAGGATGTGGATGGGAACCACAACATTAAAGGTGTGTGAAATCCCGTCTGCAAAATGAGATAAGACACATGCACATGGCAGCAACCTTCCAGTAAAGGAAGTCCCATAAACTATCCCAGGAGCCCTAATCCAGAGTGCTCTCATACTGCTTCTCCCAACAATCTGCTCTGCTCGCCCAGGCTGTGCTCAGGGTTCAGTAAAGTGCTCCAAAATCTTGTCATGCAGTGCTTTATTATAGGATTTTTTTTTTTTTAACTATTATAATGTTTACTGTTGCCCTCAGAGGGAGAGAAAGCACCTGAGTCCACAAAGGCTTTCACAGGGTGTCCATTGACTTTGCAGTTGATGTAGAGCATCACCACCTGTCCAAAGCTCTCGGGTGCCTCTTCCATTGCTATTGTCATGTTCTCTTCAATGTTTTGTTGCCTGAATTTTGAGGAGAAGAGAGAGAAAAATCAAAATTTCTGTCAACCAGACCTTTTAACATCTCTCTGACACACATAGAGAGCTGGAAATTCCACCTGCTGCTGCTCACCTTACAAACACACATTTAAACCACAGCAAAGGCTGCTTCCTTAGTGAAACGCAGACCTGGGAGCTGAAGATTGCTAGGAATGACCTCAGCTTAGTCCAGAGACACTGAGACACTCCCTAGCAGCCACTGCCCCTTCCAACCCCTGCCTAGCTCACACCTCAGCTCCTGACAGCCCTGTGTTGCCAACAGGAACCCACCATCCATGTTAACCTGGAGAACTCAGAGAAAAAAACCTGTGGATTCATTAGTCATGCCAAGGGTACATAGAGATGTTGCCAACAGCTACATCACTGGAATCCCACACAGCAGCTGAACATTAAAATCTTCAGGTTTCCCTGGTATCTTTCCTTTTCCAGGCATCAGAAGGGAGGGAGATGAGCAACAGGGCAGAAAGAACACTGTCATGAGCACCAGCCCTTGGTACAAATTCAAGCCAACAGAAAAAATGCTCTTCAAGAAATCCCTCACAGCCCCAGATAATCTTGGAAGTGATGGGCATCCGTAGTGATTGCATCCAAAACAGCTTTATCTCCCCAAAGAATGGGAAAAGGCTTAAATTCTGATGCTATTTCATTTTTCACTGAGTGGGGTGTGAAATCTGGGGATGGCTCGGCCCAAACAGCTGCAGAACCTTGGGCACACCCCCTTTATCTGTCCCTCATCTAAGGAAGAAGTGAAGCACTCCTGTGCCTCTGAGCAACATTTCGCTATCTACAAATGTCTATTTTCTGCATTGCTGAGTGTTTATCTGGCACCAACAGTCATAATGTGAGAGCACTGCTACCACCAGTGAATTCTGGCTCTGACCAACAACGGGTCTGCACCAGACAGACACTGTTATCAGGGAAAAACCACCAGCCATGAACAACTCCAGGATTTACCACTCAGCTGAAGAAATCAAGCCTCAGCCCAACACAAGTACATCTGGAAGGCAGCAAGTGGGAACGAGCTGATGAGCAGGATGCATTTCTGCAGAACCTCTCATCAGTGAATTAGCCAGACACAGAACAATTAGCAGAATGCAAAACCAAATCTCAAGGGCAGTTGGGAGAAACACCACCATGTTGCTGTGCAGAAGTCAGCTGGGAGACAGCACCAGCCCAGCTCTCGGGTTCAAAACACCTCAGGCACCAGACTCACACCTCTCAAAAGGAGATGTGCTTTCCACACATCTCCTGGACAAGTGCTCCAGTCTCAGGAGTCAACCAGTTCAGGCAGCTCCAAGTCATCACATGCACAGACAACAGTGCTGTCACCTCATATGACACAATCCCAGAATGGTTTTCGTTGGAGAAACCTTAAAGCCCATCCAGTGCCACCCCCTGCCATGGTCAGGGACACCTTCCACTATTGCAGGCTGCTCCAAGCCCTGTCCAACCCTGAATACTTCCAGGATGGGGCTGCCACAACTTCTCTGGGAAACCTGTGACAGGGCCTCCCCACCCTCACCAGGAACAACACTCAGTGGTCTTAGCTGGACACATCTCAAGGATGGAGTGCACCTCCACACTCCTGAACCCCAACCCTCCCACGTGCAAAGATGGCCCAGAGCATCACCCTGCAAACAAATTCCTTGATACAAGGCATGTGTTTAGGTTCTGCCTTCTCTGAGGAAAAAACACCATGGATGGAAGCACACAGCAGTTTTTTTTCTCTCCAGAGATGATCCCAAAGCCTACAAAACCACTTTGGTTTGTTACCTTATGTCTTCTTCTATCTTGGCCTGTGCCTCGAGATCAAAGGGGTCAGCAGAATAGAGCCGGATCCTCTCCTGCTCGCGCCGCGCTCGGTCCTGCTGTTGCTCCAGCAACACCCTGGTGAATTTCTCTGCAGGAACAAGGAAATAAAGAAATGCTTTTTACTGGAAATTACTCTTGCAAATAAAATTCTGGCATAGCAAACACTATTTTTGATGCCAGCTAAGGAACAGACTCAGCAGCACACAGAAAAAAGCTTCCTCTGAGGGCAGCGTGGATAGACCTCAGAGGATTGGTGGCAAACTTGGCAACCTGCCGAGATGAAAAGCAACTGGATGGAGCTTGCTCTCCTCATGTTCCTACCCAAACACTGCCCAACCAAATTCAATTTCCTGGCACATACATTTTTATAGGGGGGAAAAAGAAAGCAACCTAAAAGCTAATGACAGAACTTCCTTCAAAGTTTCAGGGAACATGGCAAAAATAGAGATTACAATTCCCAAAACTGACTGCCTATCACTGGAACCAGGAGGTAGCCAGGTCTAAATGCACATTTTAACATCACAGTTTTTAGATTCCCACTTTCCAGATGGCCTCTGGCCATTTTTTACACTTGATCACGTACATCCCCAAAAGGACTTGGCAGTCTGTGCAGGTCTGCACACAGTTTGGGTTTGCTTACAGAGATGCCGTTCCCAGGAAGTAGTTCTGGCTCAAAGGCCGTTATGTGCTCAGGGAGGCATTGGGTATATTTGACTGTTGGATTTTTGAAATGAGGCTTCTGTACAGCAAGTGCCTTCATCCAGCACAGCCCCAGGGCATGGATCTATGCAGATATTTGGGAATCCAAGCTGGAGCTGAGCTGGATCCGTGCCCAAACACTGCCAGTAGCAGCAGTGCAGCACGACAAGGGCAAAAACAGCCCAAACCACTTCCTCCTGACAGTCCAATGCAGCAATTTGGGACTGAAAATGCACATGTGAGTCAAAGCTTGATGTGCACAGACCAGGCAGAACAGCAGAGAAGCCAGTTCTGGCTGTCTTGGGCTTAACCTCTGGTTTCCTGTGCTAAAAGCAGCACCCCTGCTTAAGGTGATGGGAAAAACTCCCAGCAAATTCCATGAAAAAGCCTGAGAGTGCAAAGAATGTAGCTTCAGCTCTGGATATGAACTAAAGACAGAGTTAAAACAGGCTGACAATATCCATGGAAGTTCCTCTCTGGCTTCCTCTAACAGAGAGAAACCACTCATATGTAACCCTGAAAATGGATAAAATCTCCTGCTAGAAGCAACTTCTCTTCATTTATTTCTCTGCACTCAACAGGATCTGTTTCCCAACTAAACATCCTGCAGAAGTTCAGAAGCTCATCTGCTGCTACCCCAAAGTCCTCTTTTTTCACACCTAAAGGACACCAGAGCTCAAACCTTCCACCACAGGAAGAACAAGGGACCAACATCAGCTGCAGAGGAAGTGAAGGATGAGGTTTCTTTCAACTGTGCCCAAAACACGCAGACACTTCCAACATTAACAGAAACATACGCATTTATGACTATTTCTATTGAGAGAGTTCCTAAAAGCCACCATGTCCTTGTTCTTTTCCCCTCTCCCTTTCTGCAGTTCACTCCCACAGCACATGATCACTATGGACAGAGCTGGGTTTGGAGTGTATTGCTCTGTGCTGAGTCCCAGTAGGATCTGGGATGCAGCAAACACACCACCTTTATTGGAAAATGTGCATAAGGAGTGCCTTAGTGTAAAAATCAGGAGCTGAGTCACTTGTGTTCACAGACATCCAAATTATCTGTGCATCTGATATTTCTGAGTAGGAGATATTAAAGAGGATATTAAAGATGCCAGGCAGGAGAAATGTACCCAGAAACTGAGGAACTCTTCCTTGAATGCTCCCAACTGGCACCTTTTATCTGCACCATCAAGGAGCCTGCAGCACACCCCGGGGCTGCCTCCAATGGGAGGAGCTGACCCCGCCCAGCTTCAAGCCCAGCTCACCGAGGTCCCCGCTCAGCAAGGCGTCGGCCAGGGGCGGGTTGCGCTCCTTCAGCAGGGATAGCTCATGGGGGTTGGCGAGCAGCATCTCCCGCAGCAGCGCCGGGTTGTCCAGGCCCTGAGGGAACGAGGGCGCGTCCGGAGGCGAGGGGCGCGGACGCTGTGCCGGGGGCTGGTGCTGCTGCGTGGACGTCCCGGGAACGGCAATGCTGCTGAAATCTATCCTGGGCAGACCTGAAAGAAAGAGCACAGAAGTTGGTGCTTCATGGTTGCAGTTCTGTTGGAAAAACCATGGGAAGGATGAGCTGCCCTCGATGCTGCACAGCAGATTCTGTGAGCAGCAGCTCGTGTCGGAAGAGCAGCCATGTCCCCGGGTTACTGGGTTAGCAATGCTGGTGCATTTATGTAACTGGTCTTGTCTGTCTGCCCCATTTTTAATCCCCTGAAATGCACTTGCTGACTAGCTATTCCCAGCTTCATAAATGTGAATCCCTCATGGAGGCACTGCAGGGCTAAAACCAGTGGCTCTGAGGCACTTCAGAGTCTCTTGGGTTAAAAAAAAGCAGGGGGAAAAAAAAGTAATAACATTTCTGCAGACCTGCATTGCAGGTACCCATCCTCCAGCTGAGGCAGGATGAGGACCTCAGCAATGCTTCCGCACCCTTCTCAGCCTGTGCCACCTTTTCTAGGGATATTTTATGACAGGGATTTGCTAGGAGTGGCTGTGGAAGGCACGACAGAGGCGCAGGGCTCTGCTCAGGTATTCCCAGAGGAAGCCTTTGGCACACAAATACGATTAAACCACTGGGTTTG
Source organism: Muscicapa striata striata (assembly GCA_030060385.1). Lineage (NCBI taxonomy): Eukaryota > Metazoa > Chordata > Aves > Passeriformes > Muscicapidae > Muscicapa > Muscicapa striata. Next base: position 507,669 of record JAREIS010000269.1, on the reverse strand, counting down.
GCAAGATGTGGCTTCTCAGGGAATCTGCCACAGGACAGATTCAGGACACACATCCATAGAGGCTGTTCCTGGGTCTAAGCCACTCACACCTGTGCCATCGCATCCAGCAGGAAGGGAACCAGTGATTGTAGGAAAACTCACGCACCTTTACCAAGCCTATTCTGAACCAGTCTCCTGCTCATTGCCTCCACATTTCCCCAAAGGAACAGTAAAATGGTATTGGCTTCCTCAGAATAACACACCAAATCAGAAGCCCTCTGGGTCATTTACATGCCCTCCCCGACTCACCCCAGCCACCCTCCCTCCCTCAGCACTTTGCGCAGAAGGTGCTAAAGGACACCTACAGGAGCTGGTGTTGGGTAGGTGTTGATGAATTTCTGCAGGCTCAGGCAGTGCTGGCACGGAGCCTTTCTCACCTGGGAAGCGCATGGAAGGCCGTGGCTCCACCGTCTCCTTCTGGCGCAGGATCACCACGTCCCCATCCTTCAAGCCATAGGAGGCCAAGGACCTGTTGTTGTCAGTCAGCGGCCGCTCTGCATAAACAATCTGTGCCAGGAGAGCCAGCAGCATCAAGCAAAGTAAAAAAAAAAAAAAAAAAAAAAAAAAATCAAGATGTTATTTTGTTATAGAGGAAAGAAAAAAAAAAGTTCCAGTAAATTCTCTGGATTAATCTCAAGCGTCAGAAAGGAAGGTGTGATGTCCTCACAGGCCCGGCCTCAGGCACTGCAGGGCCTGACGTTCACGGCTGGACAGTACAGGATTGGTCTTGCTGAAATCCAGCTGTGGTTTGACAAATGGCACCACAGAGAAGGGTTGTTGCTCTCCCCTGATCAGAGGCCAAGATCATCAGAGGGAAGCAAGTCTTGACTGGGACTGTCTGTCCACATTCCCAAACTCCAAAATCCATGATAACACAAGCCACAGACGTTTTCTGCAGCATTCCCTGCCCCAGGTCATCATCCCCTGACCCTGGACCAACTGCAGACATTCCAGCAGCACCGATCCAGGCAGATCCAGCGATGATCTAGCCCAACATCCATCACTCTGCCTCTTCCCACAACACAGCTACGCAGAATAACCAGTTTTACAGGGACCTCAATCATTAGCTCAGTGCTTTCCAGTTCACTCCAGTGATGCAACTCTCCAGACTCAGGGAACCCAAAGGCTCTGCTCCTGAGACTGCCATCAGCCCATGCAGGGAATTAGCTTCTTGTGACTACAAAACACATATATCACATCCATTTTGGTTTTGATAACCTGGCTTAACAAGGGGTCCACGAACATTGGGCCTGTAATACATACAGAGGCCCTAAGTTGTGGGAAAGCCCGAAATGTAACATAAAGCTGGAACAGAAGCTCCCAGAACTGGTATCTGGCACCAGGAAGGTTCCTGTGCTGTCACTGGAGCACAGCGACACTAGGCAGATCAGCCCAGCCACCTCCTGCCCTGGCAGCAGCCCAGAGTATGGAGAACTTGGCCTAAACCCCTCAGGCACATGATCAAATTTCACAAATACCACCTTGTTTAGCCAAATCAAGTCTCTTTGGGGCTGGAAAAGGCCAGTTCAGCAACAACACATTTTCCACAGGTCAGGACTGGCTCAGCCACGTGGGAGAAGCTTTCACAGTCCTGGCGTGGATGGGCTGTGGCTCTGCCTGATGCTATCACTGGGAGCAGATACAATAAGATCCCAAAAAACCAATCACCACTTGTCTTAAGGTCCAGTTGACACTACAGACTTTCACTGCTTCACTCCAGCAACTCCAACATCTTACACAGACTCTCCCTGCGGCACTCGGCAATGGAGACCCATTGTCAGCAGCAGTGCCAAGGCAAGACAAAGCAGGAGGAACACAAATGACCAGAACCTCGTGGGGCAACAATCAGAGAACTGGGGAAACACACACAATGGAACCAGGCACGAGCTTCCTAACTCCTCCTCACCATCACAGTGTGCAGCCTCAGTGCTGCCTCACACACCGGGGCCCTCCCACAGCCCATGTGCAGATTTGAAAGTGAGTGGCCTCTATCCCACATGACACCAGTGGCACCATCAAGGTCAGCTGGTGCTGGCAGAGCCCGGCACAGCCTCTCATGTTACTGGCCTGAGTCGGTGCTGCAGCAGTAACAGCCAGTGTGTTATAAATCCTAGCCGCATACCCAAATCTGAAATGGCAGATTCCTTGTGCAGGCACTCTGGAAGAGACGAGTTAATCAGTTTAAGTGAGGCTTTACCTCTGTCATCTTGCTGGGATTGGATTTATGAGCATTCGGCCTTACATCCCAGACAATGAATTAAGCGCCTGGCACTCGCACCACATCCATTAGCAGCACAGATTAATCCACTCCTGACCCATTCTGCTCCACTCTTAAAACAAACTGATTGGATTTTGCTGCCTTTTGATTGTCTGGTTCATGGCAGTTCTGCTGGCTGGCAGGCACCAGACACCGGCTCTTCTGGAGGTGACTCAGACAGGGATGCAGGCACTGGTGGATTCACTGAGCATGATGCCAGAGGGTAGAACCTTCCCATGGAGCAGGGAACCCCAGCCAGGACTGCCAGATACCACCTGCAGCCATCAATCAAGCCAAATCCTGGACCCATCAAATATTCCTGAGCATGGCAAAGATGGAGGGCACAGAGAGAAAATAAAGGAAGGGAAGGAATGAAGAGTGTGGCTCTGCTGAGAGCCTCCCATCTCCTCTCCCAGAAAGCCATGGCCTTGGTGTGTGGAGGAGACTGGAAAGTCAGATTATTTTCCCTCGCCTTGTCCAGCTCCCCTTATCACCACAGCCACCAGGAGCCGCCTCTGTTATCTCACCGACCTGTGCCCACAGCCGTCCCTCCGACACCTCACAGCTCCTGCCCCACCCCAAACTGCAGCACCTGGAACTTACTGCCCAAACAAGCAGAGAACAAGGCTGGGATTAACCCTCCTCCACACACTGAGTGGTTTACTCCACCCTGCATCACCCTTACAACGAAATTCATCCTCTCTAGTGCTAACACAGCACCTTTAATGCAACGTTCACCTTGGCTGAGGAAAAAGGGCAGAAAACAGCCAAGTCTGGTAAATTTAAAACGGCCTATTTGTGATTTAGCAATGTAAAATCCTTTCACTCAAGAAGCTGCTTCACTGATAACTTGTATCTTTATAACTTTCTCACATAATCGTTGAGGCTGGCAAAGCCCTCCAAGATCATCAGGTGCAATCCCCACCCTGTCCCCAGCCCAGCACTCTGAGTGTGGAAGTTCTGCAACTCAAAGTCAGCCTTGGACATCTCCAGGGATGGGGACTCTGAATCTCCCTGGGCAGCCCCTGCCAAGGATCACCATTTCCATGGGGAAATTCCTCCTGGTGTCCAACCTGTTCTCCCCATTGAAGGTCCTCAAAACACCTCACAAACACCAGGCAGAAAGAGGAGAGAGGAGCGGGAAATAACTGCCTGGAAAACACAACACGAGGCACAGGATGATGCACGAGTGGCAGATGGATAAGCAGAAGGAAGGCAGAGGTGGCTACAAAAGCGCAGCACTGCTCCCCTTGCCTGGGGCTGGCAGCACCCAAACCCCACACAGGTCAGCTGTGCTGGAAAAACTCAATCAAAGGAACTCCTGACAAAAAATACACGCAGAGGTGACCCCTCATTATCCTAAACCAGGCCTGGAGCTGCAGGTCACCACGACACAAGGAACAAAGGTGACAGTGAGGAGTTTATGCTCCAGTTCATGCCTGGAGAGGTCAAAGCCACTGCAGAGTTCCCCCCACAGGGGTTGTCCCCAGACCTGGGAGCTCACTGGTGGCTGTGATACAGCCACAGGAGGGTTGCTGGAGCACAGAACCTTTGTGTGAGATGGGTTCTTCCTTTCCACCTGCTCAAAACCAAAAGTTTTTTTTCCTAAAACAGAACCCACCCTCGACCTGGATTTCCTACCCCTACTCTGAGACTGTTTCTCTCTCATCATCAACCTCCCATTCCAAAATACAAGGCTCTCCCAAAGCAGAGGGAAAGCCAAACGTCGGGAACCTGCTGCGTGAGGGACACCACAGGACTGCCCCTGCAGCAGCTCCTCCAGCAGTGACTAATCCTGACTTGGCTGGAAAAACACTTTGTTAATTTAGACTGGGAAAAGGCTGGGGAAGCAAAAGCCACCACCGCAAAACTCCACAAACTCTGCCAGGCATGGCCGGCGCCGAGAAAAGGAGCCGACAGAGCCCTGCCCAGGACAAACGAGGAGGAACGGCCAAAAACTCGGGACTGAACCCAAAACATGAGCCAAGTCCAGACAGATGGCCCAGAGCCACCCCCACACACAGCCTCCCCCATGTTTTGGCACACGACTGAGCCCTGAATTCGGGCTGGAGAAGGATATTTGCTGGGAAAACCACACGGATGTGCCTCTTAGGTTACCACACCTGTGTAGAAAAAAGGGAGGAAAAGACTGAATGTGCCTTTTCCGCCCCAGACCGGGCAGGGGCTTGATGGAATAAATAAACCCCTTCCCGAACTTTCAGCCCCATTTCCTGGGGTTTGAGGAACCCACGGGCCACCACCTTCCCCGCGCTCCGACTCCAGTTCCCCTCGCTCCAAATCCTGCCCCGTTTAAGCATCAGATTCCTCCTAAACCTCAACATAAAACAAACCAAAACAAACCCACATTATTTTCTCCCTTTCAGCTGCGCGGCGGGGGGGAACCGAGCCTTTCCCGGAGGGACCACAGATCACCGGGGACTCGGAGCCTTCCCCCGAGTGGATTTTGAGGGAAAAGCGAGGTGTTTCTCCTCAAACCCGAAAGGTCCGCGAGGGGAGGGACCGGGAGAGATCCACCACCCCAAACAACCCCAAACTCCGGATGGCCGGGGCGGATCCCGGTATCCGACCCCGCGGGGCGTGGGGGATACGGCCGCTCGCAGCCCAGGAGACCCCGATCTTGCGGGAGAAGGCGGCACGGCCGCTCCCAGCCCGAGCGACCCGGCTCGGGGACACCAGCCGGGCCCTCCCTGGCACTCGGGGCGGGGGCAGGCCCTGACCTGGCTCTCGGCCGCCGGGATGCCGGACTCCAGCTCGCAAAGGGCGCGGAAGTTCTGCAGCTCGAAGTCGGCGTCCACCTGCAGGTTGAAGGTGATCTCGGAGCGGTCGCGGCGCAGGCAGAACACGGTGAGCAGCATGGCCGCCCCCGCCCAGACACAGACCCGGACCCGCCGCCGCCGTCGTCAAGCGCCGCCGTCGCAAAGCGCCCGCCCCGCCGGTCAGGCGCCCACGTCAATCGGGCTCGTCCGGCCAATCAGGGAGCCTCGGACGGGGGGCCCCGCCCCCTCCCGCGCTTGTTCGTGGGCGGGGCCAGAGGCGCCCGGGTGTCAGCGCCGGTGCCCGTGTCCTCAGTGCGCCGCTGGGGTCCCTGCGTGCCGCGGTGTCCCCACGGTGCCTCTGGGGCCCCTATGCCCCCTGTGCCGCCAAGGCATCCCTATGCCCCTAGGCGTCACTGGTCACCGACGATCCCTGTGTCACCGGCGGTCCAGGTGCCCCCAGATGTAGTCCGGCAGTTCCTGTCCCCAGTGATCCCTGTGCCCCTGGTGGTCCCTGTGTCCCCAGGGTTCCTCTGCCCGCAGGGATTTCGGGGTCAATGTGCTTACGGGGGTCCCTGTGCCCCTTGGAGCTGTGCATCCCTTTGCCCCAAGGTGGGAGTTCTCAGTGTGCCAGGGTCCCGGTGCCCTGAGGGTTTCCTGTCCCCTCAGGGATTACAGTTTGTCCGGAGGGTGCATCTGCTGTGTGCCTGGCGGTCCCTGCTGTCCCTAGGTGGGCCCCGTTGCTCCTGTGCCCCACCCCGGATACCCCTATGCTCCTGGTGGTCCCTGCACCCCACCTGCTGCCCCCCAAAGCCCCATCATCTTCTTCACCCTTTTATTCACTGGCACCTCTGACCCATCATGCCCAATGTAATTTCTCCACCTTCCATCCCAGAACAGCCCAGGTGCACCCCAAAAGCCATTCACTCCATCTCACATTTCTGCCTCCCTCTTCAGCTCCTCCACCCTGGTTTTCTTGGGATAACATCTTCCAGCTGTTTTTTTTTTTTTTTCCCTAGATCCCTCAGTGTGCATTAGGGGGGTGATCCCTGGCCCTTGCCGAGCCTTTGGTGTGTCCCTCAACTCACCTGTTTGCATTACGAAGCACAGAGGGGGTTTGACATGCCCTGTCCTCCTCCGTGTGCCTTTGGTAACACCCCAGACCCCATGTTGTGCTTTCTGGGGTGTCCCAAGTCCCCCTGTGTGCCCCAGACTGCCCCTTTTTCCTTTCAGCACTCTCCAGCCTCAGCACAATCCGACTGTTCCCTACCAGCCCACCCTGGGGAATGCTCGGAGCAGGCGGAGATGGGGACACAGCCCTCAGCTCCGGGAATGCATCCGAATGCCCCAAGCCATGAATTCACCTCACTCCCATCCAGGGTGAGAGGAACGAGACTTTATTTTGAACTGGAAGTTAATCTGCAATCCAAATCATTCCAACCCAAATCATTCCGACAGTGGAGCAAAGCAAACATCGGAACCCATCTGTAAATACCAGAAGCATTCTGGTCTCAGGTTTGCAGACACTTTGGCAACAGATTCTCCCCCCAAATTTAATTTTCATTCTCAATAACTCCCCATGTGTAAAAAAAAAACACAGCCCCACAGCACATCCGGCACCCACCAGTTCTCACACGGATATACAGGAGGCTCTGAGCACTGCCCGGCCCTCCTGGCACTGGGAAAAGGCTCCCACAGGGAGCTCAGTCAGATTTCTCCTTCTCCTTCATGTGCAGGAAGACAATGCTGAACATGAAGAGGCCGACCATCATGGAAAAGGCACCGGCGTAGTAGGGATACGCCGAGGGGATGAACCGCTCGTACTGCGTGTGCTGGAGGGGACGCACAGACACCTGGCAGGGGACAGAGCAGCCCTTGCAGTCCAGCAGCCTGGGGCAGCCTTTCCTCCTAGGAGAGGGTGGGATTCACTCCCCCACGCTTACCTGTGTGGAGGAGTAGAGGTGGGTGTATCCCAGCCGGTTGTAATCCACTTTGAACTGGAACACGCCGTAGACGTCCGGCAGCTTGAACTGCACGCTGTATTTGCCACCTGAGGGAGAGACAGGGGTAACACCGAGAAGACACGAGAAACTGCGGAAGTTGGAAACACTCCCAGGCTGCGGAGCCAGGGTAGCAATGGAACGCCCTGTTCCTCTTGAGGGGAACCTCCCACTCCACCTGACAGGGACCTACCGTTCCTCTTGAGGAAGGTGCGTACGAAGGGGTCGATGCGAACGAACTCCAGCTGGATGTCGTCCCCGTCGAAGGGCACCCACTTGCCGTCAGTGAGCTTCTCGATCACAATGCTGTACTCCTGGGACAAATTAACCAGCAATGCCTGAAAATGAGCCTTGGCCCACTCCAAGCTCCAGTGCTCCCCAAATCCTGTCCCCAGGCAGTGCCCCACCCCAGGCTGGCAGCCTCACCACGAGGTCAGTGACGGTGTAGGCGTTGGGCGGAGCCAGCTCCCCGACTCGGTGGTGGGACACAGTGCCCACACGCAGAACCCCTTCCTCCTTGAACACCCAGCGGGACAGGGCCACGGCCAGCTCGTAGTTACCTGTCTGGGAGTACCTGCAGAACAAGGGAGGCTGAGACAGCCAGGAAAATACCCTGTGGCCCAAACCCAAACCAAACAGATGTGAAAGCAACACAAACTGAGGTGAGCTTAAAGGAAGGAGCTGCTTTCCAAAGCGCTTTGCTCTGCAATGGTAAAGGATGCATCACCCCAATTCAATTCCAGCTTTCTGCTCCTTCCCAAAACATAAACATTTGTTGCCTCTGTTCTCAAAGTGCTCCCCAGACATTCCTCAGGCAGGGGTGCCAACACACCTCTTGGAGCTGGGAGTGGCTTTCTGCACGGCAGAATTGAAGAAGGCATCACTGAAGAAGTCGAGGGAACCGCTGAAGACGACGCGGGCGTTGTTGCGCGCCTGCAGCCCCGCGATCAGCAGCGTGTTCTTCCCCACTGCGTGCGGGTACTGCAGAGCAAGCAGGGGGAACAGGGCTCAGCCCACTTGGGGATGCATAAAGAAGAGTTTGCTGTGGGGTGGGACAGTTTGGCTGTAGTAGCACCTGCTGCAATTAAGGAGTAACCACAAAGCTCAGAAAAAGCAGGAATAAGATTCTGATACCACGCCAGCTGGGATGGATGCTTTGAAGAAGAGATGCTCTGATCTAGGCTGGCCTCTCCTCCAGATCACGGAGGACATGTGTCCCTTACACTGAACACCTCCTCACCAGCAGAAAGCAGAGAGGAAGGCAGAATCGGGAAGCAGCCAACAGCCCAACCCTTTCAAAATCAATCAGGAGATCAAACACTCCAGGATTTTCCCAAGCAGCTCAAGTTAGAGGGACTAAATTGCAGAAGAACATCTCAAAACAGGAGAGAAAGGAAGGAAGCGTACCTGAGTGATGGGCTTATCTGGGAAGAAGGAGTAAGAGGTAGAAGAGCCAGTCAGGATATCCAGCACAAGTGGGTTGTCGGGATCAGCCACCATCCTTGCAGGAAAAGCCACGGTGAGCAGCACGAACACCCCCAGTGTCCCCACACCCACAGGAATGTGTAGCCACCTGCTCAACCCCATGGACCTTCTCACCCTTCTACTGCTGAGAAACTAAATATTTCCTCCATTATTTTGTTAGGAACCATTCCTAAGTCAACAACTAAAATACTTTGGAGGATTTCCTTCTATTTTTGTTTGAAATCAAGAGAAATTTGTTAAGCTCACGTTAAGAGCCCCAGGGGCTCACCCCATGCTCACCTCACAGCAATATCTCAGGTTCAACTGCTCTGTCCCCACCTCACCCCCTGCTGCTCACCCAACTCCTCGGAACAGGATGGGGTTCAGTGCTGCTTTCCCCACAATGGTGGGGGCCTTCAGCAGGTTCTCAGTGTCAGCCACGATGAGTGTGTGCTAGGGAAACAAGAGAGATCTATGTGAGCTGCAGCGCGGTCTAAAGACAAACAACAGCTTCTCAGATAAAAGCTTGTTTTTACAATTACAACTGTTGGGTAAATGTTGTAGTTCAATTAAAAAGCAAAACAGCATTTTTGTGTTTATCATCAAACTAGGTTAATACTGATCTTCAAGGAAATATAAACCGTCACTTGATAAAGACACCAACACCTACAGTGTTTTATTTCTCTGTATTTAGCAACCTTCATCCCCAAATCAGGGTAACATGCACATACATATTGCTTCAACAGGTTACCTCAAACAAAAATTATCAGAGTACATCTAGCTCAGACCTTAATATATGTTTTAATTTTAAAGTGCTGGATTACACCAGGCAGGCAAAACTGTAGAAACATTTGTGTTTCTATCCTGATCTGAAAATCTAGGACTGAAAATCTCCCTTCCCACACCTGAAGTGCTGCACTCAGTGTCTTACAGACTTCACATTCAGGTGAAATTCCCCCCCAAGCTTCAGAACCAGCATTAATCACAGTCCCACTGCCTGCACACAGTGACCATCTGAAACCAGAGTCTGAAGGATCCTGACAGCAGCAGAACTGAATGTTGCAAATGGATTATTTCCCACTTTCCTGGGAGGAGGGTGGGAGAGAAGGGATAGAGGAAAAATGGGAACAGAAGGACAGAGGATTCATCACTAAAGCTTTGCACCCACGTGCTCATTAAAGCAGCCAGAAGGTGCAGACAAAGCCACTACCTGGCCAGGGTCGGAGATGTCGTAGTTGTGGTGGTCAATGACCGCTGTCCTCTCCTCATCGAACTCAATCCCACACTCGCTGCCCAGCTCTCGCAGGGGGTCACCTGCAGGGACACAACGGGTTCTCTATCACAAGACACAGAAACTTAACAGTAAATTCAGCTGAGAGTTGTGTGTCCAACGCTCTATGAGCCAAACCCCAAGGAGCAACGTGACCTCCCAGCTAAATTCTCACTGAACATGTTACTAAAGGCATGAATCCCCCATTTCCTCCCTGAGCAAGCCTTGAGGTGCACAAGGAGCACTGGTTTTGCTGCAATTAATTAATTCTCTGGAGGAACACCTGCACTCACCAATGTCTGAGCTGGCGGCAACAAGGACGCTGCCGCCGCCGTCGATGAACGCGGTGATGGTCTCCACATTGATGTTCCCACCAAAGTCTGAAAGCAAACGCCAAGAATTCATGGCTATAGCTCAGAAATAATCCCCCAGCAGAATGAAATCACGGCAAATCACCAAGTCAATGGAAGAACCATCAATAAAGGCTGGGACAGAGCTGCAGTTTGCTACTGAGTACATCCAAAGCATAGAACTTAACTAAAATTCACAAAACATTCCAAAAATGCCATCAAGCCCCAGTTTCCCCCCTTCACATTCACCTTCTATGGATGGGGAGAAGATGATGAGGTTGTCATACAGGAATTCCCCATATTTTATCAGGGACAGGCCGGCATCATCTGCTGTCCGGAACGTGAGGTCAAAGCCCCTGTCTGCAGCCAGGAGACAAAAGTGACAACTTCTGCATGCCATGAAACCACACACGGAGCAGCAAAACAGCAGCAGGATCCAGAGGTTTATCTCCCCAAAGAAGGAACAATTTGGAAAAACAGGCTTAGGGACTTTTTAAGAGCAGCACCTGAAAGTTCCCACATAAACCCAAGGAATGGATCCCTGAAGTCAAAGGATGCCCTGCTTTTACCCATAAAACATGGACGCATGCAGCAGGGGAGCTAAACACAGGCACAGCTGGGAAAACAACCCCCATCTCCTGCCTCAGTCTGACCAGAAGATCCCAAACACCTTCCCTCCCCCTTTCCAGGGAACCCCAATCTCCTCCCTCAGCCCGACTGGAGACCCCAATCTCCTCCTCCACTCTGACATGGGAACCCCAAACACTCCCCTTTTCTGCCTGGAAACTCCAATTTCCTCCCTTTACCCGGTGCAGGATGCCAAATCTCCTCTCTCACCCTGAAGAGGGAACCCCAACCACCCCCCTCTCCCCTAGGGGACCTTCATCTCTCCCCCATCCTGACGAGAGGAGTCCAAACGCACCCCCTTCCAGCAAGGGACCCTTGGCTCCGCCCTCAGCCCAGCCACAGGACTGCAATCTCCTCCCTCGGCCTGACCCAAAGACCTCAGACATCCCCTTTTCCCTCAGGTAACCCCAACCTCCCCCATCCTGACCCTGGGTCCCCAACGCCGCTCCCCCCGCCCCATCCAACCCCTCCCGGGATTCCGCCGCGGCCCGCTCTGTACCCGCGAGGCTGCGGAAGAACATTGAGTGCGTGTCGCGCAGGTTCCCGTTCTCCAGCAGCACCAGCGTGCGGGCCCCCCCCTCAGCGCCCGCCGCCAGCATCACCAGGAGCCCATACACTACCACAGCGCCCGCCGCCATCTTCGTCCCGGCCGCCGAACTACCTCAGACGCGGGCAGCCTCCAGCCAATCAGCGCCAGCGCCGAGCAGCCTCCAGCCAACCAGCGACAGACAGCTCCGCGATGCCAGGACGCAGGGCAAGCGCCGTCGCCGCGGACAAGGGAGGGCCCGCCGCCGGCCCCTCCCTCCTGCACGGCGACGGCGTCCGCGGTGGCCCGGTGCACCCGCAGTGGGGCAGAAGCGGCGGGCGTTGGAGCTGGCGTTGCCCTTCCTGCGCTTGGTGTCGGTGCGGGGAGCCGAGGCCAGGGACTGCAGGCGGAAGGGCCGGAGCTGGGGGATGGTGCAGGCGCTGCCCGCAGCTCCCTCGGAGCCTGCGGGAGCTGCGAGAGGAGAGGAAGGGGTTGTGGTGGGTGCGTCCTGCGAAAAAGCCTTTGAGAGGTCAAGGGGTTGAGGCAGAATTGGTCTGGGAAGGATCACCATTTGATTTCTCAAGGGAAAGGAGGAAAATGAAGAGTGCCGCTGGTATCTGGGAAAAGGGGATTACCTTGGTCCAGTTGAAGGATGTGACTGGCTCGCCGGGATCGGGAGTAGTTGCTGGCGATGGTCTCGCTGTCGCTCCTATCCAGCACCAGCCTGTAGTGGTCTTCCTCGGGCTGCAGATGGCAAACGCTGTCAGTAGAGCCAGCAATAAGGCAAAATTGGTTAAATGGGATTAAAATGGAGGAGGAATGGGCCATACCGCTGGCTCCCCGCTCTCACTCGAGGGGCTTGTCCAGCCCGGTTGGGGCTGTGGCGGGGCTGGAACCGCTGTGGGAAGAGATGGCGTTAAGGGTCGTTGTGTGTGGAACAATCACCACTCTGCTGACTGCACTGCCTGATCCCGACACTGCTCAGAGATTCCCGAGGGATCCGCATCACGTCGCACCTTTGAGCAAACTTCATGTGGAAGATGTGAGTGCGTGCAGCCCAAGCACGACCTGCCGAGCTCGGCAGAGCTGCATGCCTGCGTCACCTTCCTGTCCCCCATAGCACGCTCCTCTCCCCGGGGCGCTGGCCCCTTACCTGCGAGCAGTTGGGTTTTTGAATGACAGGCTCGGGAATTTTCCAGCAACCGCTTCTCGTCCCAGATGGATTCACGCCTGATCCTCTCCAGGCTGCTGTAGCTGCAATCGCGTCCTATGAGGGACTGCACATACCCAGCAGCTGTGGCAGAGCATCAGGTCTCACTCATGGCGCCGGATGGTGCTCAGGTAATCCATCTTTTTCAGCCCAAACTCCCAACTGCAGGTCTTTGATCTCAGTCTCGGCAGCTCGGAGCTGGACACAAAACAGCAGGGTTATAAGGCAGAGAGACCGATGGATACTAGGAGTACAGGAATTTGCCAGGCAGAGAAAGACACTCAGGAAAGATTCAATGTTTGGAAAGATTTCTAATTTAGGTACAAATTAGTATGAAATTTGTGTGGGGAGATTATTCCATGTCTGTTTTAAAGAAAGTTTTCTCATGTTTTTCCACAGGTATGATTTTGAATGAACCTGAAGCTAATCTTACTGGTTGGTCTTGGAACTCTTGAAAGTTCCTAACTTTGGTTAAAGAGGTGCAATATATCTTTGATAACCTAAATACCCAAATAAAGCAAGTCCTTAATGTCCTGGGACTGTACACACAAATGTCCATTTTTTTGCAGACCCTCTGATTCTGCCACAAAATACCAGAGCAAAACTGATTTTCAAGTGTTTTGAAAATGAAGATCTTAAATGTGAAATTTAAAAGCATTACTTTTATTTCTTGCCCCAGAAAGTGTTCTCAGGATGGCAGCAGCTGCAGCAGGTCTGTAGGTCAGCAGAGGGAGTTACATCCCCTCCCATCCCAACACATCCTCCTCCTGCCAAGTGTCATACACCAAGCCTTTAAAACTGGTAGGGTTTGGGCTTCAAAAGCTTAATTCCCCACCTGAGGGCTGTTGCATCTCGGATTTCATAAAAGCTCCCACAAACAATGTGGTGTATGAAATACTGACACAGCCAGAATCATTTGCTAAACCTACAGCCCTAAACCCTGTAAGGTAAAAAATGAGGATGTGGAGGAGGAAGGAGCTGCTCCCTCACCTTCTCCTGCACCTTCTCCAGCGTCTTGCTCTTGGCTTGAACCTCCTCCTGGGTGGAGTCATAGACATTGAGGAGAGCCTGCTCACTGCTGTCCTTCCCCGTTGGATTCCTGCAGTGCAGCCACCAGCTGCAGCCTCCACTCAGCCGCATATTTCTTCCGGCATTTGTGCTTTTCCTTCAGGTCCTTGTTCTGAGCCTGCTCCCCCCCGAACCACCTGCTGCTCCAGCATCTGCAGCTTGGAGAAGGGGAACACGAGCTCAGTGGTGCTAAGAACCAGCTTCACAAGCGTGGAGGATGCACATCCTTCCATGGGTGACATTTGGGAAGACACAGAAAATTGGGAATTATGATAAGATTTTCTGCCCTGAGTAATCATGGCAGATTCTACTTATCATTAACAGTTTCTGACATAAAAGAATCCCAGAATGGTTTGGGTTGGGAAGGACCTTAAAGACCATCTCATCCACCCCCTGCCATGGGCAGGGACACTTTCACTATCCCATGTTGCTCCAACCCTATCCAACCTGGCCTTGGATACTGCCAGGGATCCAGGGGCAGCCACAGCTGCTCTGAGCTAAATACTCCACAAAGGCAATGCATGTGTTACTCAAAGCACCTTGGTCAACAAGGATGTCCAGAAATCCATACTTAACACCCACAAAAAGGGTTTCTCTTTAAAACCCTTGTTTTGTGTAATTTATATTTAAATCCTTACTTTAGAAAACATTTAATGTATTATTATATTTATTTTTTTTTCTCCAAAGATGCACAAAATGTGCTAAAATTACACAGAGAATTATTTTAAATGGTGGATGTGGGAGTGTTAGTGCTGAAAGCCTCAGTGTGCCTTCCCATTTTGGGGCAGTATCAGCCAGAGTTGATGATTTGTGTGACCTCAGCATTGTTAATGGAGCACTGGCACAGGCCTGTGTTTGAAATCATGCTCTGACATGGAAATAAAGCCAAGCTCCAGAGCCATTCCTTTGTCTGCAAAGGATCTGGAGCAGAGCAGATAGCTCAGGTTGGCCAGCACTGGTTCAAATAGGCTGATAACCCCTTTACAGGTAACAGCCTCTTAATTATCTCCAAACCCTCTGAAATGGCTCATTCTCCCCCAGAACTGACCTGCTATTCTGCTGCACTGCTCCTGCCAGGCGACCTTCCCTTTCCTCTCCTTAATACACAATTGAATCCAAGGATTCAATCCTTGCTCTGCTGAGCTGCCCTGATGTGTAAAGCTTGAGCAGGTGGCTTTGAAATTCCCACACATGTGGAACCAAAGCCTCCTGCCCAATCTGCACAGAACCTGGATTTAACAATGTGATCAGAAGGGCATTTTCCCTTGTTTGCCACAAAAGGAATAAGATTCATTCTTGCAATAGGACTAGTACCACAATAGGACTACTAGCATTTGATATCAAATCCAAATGAAGGGTTTCTTTGGCGATCTCTCCATTAACAGACAGAATTGCCCACAAATTACAGGCACTGCTGGTCTGCATTTGATAGCAGCTCCTTTTTGAGACAGAAGAGACCCAATAGAGCAAGCACATGCCACAGGAAAGCTGAAACACTGGTTAAAACCCACGGAAGGACTGGTTAAAACCCACAGAACTTTCAGAATCAGACTCTGTCATAGTGTATCTTGGGTTGAGTTTTTCTAATTGTAATATAGTTTCACACAATGGAGTAAGTGAAAAATCAGCAGAATTTGCTTCAATTGTATATTTCTGGAGCAGCCCAAGCCCTCATGCTGCTTCAGTGGCGTACTCTGGCTGAGGGAGTTTTCTCAGGACAGATCTCACACAGAGAAAATCTTGAGCCAGGTTGATTTTGAGATGAGCTGAGCATGAGTCTCAAGCTGGCATCCCTATTATCCCAGCCCTGTCCTCCAGGCCCTGACAGTACCCCTGAAATAGGATTATTGGTAATTTTTGCTGTAAGTTCTGCAAACACTGTGAGATGCATGAGCTGGAGACAAAAGTGGTCTCAGTGATGGGAAGAGTCCATCCATGTGCCACAGGACAGCTGCTGCCTTACCTGTAGGGACATCAGAGGGTTCCAAGTTTCCTCAAGGACCTCTTTCAAGATGAAAAGGAGTGTGGGCACTCAAGGCTCTCCTGCCTGCAGCTCCAGGCAGGATTTACCAGGAACACAAACTTTTTGGCATCCACATTTGCTGACTTTGAACATCTTCATTTTTCTCTCACAGTTCTGGCACTTGGCCTCACTGAGTGCCGCAGGGAACAGCTGTTCATCCACCCAAACAGGGCAAAGTTAGTTTTGGGGTAAAAACAGCCTGGAGGAGAGAAGGCTCCAGGCAGACCTCAGAGCCTCTCCTGGTGCCTAAAGGGGCTCCAAGAAGGCTGGAGAGGGACTTTGGACAAGAGATGGAGTGCCAGGACAAGGGGGAATGGCTTCCCACTGCCAGAGGGCAGGGTCAGATGGGATTTTGGAATGGAATCCTTCCCTGTGAGGGTAGGGAGGGCCTGGCACAGAGTGCCCTGAGCTGTAGCTGCCCCTGGATCCCTGGAAGCATCCAAGGTCAGGCCGGATGGGGCTTGGAGCACCCTGGGATAGTGGAAGGTGTCCCTGCCCATGGCAGGGGGTAGAATGAGATGAGCTTTAAGGTTCCTCCCACCCAAACCAGTCCATCATTTTGACTCACATGTCTGCAGTGACAACTGGAGCTCAGCAGCTGTGGTGTCATGGCAGAAGGCAACTGCTGCTGCCTTTGGGTGCTGCCCAGGGGACAGCTGGCACGAGCAGGGATGTCACTGACCTGGCAAGCACCAGCTGCTGGTCTCCAGGCAGGGAAATCCCCAGGGCAATGACACTCCTGCTGCTCCAGTACTGGCCCTGCTCACCCCGCCAGTGTCTGTGACAGTCTCAGGTGCTGCTGGATCCTGGGGATAAGATGAAAACAAAGGCTGTAGCTCTGGAAAGATGCAGTGAGAGTCCTGGAGGAGATGAAGCACAACCTTACCCACTCAGGTTTATTCATCCCGAGGGGAGAAGGAGCCTGGAGGGTACCTGGGCTGATGTTGGCTCTTCATGTGCTGCAGCAACAGCATCTTTATATGAAGGTTTGTGGTCAGAGGTTGTTCTAAGTCTGTGTGTCAGCAGACACACGGAAAAGAGGAAATTCCCACAATGTTGCTAATGAGCTGTGCAAAACTAGACATAAATCTGTGAAACCATCTTCCAAAGCCTTCACCCAAAGCTAGGAATGATGTGTCTGAAAGGAAAAGGGCTGTCATTCACCTACTTCTGCTGGTCAGTAAAAACCATGAAAGACTGAAAGGGTGTATCGGGTAAGGAATGCAGATTGTACAGGGCTGGGAGAGCCTGGCTCCAGAAATAATCCATTTCAGAGGCTGGGGGATGCATATTTGCAATCAGAGGGGGAAGAAATAAAGAACCTCTCAACCTTCACCTCAGAAAGTGATAGCACCAAAAATGAAGAATACAGGTTCAAGAATTACTAGTGGGTGGTAAGTGCTGTATGAGCACATTGCAAACCATGCTCTGAGGCACTGTGGGTGTCCATGGGGAGGGGAGGGGAGGGGAGGGGAGGAGGGGAGAGAGGAGAGTTTCTAGATGTGAGAGGAATACCTGCCTTGCAGCGAGCAATGGTGTGGATAATCCACCAGGAGAGCAAGTGCTGCAGCACATTAGTGTCACGGTGTGACTGGGGTTTGCCAATTTTAATATATTTAATTTCTTTTGGGGATCGAGTTTAGGAGTAAAGACAAAGCAGGCTCAAAGCTTAAACAGGGAACTAGAAATTTATTAACAACACAAAACAATTCAGATTGAGATTTCTAGATTATTCCCTCCTCCCCCTTTCCTCATACCAGCAACATACAGAAAAAAAAACTTCGGTCAGTTGTTCACTTAAATAATCATTTCAGTTCAATCAAGAGAGAGAAGCTCCTTCTTTTTGTTTAGGCTTAGAGGGTGTCTCACTCTCATAATCTGCACCCACCCGGAAACTACAAATTATGATTTTTTTTTCCTCCCATTTTTACAGTCCTTCCAGAGCTGTATATGGGTTGCTGAAAAACACATGGGGTGTCATTTTAAAGGCAGGCTGCCAAAACCACAAAAGTCTCTTCATCTCTTTCTCTATCAAATGTCTCTGTTCATATTCCAGTCCCAAAACAGAGAGAGCTTCATTTCCCTGAAGCAAAAAAAATAAGTCTTCATCTCAAGCACCTAGCCTCCCCAAGTATATTTCACAGTTTAAAGGAATTTTAGTAAAGTCATAGTCCCCTTAAGCCCACAAAAAAGAGGTTTTCAGCTACTTAACAGTGGCATCTCTTCAATCTCTTCCATCAGGAACTTTATCTTCATTTCACTGACTTCTGTAATTTTTCTTGCTTTATTCCTTTCATTCTGGGGAGCTCAGGAGATCTAGAGGCTTATCCAGGCACTTAAAGTTAAACTTGTATCCAGAAAGTGAAGTAGCCATGCTGAAACCATGCTGGAAAAAAAAAACTGGCCACCAGGGGACCAGGTGGAGATGGCTGGACCTCCCTCTGCTGCGTGCTCAGCTGGGGTCTGTATCCAGACAGTGAAGAAGCTACGTGGCCATCTGGGGGCCACTTCTCAGAAACGCTTGGCCATGCCAGATGGAGCAGGAAAACCGAGCCGAGCCGTGCCGCGCGGCCGGGCCGGGCCGGGCCGGGCCGAGCCGAGCCGAGCCCCGCCGGGGCTGTGCGGGGCTGGGGCCGAGCCGAGCCGAGCCGAGCCGAGCCGAGCCGAGCCGGGCCGGGCCGAGCTGGGCCGAGCCGGGCTCCCCACGAGTCCGAAGCCGCTCCGGGGCATTCCCGAGTCCAGGCTGTCCTCGCCCCGTGCCGGGGCCGGGGCCGGGGCCGGGGTCAGAGCCGAGTCCACCTGGGGCCTTCCCGGGCCGGGAGTCATCCCGGGGCTGGGCCCTTCCTCCTCCCGGGCTCAGCCCGGGCCGGGCCCCATGCTGGGACCCGAGCCCCTGCCAGCTCCTCTCTCTCCCCCCACCGAAAACAAAAGACCCAAAACTAACTTCTTTCCTGTGATTCGTAAAAGTGAAACAGCGTTCTAATTGGTTTCCTGGGCTGTCAATCACCAACCCAGGTCTCTGATTGGTCCGATTGGGTCAGAGTCAGGCTGGTCCTGACAGGGAAAGAAATCAGGGAAATAGGGAAGAGGACAAAGCTGGGACAGAGTCTTAAATCTGGCCCAGGAGAGGCATGTGGATAAGGGTTGAGAGCAGGGACTGTTTCTGCCAGGCAGCACATGCTGCAGTGGCAGCACTTGCTGCCTTTTAGAGGCACACAGATCTGACTGCAAAAACAGTCCCTGCTTCTAAGAGAACCTGAGTTTGGCTGCACAGCCTCCACTCGCCTCCTCCACACCTGCTTCCTTCCTGAGGAGATCCTGGAGAACAGACACCTTGAGATCAAAGCCATCCCTCAGGCTGCTGATGTCCTTCTCCAGGTGGGCATGGGACACCTGCTCAACTTGGTAGCTGGCCTGGAGCCGGGCCAGCCTCTCCTGGTACTCCTGCAGGGCACAGCAAAAGTCCTGTGACTGTTCCTGAGGTCACATCCAGGTCCATTCCAGGTCACACCTTATGCCCATCCAAAAACAACTCCACCACCAGTATTCACTGACCTTTTCTGTTACTTAAGTTAATGTGGGAAGATAGTTGGTAAGGATAGTACAGAAGGCAATTTTCCTCAATGAATTGCAGCTGTACTGATTGCTGAGAAGTGGAGACAGCCTTGCCTCACCCAATGAGGATGGGGTTATAAAAGAATGGGTTAGCTGGCTGAGAGTTAGTTGTAGTTGGAGCTTGAGAACCAGAGTCTGCTGGCTGTGCTGTGAGCAGGCAGGGACGTGTGGTTGTACAAGGGACAGACAAGGTAAGAAGATGCTGTGTGAGGGACAGAAAGGGTTATGTGGCTGGGTAAGGGACAGCTTGGGGTTTAGCCAGCCATACAGGCGGAAGGGAACTTGCAGAAGGAAAGGGTCAGAGCTGTGTGCAGCTGCCTAAGAGGAAAGGAGTCAGTATTGTGTGTAGCTGCCTGAGAAAAGTCCACTGAGAGAGGGCATGAAAAGTTGTAAGTGAGGGACTGGTGATGCTGCTAGTTGTGTCCATCTCGACATAACTGCAACATAATGGTGATGCAGATGTGATTGGGACTGGGGCTGTAGGGTGAGGTACAGCTGGAGATGGAGCCCAGTGAAGCTGAGAGCAGCGGGTGAAGCTGCTGGTCTGGACCTAATTGATTTTGACATTTGGAGGGATGGTTATCCAGGTGAGCCACTGAGAACAGACTGTCTTATCTATATGAAAAGCTTGGGGGGATAAAAATGGTATTAAGACTGCTGAAAGTATGAAAGAGTATGGAGAAAAGCTGTGAAAAGACTATGGGACATAGTATCCAGAAAGGACAAGGCACTGCAAATTTGGCTACCAACTAGAGACTGCTCTATGAGACTTTAAAAGAATGGAAAACAGAGCAGGAGGTGCAAGAAGAATCAGAGCAAGAAATTGAAGTTAATGGGAAACAATACAAAAATGAGGTTCAGCCTGAGAATGTGCCTGTCCCTGAAGTAGAGCCTGCTAGAGCTGCTTCTGCATTCCCAAAATATTATGTTAAGCCTCTGTAGTGCCCCGCTCTGTGCAGCAGTTACCTGAAGTAAGTGCCAAGTTAAAATATGTTACTCCTGCACAGTAGTTAGCTGAAACAACTTTACAAAAGCAACAAAACTGAAGAAGGAACAAGTGAAGTAAATACAGCAACAAGATACAGGAGGAGCTGGAGATGGTAGTTCTATTGTCCAATGCAATGTGTCTATTTGATAATGAAACATATATATTGTATTTATGAACTGTAGCTCTTAATTTTTGGTCTTTAATAGTATGTACTGTGTGAATATGGACAATGTATCAAGCTTAATTCACAAATGCATTTCAGAGCCAAGGGAGAATCCTTAGGTTGATGTTCTGTACTGATAAAAGCCAAGCTAAACCAAAGTAAATAAAAAATAAAGTTAACAATCAATAAGAAAATAATAAAGAATAATTAATTTTAATAAATTGGATATGGCTGTAATCCTACTGGAAACTTTCACTTTGAGTAATTAAATTGGAATAAATTGGCTATATGTGAGGGGAAACTTAAGTAATGACTCTTGGCTCTGAGGAAAGGTAAATACCTGATCAATTTAAAAGAACTTTATGATCATCTACAGTGCAGACAATTATCTCTCATATAAGAACTTGCTGAAAGAAGCAATCATAAAGCTAGGCAAACTACTTGGAATATTTTGGGACTAGGATTTGAAGTATATGTCCTCATTGTGATGTGTTGCCCAAACAAGTGTATAACTGTTAGTTTAAAGTTAAATATGTGAATGTGTCATAATGTCAATTTACTTCAGTTAAATAAAAAAAGGCAGAATTTGTGGGAAAATAGTTGGTAAGGATAGTACAGAAGGCAATTTTCCTCAATGAATTGCAGCTGTACTGATTGCTGAGAAGTGGAGACAGCCTTGCCTCACCCAATGAGGATGGGGTTATAAAAGAATGGGTTAGCTGGCTGAGAGTTAGTTGTAGTTGGAGCTTGAGAACCAGAGTCTGCTGGCTGTGCTGTGAGCAGGCAGGGACGCAACTCTATTCCTCCATTTTCCTGACAATTTCACATGTAGTTTCTCCAATAATTCTCCTTGGGAGTCCATTCCAATCCACTCCCAGAGAGGTGGGTTTTAATAAGGCACATGGTCTGTTCATAGGACAAGTCCAAGGATTACAAAATGGACAAAGAAAAAGAGAAGTGCTCTGGAAAGACTGAACCATATTTGCAGTGCTTATTGTGAAAAAAGTTTTAGTCAAAGCCACTCTGAAATATCCCTTCCTAACTTGCTTCTCTGATCAGCTACTTCTCTGCTTCCAGATCTACCTGGAGTTTGAGGCAGGGAGCTGGATTTGCTCCCAGGTGAGCAGCCTCAGCAGGTAGAAGCCCTACAAAACAAAGTAGAAATAAAAATCACTCACAGTCACTGGGTGGGATTGTCTGCAGAATTCCTGGAAAGAGAACAAAGAAGCGAGGTGCCAGGAAAGAACATGGCAACCCCTGTACTCCTTCAAAGCGTGCTTGCTGCTAAAACACTGCTGGCCCAGGGCCCCATAAGTATGGGGAGAGAGGGAGAGGTTCCAGCTTCAGGGGAAATATGGAAGTGAATGAAATGATGTGGAATTTATAAATACAAGTATCTCTTTCAAAGAAAAGCAGGAGACTTGTTTCCAGGGCTATGCTACAGATTTGGGAGATAAAAGACATTGGGAAGATGAAAAGTGCAAGGAAATTACCTTCTTTGTTCACAGCTATTTCTGAAAGGGGGGAAAAAGTCATCCTACAGCCTCATTCCCCTGATGAAAGTTGCCTTTTTTAGGAGCTAATTCTCCAAAGGTGATCAGCTCCCTAAAGACTGCTCTTTGCCATTTGCTCCTACATTTCCTATTCCTGCTCCAGAGGACAGAGCAAGTGTGCTGAGGCTGGGCTGAGTCCTCAAGCACTGCCATAAAGAGGACAAAACTTCTCTTGCAGTGTCAAAAAAATCACATTTTAGGAGAATAGGGGTTAAATGCTTACTTTGAAAACATACATGTATATATATTTATTAGAGAATTTTATAGTATTATTTCTTCTGCAGCTCATTTTCGTTCTTCTAGCTGAAACTTCTTTTCTGCAACTGATCAAATTTTAGCCACAAGCACGAAAAATAACCAATGATTTGAATAATGTCATCCTTTTCTAACAGAATTTGTCACTATTGAAAACACTGGATTATTGAGATGGTCTTTGCCGGTGGAATAAGGTCAATTTGGCACCAGTGGAGGAAAAGTCTGTAATCGGAATGGAGAGCCCTTCCTCCAATAGGTAAGGGAAAGGTTGAGGTAAAATTTAGCAAATGTTTTATGTGTAAAACCCTCTTTTTTGACATCTCTGCAGCAAGTAAAGGCTCTTCTACCTGACAAGTCACTCATGCCCCTCTGTTCAGCCAGAATGGCCTTTAGCTTCTTAATCTCTTCCTGGTTCTCCCTCAGCAGGGTATCCTTGGGGTCCTCATGGATGCAGGGCTTGTTCCTGGTGTTCCTGGCTCAATTTGTGTGGTGGAAGGTGCTGAGGCTTTCCTCGTAGCTGTCATCAGCTGGAGACATGCATGCCACCATCAGGGTCCTGGTGTTCCCCCCCAGGGAGTCCTGGAGCAACCAGGTCAGCTTGGAGTCTCGGTAGGGAATGTGTCTGCACTTGCCATCTACCAGGGCTGAGATGATGTTGCCCTGGGCAGACAGGGAAAGGTTGGTCTTGGTGGCTTTTCTGAGCTGCTCTCCTGTGGCACCAGTCCTTGACTGTCTCTCTCTTCCTGTCAGATCCACCAAGTTGAGTTTGCCAGCCCTAAGGTGGTCCTGCCCTCACTCATCTGCATGGAAACAATTCCCAGTTAGCTCTTAGAAGGAAGCACCTCTCAACAGTTGAGAACCAGGACTCTTAAATGTCTTTAATTTTTTATTTAATAAATAAGTATTAAAAAATATTTTTTAGAAGGTATAAAAATCTAAGTAAAAATACTGATGAGTACTTGCATGTTTCAACCATCAGCAGCCTAGAGCCCAGTATTTTTCATATTCCTGAATGTGTTACTTAAAAAATAGTAATTTTAAAATATCAACTCCCTGTAAATTATTTACTACAGGCTCACCTGGAAAAGAAGTTTGAACTCTTTAGGAAGCTTAAAGACAACAACAAATACCAACCTCCTCAACTACTTCAGCCACTGCCCACCCCAGCAGAACCCTGTGGTTTATGGGGATTGCAACTTTCTCCTCAAATATTCTATCTTGTTTTAACTGCCAAAGCTGCAGGTTCCCCACCTACCATCCTGTTCCATGTCATGTTTTCAAAGCTTTAAATCGGAGAAATTCAGGCTAGATTGAGGGCCCTGCACCAATCTTGGGCACAGAAGAGGAGTGTGAATATTTCTTCCCTGTTGGGATAAAGCTGGGATGTTACAGACCCACACAATGCATCCACTGTCTGTGCTAATTGAGAAACTCCCCAAATCCCTCACTTACTGAGTGGAAAATGAGGTACTAACATCAACATCTGAAACCACAATTTTGGAGACCTTGTGTGACTTTCCCCATGACTGAAACAGCTGAAGAAAATGAAGTCAAGCTGTTCCCAGCCAGGATCAAAGACAAGGCAGAGATTAATTCTCTTCTGCTCCCAGAAAAACCCTCTCAAGGTCCCTCTTCAGACCCAGAGAGGCAGCTCTTCCAACTAAAGAAATGTCAGTACAATACTCTGAAAGGAAATTTAGTCACTAAAACTTTATTAAAGGATTCTTTAATTCCATCTTTTAAAAATATGTCCTATGATAAAGCTCAATGAAGGAATGGTCAGGTGTTATGATCTGAATAGTTTCAGTTGGGAGGGGACCCTAAGACTCATCCCATTCCACCCCTGCCATGGGCAGGGACACCTTCCACTATCCCAGGGTGCTCCAAACCCCAATGTCCAGCCTGGCCTTGGACATTTCCAGGGATCCAGGGGCAGCCACAGCTTCTCTGGGCACTCTGTGCCAGGGCCTGCCCACCCTCCCAGGGAAGAGGATTTTTCTCCTGAGCCTTCAATCATTTGGGATCTAAGGGTAGCTGTGGGATGATGAGTAACCACACAGATCCTGTGCCCTGCTAGGCCCAGGCCCGAGGCAGGGCATCCAGGTACCCAGGGAGAGTGCAGGCTGCTGTGCTGCCAGTGAGGATGGAGTGGGAGTGCGAGGAGCCCTTGTTCATGAGGATGAAGGCCACTGCTCTGTTCCTGCAGCCTACGTCCATCGGCTGCTCACGCTGGGCCACGCTGTGCAGGGACAGCCCCTTCACATACACCCCCTGCTCCTGGTGCTCCTTCAGCTGCCAACAGGACAACACAAGCCACATCAAGAGACACTGCAACCATGGAAGATTACACTGGGAATGGCCTGGGAGCTTGAGGGCTATGTGAAATTAAACTGCAGCATGAGAAAAATGCATCTGACTGCCACCAAAAAGCCATATTTCTGAAGGAGGAATAAAACCACAGAAAAAGAGGGAACCACCTTCATGGCTCAAAGAATTCAAGTTAAAAGTTGCTGATTGATTCAGACATTCCCCAGGCTGTGAGGAACTCAACTTCTATCCATCCTCCACCATCTCTATTATTAAAGCTGCATATTTTAAACAAGAATCAAAATACATCTCACCTATTATGGCAAAGGCTTCCTCAGTCATAGGAAGATTTTTTTAATATCAAAGAACAGGTACAATATTCCCAAATACTGTTCCCGGTGCTTTGCTGAACTCTCTGCTCTGAGTAGGTGGCTTGAGCTCACTGACAACATTCCCAAAGTCACACACAGGTGAACTGCCACCATCTTTCTCCAGATTAATTAAGTTTAAAATGAACAAAAATCCTATTTGGGACCCTGGGTTGAGGCAGAGCATTAAATACCCAACAGCATCTTCTCAGTAATTATGAACCACACAGATGAAAAATTTCATACAGAATGTTAATAAGCAATGGAAAGATCCAAAATTTTGAGTTATCCATCAAACCTACATAAAAATTACAAAACAATCCAGAGATCCCTGCACTCCTACACCAGCCCCCTCCATACTGGGAATTTTAAATGAGCTGAATTAATTTTCCACAGCTCTGTTACACCCCACATCTGCTAAGTTCATCACCAAAACTATCTTTATCGTGCCAGCTGGGATATCGAGATATGGTTGTCATGATGGAGCAACAGAGACCACATTTGGCACTGTGACTTCCAAAGAGGAGGCTCAGATACTTCAGATGTTCACAAGAAATGATGTAAAATACTGTTTGCTGTTAAAAAAATCCCACAGAACAGAGCAAAAGTGGCTGAAAACTTAACCAGATGGGATTTATCCTTGTTCCAAAGCCACAATGCATAGGATGAATCCAAGTACAGCCACAGCCAGTGTTCATACACTGTGACTAGTCCATGCTAGTGAGAACCCCAGGAGTGGCCTGGGTCTGTCTGAGGGTGTTGCAGAGTCCCTGAGGAACACTTGACCATGGCTGTAGGCACTGAGTGAAAGGCAAAGGAATGAACAAAAATGGGATTCTGGTGGGTATTGGGGGGTTCAGAGGAATGCAGTGGGGGCAGCCTGTGGTTTGTTTCGGCAGGACACACTCGCTTGAGCACTCAGTGGAGGCAGCAACAGGCAGTGTGACAGTTTCCCTGGAAACTGCTGTGCCCAGCTCCTGCCCTCCCAGTGCCAACTGCGTCACCATGGAAACCCGTGTCACTGCCGATGTGGAACAAAGGATGGGAAACTGCAGCAACAAGTCCCCTTCTCCCACTCTCCCTCTGCAGGAGACAGGCAGAGCACACTTGAAACATGGAGCAGAGAGGGGTTTGCCTGCCTTAAAGCCAGAAAGCTGTAAGAAATATCTGCCCTGTAAAGCAGTTTGGGTCTCTTGCCATCCCAGAACATCTCAAGGTGCTACTGCCTTGGTTTTATACACCAGGACAGTTCTGCAAGTAAATTGGGATAGGAGATTTCTAGCTCCCTCCAGGAATATGTATAAAAGGACCTGCAAAGCCACCGAGAGGTAAATTTTATTACCTCTCGATGATTAGGATTTTGGGAGAGTTTAGCCTCCTGTCCTGTAAATGTCACGTGTGTTCCCATGGGGAGTAATATCTGCTGTGTGCCCTCAAAACGGATCAGCCTTTTTTGGTTTAGGCAGATAAAGAGATCATCCATGGCTCCACTAGATCAGATTCAACATTTATAAGGCTCTTATAATCCTCTTTAGTCCTCTTGCTTTAAAGACAAGCATGAGATGAAGAGGATGAGGAAGAAATTGCCCCATGAGCACTTTATTCCATCTTTGTCTGGTAAAGGATTTTCTGCTGCTGAGCTACCAACCACTATTGTGTGGGATACACTGGACATGTCTCCGACTGTATCCTGTTCCTAAACTTTCACTAAAGTCCCTCAAAATTCCCTCTTAGCTTCCCCATTCCTCACGTAACTTCATATTCTGGCATTCAAGCTTCTGACAGAGGCCACTGTTGCTCTTTTGTAAATCATGGTAACACCCATCTGAGCTAATTAAAACAATTAAGACACATTGAGCCCGTCTCACCTCCAGCTTCTGCTTGGTGTCAGCTCCTAGAAGGTTTCATATGTCCTCACTGTAGATCTCCAGGTAGGAGGCTCTCAGCAGGAATTTGGCATATTTAGCACACTGCACAGCACAGGAAGGATTTGGGGTGAGGCTGCACAGCACAGGCAGCCCAGGGAGCCCCTCCCACAGCTGGCTGCCCACCACCCTTCAGCACCTCATCCAACCTCCCCTGGCAATTCATTCCAGGTGGAACCACCCAACACACTCACTGCAAGGGACTTCTTGTCCTTCCACACCTCAAATCCACAACATAATCTGGGGTGAGGCTGCAGTTCACCTGACTATGGACAGGCCTCAGCGTAAGGATGAGAAGCAGTGCACACCAAACCTGTCCCCATGCACACTTCATGCCATCAGCACTCACTTCTTGGGATAGGACACCAAAGCCTTTCTAGCAAAAACTTGTCAATGGGATCTCTTTCACACCCACCTGTATGCTCTCAAAGACGTGTTCAAATGCCCTGGGAATGACCCCTTTCTGAGAGGAGGGATCTGCAACTCCCTGCATGGTGAATGACTTCCCACTGCCAGTCTGGCCATAGGCAAAGATGGTGCCATTGTAGCCTTCCATGACACCCTGGAAATGGGGGAAGACCAAAGAAAACAGCCATCGTCTTTGCCTAACTGGAAATACATTGTCCAGACTCATTCCCACCCCCTAAAAGATATTTTAAAGGAAGAGCTGGAAGTAAACATCAAATGGCTGCTTAATCTTCACATGCCATCAGAGAATAGCAATTACAAAATTAGCATATAAATAAATGTTTTTCTCCCAAAACAGGGAATCGTGAAGCAATGCAGGTGTTGAAAAGCAGATGACAACACCAACACTTAGAAAAACCATAATATTTTTGCCATAGGGCACAAAAATCTTACGAGATTCAAAGAGACAACTAGAACAATAGTTGGTTGTGGCGTGGTCAAGAGGATGGTCTTCAGCTTTGAATAATTTTTGCTTGGCAAGCTGCTCACTGTCACTCGTCCCTGTTACAGAGAAGTGTAGTAGGAAGAAAAAATAACTGGATTTCTTAAGGTTTAAATAAGAAAAAAAGAACCTATTCTTTTAATATCTACTGTTTCTAGCCCTGCTTGTTCTCATGATCAGGAACTTTTATCTTAAAACCATCACAAGCCATTTAATTCATGTTACTTCTAACAAAACTTTTTTTGGGGGGAGGTTGGTCTTTTTTTTGCTAACAAGTTCAGTTCTCACCTCGGCTGTTTTCTGTGCTGATCTGTTAACAAGGAAACAAAGGGATTTCCCAATCATTTTGCCAATCTAAGCCAGGCTGAGGTTCCCCATCTTCTCTAAGGTTTTTCACTTGACAGTAAAAATGTCCTTAAAATCATCAGTTTGATACCAGAGCACCTGTGGCTGCCCCTGGATCCCTGGAAGTGTCCAAGGTCACACTGGGCAGGGCTTGGAGCAGCCTGGGATAGTGGAAGATGTCCCTGCCCATGGCAGAAGGTGGGATGGGATGGGATGAGTCTTAAGGTCCCTTCCCACCCAAATCTGTCTGGGATTCTGTGACAATTAAATGTAACTCTCTCCTCAGTGCCCTGCTGGCTGCTAACAAAGTTTTGTTTCTTCCCAATTTCCCAGTCGTTTGCTGGAACGCTGTCTGCTCTCCTCTGCTGCCCACGCTTACAGCTAAACCTCTTGAAACAGTGGACAGGGCTTTCTGCCCTTAAGTCATAGAATCCCAAATGGTTTGGGTTGGGAGGGACCTTAAAGTTGATCTCGTTCCACCACCCTGCCATGGGCAGGGACACCTTCCAGTATGGGGAAGGATCCAGCTTCACTTAGGGATCACTTATAAAACTCCTCAGCCTGTCCCAAGCTATGTGTTCACAGCTGGAAGGGACCCACAAGGATCAGAGTCCAACTCCCAGCTCGGCACAGACACCCCAACAATCCCACCCTGTGCCTGAAAGCATTGTTCAGATGCTCCTGGAGCTCCTTCTTTCCTTGTGGTGCTCCCATTCCTGGCTGTGCGGGGCTCCCCTGAGCACTGACCTCCACGAGCGGGTAGGCGATCTCGTTGTAGATGTGCTCGGTGCTGTGCTCCCCACCAAAGGCCCCGTCG
This sequence comes from Muscicapa striata striata, assembly GCA_030060385.1. Lineage (NCBI taxonomy): Eukaryota > Metazoa > Chordata > Aves > Passeriformes > Muscicapidae > Muscicapa > Muscicapa striata. The sequence goes on along the minus strand of JAREIS010000269.1, from coordinate 478,815 downwards.
AAGGAGAACTGCCTGGGGGGCTCCGCGGGGGCCGCGGGGTTCTGCAGGAGGCACCGGCCCCCCGCGCTCTCCACGCCGACGATCGCCCGGCACCGCAGGGCTGCCTCACACCGCTCAGCGGCCGGCAGCGCACGGCCACCTTCACCGACCGCCTCTGCGGCCAGCGCAGCAGGCACCCACACACTGGGGCTCTGCGACAGACAGGGTCAGTGACAAACTGGGGGTCACTGACACACACGGGGGTCAGTGATAGTCCCACACACGAGGTCAGCCCCACAAATCTGGGTCAGACTCCCCCTCCCCGCCCCCCCCCCATGTCACCCCAGCCATCCAGACCAGCCCCACAGGCGCTCACTCGGCGGAACTGGGGGGCGCTGGGGGCTGGGAAGAGGCCGGGGCAAGCCTAACCCTGGGGATCTGCACCCACTGGGGTTGGGGAGCACGCAGGGGAAGGAGCCAGGGAGGCTGGGGGAGAAGGGGAAAGCATTGAGAAAAAGAGCTGGGGAGAGATGCAGAAAAAGGGGGAAGCTGGGAACAAGTCTGAGGGGGAATTAGGCAGAGCAGGGGGGAGGAAATCGGAAGGGGGGTTTGTGAGGGAAAGCCGGAGGGGAAGCTGAAGGGCTGGAAACTCAAGGGTAAGAAGCCCTAAGGTAACTTTCGGGAGCCGAGGCACGCCCGAAGGGGCCTGAGCAAGGGAAAACCTGAGGTAACCTTGCCGGTGCCGCGCTGCTCGCAGGGCGCGCACGAACCCCCGAGGGGGAGACGGAAGGCGGTGGAGGAGGCCCTGCGCATGCGCGAGTGACCGCACGCGGTCGCCACAGCGACCCGGACTGGGCGGGAAGAGAGGCCACGCCCACTGTGTCACGTGACTGGTGCGTGCGCGAGGGCGCGCGCACGTGTGCAAGGAGAGGTGCACGAGGACAGGTGTGCAGGCCGTGGGGCACAAGAGCCCAGCCGTGTGCATGTGCATAGGGGCACTGATGTGTGTGATGACACCGGCACGCAGCTGTGCCTGTGCACGGCTGTGACCCCTGCCTGTGCAAGAGTGAGTGAACATGTGGGTGTGCATCCTCCTGTGAGCACCAGTGCAGCACTGCAGCAGCGCGTGAGCGTGCAGGAGAGGGAGCCCAGCGCGTAGTGCAGTGGTGTAGGTACGTGAGTGCACGAGCGTGTGGTGCACCTTGCGAGAGGGCAAGAGTGCGAGTCCATGGGGCGCCTGGGCCGGAGAGTGTGTGACACGCGTGTGAGCACACAGGTGTGCGGTGTGTCCCACCGAGGGTGGGGGTGAGCAGCCAGCAGAGCCTTACTCCGGATGCACGAGAGCTTTATTGCGGGAGGCGCCGGACAGCCTGGGCAGGGGGATAAGGCAGGCGGCAGCAAGTTAAAGCTGGGGGGTGTCGGAGGACAGCCGTGCAAGGGGAGGGGCCGGGCCTACCCCCGCTCGTGCTGCACCCCGATGGGGCGGCGGGGCCCAGGCGGCTCCCCGCCCGGCGCTGGTGCTGGCCCCGCCGCCCGGGTCCCGCTCCTCGTAGCCGGGTTGCATCGGCCGGGGCCCAGCCGGCAGAAGCAGCCGCCCGGTGGCCCGGAGTAGTGGGCCAGGAGGGCAGCCACGCTGGCGAACTCGGCACTGGAGTGCTGCCATCGGGAGAGAGGGGAGGGAGAGATGAGCCCCTCGCGCAGGCTGTGCCCACACACCCCTGCACCCCTGAACTGTGTGCCCACGCAGCAAATCCCTGCATGCCTATGTGCCAGCACACCCACGCACCTCACGCACCCCTGGGCTCTGCACCAGGTACCCACGGAGCCAAGACACCCCCCGCACCAGGGCACAGGTGAAGGCGTGAGTTCAGCACAGCCGTGCACACACCGCACCCCTGCGTGGGGTCCTGGGGCAGTGTGTGCCAGATATACCCAGACACACCCACAGATCAAAGGCACCCTGACCTGGCTGGTGCACTTGTGAATCACATACATTAGTGCCCCAAACTCAGGTGTGTTACACACCAAAGGGTGGATACACAGGTGCACCCATGCCCAGGGGTACCTGTGTGCCATGCCCAGATGCACCTGTGTCTCAAGGCACCCGTGGATCGATGGGCCCACGCAGTCACACCCCTGTGTGCATCCACACCTGCACTTGTGCCCACCTTGGTGCCTCCAAGGCACCAGTGCAGCCATGCACAAGCACACCAAGTGCATTTACACGGTGCATTAAATGCATGTACACAACAGTGCATCCCTGTTCTCATGCACCAACACATCGGTGCATCAAGGCAGCCCCCAGTGCACCCATGCATGGGTGGTCCAAACATACAGAGTACGTGCACATCCATGCACGGGCACACCAGATGCACTCACGCAGCACACCCATGCACCGAGGCACAACACGACAGCGCGGGGTCGCACAGACGGACCCCGGTGCACCCACGCGCAGACACATCGGATGCACTTACCCCGCTGCAGCCCCCGTGGCCTCATGCACCGAGCACCCCCTCAGCCACCGCTGCTGCGCAGCCCCACACTCACCTCCACGCAGAACCTGCCCTGGTGTGTCCTGATCAGGCCGTAGGACACGACGCCGCAGGGCGCCCGCACCCACAGGCACCAGCGCTTGGGCAGCCCGGGCTCGGGGCGCAGCAGGAAAGCGCCGGGCACGTCCCGCCGCAGCAGCGCCAGCCCGGCGGCCCTGGGGACCAGGCGGCGGTGGGGCAGGGCTGGGGATGGGGCAGGGCTGGGGACGGGGCAGGGCCGGGGACGGGGCAGGCTCAGGGTGGGGCAGGCTCCGGGATGGGGCAGGGCCGGGGACGGGGCAGGGCCGGGGATGGGACAGGGCCGGCGGTGGGGCAGGGCCGGCGGTGGGGCAGGGCCGGGGGGCAGGCGCAGGGGGCCGGCGGTGGGGCAGGGCCGGGGACGGGGCAGGGGCCGAGCAGGGGGCCGGGGGGCAGGACGGGGACGGGGCAGGGCCGGGACGGGGCCGGGGGCAGGCTCGGGAATGGGGCAGGACCGGGGACGGAGCAGGGCCCGGGGGTAGGCAGAGCTGTGGGTGCCGAGGATCAGGTGCTCGCACACACGCTCTCACCTGGCGATGCCGGCGAAGGCCCACACGCTCTCGGCCAGGACGCTCTCGTTTTCGGGCAGGAAGGCCAAGCTCCTCGCCCCTTTGCTTTCTCCTCCTGCCGCCGCCGCGGGAGCCCGTTAATCCCCTCTTCGCCCCCAAACACTCGTGGTACTGTGTGTGCCCGTGCCTCAGTTTCCACCCAGCACTCACCGGCGTCGCGGGGCTGCTGATGGAGCTGCCCCTCACCCCCGCAGTCCCGGTAGGCTCCCGAGCGCAGCACCTTGCTCCGAATGGCTTTCTTGCGCACCAGCACTGGCGAGCAGTAGGGATTCCCCGGGCGCCAGCCTCTGCCCTCCACCTCCGGCCGTCGGTCCTGGGGGATAGACAGGCTTTGAGAGTGGCCTGGGGGCTCTAGCCGTGGGGAATGTCAGGCGAAACGCCACACAGGAAAATGCTGTCTAAAGGAAGTGACACCAAAGAAGCTGTGCAAAGCACCACGGAAAAAAAAAAACCAAACCAAAAACAACAAACAAAATGTGCAAAACACTGTAGGGAAAATGCAGTACAAAAAATGCTGTGCAAAACATAATGTGCAGAAGAAATGCCATGCAGAACACAGAAAAAAATCACCATGCTGTGCAAAAACAGTGCAAAAAGAGCTGCAAGAAGTGCCATGCCAGAACAGCCATGCAAACCACCATTCAAATAGTTGTACAAAAACATATCATGGACAGAAAGTGCTGTGCAGAAATGCCAAGAAAAAGATGCACTGTAAAATTGCTGTGCAAATACTAGCTGTGCAAATTGGCCAGTTCCAAATGCCAGGCAGGAAAGGCCCTCAAGGAAAGACTATTTGAAACAGGCTGTGCAAAGTAGCGTGTGGAGCTGGGCTGTGCCGGATGGGCCCTGCGAAGTGCGACCCTCAAAATACCGTCCAAGAAAAGGTTGTGCAAATCACTGTGCACGCACCACCGTGCAGAGAAAGGCTGCAAAAGAGGAAATGCAAGGAAACACCTTGCAAGACACCAGGTGATAATGTGTGGTGTGGAAACATGCTGCTCAAAAGGCGAGAAAAGGCCGCACAAGAGCTGCCTGTGCAAAATCACCCCTCTGCTATTAAGCACCATACCCAGGCTGCTGTGAGAGAAAGGGGGCTGTCCTGTGCAGAGCCACGAACTGAACTTTGATGACCCTTGTGGGTCCTTTCCAGCTGAGAATATTCTGTGAAACGCCGTGCAAAGGAAGGGCCACGGAGGGACAGCCGCAAATGGGCTGTGCCAAAGCACTTGTGCAAAGTTCGAAGCAAGGAAACACCGCATGCGAATCCCAGGTGTGAGATGAGCAAAGACGAGCAGCCAGGTGGGCAGGGCAGGGCCACGTACCCCAGTGCCCAGCGGGCCGAGGCTGCCGGGCGCGGGCAGGCGCCGAAAGGACACGAGAGCGTTGACATTTCGTGACACCTCCTCGGGGTTGAGGGGCTCCCGCAGCACCCCCGGCCCCGGGAGCTCCCCCTCACCCGCCTGCTCCTCGGGGTGCGCCAGGAGGTAGCCGAGCTGGAAGGAGCGGCAGAGCAGGAGGTGCAGGGTCTGGACCTGGAGGAGGTGAAAGACGCTGCGTGCAAATATTAAAAATAATTATAATGATGGTGTTTTGGGGGTGTGGGGGGTTGGGCCGCCACCTCTCCTGGGAGCCCCACGAAGAGGTGGCAGAAGAGGGTGCTGGGGGGGTTGTGGGGGTTGCGGGCCACGAAGGCGAACTGGCGGTCGGGGAGCCTCCAGGTGCTGTACAGGATGCGGCGCAGTGCGTGTGCCATCAGCAGCGTCTGTGGGATGGGGAGGAAGGGGGTCAGGGACAGCAGCACCCCTGCCCCCCCTCAGAGCCACCCCCGTTTGCACACACGAAACAGCTTCTCGAGAGAAAAGCAATGCTCAGAGAGGTACAGCACTCCCCTCCCCCCCAGCACCTTTCCAGCAGAACACGGACACCTCCCCAGCATCCCTGACACCCTCAGCACCTCTGACCCCTCCTCCAGCATTCCTGACCTCCCTCCCCAGCACCCGTGACCTGCCAACCCCAGCACCCCTGACCCTCCCAACACCCCTGCCCCCCATACTCACACCCCCTGAGCCCCAGCACCCCTTCCCCATCCCTCCTGACCCCCCACCCCCCAGCCCCTTACCTCCCCATCAGCACTGTAGACCTTCAGCCCCTGCAAGCTGAACCTCAGCACCACCGACCTCCTCCTGGGACAGTCCTGTCCGGGGGAGATGTGGCACTAGGGGTCTGGGCCCCCTGTGGGTGCCCCCATTATTTGGGGTCCCCTGTGTTTCCCAGAGAGAGGAGCCGTGGTAGATTCCGACCTTCAGCGCCCGCAGCTGCTCCTCCAACCGCCCCACTCGCTGCTGCAGGTCCAGCTCCTCCACCATGAAGGATCCCACGTACTGGGGGGGCAAAAACCCCACCCGTGTCAGCAACCACCACCCACGATGTCCCCCCAGGGCAACAGGCCCAAGCTGAGATGATGGTTTGGGGAGTCATGAGGGTGCAAGAGCACCCAAATCTCATCTCAAGGTGCCACCCCACCCCGCCCCCGCCATGGGTAAGTCACCTCCGCTGGCTTGGTGACAGACCGGGCTCGCTGCTGGGGGGCCGCAGGGTCCGGCCCCCGCCCATTACCCGGCTTCTTCTTCATGGCAGCGGGGCTTGGGGGTGAAGGCTGAATCAGGATGGGGTTAAGCAACTCTGATGCCACATCTGAGTTATCCAGAGCCCTTCAGGGTGATGGTGCTGGAGCAAGAACAGAGAACCTGGGTCTGTCCCTCGGTCACTGTCCCTGCGAGGAGGGAGGGGACAGACACAAGCTGCCCCCACTGTCCCCTGTTTCCAGCCCGCTGAGCCCCGGGGAGGTGCTGCGGTCCCTGCGCAGAGCTCTCCACGTTCTGGCGCCAATGCAGATGTCCCCAGGTCCTGGCCCCAGTAAAAGGGTGCAAACTCCAACACAAGGGTTCCAACATCCTGACCGCACGAGTGCTGTGAACGTTCCCATCCTCTGTTCCTGAGCTCCAGGTCAAGGGTCCATGTCCCCACTCCCAGCAGCATGCAGGCAGTCCCCCACGTCCTGATCCCGACGGTGAGGGTCCCCAAATCCCCATCCCAAACCTGATGGATGCAGTGCCCACATTCCATCCCCAACGAAACCCAAGCAATCCCTGCATGCCGAATATACACCCCAAGTGAGGTGTCTGCAGTCCCACATCCCGAACTCCTGCAAGGTTTTGGGGTTCCCTCATATCCTCTCCCCTCCCATCCTCCATCCCACTTCCCACTGGCCATGCACCACCGAGACCCCTGGGGTTCCCCAGGGGTGATCCCAGGTGATCCTGCGATGAGGGCAGCAGATTTGGGGGTGCTTTTTGGTCCAGAGCAGCCACGGAGGAGAGCGCCTGGCCCTTCTCCAGCCACCAAAAGGGGGCTTGTGCTTCACAGCCCGGGGCCGGGCTGAGACCGGCGCAACTCGTATCACAGAGGCCCCGCCGCAGCCGCCTGGATGCAAACGCGTGAAAAGGGGGAGGGGGTCCGGCTGCCCCAGGCACATCTTAATGGTGGGGGGGGGCGTCCCTGCTCTGCCGTCTCCCCATCACAAGAGCAGGTTGGCCCCTCTCCTTCCTGGCACAATTTGGGGGTCTCCCCCAGCCAATCCGCGGACAGGCAGCCCCCAAGCCCCGCCCCCCTTTCCCCACGCTTCATTTCTCAATGGAGCCCCCAGCCCACCGGCCACCCTGGGGGTCCCCAAGGGAGGGATGCTGACCCCCAAATTAAGGTGATGTGTGACACCAGGCACCAAGCCTCCCCTGGGACGCTCATCCCGCTGGACACCCCCCCCGACTCACGGGAAGCTCTCGCTCGGATTGCTCCGGAGAAACGCAGGTGAAAAATTCCCGTTGCTCCGGCTCTCGGCCTCCGCCGCTTGTTTTTCCTTCGCCGGTGGCTCCTCCGGCAGCTCCGGCCGCGGCGCAGGGATGCTCGACCCGTGTGTGTCAGGCCCTCGCCGCCAGGCAGGCCCCGGCGAGCCCGAGCCCACGGAGCCCACGCCGGGCACGGGGCAGGCAGCAAACTCCCATTTCCTGCCTCCGATCTGCCCGCGATGAATCACCGCAATTTTCCTCCTCGGTTCTCTCCGTTTCTTGGAAGCGAAGGCGAGCAGGAACGCTCGCTCGGGGTTTTGGAAAACGCGGCGGCAACTGATTTTCTCTGCGTCTTTTGCCGTCCCCTCCGGCGTGCCCAGCGGAGCAGCGATTTCTAACCCTGACACGTACACACGTGGTTGCTCGCTCGCCACCCCCTGCCCTGACGCTCAGACCCTTTTCACCTCAGTTTCTACATCCCTTGTAGAGTTTTGCCCACTGCTGTCTGCTTTTGCTGGGAAAAAAATGAAGAGGGGTGGCTCTGGCCTCACTGCAGAGCAACCACGTAATCCAAAGCCTCCCTCACAACCCTCCAGGCAAGCCGAAGGAAGCTGCCTCCAATCCCAGGGACAAGCTTGGCTCCTGGAATGGGAAAGCAGAAGTTTGGGGAGGAGATGGGGTCTAACCCTTGGCACTCCATCCAAAAATCCCTGTCTCGTGCCCCAGCAAGCCCGAGGGGGTGAGGAAAAGGGCCTGACTGGCAGCATTCAACCCTTGGCGCACCACCAGCACCAGCTGCTTCAAGACACCGTGAGCTGTGCTGGCAGAGCCACCGGATCATCGACAGCGGAGAAACCGTGGAAGAAAACAAAAAAAAATAGGACAGATGGGGCTGAAGAGACAGCATAATAGAGCCCCGTCTGGTCAGGAAGCAGAGACTGGGGAAGAGCGAGCTGCAGAGCCAGCACAAACCCCCCCAGAAGGTGTTTGCTCTGCTGGCAATGAAGACTTTCCCATTCAATTCCAGTCATTGCACCTGGGAAGAAAGGATCACTCCTTTGGATTAAATACAACCAACCCTGTGACTTTTTTTTTGGCTTAGTGTGCAGAAATCACTTAATTCAAACCACAGCCAGAGTCTGGTGATGACCAAGGTTTTGGCACAACTCTTAATTCAAGGTGCTCCTGCTTGGATGTGAGAAATCTGTGTCATCCAGAGCAGTGTTTTAACAAATACCCATGAGATTTTTAGTGTGGGAATGCCATTAGGAAGAGGGAGGTTGAAAAATGCCCAGCACCTGGGTGAAGACTCATTGTCCCCATAAATGTGCTAGCACTGAGAAGTTTCTTGATTCATCTCACCACAACACCAACAAACCACACGGCTTCAGTACAAGCAGCCCAGGAACAAGCCATTCACTAATGTTTCTAATTGCTTTACATCCCTGTGGATCATTCTTGGATCAGAGCTTTCCCTCTGTTTCCCATCAGCTGTAATTTTTAACCTGCTGTTTGTACCCTTCTTACAGGGTTGGGAACAATTTAGGCCATTTCTATAGGAATTTTTAAACTCCCAGTTAGAGGTAGCTGAGACAGCAGGTGAAAAGAACAAATTCAATGAAGCTGTTTTCTCCCTCTCTGTGTAATTCCCCTCCTCACAGTTCTTTGCAGCAGCATGTTGGAGACTGTCAGGCCCCACTGGCATTGCTGCCCTGGGCACAGCAGAGCAGGGACATGGTGAGACGTGCTCTGAAGGCAGGTGCTGCTCTGTTGAGCAGAGGGGGGAGAGAAGGTTTCAGCTGGGTTTTTTTGTCCTCACTGATCACTGACAAGGTGAGAAGAGGACCAGCAAGAGGTTCCAACAGAGCTTTTTTCCTCACTCACCTTTGTCTCCAGAGAAACCAAGGAAGAAAGAGTTGGTCCAACTACAGAGCTTGGCAGTGGCTCAGATTAAATCATGCTGTCTTTGAACAAAGATCTGCCTCTGCAGCAAGCTGTGGTGACTGTATTCCCTTCTCTCTACTTTTCCAGGAGGAGAGGCTGGGGCGAGGAGAGAATGGACACAGACGGCAGGCCTGGAATCTAGTTTCATTTTATTTTAGCAAACTGCATGTTCTTCACTTATCAACATTTCTACATTAGCAATTTTATAGCTCTCCAACTTCTCTTTAAAAAAGGGTAAACAAGAAGTGACGAACTCAGGCTTTTCATCTCTTAAAAAAATTTGAAAGCTGGATTCAAGACGACTTCGATATATTTTGGTTTTAAGGTAACAGATGTGGTATGGAAACACTAATTCAAATCACCCGCCTAATCAAGAGCTGCCCCTTTTGGAACCCCTCTGGCACCAGACCCTCAGGAGATGCTGAAAATCCAGTTCAGCAGCCACCCCCAGGCCTGTGGCTGAGGAAAGCAGCACCTCAGGGCTCAGTGCAAGTGCTGTATGTACACGGCTCGCCCACGGAAGCGCCAAGGACCTCGGCATGCAGGGATCTAGGGAGGACTCCTCTGCCACAGCACCTTCTCATTAAAGAATCACATTCCCCCTTCATCCTGTTCCTGCTGTCTAAAGATATAATGATCTTCTTTGAAGAATTGTTTTAAAAGCCAGCCCTCCCCCCTGAAACCCACGTGGAACACCATAAATGTACAGATTAGAGACGTCCTAGAAAAGTCCTAAAATTATTGCAGAAAGTAAAGATGACTCGTTCCAGGGGAGGGGCAGGCACGAGGCACAGCATTGAGATCTAACAAATCCTCAGGTTGCTTTGATTTAGTTTTCAGCTTTTCCCCATCATTCAAGAAAAAAATTAAAAAAAAAAAATTAAAGAAGTGTTTAAGCATCAGAACTAAAATACAAATGCACGTTGACTTATAAAACAAGATTGTGGATTTGACCATGGGATTCCCTGACACTGGAAACATTTTACTTTTTTGCCCGGAGAGATTTCCTCATGGTGGATTTGCCCTTGGCAGAGGGTTTCACTTCCTTCCTCCCACTAGTTGCTGGTTTCTTGGAAGAGCTGCCACCAGAGGCTTTCTTGATGGCTGGGGCTGCTGGTTTGGCTTTCTTAGCAGGGGTTTTGACCTTGGGAGGGGGCTTTGCCTTGCCCCGGCGGGCGGTGGGGGTTTTCCTTGGCTTGGGTTTGGACTCTCTTCGCTTCATCGGAGGGGCCCTGCTCCGGGATTTGGGGGGTGGTCTCTTCTGCATCCTGTCAGGAAGAGACAGCACAGGAGCTCAGTGGAGGCAAAAACGGTACCCAGACCAGAGCTGCTGTCAGCAATTTGCATAAATGAAACACATCTGGGCATCTTGGAATTTGCCAGCACATTCCATGAGCTAAATCCCAAAGAGCAAGAGCTCCTCTGGTAGCTCTATACTGAGCACCTCCCATCACCACAGAGCTGCCATTGAGGCTTCCAACCCTCCTTTGTTAGGCAAATAAACATAAATAATGACAGTGAATCAGTCAGCTGTCAGAACAATTAGGAGCCCTAAGTACTATCTCTCTTCTCTAAATGGGATTTTATTACTTAACAAACAAAACTCATACTAAGTCCAAATTCTGAGTGAGGCAGGTCTCACATCTGGCTACAGAGCTGCAAATAACTATTGTAGGGAAGAATTTTTTTAAGGAAACAATAAATACAAAAAGTTCCATGTGAAACATCACACTTTCTAAAGCAGGCGACTAAAGACAACAAAAAGAATAAACACAGGGTCTCTCATCTGGAGGAGAAAAGAGGAAGGCTTCAAATTATAGCATGGGGGAGATCAGTATCTCTGGAATAAGGAATAATTAGAAACTTTTGCCAACACCTGTGAGCAACGACCCTGTGGATAGGTGACCACACCAAGACGCACATCTGAGCTCTCTACAAGCTGTGACAAGACACTTATTTCATCCAAAGAAGCCCACTCATCTCTCATGCTGCCATACCTCTTCTTTGGTGGTGGCTCTTCCTCCTCAGACTCTTCCTCTTCAGATTCTTCCTCCTCAGATTCCTCATCTTCTTCCTCATCAGATTCCTCAGAATCCTCATCCTGCTGCTTCTCTGGATAGAGCACATCTGGGCTACAAGAGGGGTCTGGTCAGTGTGATTTGCTTCTAAGGATATAGCTCCAGGGTAGGCAAGGCCTGGGCAACCCTGGCTCTCCTCTAGCACTGCAGCTTCCCCCCAGGGTTACAGCTTTAGCCTAACCCAGAAATGCCCCCAGGAATTCTGTGATTGCTGTTGTCCCAAACCAAGGCTATTTAGTCTCTGCAATGGCAAAAACATGACAGCCTAGGAATGCACCAGCCCTAAGCTGTCCCTTCTCCATTTCTATCCCTCGTTGCTCCTTCCCTGCAAACCCAGGGAGAGAAACATCCATGGGGCAGAATCAGACTCCAGCAGCTAAGTGTGGCTGAAGCTGTGGGGACTCGTGTGTGCAATAAAGGCAGCTGGGGAGCAGACACTTCAATGACTGCGCTGCCATTTGGCTCTTCCTGGGAGACCAAGGCCTCACCCCTGGGCTCCACATGGCCCAGCACAATATCAGCTTGCAGCAGGAGAAGAAAGGCTGGTTTAGACTCAGAGTAGCTAATCTAGGTCATCCTCCCTCCTCCCACCTCTCCTCCCTTAAGGAAGGAACAGCTGGGTCCTGCTCCTTTGGAGCATCCTGGCATGAAGAACCCACCCCACTCCCTGCTCAGGTGAATTGATTTTAGCACAGAACATTTGAACACCCCAGCCTGCAACAAAAGCAGCATAACAGACTACTACAGTATGTCTACTGCCCTTAAAAGCTTCATTGCTAATAAAGTCAGCTTTCTGTTCACCCAAGTAATGCCATAATCCAGAGCATAATGGGGTGACAATGTGGCAGTTCACCAGTGACTAAACCCCCCACAACCTCCCTGTAAATAGGAGGTTGGCTGATGAACTTGAGCTCTGCTACCTGAGCTGTACAAAACTTCTCAACATCATTTTAGAGACAAGCTCTTTACCTGGGATAATAAGGGAAGCAAAGTTGAAAGGTTCCACTGAAACCCTTCCCAGAAATTTGCTCCATCCAGCCATTCTTCTCACATTTCTGCAGAGTTCTCTTCAGTAGATGAACTGTGACAAAGAAATCAGAGAAAGGTTGTGTTACTATCTTTATCCTCTTGTCTGATCTCATTGCTCTCTGCTGTGCCCTCTAAAATGGCTCCTTCATAAATCGTTCGACAGCACCATGTAACTACCTCTGTCCAAATTTAACCCAGGTCTCAGACTGTCCTCTAAAGTGTGTTTTAAAACAAGCCTTTCACCTTGTTTTTGATCTCCTCATGTTCTGTATGTTGTATGTGCTGTGTCCTTCCCCATACTGTGGTTTGCTTTTTGTTTTGTTTTCTAAAGGGTAAAAATATGTGGTCTAGAAATACAACAAATGAACTTTTTATTCCAGTCTTTTATTCCAGACCTTCCATTGTGTACTGTGTAAGTATTGCAACTCAAACTATGCAAGTAAGGGGATCTTTATCTCTCGCAAAGGGCTTGGGTTGTTTAGTCTGTTCAGAACCATTTTCAGCTTGAATTAGGGGGGCTATTTATATATTGAGCTCTCAGGCAAAAACAAGGTTCACTTTTAAGCATGTTCTAAAGTTTTTATTACCACAAGGCTGGTTTTACTCTGGGTGTCAAAGGTGAATAACAGCAGGTAAAGAATTTGACTCCAGTCAAGTCCAGTTCTGAGATGAGGCAAAAACTGGGGAGAAGAGCAGAGCTCTGCAGTGTGTACCCGCCTGCTTTCACATCTCAGCAGATCTTCCTCCAGTTGCTCTCAGAACATAGCAGAGATCATCAAAATTCTTTTTAGGTAACGGAAGGAGAAAGAAAACAACAGATTGCTAGCCAAGATTTCCTTATTGGCCTTGCAGGAGTGACAAGCACTGGAGGCTGGCTCAACATAGGCCTAAGGACCAGGGACATTTCCAATGGTCCTGAAAATAAACCATGCAAGGCCTTAGGAAGCCTGGAAGCTCTTTTCCCTGCCCCGAGATTAATAAGTCATACTCAACATCAATTTCTAATTGGCAGAAAGCCTCAGGGCAGCTTCTTCAGCCCTGGGACCTGTGCTGTGTGTCAGTAACCCTGCACCAAACAGTTGTGCTGATGCTGTGCTCCAGCTCCAGGCAAAGACTGTGGGATCAGCAATCTCATCTCTACTCCTGAGGAATGGCACCAGCTCAGTGACACCACAGTAACAAACTGATCTATGTTCAGGTTTGAGCAGAGACCGCTGTCAGCTCAGCCTGTCTCAGCTGACCTCCCTCACCAACCAACTGCATCAGGGCTCAGGCCAAATAACCCAAATAAGCCATCAGAAGATCTGCTTGAAAGCTTCTGCTCAGGCGAAAGTCAAACCAGACACTGGTGTCATTCCCAGGAACAAAGACATGCCACATCTCCCTTCCAAATAAAATACAATTGGCTTTTCTCCGTATTTGCTTGACCTTTTAAAAATCAGATGCAAAGTCGGGCCTCAAAGAAATAAGTAAGAGGGGTGCTCATAAATTTTTAAAAAAAGTTAAACTACACAAGTTCTCTAAATAAAAAGCAATTAGGAACTGCATTGACGCCAAGCTGTCCTTTTCAAAGCAGAGAGATATGAAATCAACTTGGTGATTTAAGAGCAATACAGTACTTAAATACTATTCCCCCTTCCTGGCTACAGACGAGAGAATTGTGCGTTCTGTCTCAGGAACTGGCCTTTGTCTGGCTTGAATGGGACTGATGGGAATTAAAACCACAGAGCATCTCTGCAGCGCAAAGAGCTGAGCAGCTGCAGCTCCCTGCAAACTCAACAGAGCTAAAGGTGCTGCACAGGCACATCTGCAGCTGCAGGACTCTCTCAGCATGCAGAATAGAAGTGGTACAGGGATCAGTACTTTACCCTGGAAGTTGGAGTTGGTCCCTGGGTAATTTTCCAGGATATACTTCTTCAGCGCTGTGGTGGAGCAGGTCTTCGGTTCATTCATGGCCGCAATAGCAGACAGGATGGCATCTTCCATCAGAGTCCCACCCAGCAGGGGCTTCTCCCCTGATTTCTTCAGCTATTTTCCAAGGAGGAAGAGAAAAGCATCAAGACAAAATTCTCCCAAACCAGGTCAGGACAAGCTCCTCTGCACCAGGTGGGTCGGCGCTCCTGCATTAGCACAGATACGTTTAATATTAAAACACTGCACAGGAAACGCTGCTCTCCCAGCTGTAGGTGGGAGGACAGGCCTAGTCAGTCAGCTGGCCTGGGGGGCTTTATCAGCAACACCTCACTCCAGCCCTCAAATACACTGCAAGGATGTGGCAGTCTAAGGGACTATTGCTCAGGGGAGGAAAGAAAGCAAAATAAATCACATCTTCCTCCATCCCACGGACCAAATGTACTCCGCAGCACACCCATGAGTAAAAGATGTCACAGGCATCTGGGGTACCTGCTGCACTTCCAGTGAGGGATTGAAAGGAAAGCTTACCCCACCAGTTCCCCTACTGTGCTGGTGAGTCAGAGCTGAGCAGTGCATGCAGCACACTCAGCAAGGGAACAGGGGTCTGCTCCTGAAATGGAGACCAAGAAGAGAACAAGAGTCCTCCTGCTTCATAGGTAGACAAGCTCTGAGCATGCCAGGCTGCTGAAGAAAGGGCTACCCAGTGAAACCAGGGGATAGGGCGTAGTAACTGACATCCAAGGCTTGTGGTCAACAGAGATGAACCAAGTCTCTGACCTGGAATGTCCCGGATGCTCCCTTCCCTGTGATCTGCTCTAACTGGCCCTTCTCTACAGCTCTCTGCAGGGCGTTCTTCAGCAGCTGGGGTCTGAAACAAAGGAGGAGAAAGCTTTACTGACACACACTGACAGCTCTGAAAACAGAGGAACAGCGCTTTGCATCCTGTGAGCAGAGCAGCACTTACAGTGTCTGCCTATATGCAGACACTTTAAATGGAGACCTGTCAGGGAGGCTACGTGCCCAGGCAGAACATGGCACGACGCTGGGAGCCAAGCGACAGCGTGGGCTTGGTGTCATGGCACCGCCGGCAGCTCCAGGCACACGGCCTTGGCACAGATCCACTCACCTTGAGGAGCACATTTGGACGTGGTGGGCACTCAGTCAGCTCACAGGCAAACAAGGGGCTGACAAAACCCCGTTAGAGGTGACACACAGGATTTTCCTAGTTTTGCTTTCCAAGCCTCAACTCGCTCTGTACAGGTCAGCTTAAAGATTACTGTACGTATGTGCTGACTAAAGCATCCAGATCCAAGGACGATGAGACCCCAAGGAGAAGCCTTCACATCCAGGCAGTAAAGGGATGTGAGTGTGGTTAAGGTGTGCAGAGCAGCGCTGCTGGTGCTGTCAGGAACAAAGATGAGATGGGGAGGGATGCAGGGAAAGGCACAGTTTTTCCTCAAGCTTTCCCACAGGCCCTGCAACTTGGAGCAGCACCTGGCTTAAATACCAGACTGAATCATTGTGAAACGAGATATAGCGAGAGGAAGGCCAATCCTCTGCTTGCTAAAGCAACTCCAGCACTCACCTTACATCTACTTTGAGTTTGGGGTAATACTGAGACACGTATTTCTTGATCAGGCTGTATGAAGCTTCCTTGGGCTCACACAGGCGGGTGAAGGCCAGCGGCAGGACATCCTCCAGCTTCACCTGCTGCTCTGCACTCGGAGCCGAAGTGCTTTTCTGAAATACACATAGACTTTTATGCATCAACAGGGCCTCTGGGTTTCTGAACCAGCAATACACACATGGGGATAAGTGCTCCTGACACTAGCTGCTGAGCTGGAAAGTCAGGTGCTGTAAGGCAGTTTTTTAAAAACTTAAAATGTTTTGCTTAAGAGATACACAGCAAATCTGGCTGAATTTTCATAGGAGTTTTAGGAAAACTTCACAAATACAAATTGCCGAGTATCTAACATCTGTATTTTTAATTATTTCCTTCCTCTTGCTATAGATGTTTTCCTCTGCCACCCTTCAGTGAGACAGTAGAAAAATCATAAAATCACAGAATTATTCAGTCTGGAAAAGCCTTCCAAGATCATCGAGTTCAAACATTAACCCAGCACTGACATAGTTACCACCAGACCACATATCCCCAAGGGCCACATCTGCAGGTTTTTTTAAGATTTCCAGGGATGGTGACTCCCTGGGTCCTCTGTGCCAATGCTTTACAACTCTTTCTGTGAAGATGATCACACATGCTGACACGAAATGTAAAACTCATCAAACAGGACCTGTTTACACAAATCAAGTCTTCTCCAAAATGAACAGCTAAACAGGAGTCCTTTTTTTTTTTTTTTTTTTAAGTAACACAATAAAATCTTGATTGAAGCCAACATTCCACTCTGAGTTTTCCTCCACCCCTTTTGTTACTGTGAGACCCTCTCACAAGCAGGGAAAAATGGTCTGTTCTTTATACAGAAAATGTGCTGAAGTTCAGTGATTTGATACTGAACAGCAGCTCTGCAAACAGTGCAGCTCCCCTGCCAGCTGAATTCATCCAAAACATTTGTTTTGCTGCAACGCAGAGAAAGTATCTGGGAACAAAGACACCCATATGCTGCAGAGAGAGGTGATGTGTCAGCAGGTATCAGCTGCCCTGCTCACACTTCTCTTGGAGCCAGTGAGCTCTGCTTAAAAAGTTCCACTGCAATTAGTTTCCTCCAGGGCATTATACCAAGTGTGTGAACATTTCCTTCAGTTTTAGGGCTTTTGGTCTCCCCAGGAGGCAAGAGATGACCACGAAGGTGTTACGTGTCTAATTTTAGCTGTCTAATCCCAAGGGATTGGCTATTCCTGCTAAACTTTTTGTAACTGCAGCGTTAGGAATGTGTTTCACACACTCAGCACAGCATGGAGTAAAGATCAGCAGTGTTGGAACCACAACTAATTGTGAAGCTCAAAAAACCATCCCCTTCACATTAGTCCCCAACAACACCCAGCATCAGTGGCTTTCATTCAGAAGCCTTAGAATATCTTCTTCTTCTTCCCTGTCCTCAGAGCTGATGGGAAAACATTCCCCTCAGTCCTAAAAAATGGAGTCTTCCCTTTATCCACACAACAGATAAAACACACACAACAGCAGCATAAAACTCTCTTCCAACACCTGAGAGGCAGCACTCTCTGCCCGGCAAAGACAGAGCTTCATGGTTATTCATTCTGCCTCTGAACCAAAGCCTAGGGGGTTAACGTAAACATTTTAAAACTGAGATTTTGGTCATTTGACTTGGGTTTCATTCCTCATAGTAGCTTTTTGATTCTGATACCAGTGGGATGGGGGTTTTAATCACTGTACTTGGGGAGAAAAAGCACAGCAAGGAGGAGAACACTGGGTTGAGAACATTGGGTAAACTACATGTGCTTCAGTGCAATACATTTCAGAGTGTTGTTTAAAATGATCCATCTTACCTTTCTGTCTCTGGCTTTTGGAACAGTTTTTCCTGCATTAGACACCACCACAAAGCTCCCAGAAGCTCCCTTTCCTTTCACCTGGTTCAAGAAAAAGTCCATTTCAGTCCCTAACAGAGTAACTCAGAATATTAAAAACCTGAGAGGGACTTACTGACATTATGATGCAGATTTGAATGCACTGTCACCCTGCAGTGGGTTTTTATGGCAGAAACCTGATTTGAACCCACTGAAATTTCAGTAAGATCAGAAGCTGCAGCCAGACATTAGGACATATTCTGCTGTCCTGACCAGGAGATCCTGACAGATAACCCAGGCACAAATTACAGTGTTAAAACCCACACTTCTGCAGAAGTGACCCTGCTGGACTCACATGCTGCTGCAATGCTGTGTGGCACAACACCCATAAATGGCCAGGAATTGCACAAAAACCAACGGTGCCAAGTATGTGACTGACACAACAGTGCTTAAGTCCTGCCAGTGTCCAACAAAGCAGAGAAAGAGGTTGATGAACCTCCACGAGGGAGAACATGCTCATTCCACACACCTTCTAATGCAGTTAAGAAATTCCTATGCAGTTCCCAGAATCATGGAATGGTTTTGGCTGGAAGGGGTCTTAAAGATTACCCAGTTCTAGCCTTGCCATGGGCAGGGAGGGACATCTTCCACTATCCCAGGTTTCTCCAAGCCCCATCCAACCTGGCCTTGAACACTGCCAGGGATACGGCAGCCACAGCTTCTTTGGACACTCTGTGCCAGGGCCTTCCCACCCTGACAGGGAAGGATCATTTTCCAGTATCTTATCTCACCCTGTTCTCTGAAGCCATTCCCCCTTGTCCTGTCATTCCAGGCCCTTGGAAATAGTCCCTCTTCACCAATGCCATCTCCAGTGCTGTTCCACAAAGCAGCTCTTACCTGCCTAATGATTCCCCTCTCCAGCTCCCTTTTCAGTGCCTGCTTCAGGAGGTATCCCCTCCTCTCCAGCTCCAGGGAAGGGTATTTGTGGATGATGTATTTCCGTATTGCAACGACCGAGGCACCGCTCTTCTGAAAGCAGGCCTGAAACAGAAACAAAGCATTAGAAACTACCTACACTGGAATTATCCTGAGTAGGGTGGAAGAACAGAGATTGGACTGATGCACACAGGCCACCACAGATGCCAGGGCTGGCCTTTTCTCCACTATGAATCAAGTATAGGACACGACTAACAAAATACTTAACTTTCCCCTTCTGTGGAGCTGGAGAACACAAACAGCACAAAAGCAGCACAGCAAGCACATATCTACTACTCTGCTCTGAAACACTCACACAGAATGGCTTAAAATACAAAATAGTCACATTTTGGTAATGCTGCACAACCGATTTGCTAACATTTTATTAATGCCAGACAGAGTAAACATTAAGCCAGAACAACCTGCCAATGATTTTTTTTTTTTAAGAAGATGGAGGATTGACATCAGTAAAACAGCAAAACCTAAGGTGAAGTTCATTTTTTGAAGATGGATGGAAAGGCCATCTTGTAATTAAGGCTGGTGGAGTCCAGGCTTTCTCTGAAGGGAGCAACCAAGTCTTGAGGGGAGAGTAGCAGCACAGCTACAACAGCAGAGATCTCCCCTTACAATCAGGAGGGATAAAGTAAACCAAGACCACTTTGGAATGCAGGTTTACAGTATCTCCGTCTGCCCTGAGTTAGAGTAAGTTATTGCTAAAAGAAAGCACATGTATCAAATAAATGGTTGAATCCAAGCAAATGAAGTTAAATATGGCTAGGATGCAGAGCAAACAAAATTATGACAGCAATCAACCGGGTCATGCCATCCTAGCTGTTCCTCATAATGCAATTAGGGAGGGAAACAAATCCTAAACAAAGAAATCAGCTATAGGGCCCCTCATCATCCTCATGGACTCACATGTCAGCTCCATGGGCTTCCAGGCACAAGCATACCGATCTTACACACTCAGCTTCCTGCTAACACACAGCACTGTCACCCGAACCTCAGCAAGCTGAAATCATGTGGTTTAGGATGTAAATTGAGTAAAAGCCACATTTGTGTCCTGCTTACCTTGATGGCCTCGGTTAAAATCGCATCCATTTTGGGCCGGGAGGTGGCTGCCATCTGCGTCTGCTTCTGCGCCCGAGCCAGCTGGCTGGCAGAGAGCGTGGCCCACGCAGGGATGGTCTTCCTCACCTTCTTCTCCTTCTCCTTAGACTGATCCTTCTCGCTTAGGGAAAATACAGAGCAATAGTAAGAAAGAAGCACTAAAACAATCAACAGGACAAAGCCCAGAACATCTGACATTATTTAAATTAAGGTAACTTAAGGACTATTTTGATGTTTCTATTAGTAAAAAAGAGACCTTCTATCGCTATTCAGCCTCACATGTTCGAGAACAGCAGCTCCATGTGATCAGTAGTTTCTTCCTTAGAAGTATCTTAAGGAGAGGCACCTTAAGGCATCCATTTTCCTTTTCTCTCCCTATCTTTTTTCTCTGTAGAGCCTGACTTCCCTCAGAATCCTACGCAAATCCTAGAGTTCAGCGCCAAGTAAGCCTTACTCCTTTTTGGTTTCTTCTGAGGACTTTGTTTCCTCCTTCCCTTCATTCTCAGGTTCCTTTGGCTGTTCTGCTTCACTGGATGCAGCAGGTAGGGTTTCAGTCTCTTGTTCCTCTCCAGCAGAGGCAGATTCCTCAGAGGTGACTTCTGCATCTAAAAAATGTGAAAAAGCATCAAGCTGGTCCAAAACCAGCTTTTATTCTTTAGAAAGGTAAAGGGGGAAAAAGCCAAACTTAAGAACACATCACCCCACTTATTACTTCCCACCAATTTGCTTTCACTAACTTCAATGCATTATTTAAAAGTGAAGAAAAGTACTGAAAAGAGCTTCAATAAAGGTCCAATCAGACCTCAAATGCCAGAATAACTGCAAACAACATCATGCAACATTTTCACAAAAACCAGTTCCAACAGTGTTCTCCTCTTAACTCCACAAGCTGCTGTTGCAGACAGGCCTAAGGCTGTCTAAGAAGTAGCTTTGCTTATGACCCAGTTGTTTTCAAACACAAAAGCACCTGAAGGATAATTACAATTCCATCACATTTTCCCAGACTTGGCAATGGTTTAGGTGGCATGTGCATTGGCAGGAGCACTTGTATATCAGAAGGATCAAATCCAGTCGGAAATCAACTCACCAAGGAAATAAAAAAATACATAAAAGTATATTTAGCTGAGAACAGGCCTTAGATAGTGGACTGCCTATTAGATAAAATGCATATAAACTGAAAGTCCACACTCTCTGGATAAAGAACTGCCCACCAACACTGCTCTGTGCAGCTTAAGCATTTCTGGTACATTCCAGTGCTGTTTTTCCATGGAGGCATTTAAAATACACAGTAAATTAAGAGTCAGTTTTGTAGGTAGTTTTTTTATCTGTGACACTAAAGAGACAAAGTCAGTGACTTTGTAGCAGTGAAATGACACAGTCTGGGACATTGAGGCCAAGCTGCTAAGACAGCCACATTAATATCAGGCTAGATTGCACGACATGTTGTGGTAAAACATTTTTTCCCAGAAAATCAGAAAAAAAAAAAAAGAATACTTGTTTTTCCATTCATTAACTCCACCTTTTGATCTCAAATCATCTTTCTGACACTACTGAACTTCATAATTTCTTTGCCCTAAAGGATGTGCAAACTTAAATGGGATGATATTTAGCCATATTCTCATGCCTGGAGTGACACAGAGCATAAAAGACAAAACAAGTGGGTCCAGACTACAAACAGTGTCTGCAAAGCCTCTGACAGGGAGACAAACACTAATAATATCTTCACCCTGGCTGTAGGGGTTTGCAGAAGTTTCAGAGCCAGCCTATGTTTGGATATACATTAATCTCCTCTAGAACTATGACTGTACCTGCTTTGACCTCTTCCCCTTCGGCAGGTTTGCTTTTGGGAGGAGTTTCCCGGGAAGAAGCATTCACAGAGCGACGGATTGGCATCGTGTCGTCTTCCACTTTCTACAAAAAGCATGTGAAAATCAGCACAGATGCTGGAAAGAATCTGAAAGTTTTGAAATGTAAATCAAAGCAGCAAAGGTAGAAATATTCTGGTTTGGAATTTTTTAGGATGGTAAAAGACAGTAGCGCTCAAACCAGCTTCTTCAAAGCATACTAGGAGAGGATAGTTGCACATTTTACAGTTATAAAAGAAATAATTTCAATTCCAAATTAAATGAGATGAGCATTTGAGGATTGTGACAGACACATCATCTCAAGGAAAGCAGGGAAGGGGAAGCAGAGCTTGTTAGACTCCCAATTGAGTTTCCTAGAAGCAGAGGTGAAAGAGTACTGAGTAACCTTGAGCAGGTCTGGAAGTCAAGGACTGATCCAAGGGCAAGCTTGGAGAAAGGGCCAGCCCCTACCTCACTTAACTTGTCCGTGTGGATCAGCTGAGCTCCCGCTAAGAGTGGAAGCGCCTTATGATGCACGGGTTCAGCTTCAGACAGATCAGTCGACATTAAAATTAATTTCTAGCCTCAAGTTCAGGTAACTGTGGAGCCCCAGGTTTTAACCCCAAGGACTTTTTCCTAATGGTTTTCACAGTGCAGTGAGGAGTCAACCTAAAGTACAGAAAAGATGTGGTGTGAAAATTAACAAAACAAAAACATCTATGTCCACGTATCTATCAAATTAAAGATTGAAAAGAAAAGGATAAATGACTTACAGCTCATGACTAACACAACTGACAAGCAGCACTTGCATTCAGCAAAGGTGCTAAAACAGGTATGCAAACTGGAGAGCTATGGGTGGAGCAGAAATGGGAAAGGTGAAAGCCAGATCTGCCCCATTAGAAGACGGCTGAAAGATAAAAAGGCTCTTTAAGTTAAGGGCAAGCATTGATGAGAAACAGCCATTGCACTGTGCCCTGTGAGTGAGGGAACTGGTCACTCAGTGACTTTGGATAAAAGCAGAAGCTGGCACATGCAGCTAACAGCTAAGGAATGACACCTTTACATCTGTCAGGCAGAAGATACAAGCACTGGGAAACCAAGCCATGGCCCCCCAAACTAAACCCCATGCTATTTAAAGAAATGAAGGAATCTTTTGACAAAAAAATGACAATCAGAAGAGCAGTCTCCATGCCTTCTACTAGAAAACAAGCTTGCCAAAGCCCTGCTCCAAACACATGCACTGTCACGGATAACAAATGGGTCAAGCTTAGTTTAACCCTCATCAAGTCTCACCCCCTATTGCTATTATGTTTTTACAGCCTTTCTTACATGCTGCCCATCTGCCTGCACTGGTATTTCCTAAGAAAAAGGGCTCCACTAATTCCACCACAAAATTGGGATTCATTGGCTCATTCACTTCCTCTCAGCATCCCCTTTAAAAACCTCAGAAGCAAAGCCTCACCTCCAGCAAGCCACGGCTGAACCTGTCCCAACTGCATCCAAAGACTAAGCTCCAGCCTGCCCTCCTCCCCTCCTGACAGAGAAACAGCCAAATGTCCTGTTTTCACCTGCTCTGGCTGTCTCCTTTTGCTCAGAAGGCAGGCACTTACCATAAACTTTCTCTTTCAGTAGGTATTTCTGCAGCCTGGTGTTTTCCTCTTGAATAGACCCAGGACCAGTGGGAAAACCTGTTTTCAAGCGGACTTGCACCACAGTTTCAGAACTGCTCTACCCATTGCTCTGTACCACACCAACACCACTTCTTGTCCAAACATACAGTCCTCTCATTACTCAGCAGTGGGGATCCCCTACTCAGTCACAGGCACTTCTGACAGGAACTGAACAGCCACTCTGAAAACCCACAGGGAACTGGTTCTGCCTCAGCACCACGGAAAGCAAAGCCCAATAGCACTGGATGCTTTCTTCTGAGGCAAAACAGAAAGATCAAAGCATACTACATACCAAAACAAAACAAAAAAATGAGACAAATGAAGCTTTCTTGTGAAATGTCAGGATGTGAAAACACACTAATTGTCAGCTATAATATACAGAATATAGCACAACACTTGAAAAAAAATTGGCCTGTTTTAAGGGACCTTCCTTCCTCAAGTGTGGAAAGTGAAAGAAAAAAAAAAAAGAAAATTTTCACCAGGCTTCAGCTCAATATCCAGTGTTTTCTTCTAGCAAGCAGAGTCTAAAGCCCTTTAAGAAAATGCCAGAATTTTGAAGTGAGTCCTAAAATAACCAACTACAGGTTCCCCCTCAGGGAAATCAGTTGGGGACTACAAAAGACAGATTTCCTGGGATTAAACACACACACAAGCCACACTGTGGCAAACATGGTCCTGGGGTTTAATTATTTTTAAACTGTATGACCTGCATGACACATGCATGAAAACAGTACTCCCAACTTTGACTTAAAATTCCCCAAGTTTTGAAAACCCTTTTGTTTAGATCAGTGCACAAAGCACTGCAGTCTTTTTGCTCTCAAGAGTACAACTTAGCACAACTTCTCGCTTCTGTGCCTACAATACACAGACAAGACAGTATCCAGCAGAAATTCAGGCTTGGTGATTCCCTCTGCATTCCCAGGCACGGATCATCTCCTGCTCAAAAGGCCCAGGAAATCAAAGGGGCAGAAGGACTGCAAAGCACTTCATCTCCAGGGTTAAGGTCAGAAGCCCCACCTCATGAGAGCGTCTTCCCAGGGACTGTGCCTGCTCAGCCCATTTCTCTCCACGGGGGCATCAAAAGTGGTTTTCCTCACTGAGTGTGAAATATCAACCACAATCAAGCCTGAACTCAGCTCCTCAAAAAGATAAAGTGAAAAAAGAGAAAGATTGGCAACGACAATGCAGAACACCTCATTCCTCTCTCCAGATAAAACAGATCCATGTAAAGGAGAAATCAAATCACCCAAACCAATAACTACCTGGACACGCTATTTCAAAAGACAACTTTAACCACAGCTACAATCACAGCCATCACTCAATTAAAAAAATGAAAGTAACAACTGTGTTTTACATTTAGACACATCAAAAGACAAACATTGTGCCTTGAAAGGAGATAGAGGGCACCAGCTGAGGATGCAGTTTTCAAGGTGGTTGTTGGGTGATTTTAATTGACATTTAAATTCGATCAACTGTCAAAAAATATAATTACATCAGCTGTGAAAACACCACCAGGATACTAACTTTCACCAAAGTGCAGAAAGTCACTCCTCAGAGTTACACCCCTTTTTCTACAGGCAGGTTCACAGGCTCCCAGAAAATCATGAACTAGTTATTTCAAAGTAGAGAATCCAGCAAGGAGCTGATGAGCAAAACCACCCCCCAGACTCCTGCATTTCTAGATTAGCAGGAATGTGTTCACTCTCCCAGCTCAGGGAGTAGCTGCTAATGGAAGATTCAAAGGTACAGAGAACCACCTATAGCAATTTCCTCCTAAACTATCACATCATTAGGAATAAATACAGGGAAGCTTCAGGTGAGACACATACTCGATAATATTTCCAAAGTGTGGAGTCCCTGCACTAATGTAAGAGACACAAGAATGTTAAAAGAATTTAAAATTGTCTGAGTTCTTCAATTTCTGCTGACTTTAAGATTTTTAAACTTATTTCAGCCTTCAAACTCCTTTGAGAGAAAATGCTCCAGGATAAATTAGGTAGGTGTTGAATGTGGCAATCCAAGTGTTAGGCTGGCAGAAACTCCAACTCCCAGGGACACAGAGTAGGGTGAGCAGGCTGAAAACAAATATGCAATGGAAAAATGAGGAAGTGTATCCAATCCTGGGCCAGAGGGGTGTCCCCTTACTGTCACACAACACCTACAGGTGATTGATGTACTTAGATGTGACTGGGTACAAAGTACATGACACTGGCCTAGAAATGAGGTCAAAAAGGGCTAAAAAAAGCTTTTATGCACTTGCAGGTTAGAAGGCAGGGCATCAAGGGGTACAAATCCAACAACCTGGCAAGTGGTGCAAGCACGAACAGCTGTTTGTTATCAGAAAGCCTTTAAAAGCAAAGTAAAACTGGGTTTTAAAACCATGTCGTTGATTATTAACAATTAAAACCCAGGCTATTGATTATTGTCAGTTATTTACTACTCTGTAATGTAAGAAGAGTATTTAAATGACTTGGAAACTGCAGGAGAAAATCACAGGAAATGTTAATACTTCTGCAAATCCAAATCAAACATGCCAAAACTCATCACCTTCTAAATTGCAAGCTGCACAACTCTTCCAAAGCTTTATTCCCCTGAAATCCTCAAAGCTGTTCCCTAAAAACCCAGCCCAGGTAGCAGATATTTTGTCTAACCCTCAGTATCTACATGGACACAGTATATCATCCAGCAACATCTGATACAAATGTCTGTCAGGAGTTCTCAGCTCGCGCAGTCACTGCCTGCACTCGGAGGTGTTCCAGCATTCCACCTTGGGCTTTTCCAGCTCGTGGAGGTACCTGTGGTCTTGGCTAAGTCAGCCCAGGAGTATTTAGTCATTTAAACCAGTCGAAAGTCCTGCAGATTAATAAAATATGCTGTTGAATAAAGACTACAAAGTTAGTTCCAACTTTTGATCCTTATTTGTCAATCCGCTTGGGAACTCTCTCGCATGTGGCTGAGCACAGCTGGCATTCCCAACACTCCTGCTGCATCCAACAAGTTTTGTCCCGATCCTTAGGACCAGCATTTCCCAGGAGGTGTCCCGGCTCCCTGGAATTTCCCCTGATTCAGCTCCAAGGTCAGCATGTGCTGGAGGCTCCCAGGGCTCTGTTCCCGGCTACCTGAGCCCCGCGTGCCGAGGGCTGCACAGAGCAGCTTGTTTCAATTAACCAGCAGCAGTGGTCCAGCACACACTTCGAGAGCTCCCCACTTGCCAGGCAGCACATTCCTCAGCCTGGCTGTGTTAGAGAGTCCATTTCCATCCACCCCTTCCCTGGATGGGGCTGTGGGGGAACAACAAACCCCATGTTCTTTAGGGTTCAGAGGAGCACAGCAAAAATCCTTCACATTTCTACCATCCAATCACAGGAATTCCTATACTCAGAGACCCAAATGAGGATTTTTTTAAGCCTAAAGATATATTTTCATTTGAAAACACTTTCATTCAGCATTGAATTTGAGCCTCTGACTCCAAATGCCATGAATGCAACCCAACTTACACCTTGCCTGTCCTGATTTTTACAGAGCACAGTAAAAATTAAACCATGCCCTCCTGTGCACACAGATGCTGCTTTCACTGAAGGAAAAAAAAAAAAAAAAAAAAAAGAAGCGGGGGAAAGAGGCACATTACTAGAGTGGCCCAGGGCTGAGCTCAGCGCTTGTCTCTGTTAGGGTCCAACACAAGCAACCCCAAGCCAGCTCAATCCCCACATCTGCTTATTAAAACAGAAGTAACCACCCATGCCTCACCATCACTGTTCTTCTCACAAAGAACTCCAGCTCAACAGAAAACCACTACAGATTTCTGATCTCTCTCCATCAATCTCTGACCTGCACAGAAGGCAGTAGGAACAGATAGTTTCTGTTGCCTGGATTACTTTCCATTCCTATACCCAGGAGTTCTTCCTCATGTTCCCAAACCGCCACAGCCAGCAAGCAATTTAAATCACACCACCATCATACCTAAAACTCACAGAAACTTCAGCCAAGGGATTAATATGAAGCAGAATTTCTGCCTGCACGGTTGCCTCAAAAT
Source organism: Muscicapa striata striata (assembly GCA_030060385.1). Classification (NCBI taxonomy): domain Eukaryota; kingdom Metazoa; phylum Chordata; class Aves; order Passeriformes; family Muscicapidae; genus Muscicapa; species Muscicapa striata. The sequence goes on along the minus strand of JAREIS010000269.1, from coordinate 451,772 downwards.
AATCCATCTCCACACTGATGCTCAGGATCATGATGGTGACAAGCTCTGAGGAACAACAGTTTTGAACAGTTTTTGGCTTGAATGGCCCTTGTTCCAAGTTCTCCACACTCTATCTATGCCACATGGCCACTGATGGAAAAAATCATCCCCATTAAGAGTGCACAGGGTTCAGCTTTAAGTTCAAAAAGTCAGGTCACAAAGTTAAAACAACTCCAACATGAAAATCCCCTGCTGAAAGTTTTCATAGCCTTGGACAAAACAGCTTAATTCAGAATCCAACTTCATGAATTTTGACAAACTGCTGACACCTGAATGAGAATTTAGGCTGCTAATGTTACATAACAGGGTTTGAACCCTAAATAGGCCTTGCCTAGATAGAGTAAATTTAAAACCACTGTATAAACCCTCCTCCCAACTACTACTTATTCAGCTATCATCTATTTTCTATAGACAAAACTATACATTATAAAAGCCATTATCTCATTGCAGCCATTAAGAAATCTACCCACACCTCCCATTATAGTCCATCAATGTAACACTTTTATTCCCTCTCACAGAAGTTTAAATCCTCAGAGGATCCCAGGTCACTTGTAACATAATGGCTGCCAAAAGATTTACATGTCACTTTCTGCTGAAAGGGAAAAAACACACAGGACAAGATATTCTGAAGACAAAAACAATTCAAGGAGCTTCTGCCTGATGAATTGAGAAGATCATTAATTAGCAAGCTCACACAGGTAAATGAAAGAAGCTCCAAAAGCCACTTTTTTTTCCAAGGTATTTATATCAATTAGGTGTTTGCTTTTTTTTTTTTTTTTCCTTCTAGTCATTCCTGATTCCCAAGGATCTCCACTCTATCCAAAAATTTTTTTGAAGTCTCACCTGAGGAAGGTCTGGGCTCTCCTGCCCAGTGCATCAAACACCTCCACTCTTGAACTGAACTCCCCTACCTCCTCTCACTGCTCTCATGGAGAAGGGATGCTGCTTACAAACACAGGCACTTCCGAACCTTTCCTGCCTCAATGGGAGCTGCTTGCCAAAGAATGCTGGCCAACTCTTTCTTGAAGATGCTAAAAATACTATTTATGGTCAAAGCAAACAGAAGTCACATGCTGGGAAGTGACACACTTGCTAACCCAGAAATAATTCAGTAGGGCTCCCAAGTGAGAAATACCCGAGTATCAGAGAAATACCACAGCTATAAACAAACTATCAATCTCTGCTACACTGTAAAAAGGAGCCAACACACCCACAATCCCACATTCTCCAACGTTTCTTCTGCAGCACAGACTGGGCAGCTCCCCAGGGATTTGCAGACACTGGGTTAGTGGAAAAACAGTTAAAATACACGTGGGAATGATTTGTTCCGAACAGTGTTCCCGGTCTGGAGCTGTCCTCAGGTGAAGCAGGTAAGGTGGTGGGGCCCCGTGGCCTGGCAAGAGCCACCCCAGAAGTTGCTTCTTCTCTCCTTAAATCGTTGCGATGTTTTAACCAAAAATACCCCAAAGCCCAGAGCGGCAAGAAGGATAATGATACAGGAACGGAAGCCTGCCTGGAACAGCCTCATTCCAGACTGGAATTTAACAGCCCTCTCTATAGGGAATCCGTGCGCTACGGGGAAGAAGGTGATTAACATTCCTTAAGCGGGCTGCGAGCACCTGGGCGCAGGGAGGCACTCGGAAGTGCCTATAGGTCTGTATCCATCGCTATCAGCGCCGAGGGGGATTAGGGCTCTTTCAAGAAGCGGAGCCACACCGACGCTCGCCTCGAGTGCTGGTATTTCTCGGGCGCTGAGGAAGTGCGTTAGTGCAGGCAAAAACCCAAACAACCGCACAGCCAAGCGGCCGAAAGGCGGGAAGGCCGCGGCGGGAGCCAAGGCGCTCCCTAAATTTATAAATAGCGATTATTTATTGTGTCGAGGCCCTGTCAGCCCCTTCCGCCGCTGACCTTCCCCGGGGTTCGCCCGGTGTCGGCGGGACGGGAGCGGTGTGTTTGAGCCCCGCAGCTCCTTTGTGCGGGTCCGCGCCCCGCCGAGCCCGGCGACACCCGAAGGCCGGGGCCGCCTCCTCGGGCCTGCGCAGGCCCAAGCCCACCGCGACATCGCGCCATGCCCGCACAGCGTGTCGCGACTTCCCATCACGACGCCCTCGCTCCCCCAGGCCTGTCAGGGCACGGAGGACGGGTGGGGGGGGCGCGGGGGGAAGGCGCTATGGGCAGTTCCGGGGCCCCTCCGGCGGCGTCGCCAGGCCGCCCCCGCGCCTCGCGCGCAGCACCCGCGGCCTCCCGGGTGTGGCCCCGTGTCCCGCCCGGCGCAGCGCCGGAGGCAGGCGGGGCCGGGACTCACCGGGCCCGGCGGACACAAAGCGGCGGCTCCTCCAATGGCGGCGGCGGCGGCGGCGGCGGGACGGGGGCGGCCGCGCGGGGGAGGCGGGGCCGCGGCGCGCGGCGGGGGCGTGGCCAGGTGGCGCCGCCGGCCAGGCCCTTAGCTCAGCCCCGTTGGATCCTCACCTCAGCCCCGCCAGGCTGTGACCACGCCGCCGCCTCCTCAGCCCCGCCAGAATCGTGTGGACGTGTTCCTGTGTCACCTGCTCCAGGTGACCCTGCCTTTGCAGGGCTTTGAACTGGGTCTTCTTCAGAGGTCCCTTCCAACTCCTACTATTCTGTGATTCTGTGCGTATCCATGAATTCCCCTTCCGGAGCACTCCAGCCTGTATCTCACCTCCAGCTGCATCCTCTTCTCACCCTCTGCGGTATCCCCAGTGCCGCTTTCTTTTTGCCTCAGGCTCTTCACCCCCATCCCTCATTAACTGTGTAATTATTGCCTGCCACAATTACACCAGTCCCACTACTGAAGTCTGGCTGGAAGCTGGGAATTTTCTGTCACAACAAGTTCTCACATGTGGGAAAGATCCCTTTCTTGAAGATGCTTTGCTCCGTTTCAGGCAGTTTTTACCTGTGCCTCCGCTGCTCAGGATTATCACGGCAAGGCAGAGCTGAGGTGTGACCCACACTTGTATCTTCACTGTCGCAGTAATCTCAGGGCTGAGCAGATAGATTGAGAGGTAAAAACCAGAAGCTTGTCTTGTGTGCCTCTTGCTATGCTTTTGCTCCAAGTTTACTTTATTTAGCTAGATCCATGGAAGTTCTTTTTTTTTTTTTCAAAACCCACTACTTTACCTAACCTTGAGTTTATGGTAGAACTCCTCAATTCCCTACTTACACTTATTTTCTGCCTAGAATTACAGAATCATTAAAATTGGAAAAAACGTTAAGATCATTGAGTCCAGCCTTTCCCCCAGCACTGCCAAGGCCACAACTAAACTTTGTTCTCAAGTACCACATCCACACATTTTGAACAGCTCCAGGGATGGTGACTCCTAATACAGCACAGCAGTTTCATCTGCTGTCTCTTTTCTGAGCAGTTTTCTTATTTTTGTTTTCTGCACGTAATCTTTACCCATCTCCAGCTAACCTCTCCCCATCTGTGTTTTTACAATTTGAAGACCATATGGGCACTTACCCATTTATTTGGGCACTTTTATCCCTGCTGTGATGGGAAATCCCTCTGTGAGCACATTTAGAAGCATTTACGTTCAAGGCAGTGCAGATGTGTCTTATTTCTGCAGTAATGCCTGCTTCTTGTCCAAGCTTTTCCCAACTCTCTCCCTCTTAGGTGACTATTCAAAGTTTACTACACCTGAGGACATCACCTTCTAAAGCCTTGTGAGCAATGCCTGGCCCTGTTCAGTCTTCTCCACTCCAGATGATCCCTGCGATGTGGAGTCAAACAGCCCTGGAAGTGCCTGAGACATATGGCTTCACTTTGCTGAACATTCCTGTCTTGCCTGAGTGTGAAACAAGCTCTGTTCAACTGCAGAAAAATGTGTTCTTTGGCTTTTTTCCCCCTGCAATGCCTCTCTGGCAGGAGGGAAAAGTAGTGCAGAGGGAAAGAAAAGGGAAGTGCTCCTTTACTGCTCTTGTTTAAGACACCAAGAAGGAAAAGATGAAATCAGACCAGCAGCACTTCCTTTGCCCGCTGCAAGGATGTCCCCCAGCACCGGTGTTGGCTAAGCCACAGAGCTACAAGCAGAGGAGAAAAGCTGTTGTTGTCTCCTCCTCTTATTTTTACCTCAAAATCCATCCCAGAGAGGAAGAGCAAACCCTTCACATTCCTTACAGCCACACTGAGGGATCACAACCCACTGCTCTGTCTCCTCTGCTCCACTTTCTGGGCAGGTTTGTGTCATTTGTGTTCCTCCTCCCACTGTGACACACACTGTGTGTGACAGTGACAGGAATGAAGCTGTGGGAACTTCAGAGCCAGCACAGGAGAAAGGAACAGGGAAATCCATGGCCAGGGAATCAGACTGCAGCAGGGAGCTGAGTTGTTTGTGATGGTGTCTAGCACTATCATCATCAGAAATACTTCTAATAAATATTAAACACTTTTAGTAAGTACTAAGCACTGTTAATAAGTACTAAGCCTTTTCAATACCTTTCCTGCCTGCAGATGCCATGGACTAGTAAGATTCCAACTGTTCTTTTCCCTGAAAATCACTCAATTTGATTCCATCTTGCTGTCCCTTAGAGGACTCCCAAGCCTCCCCACAGCTTTGGGTTTTGGCTGTGCTGCTTGCAGATCATCCAGATGTCACTTTTGTTCCCAAGGAGTCGCTGTAAACTTTGCTGGTCAAGGATTCTACTGTTTCCACCCAGTGTCCAGAGCAATGCCAGGTGTTCTTCTCCTAGAAACATGGAAGCTGTTGTGTTTCTCATTTAGATACAGTTTTGAATTATGTTTTAAATCTGCCCAAGGAAACTCCATTCCAGGGGTTATTTTCTTGACTTTCTCACCCTACACCAACTCGTATTTTCCCCCCTTTGCCACATTTTTTAATTTAAAATGAACACTTCTAGGTTTAATAAGCACCCTTCTGTGAGGTTTAACATCTACCTGTCACATGATTATTACCTTTTTTTATTACCTCTGTCAAACTGTGCACCTGCTGAAATCATCTTCTGCCAATACATTCTTGATCCTGCTGCATCTGCCAAACGCTGTTTCAACGCTGACCTGCAGTTCCAAACTTCGGCTCTGAATATGTTCAGGCTTTGCCTCCAGTGTTGTCACCCCAAGTTTTTGTCGATTTTCTGCTTTTCCACTTCAACTTCAGCTTTTACATTTATATTAGGAAGCCTTTTATCCCCTTCTGACCTGCAGTCCACCTGGCTCAGGGAGAATTTGAGCCTGTGTATCTGCACAGGGAGCGATGCCAAGCACAACAATCCCAAAACCATCACTGAACCAAACATTTAATTGATGTGGGTCTCTCACTTGTTGAGCCACACACAAACTTCCAGAGGCTTTCTGCCCACAGCAAAATAAGCATTACACAAGGAGCTGTTACCTGGTGTTGATATCCTTCCTGCAGACACATACATAATTCTTGTCTTTACACCTGAGCTGATTTTTTAATTCTTACTTCTACTCTACTTATGAAGGGATTTTTTCCCTTTTACATGGCCTGTAGAAATAGGGACTTTTAGTCCTTTAAACTGCAATTTTCTACTTTGCTGCTGATTCACTTCACCAAAGGCATCTCTAATGATCACCAGAACAACATCTTTACTTTTTTTCAGCTGCAGTCTTACTGTCATCCCTGTAGCTCCTTTAATTCTATGCAAAAATCACTCCTCTTCTGCTTTCAACCCCAAAATGCATATTCTCTGCCTCTTCATGTCTTTCAAGATATCACTTTTGATCTCTGTATTTCTTATCAGCTTCCTAATAATTCTCCATACTTTTCCCAGTGTCACTTTACACCACCTCTCAGCTGATATCCCTTGCTGCCCTTCTCACACTGACCCTTAATGTTCTACTTTCTTATCTTTATCTTTTCAAACATTTCCCCCTTTCCAAGGGGTGTCCCGTTCATCTATGCATTTTCAAACCAAACAACCCATTTTTACATCAGATCTAGCAAGTGAATAAAAATACACTTAAATACACCAAAGTTTGTTTCATTCTGGAGCATGTGTAGAATAGAAACACCACTGGAGCCAACATGAATTTGAAGCAGGAAAATGTCATGGACTGAGCAGCCTTCACAGGCTGCTGTTTTTCTAGAAACACTCTAATTTGAAATTGATCCCAAGTGCTAACGAGGCGGGTGCTGTCATCACTGGAGGACCAGGGACTGGAAGTTGTGATTCTTTTTCTACACCACTTCTGGCATTACAGTAATGACTTATTTTACCCAAAGCAGACACATGAAGTGACACCTCCACTAAGCAAGGAGCAGCTGAAGACCACCAACTCAACACTACATGCAGGGAGAGCTCTCCCAAACCCACATATCCCCACAGATAAGAGATCTGGCAGTGAGAATTTCCTTACCAAACAGTTTTTCAGATGAAAACTGGTAAGCCGCATGCAGGGGCTCCTCCCCTCACCTGGGCAGGTAGTAACTTGCTGCCAGACCTCCCAGCTGGGACGGTTTTGCAGCCACAAATCTCATTTTTGGCTGCTGCATGTGCACTGCACACCCCTGCCATAAATAGCCTGGCTGGACTCTGGCTTCCACACCATACGACAGCAGTGCCATCCCTGTGAGCCTTGCTGGGAAGACAACTGAACAGGAATTTAAAGCTTTTTTGGTCATGGCTCTTGCTGGAAGTGCTCTAGAGCTGGCTCACTTATCGCTCTGTGGAAAATCTTGTCAATTGGCTTTTCTTCGAGATGGCTCAGCTGCAGCTCAGGCTCCTCAGAACATCCACCTTGTGATGCTGCAGGGCCTGGAGAACCAGATTCATCTCCTTGGAGAACAGATAAAACGCTCAACTTCTGTTTTGTAGAGATTAGTGCAATTCCCTGTGTTTATGACACCCTAGATAGGACAGAGCTGTCAGCGGTGTCCGTCTCTGTGAATTCATGCAGTGATGGTGCTGAGTGCCTACTCCCTTCATGGGAATGATTCCCTTCACTCACACACAAGTGGGAAGTGGCCAGGACAATGGATTATTCACTTCATGCCATCTGTAATGTCACAGAGCATTTGTACCAGCTGTTATTTCAGAACAGCTCACCCTGCAATGCTGAAAATGACCCATTTCCCTTCACAGGTGAGACCTGAACATACCAGCTGCATCTGCCAAGATGATCTCTGCAGCTCCTTTCCAGCTGTTCTCCAAAACATTGTGATAAACCACTTCTAGCAGGGCTCTGCTCCACCCTCACTAATGCTTTGTACCTGGGAGCTAGCAGTAAAACTGCCTTATGATAACATCTGCCATTAATTCTTGCAGGGGGCTGCAACAGGACAGCAAAGAGCTTCACCACTCTCTCCCCTCACTCAGTAACACCGAAATTTCCCAACCAACATCATCTATTGCCTTCCTCACGCCTACTCCCCTCCTTCCCATTTGCAGCCACAGCATATCCATCCCTGCAGCTGGGCCAGCAACTTGGACACATTCCCCTATGGAAAGGACTGAATGCACTGGGAGCTGGTTTTATTCCTGTTGCGATTTCAGCACAATTTAGCAGCTGGAAATGAGAAAGAGAAGCTGCTGCCACATGACAAAGCTTTCCAAAGTCAGCATTCCCTACAGCAGCATTTAAAGCAGCAGGAGTTATTTCAGCAAACAACAGATCCACAATATTTCATCAAAGGTGGCAATGGAGCCCTTTGAAAAATACAAGGGTAGACAACCTGAGATCTCCTTGGATATTGTGATTTAGTCATGCTTCTGGAAGCTGAGTTAATCAATCTCTTGCTGCTATTCTTTGCCCATCACTGGTTTTCCTCCAATGGCTCCTTGCAGGTTGTCTATCTGAAGAAAGCCAAGCAGGATCCTCTAGGCTGAAGCCTCCTGGTCCCCAGGCTCCACCTTACAGGCGTTGCAGGTTGCCCATGGCCCCAGGCACAGCAAACCTGGAGTTCCTGTCAGCGTGTGCAGCCTCATGCAAACCTTGGGGCTGGCACCTCATGAAAAGCCAGTGGTGTGTGAAGAGCTTGGGCTCCTGCTGATGCTGTTTGGCTTCAGAGACTGCTCTGCTGGCAGCTTCCAGGCAGGCCAACACCTTCCAAAGAGCCGAAAGGCCAAGTTCCAGATCCCAGCCTGACTGGGAGAAGCAGGAGTGTGGAGCACTTTCCAGCCCAAACATCTCCCAGTGGTGTTTGGATTGGGATTTACCCCCAGGAAGGCCCAGCATTCCTGGCCCAACTCCAACCACACAGCATCTCACCCTCACATATGACCTGCAGCCAGCAGCCAGCTCTATACAAGTGGTTTAGTGCCTCAGGGCCAGGGGTGTTGTATCTAAGGGCACAAAAACATTCTGGTGAGGTCTGATTTTGAGCTTCCTGCTCCCAATGTTAAACCCTCTAGAATGTGTGAAAGAAGCCAAGCATACAGGCCTAGCTAACAGCTTCTCTGCTCTGCCTGGGAGGCTTCTGAGAAAGCAACCATCTTCAGGGCATCTACCAACAACTCATCATGGGACCAAATGCAGCAGAACAATCATGATCACCCTCTGACAACGAGATGCCAACATCTGGAATTGGCTTTAAATGTCTTCAGAATGCTCAGCAAGTTAAGGAAACTTTTTAGAGACCCTGTTTTTCGTTTATCAGTTAAAACAATCTATAGGGTTGGAACAAATGCTTTGTGGGTCGTAGCAACAACTGGTCTAAGTTATTACTGGCTTAAACCTGGCCTTATGCACACTAGAAACCATCCCTGCAGAAGAATCCCTTCTCCTGAACCTCTACCTACCTACTATGTCCTGCACCAGGGAGGGCTGATCCCAGGCAAAAAAAACCCCAGGAGCTGGACTACATGATTCTGATGGGTCCTTTCCAACCCAGCATATTCTAGGATTCTATAAAAAGACACTTCCACACACCAAGATCTGCTCCAGGACCTGAGGCTTCTTTGGAAAATGAGGTAAAACCTGAGCATGTTGAGACAAGCAGGGAAAGCACAGCATGCAGGATTAGTGAATTTCCTGATCTCATTCCCAGAAATAGCTGATCCCTTTCTGAAAACCCTTTCCTAGAAAGAAACCAGCCTTAGGTGGACACCTGGCCTGAAAATGTGCTGTTTGGTGGCTTCAGGTTAGAGGACATTCTCAGTAATAAAGAGGGATGTAAGCAATGCATCTGCTCCTTGCTTCTGACAGTGCCCCAGCCTCACTCTTCTCCGCTGAGCTGCAGTTAACTCCCCACCACACTCAGGAGCCTGCACACAGGATGTGTTTAGATAAGATCAAGACTAGGAGACAAAACCTCAGCATAACCTGCAGTATTTTTGGTATAAACCTGCTGCCCTCCCTGCTGAGGCTTGTCACTGGCCTCCCTGGCCAGTGACCACAGCCCATCTCTCTTCACACGAAATGGAACTCCTGTAAATCACATTCCCACAGGAATCTGTTTTAATTAATAATTTCCTTTTCTATTTCATCTATCTTACAGTTCTCTTGTATTTTAATACCCTTCACAAGAAACTGGTTATAAAGATGTTTCATGAGCCGCATCCTGAGGAGCCACAACCACCTGCAAACCTGTGCTCATCTAGAAAGAAACTGGAAAGCAACTGAGTGCAATATGAATGCAGTAAATACATGGCAAAGAACACAAGAGGAGCAGAGGAAGGAGTCAGGAGTTCTGCTCCTTGCAGAGACAGTGTTGGTAAGCTGAAACTTTAGGTGACAGATCCACAGCTGGAGACCTCAAGGCCTTGTGCATAAACTGCTCACAACATCTAGTATGCAGCTGAACTGATTTAACTTCAGAGAAGCCAAAACCTGCCATGCTGCAAACCCAACTGTGGGTAATTCTGAAAAACCCCTCGTGAAAATCTCTGAAAAGTCTCTTCTTGGCCTTTGCAGGACACTGACAGGGCAAGTTCTCAGCTCCTGGAATGTCTAACATTAATGGCTCTAACAAAAGGAGGAAAGACTTTCTCACCTCATCTCGACCCACCTGCTGGCAATTCCCATTCCCTCCAGCCAGTGGTTTTCCAGCTCTTTCAGCCAGAAGGTTTAAGCTCCCCAGACAGATTTCCCAGCTCTGCCACACTGGATTCACAGGGCTGTTCAAAGGCTCTTCAGCAAGTTTATCCTGTCCAATCCAAGGCAATGAGAGAGAAATCAGTCCTTGCATGGCTCTGCTGTTGCACACTCATGTTCCCAGCAGGCTCTGACACTGCTCACCCTGAGAGGAATTCCATCATTTGCCCACACTGACTTGGCAAACATTTACCCTTATTTACATACAATCTGGCATCCATTTAATTCAATTATTTAACTGCTACAAACCACCGTGTACTGCTCAAAGAAACACCTTTTAGAAGAAGAGCACTCACATGACCTTCTGCAGAGGTTTAACAGACACCCCTGGAGCCCTGGTGGGTAGGGGGACAGACCTTTTGGAGACCTTGAGAACCCATCCAAACCTCTCGGCCCAACAGTGAGGCTGAGGCATGGCTGGATGTCGTACACGCAGATACATGAGCAGTGAGAATATTTTTTCTTTTTTTTCTTTTTTTTTTAACAAAACATCAGAGAAAAGTGTTTTATTGTTACTAAAAAAAAAAAATAACCAAACAATGCTCTAGTGTTTTAGGCCATGGATTCTCTAGCTCAGATTCATGGGGTGGAACATATTAACAGGGAAAGTGTCTCATGGACATCTCCTCTCCGGCCACAACCAGGCACCTCCTCCGTTCCCCTTGGTGATCACATCCTCAGGCAAGTACAGCAATTGTTTACATGTAAAAGTAAGATTAGGAAAGTATTTGATGTATTTGTATCCTTTCTTCCCTTTTTTTTTTTTTTTCTTTTTGTTGTTGGGTTTTGTTTGTTTGTTTTTCGTTTTTGGTTTTTTTTTTTCCCCAAATAACTGATTTAGCAGCTGGAAAGAAGACAGCATCATGTGAGCAGCCAGAGCTGCAGACACCCCCAGCAAATGCTCCACAGGTTACTCACAGTCCATGACCCACAGTTTCAGGGCTTCCCCAGCTTTGCAGAGTTTTTGATGGCAAGTGCTTCTCACAGTGAGAGCCAGCAGGTCATCTTTGGTGGCTGAAGAGACACACGAGGGCCTTCCCGTCCTCAGCAGCAGCTCGGCTGGGAGCAGCGCGGGGACCCGGGTCCTGCTGGGCACACGGGAAGGGCTTGCAAGGCTGTGCTTGTGTTCCTGGCCGCCTGGCCCTGCGCACACGGACCGGGCCGGGCTGGGCCGGGCCGGGCCGGGCCGGCTCCACGTCGCTCCTCCACCCTTCCCTGGTGCTGGGCTCCCCGTCCAGGGCTGTGGCTGCGCAGGCACAGTGGGCGCGGGGCTGTCGGATCTCGGCTCACACAGCTGCGGAGCTCCCAGGGTCACAAGTCCCTGGGTGACGCCACTGGTCCAAGTTACACGAGACCACGGCTGCCACATGGCTGGAGCAACCCAGCTGGGATCGGGCACCGTCCGCCCTGAGGTCACGTCCCAGCCTCGGGAACTAACTGCACCCGCCTGGCCCCACAGCTATGGGCTGCTCCCTGGCCAGGAAGTTTCTCAGCACAACAGCAACCCCTTTTTTCCTTTCATTTTTTAAACAACAGTTGCTCTCACCCTTCGTTTTTGGTAGTCACACATACAGACACATGTTATATATACACATTTTGGGCCCGAGTACCTATGGCATGCCAAGGAAGCCAGCACCGCTCAGGATGGTGCACACATTCAGTAGCTGTCAAAGGAGAAGTCGTTTTACTTTCTTTTAAACTTGCAATGTTTGTCTTTATTTTGTTCTTTATATTTTGAAAGTGAAAAGAAATAGTATTGAGTCAATTTCTTTTTTTCTTTTTTTTTTTTTTTTTTTTAAATATTTGTTCTATGTATTTACAAGCCTTAAAGTTGCTCTAAAGGTTCTCAAAGTATCACTAGTACTTTTTTCCCCAGGGTAGCACGGTTTTCAATGAGTTATTTTTGGAGCACTCTGGTCCGCAGCGGTTTTCTCAAATGCATTTTCCTTCGGATCCAAGGTTATGTATGGTTTGATTACTATTTTCTTTTTAAATTTCTGAAGCAAGCTGAGAGGCAGGCATAAAAATCTGATGACAATAAAAAAAAAATTGATCTTGTCCTCATCTAGCTCACCCCAACCCCCTTCAAAGTTTTGTCTGTTTATCATGCTTTGAAACAAAACTGAGGTGCGTATGAAGGGGAGGGAAATTTATTTCTCTGCTTTTGTTCTATTATACAATTTGTTTACAGAAACTGCAAATTTAAAAATTACACTGGCATTTGCAGTCCTTAAAATAATAAATTAAAAGTTTTCAACTTGTTTTTGTTTTTGCTAAACAGATTTGTTTTGCTGTGTGTTTTCCTAAGTATGAGTCCTTGTTTAAAAAGAAAAGAAAAAGATTAAAACAGAAAAATTTTCTATAAATAATACATGTATTTTGGTTTAGTGCTCCCGCCCTCAGGTTTGAAGTTAACTTTTGTGGGTTTGTTTTCAAGTACCTTTTTGCCTCCATGATCACCTTGGTGTTTATTGGGTTTTACCTCTCCCACTCGTGCGTGTGTGGGGCAAGGGGGGTCTGCGAGAGAGAATTGGCCTTGCTGCACTGTGATTGGCGAAGACGTGAAACTTTTTAAAAAAATACTTAAATTGTTTCTCTTTTGTTTGTTTGTTTTAAATCTGTATTTAAGTTTCAATTATCCTCTGACTCCTCTTCAGCCTCCCGTAGCCACGTGAAGAACGCCGTGACAGATTTCAGCGCTACTCCTTTCCCATTCTGCTCCGCTGGGTCCTTGCTGCTTTCCCACTTGTAGAAGGCATCCTCCGAAATGACCTCCTCGTCATACAGGCAATCAAAAAACATCCGCAACAAATCTGCAGTAATGGAATAACGGGAGGGAACATCTGTCAGCTGTGGCTGCGACAGAGACCGGCTGCAGATAAGGGGATTAACGCAACCTCTTGGCACAGGAGGTGGCGAGACAAGGAAAACAAAGGGCTCTTACTCAGTTATTGCTTCCTGGCTGCTCACACTCAGGTGAAGGGGAAAACTGACCCTTCTGACACTGTCAGAGGAGAGAGAAAGCTGGGAAAGCAGCTGGGGGAATACGCTATCTAGAGACTGGCTGGCAAGCAGGACCCACAGCAGCCCACCTCCTCTGGACCACATGTCTGGATTCCCTTCAGCCCTGGATTTTTGTGGCTTGTCCAGGAGAGATAATACCAACCTAATGCCATAAAGGGTACTAAGGATGATTTTCCTGCATGTTTTGAGGTATTCTTGGATTTCGTACTGTAGAGTCCCTGGGAATCCCTGTTTCTTTGGCTACGCCCTTGCCTCTTGTCCTATAAGAGTTTTCTGTAGCATCTCTGGGACAAAACTTATCAGTTGACCAACACATATTACTCACTCCAAGCCCACAGACATCTGTGGAGTAGCAATGCAGTAACAATACTCATGCTCTCACATGCCCGGGTACTGCAAACTCAACAGATTATTTTTTACTGCTCTTTTTTTGCTCCCTTTTTATCAACAGATGTTTGTCGTTCCTTCTGTGTGGCTGCTCACAGGAGCAACCAAAAGAAGAGCTGGCCCTTGGCCAAGCATTTGGGAGCCTGAGCTACTCTAAAAAGCGGGGACCTAGACAAGCTGAACCCACCCACAGCAGCTTCTCTCATCTGCTACCTACAAGGTAAGGAAAAGTACATCTTCTTCCCGTCTCCCACAGAACCCTCTTCCCTTATGTGAGCTCAAATCCCCAGCACAGAGGCAACACTTACTAGGAGGTTGATCAAGTTTTACTATTGATGCTTGTAGTGCATAAAGTGCTTGTAGTTCCTTCTCTGTGTCTGAGTCCAGGTACTTGAGTAAGATGGGCACTCTCTGTTTGATAACAGCAGTGTCCACTCGGAAGCTGGAAGAGTCCACTGAGGGGAAGAGGAGAAAACAGGGTCATCTTGGCACAAGACAACAGGGACAGGTCTTTGACTGCCTTTATTTATGCAAACAGCAATCACAAACACACATTCAAGTGGAGAGAAAAGGAGGATGAGAAACAACAGGCAATATTTTTGGCTAATGGCTATTTCTGGAAGTCTTGGTATTTTACAGTTCCCAAGTTCAGCCACTGCCTGCAGTTACCCCAGCTCTAACACAGGCAGAAGCAGCATAACCTTACTTTGCAGTGCAAATTGTGTCTCCACAGGCAACTGAATTTAGAAGGTTAGAAGTTTTTTATAAAATTCTTTTTTTCCTAAAAATAACAGGGCAGAAACACAATTGTAAGGTGCACATATTAAAAAAACCCCATAAATATATAAAATATATAAAGAATATATTTATATATAAAATAGATTAAAAGTATGCATTAAAAGTCCATCAGCCACAAGGATAAATTATTCAGCAGCTTTCAAGTAGATCATGAACCCAATTAAGTGATATTTTGAAAACAAAAGAAAATTCAGAAGCAAGGTCAAAATTTAAACCAGAGGATCATTTTCCTTACACAACAGGGAACCCTTAAACATTGGAAATGAAGTCCTGTGTCATGTCTCTGTTAACACTAGGTGGCATGAGCAAGATTCTGTTCCCAGAGAGAGGAAGGAGCTGGGCTGTTCCTCCCCTCCATCACAAGGTGGAATCCAGCCAGTCCACTCCCCCAAATCACAGCTCAGAGCAGAAGCAGACTCTTTGCAAGCACCACTTTCTGCTCTGCCAGATGGCAACAGTGGAGTTAAAGAAAACCAAGTGAACTGAGTAGATGTTTCTGGCTGCAGTGCTTTACTCAACCCCTCCAAGGGTCTGAGGCTCACGTGTCTGACTCAGGAGCCCTCCCTTTCCTGTGCTTCCAGCTGTATAGTCAGGCAAGCTACATAAACCTTCTTTCCAAAATTGAAACTTTGGATATAAAACTCTACAAGCCTGAGCCCCAGACTGGCTTCTTCCTGCAGCCCATGCTAGGATGCCCATGCATTTTTTCTGACACAGGAGTGGAAATGTCAGTTGCCTTAATGATGATCTCCGTCATTTCCACCTTCGTTAAGAAAATCAATAAACAGCCTGGCATTATCCAGTGCTGTCTGAAACCCCTGCTCCCACAAGCTCTCTGGGACACACTAGGGTCACCTCAGGAATACCACACCCAGCGAAGAACTTGGCTGTCACATGGAGAAGGGACACTCTGCTCTCAGGCACAATTCCAAATGATGGAAAAGCCTTAGTGTGTGATAAAAACCAGCCTTGGGCAGGGAAATGTGATATAAACCTGAAGAATACCAAATAATTCTTTGCAGGTTTGATTTGTGTGGTGTTTACACTGCAAGTTACTCACCTATAATAGCTGCTTTACAAACTGCTGTCATTAAAGCTCTAAGGAATGTAGGTGAACTCATCTGGCTTTCATCTAGATTAGCCTGGAATCAAGAGTAAACGGATCAGTTAAAAACTGCAAAACTTCAGCACTAAATCTGGCAGCAAGTTCCAGGTTCAGCTGCTGCTGCAGCACAAACTCAGCTCACCCCTGCAACACTCAGCTTCCCCACTCACTCCTCGAAACTCCCTTAGGGATGTCAAGAGGCAGCACCAGTTCCCGTGGGATCCATGTGCCACTGAACACTTCTGCTAAACATCTCCCGTTTGTCTTCAGAACCAAACCAGCCACGGTGGGCTCCTGCAACGCCCTTACACAGTTTCAAAGAGTTTCAGGCTTTTCCAAAACTTTACAGCGTGCTCCTTGGGTGGAGATTGTTTGCTTTGTAAAAGAAATTCAGGGAATGGCTGTGGAATCTGTCCAAGGCTCCAGAGAGCCTGTGGGTGATCCCAGATTTTCAGTGCTGGTTTCATTCCACTCTCAACTCCTCTAACAGCAGTGGAAAAATGACATTTCTAACACAGAATGACATTGCTCTGCCACAGAAATACCTGAACTGAAGCTGACCAAGATTTAGTGTAAGCACAGATGTGAATGCATAGGTTTGGTATTATTTCAGACACTAAACATCTGAGTTAAATAAGGCAGCCAGAGACTGAGAGCAAAGACCAGTGGGTTGACAAGCTTTTTCCTCTTTTTTTTTCTTTATTTTTATTTTCTCTTCCAGTGCCTGGCCCAGTGCACTGGGAAAAGGTGCTCTCAGTGACTGCCCAGGATATTTTTACAGGGGGAAATTTGGAGCCCTCATGTTGGAAAAAAGCAGTGAGAAGCTTCTCTTCCCTATTTTCTGAAGAAACAACGTAGCAGTGTACATCTAAAATGTACTAAGTGGCAGAAGCAGGATATTCAGTGTCAGAAAGTCTACAGTATTTAAAAGGTTACACAGTTAATACAGCTAGAAGTCTTCTTTCTTGAAGCTGACTCTTAAATACTGATTATATTTTAGATTTTAATTCATTGGAAGTGTTGATTGTGCAGACCAAATCCTTGCAGTGACCCATACCCCGAGATTTTCAGACCAGAACATATTTACAAAAGCAGTTAAACAGTCTGCAGGGAGCGTGAAAATCTCTTCGTACCTCTACCCAATCAAAGATTTGTTCATCATTCGCCTTGTCCTCAACAATGAGTTTTTCCAGCTGCTTATTCAGCTCTTCCGCAGAGAGTTCTTTCTCTGAAAGTGCTTCTGAGGAACTGGAACAATCAGACTCCGTGAACTCCAACTTCTGCAACACCACGTGTGATGATGAGAATTAGTGAAATGTACTTTCCTAGGCTGAATTGCACCAGGCTGAAGCAGGAAACTACATTTAATTCTGCTTCCTGGCATCTTTCAGCTGCTCAGTTATCGTTACAACAATATAAACTTTCCCTGTTCCAAAGGTTAGGAAGCATTTTACAGATACATGGGAACTCCATTATTAATGAGTAACCTCAGGTAGCTCCAGCCCTGCACAGCAGAGCACAAAATCAAGTGTGTGTTGGCCAGCTGGAGCTACAGGGGCTGGAATGCAACAACCAGAGCTAGCATTGGCTCAAAGGAATTACAGCCAATGCCCCAATTCCTTGAAAACTGTGACAGAAGAGCCACAGTCCCCTCAACAAGGCCAGGCCATGGTAATAATTTCATTTCCTGCAGCACTTCCAAAGTGCCAGAACAGGGCAGGAGATCACTCGAAGCTCCAAAGGGAGACTGACTTCCAGTGAAGCAGCATCAGCAAGAGCTGAGGTGCTTCCATCAGTCCTGAGTCCCTCCAGGATCATAATCCAAGGTGGGATGAGTGAGTAACTGCTATCGTTAATTGTGGCCCTTCTGCTGATTGTCTGTCCCTGCTCCAAAACTCATTATTGAGTGTTTGTTTCCCAGCTGGAGAAACAGGTCTCCCAGAGGAAGCCAGGTGACTGGAGATGTGCGTCTGGCAGCAGTGGGGACAGGCCTGTCCTCCCTCTGCTTCAAAAGGTGGTGCTGAAATCATCTACCCCAACTTGGAGACACTTCACCCCATATTCCAACTGCACATAAGAACAATAAATGATCTGAACTCACTTGTTCCATGAGAAAGGTATGTACATCCTCCCCTTCGGGCAAGTAGTCCTTCCAACTGAGGCCAGACTCCCTCCATAAGGCTCCCACTTTCTTATGGCTCTGAAACACAAACAGTTTGTCCATTTAAAGAGCTGAGGGACACTCTGGGAGCTCACAGGGCCTGGAATGGTGCAGCTGTGTTAGGAGGAATAAAGGACAATTCAGCCACCCAACAAACACCCAGCAATGAGTGAGAACATCTGGAGACCCCGTGCAAGAGACACCACGTGTGCAATCCCCCCGGGTATGCACATCTTGTCGGGTGGGCAGCGCCTCGTGACAGGGAATGGGCAAGGCAGAAGTGACACAGGGGGCTCGCAACGACCTCTGAGGTTCCCCAGGAGCAGTGACACGTGGAACAGGGCACTTTCCACAGCCGGACACAGAGCTGGGCGGCTGAGCCACGGGAGACTCAGACCCTTCTCCTGATTTACGCCGTGACTCACATTCCCTTGCCTTAACAGTAAGGCTCTGGCAAATTGCTCCTTTGAGAAAATTCTTCATTTACATGGCTGTTTCCTGCACAGAGACCAAACCTCAAATTCAGGCACATAATCCCAGTTCTCTCCTCAGCTCCTAGAGCTTATGCAAACCTTGAGAGCAGTGCCTCTGAGCACAGACACTTCAGCCCTTTGCAGCCTCTAATGTCACACTGACCTTTGAGCCTCCTGCCTCAGAAAGCACAGTTCTGACACACTCAGTTCTGATAAGAATAAAAATGCTGAGCACAACCAGCTCTTTCCACCCAAATGCTTTGCCAAAGTTTCACCTTACAGCACCTGCCCACACAAGATCTCTGAGTAGCCTAAGCCAAGCTGAGAAATGCAACCTGATTTTAAGTTTACAAAGCAGATTATAATTTTCAGTTTAAAATACAGGTTGTTAAGAGCCAACTGCATAGTTCCTGCTCTGATCCATCAAGATCTGGATTAGATGGCTGACATTACACTGAAATACCCAAGTCCAAGTCTTGGCCTGGACAAGATATAATCAGAAAGCTGTGGCAGAAGCAGAGACCCAAGGCTGTGCTTCCACACCCAGAGCACTGCAGATTTTCTTTCACAGAATAGTTTAAAAAAAATGGAAGCTGACTGTCCAAACAAGTACAAGACTAAAATAAATAAATAAAAGGTCTCTCTTTGCACTGTTGGACTGAAATGCTCCTGGAACATTCAACTTTACTTGAATGCATGCTTGAAAAAATTAAAAAAAAAAAGGCAAGTGAGGGATTTTACAGGGTTGGAATTAGACACTATCCAAAGTGTGGGATTTAGCTGGATTTAAAAAAAAAAAAAAAAAAAAAAAAAAAAAAAGAAAAAAAAAGACAAAAATGGAGATGAGTTATAGGGAAACCACCAAACTGGTTGGACACGCAGCTGTGACGTGTGAAAGAGAGCTCTCGGAGTCATGGGGTGAGGAGGTGTCACTACCCCAGTGCTGGGTGAACCTCAAGAGTCGGCAGGTTTAGTTTGGATAAGCACACAGCAGTCTGAGGCCATCGGAAGCTTATCCGAACCCTGAGAACCTCTCCGGTCTGCAAGAACAGTTCTCTCGCAAGATTCCCGGCACTTGCTGCTTCTGGTCAGCCCAGAAATCCCTTGAGTATGTCCCTCTTGCAGTATTTCAGCACTCTTAGCTTCTGGGAGAAGCCAGGTGCAAAGGTACCTGCAAAAGGGAAAAGTGATGAGAAAACAAAAAGTTAACCCAACTTTTTGGAACCTCATAAGGCTTGGTTGGAAACTGGGGGTGCGAGGCAGGTTTCCTAAGTTATCTGGACTGGCTGGCCCATCCCTAAATGTCCTCACGTGGGAACGGTGTAGGTTTCATGCATGAACACGAGCGCTGCATCCACTCCTCCCTCCACAGGACAGGAGTACTGGGCACTCACCATTTGTTTGCATAGAAGGTGCAAGATTTCAGCAAGCAAGACACCGGCTCTTCCCACAGGAAGCAAGGGTTTGCTAAATTCTCTAGAATGAAAGAAAAACAGGTGATTTTCTTTTATAATTTGTATTTGGAATGCAAATCCAGAAGTAGTGACCAAACCGAGGCAGGAAATCACCTTTAACTTCTGCCAGGGAGGATTTGATTAATCCAGCACTGCTGATAGAACATTTAGCGATGCAGTGACCTTGTCACAATAGGGCTAATTACAAAGACTTAAATTTTACATTCAAAAATATGTTATATTTAATGTCAAATCCACTCATTTTTGTGGGATGCTGTATTTGGGTAGAGGGAAAATACTGTTACTTTCTTAATATACTGGTAACAGAAATAGAAATCACTCACAGTTAATCCCCAAATATGTAAGGACATACAGAAAATACAGGAACTCTGGTCCAGGAAATGGTTTCTGGTCTTGCGGACAAGGTTTTGTGCCCATTTAAGGCAGTGCCCAGGTGGTAGAGACACAGAATCCCAGAGTTTGGGCAGGGACACCTTCCACTATCCCAGGTTGCTCCAAGCCCTGTCCAGCCTGGCCTTGGACACTTCCAGGGATGGGGCAGCCACAGCTTCTCTGGGCAAACTGTGCCAGGGCTTCCTCACCCTCATAGGGGGGAATTTATTCCAAATATCCCACCTAACCTAGCCCTCCTTCAGTTGCCCCTCTGAGATACCTCACTCTCTGCAAGTCTAATTAATTATCACAGTCTCTGTGCTCCCAAATGACCCCACTCTACAGCACTGATGGGTATTTTCAAGCTCAGCTGAAATAAACAGCAGACTTATGGATAAAACCCTACTCCAAGGGGGAAAGCAGGAAGCTCCCTTCTCAGCAGACCTCTCAGGCTGGTGTAGGCTCCCAAGGATGCGCAACAAGCTTTCCATCAGCTCCTGTGGAGAGCTGAGCCTCCAGCACTGCTCATCCTTCACCTACTCAAGGGAACCATGCTGAGCAGACACTACAGGCACAGCTGGGAAAGCATCACTTACTGTATAAGTTCTCTCATAGAGATTCCTCCTTCTTTTAACACGGGGGTCACCAACTCAGCCAGGTACAACCAGATATGGGGTATATCTATGGCCATGTCATCTGCCATCTCCAGGGTCTCGGAAAAACTTTGGAAGGAGGAAAATACGTCAAGTATTAAAATTTATTTGCAGACATTTCCTTCAAAGAAATCTACACTTTAAAAATGTTTTTCAACATAAAAGAGGAGTGAAGAGAGAGAAGAGTGAGGAGAATCACAAAGGTAACAAAAAAACCTATTGTCATTTTATGTTTTTGGTACTTCCAAACTGCCAAGACTGAATTTCTCCATGCATAACATGGAGAATATGTGGACAAGACGCCACCTTTTGTAGATCCAACAGATACATCCAGGAAGCCTCCAGTTATAATAATTCTTATATCCCAGTACCAAATAATTTGCTTAACAGTAACATCTATAAAACTAAAAAAGCATTTTTGTCTGTACATATAAATTATGAAGTAAACAAAACTTTCTTAAAAATATCCAAACATCTAGAGAAGGATGTTAATGCTAACAGAATTCCAAATAAAAGGTAAGCAGTAAATAAGAGCTCAGAGTTCAGCAGAGGAGAGTTTCTCTGCAGCAGGAATTATATGACTGCTCCTCAGTGATACACTTTCCAGAATGGCTCAAAACTCTTCTTTCCCATGAAACCCTTGCAGGTGACCTGCATGGTAATTTTTCTGCTCTCCTGCCAGTTTCTCTCATGGTTCGTTTCTCCCCGAAAACCTTGAAAAGTCTGGTGTCCTGTTTAGTGACTATAAATCCACATTTTCTCTCATGTTTCAAATCAGAAACCACCTCCTTTGCTTTGTTTTCTGCATCCTCTGCTGCTCCTCCAGCCTTTCTGCCAGAAATTGTTTTCCTGTTGTGCATCTTCCCAGACGTGGGCTGGATCCAGTGTTCATCCTGTGATCTCTTATTACATGGTCACTTCTCCTGTGTCAGCATGAGAGGTGGTTTCTGGTGTTCTCCTAAGCACCCACTGAACACCACTTGCTCTTTCCATCACCTTCAGGAGTTGTTTCACATTGTTTATGTCACATTCAGAGCACAGATCTCAATATTTCATCAAGATTCACTTATCCAAACTCCAGGAAACTCAAGAACAGCTTTAATCACAATACATTTTGGATATGTATCACCTCAAATGAGTCCCTCTGACCATCAGTGCTGTGTGGACACAAGTGTATCCCCTGTGGATATAGATTTTTTCAGCTGTTCCATATGGTTTTGAGCTCAGGCTGTCGAAACCTTTCCTGTGAGCTGGATGAAATTCAGGGACAGGCACGGGTGGGAGCAGTTCCCTGTTGGAGTGTTGGTGGTACCACAATGACAGGGATTCAAATTAAAGCCAGACAGAGCCAACTTCTAGAAACTCAGTGCTGAAGAGTTACTTCATCTGCTCCTTCCCTGCTGCATTTGTGGCTATCCCTGTTTTATCCCTCCTGCTCTGCACCCCAGCAAGGACTGAATGCCACCAGGGACTTCCATGGGAAGAGGGATTCTTTTAGTACTGGACACTAGGCTGCAAACAAAACTCAGGGAGCTGAAATGAGCCAGAGCCGAAACTCAGTTGTCTCAAGGCAAGTCCAACCCATCTGCTGCATGTTCTCCTCCTCAACCCCTCCAGGATTTGGCTGCTCCAGCTGAGGTGTCCCGAGAAATGGCATCATGTGGGTAAAGCCTTTTTCCCAGTGAGAG
Source organism: Muscicapa striata striata (assembly GCA_030060385.1). NCBI lineage: Eukaryota > Metazoa > Chordata > Aves > Passeriformes > Muscicapidae > Muscicapa > Muscicapa striata. Next base: position 429,564 of record JAREIS010000269.1, on the reverse strand, counting down.
AGTGGATGAGGCTCTGTGGGTACACAGGAGCTCAGGCTACAGAGCTCCCAGGTACTGATTCTGACTGCCTGTTGCTGACTGATTAGGAACAGCAAATAATGTAGCAACATATGCTACTTTTTCCAAGCAGCAAGAAGAGATGATTTATTGAAAAGCCATGGCATATATATATATAGGATAGATTACAAAAAAAAAACAGTAGAAAAGACTTATTGGTCAGAGAAGGCAACACTTCTTTGAAAATATGTTTTTTGCAAAATATCACGAGACACATGGCTCAATGTTCAACACTAGGTGTTTATCTGTGTTGTTCTTTTTCCTTTTTCTTGTTTTGTCTCTAAGAAAAATCCCCAGCCTAGGAAAGGTTTGGGCTGAAGCTGAGAAAGCCAACAGCCTGGGAAAAATCCAGACTGGATTTTTCCACAAGCCTTCAGCAGTGTCCACAACTGCCTCTTCTTCCAATTTCATTCAGGGATTTGCAAAAGGCAAACAGGGAGAAATACGGCACAGAACAGGGATCTGAACACACACATTTAAACAGACACCTACAGATCTGCTTCAAAATAAAAGCTGATATAAATATGAACATGTTTATGTTCACTAAAGCATCTGAAACACTTTAGAATATATTACAATAATAATAATCCTTATAAATACACCCAGATGATACAGTCCTTCCAAAAGAAGGTGTGTAGAGGGCAGGATACCAAAACAAGGTGGGAGAGCATTTCTCTGCAGCACAGCAACCATTTGTAAGAAACACTGAGGAAAAGAATCTGCGGATTCTCTGTGCAGAATACCAACCCCTTGAAGAAATCCTGCTTGCTCAGCTTTCCCAACTGCACCAGCTGATGTAACAACTGGCCCATGTGATCCCTGGTGATCTGACTCCGCTCCAGCGTGGACTCCACGCCCACACGCACGAACACGGGCAGCAGGTTCTGGGCACTCAGCTCCTCCACACACTGCATGGCCTCCTGTGGAACAGACCCATCAGTCAGCCCTCAGCTGAAAAGTAGCAAAAATATGGCACAGGAGTATTTCCTACTGTAACATTGGGGATTTTTGCTGAAATGAGTATTTAGTGAGGTTGCCAGGCAAAGTGCTGAATTAGGCCGTGGAACCTCATCACATAATAATAACAAAAACAACAGTAATAACAATAATGGAATTTATACCACTCAGGTAAGAATTTTGAAAATACACAATCACATTCCAGGACTGCTTGGTAAAATGGCAGGACTTGTTTTCTGGATGCCATCAAAACACCTATTACTGCATCAAACATCAAGCCAAGTCAAAAAAAGGGTATCAGGTCAGTTTGTTACTGATCTGACCTGGCACAAATGCCTGCGTTACAAACCCACAGCCCATTAAGCAGAAAATAGCTGGGGAGCACTTGGAGTAAGATTTCCCCTTTCTAATGCTCACACTTTCTGACTTAAGCATTATGCAACCTAAACAAAGAAAACACTCAGAGACTTTGAGAGCAGCTCTCAAAGTCCCACATCAAAAATCTTCATTGCCATCACAAGAACTATCAGTGACTTTCTGGGTCCAGCCCACAGATCTGTGGCATTCCTTACAACAAGCACCTGCTCTGTGACTAGTTATGCCTTGAGTTACCAAGACCTGGCAGCCCTAGATGTGTTTCCTCAGGCGCTGCATGGCTTTTTCCTGCAGGTCAGGAGCCCGGTGGTCCCGGGCCGTCACCAGGGTCACCACTCAGCATTTTGGGCCCATGGTCAGGCCAGACTGGGGACCAAACACCTGCAAAGGGCCATTCCTCTGCTCTACACAGCAGGAACTCACTTACGGGTGGCTGCAGGAACACCACCTGTTAGTCAGAGATTTGCTGCACCTGAAGAGCACCAAGAATCCCCCAGCATCAAATAGTTCCTGATTCAAACAAGTTGCCTCGATTTCATGGACTTTTAACCAGCCCTGCCCTGTCTAAAGCAATTCAGCTCAATTTCCAGTCAGCTACAGAAATGCATCGCTGTATTTGCAAACAGGGAACTGATGTGGCCCCTTCACCACAGGCATCCAGGAGGAGCCTTTGGAGTCCATCATAAGCAGGAAAAAGAGCAGAGACTCCTTAGCTCACCAGCTCCTGGGTTCCAGGCCAGCTCACTGCCAATCAGAGCGAGGTTTTTCCTCTCCAAACCAAGTATTTAATAATTTATCCCAGAAACTAGATGTGAACCCTAAACAATCCATCACAAGAATATTCCTCTTTCCAGTTATTAATTGGAAGTCCAATGAAATGGAAGCAGCAACTCTGTTTTTAGGGTGCCAAACCAGCAACTCCCAAGTGCTGCCATTTCAAACTTGGCAGGTTTTAAAACTTACTTCAGTGAAAGATCAAATGAAGCAGCTTTGCAGCCAATGTAACACTTCTTGCAAACTCCCTGGACGAGCTAAAAAACCCATTTACAAGGGAAACAAAATTTCAAACTTTTAACTAGGAAGTGATGACAGCTGCTCAGTAATTTCCAACGTTTATTAAATATTCTCTGGAGTGTTTTGTTCAATATTTAGGACTGCTTTATCTGCCTCCAGATCAGAACAGCACATGCTTTGATAACTAAATGAAAACTTCTGTTTATTTTCCCACTAGCTTTTCTGCTTCCAAATTTGCTGGTATTATGTCGCTGCTCAGTGATTCATGACACATACACATCCATCTTGCTACTTAAAACACACAGGCTGGGCTATCTTTCCTACTACCAGCAGGGCAGAAAACAAACTTGGGAGACAACTGTCCTGGGAGTGCTCATGGAGCTGCTGCTGCTGCCTGGCCTCTGTCCAGCCCTGCTGCTTCCACTGCTTCTGTGTGGGCTGGGTGCTCACAGAGGCATGTCCTGGAGCCCCTCACAGATTTCTGTTAAGTGAGATTTTCATCTTCCTTACCTTAAAATCATTAATATGCAAGAATTCATCAATGATAGATTTGCATTTTCTCTCTATTTCCTCTTCTGATAGTGAAGGCTTTTCTTGCACAGGAGCTGGGGGAGCTTCTGGCTTGGCTGGTGGAAATACAACAAAAAAATGTTTGGAAAAGGAAAATCAGCATATTAGAGATGACATTCTGAGAACTGAAGTCACTAGGGCAGGTGTGTCCCCTGTCCCATCCTCAGGCACAGGGTAGTTCTTTGATGGGGCTTGAAGCAACCTTGGAAAGGTGGAAGGTGTCCCTGCCCACAGCAGGGGGATGGAACTGGATGAGCTTTAAGGTTCCTTCCAATTCAAACCATTCTGGGATTCTGTGATCCTTTCCTGGCTACTTTTCCCCCATATGAACTCCCTTGCAGGATCACAGCTGGCAGTGGCACAAGTCGAACACCTTCAAAGCTCTGCACCAACATTAAATAATTAAATGGGAGCTGTTGCAGCAAAGTTAAAATAATGCTGACTGCGATGGGCAGCAGCCCAAGGCAATCTCTCATTCACATCCCAAAACCCTGGTTGCCATGGGTTGTCTACAATATCCTGAAGTGTCAGGACAAATCTGTGCTGTGGCAGTTGAGGTGTTTCCCTCACTGCAGCAGTTTCCAGATGTTTCCCAGGGAAGGAGCTGAACACTGTCCTTGCTATGAAGGTTCTGTCCAATGGGAACATCACCCTGTGTCCCCATTTTCCCACTAACAGATCAGCCCGGGCTGGCAGGAGGAAAAAGCAGGAGCTGCAGGACTGACAATGTGACGGACAAGTCACCCAGGTGGGTGCCATCATCCTTTGCACCAGGGCCGGCTCAAAAGGAGGGCTGGGAACAACACGGTGCCAGAAAGCTGCTGTGCACCATCTGCAAATCCCTGCCCTGGCACTGGGAAATGCTTGAAAAGAGTAGATATGGCTTTATTGGGCACTGGAAAAGCATTCCTGAAGAACTGACACTAATCTGGGGGACTTTATGCCCAGAAGCTAGTGAGACATTGACAGGATAAGATAGGCAAGACAATGCCATGGGGTGTTGTGCTGGCACCTGCAGCCTTTCAACTCCACTGGATCCTACGGAGGAGCTGGTGAGAGTGACAAGCCCAGGCCTGCCTGACTCAGCTGTGTCACCCAGCTCTGGGAGGTGCATCCCAGGTGCAGCAGCCTCACAGTGCCCTCACAGACACCTGTCACTGCTCCTGACAGATTCTCCTTTGTGCCCTTCTATGCATTCAGCAAGACTCCCCGGGCACAGAGGAGCCATTACCAGATTCCTTGGCTTTGTTCCTCTCGGCCTCAGTGCTGTTCCTGTCTATCTCCATGCCTCCTGTCAGCTGCTTCACTGTCTCCAGCATCTCCCTGCGCTGCTCCTCCTGGGCCTGGTTGTCCAGCAGCAGCTCTTTGCTGCTGCTGCCCCGGAGAAAGGTGTTGGGCCGGGACAGGGAAGGTGGCAGAGCTTTGTCGTTCTTCTCCCTGCCCGTGCTCCCACGACTGCCGAACAAGAACAAGCTCAGAGGTTAGAAGAGGTACTTGAGGGCTTCACTGCAGAAAAAAAAACACCCCCCGAGCCCCACAGGATTGTTGACTCCGTTTCTTACAGCTGTACCTACAACCAAAATTAACTCAATTTCAGGGATGCACAACCACAAATACCCAGAGTGGACAGGCACAGCTAATGCCTCCTAGAGAACATATAGAAAAGCAATGCTATGCAGCACCCATTCTATACACGGAATAGTGAATTTTATAACACAAGGACTCTGTTCCACTTTGAAATGGTGTGAGAGCTTTAGATTAGATGTAACAAAGAATTTCCTCCCTGTCAGGATGCCCAGAGCAGCTGTGGCTGCCCCTGGATGCCTGGCAGTGTGCAAGGCCAGAATGGACGGGGCTTGGAGCAGCCTGGGATAAAAGGTATCCCTGCCCATGGCAGAAGGTGGGAATGGGTGATCTTTCAACTCTCTCCAACCCAAAACATTCTGTGATTCCATGAGAGTTGTATTTTTCACCCATTCATTGAAAAAGACTTCCCAAAAAGTGAAGGCTCCCAACAACAGGTCACAATCATCCGTCCTATTATTGTGTTAATGAGTAAGATGGGCAAAATGATGCCAAAATGGAATAATTTCCAGGTAAGTCCAAGTTTTACTTGAAATTGGAAGGAAAACATTAGAGGCACAACCCTGGAAAACACTTCAGCAGCTTGTGTGCACTAGAAGGAAGATCCAGTGACATTTTAAATGAACTGTACATTTATAAACCGTGTCTAGAGTTAATAAATTATTGAGGGTTAATACATGTTTCATGCTCCAAGCTGGAGTGGTTGCAGCCTCGAAGGAATTGCAGTGAGAGAGGCTCTCCATTTTCTTGTTGGATGCAGGAGCACAGGCAGGTCACACCTGCTGGGAAGGGTCAGACATGGTTTTATGCGGCATTTCTGCCGGGCTTTAGGTGTGTTCTCCTGGATAAATAAACCTACTGACCTGGCTGAATTCACAGCCATTAAATCCAACCTATTTATTACCACATTTTATCTGAAGGGTTATTAATCTGTTAAACACAACTACCCTTGGCTGAAGGGTGAAGTGGAAACGAAAACATTCATCAAAATAGTTTTAGAAAGTAATTCCACCTCTCTCCTATGATATTATAATATACAGGCATGTTCGAAGCTAACTCAGAGAGTAAAAAGGACCCAGGCATTCCTGGAAAGGCAAGGAATTCTTTCTGAATGCTGTTGCCCAGAGCAGGGGGTGCAAAGTGCAGCAGTGAAGAGCAACAGCGACACTCACCTCGTTAAGGCCCTGCGAGATTCTAGTTCTGAAGATGCAGATGAGGCAGATACTGGGGAGACTGGAGGCTGCAGGGCAGAAAATCTGTTCAGACTTGTGGCACTTGGTCGCAAGGAGTCTGGAGATCGTGGAGACAACACAGAGCAGAGCAACAAGGTCAGAACTGCTGATACCTCAGCATCACTGAGCAGTTCAGCCAGAGCTGTTTCAGAGCCATGGGGACAGAACTGCAGGAAAAGGCTGTTCCTGCCTCACTTTAACCCTTCTTGTCAGGAGGTCACATACAAGGGGAGGAGAGGAGGCTGAGCAGAGCCTTGGGGGCTGCAGTTCCTCCCAAGGGGCAGCTCTGATCTTTGCCCTGTGAGCAGGGACAGGACTGAGGGAAGGCTGGAGCTGTGTCAGGTTTAGGTTGGATATCGGAAAGGTTCTTCCCTCAGAGGGTGCTGGCACTGCCCAGGCTCCCCAGGGAATGGGCACGGCCCCGAGGCTGCCAGAGCTCCAGGAGCACTGGGACAGGGTGGGATTGTTGGGGTGTCTGTGCAGGGCCAGGGGTTGGACTCTGATCCCTGTGGGTCCCTTCTAGCTGATGATATTCCATGATTCTATGAACCCCACCCAAACCTGCTCTATGGCAGCAAATCCAAGGGTGAGGGCCCATCCTGACTTACCCATCTCGCTTGCCTTGGCTCCACCACTGCTGCCCTTCCCCCAGCTGCCCAACTGGGCTTTAGGCACGAGCTGAATCTTCTCATCTATTGTGGGCTGTAAAACACGCCAGGATGTACAATTACAAGGGCAAATAGTAAAGTTTAATAATAAATGGGAGATTTTTTTGGCAACAATCCCAGTCTTGTGAAGACCAAAATACACTTTACATATTTTTGGAAGACCAAACTGTGGCCCAAGACAGAGAATACAAACAACAAATGGCATCACAAAGAGCCTCTTCCAAATGTCAGTGAGAGACATTCACAGTGAGCAGGAGCTTCTTTTTCTTGGGAATTCTGAAGCTCAGGAAGGTGGAAAAACTCAGTATATCCATATTTGAAAGATGTTCAGTTTGTTTGTGATGTGTAAACCAGTTTCACTGTCCATCAACTCTCCAGTCATGGCTTTGGAGGGACCTGCAGGGCACCAAACAATCCAGAGGGCAAAGGATGACAACAGGTTGCAGAACTTGGAGGGAAGAAGTCGTGTCTGGCAAGAAGAGAACACTGATTTTACAATGTTCAGTGGAGAATTTATTGACAAGGAGGTTGCGACCTCGCAGATCTCAGGGGAGCTCCTCTCTCCTTCCAAAGCATCTGGTGTGGAACCAGCTCCATTTGTATGGAACAAAGGAGAAGGACTTTTCCCAGATGAGCCATAAGTCCAGGCAGGAGGAGGCTGAACCTCTCCTGCTAATGAAGTTTTGGAGACTGTTTTATGACCTTCAGAAGGAACAAACTGATTGCATCTACAGAAGGACTGCAGTCTGTCCAGTTCCTGCTTTACAAGTCTCCAGGAATCCAGGCACTGAGTGTAAAAATTCAGGGTGAGTGACATTAAGTGGGACAAGGGAATATTTAGGAGTCAATGATTTATGCAAAGGCCAGACTTTTCCTTGGCAAGAAAACCCAGAGCTGTTCTGATACAAAGGAGAAATCTTCAACTTGCCCAACCTGAAGCCTGGAAAACCAAAATTCAACCTGCCCCAACTCCACCAGTCCAGTGGTGAAGTAATAGGAAGATGCTCATCCAAAGGATGAACATGAGAATTTATCACATACTGGGGGATGCAACCATGCCACCAAGTCGAGAAACCTCTAAAAGCAGACACAACTCTTCCCATTCTACTGGAGCCTCCTAAGTCTGGAGTGCTGCTGTTTGTGACATAAAGTGGATGTGGCCTCCCTGTTTTATTGAAGAGCTGCATCAGAATAGGGTCTCAAGAACTCGGGGCAGCCAAAGATTTCCAGCGGGTGTTTGGGACCCCCAGGTGACGTGTTTGAGACCCATGGAACATGGGTGCTGTGCTGCATCTCCATGTCACACAATATCCTGGCTCACATTTTCATCACTGAATTAGATGCAGATTTTCTGACTGTTAGAACTTCTGGATTACTAAAAAGACACCATGAGCCTGAAAAATAAAGTCTGCACACTCCTTTCCCTTAGGACAAAACAGCAACATCCAGAAGATAATGAAGCTTGATTTACACACAGTATTAACTCTGAGGATTTAAAATGTCTCAACCCCAAGTTTTGGCCTGTACACACTGTCCCAGTCCTTCCTAAACTAACAGATGTTTTATAGTACTGAAGGAGGCTTGTGCTGGCACTTACCTTGGTGATTTTAAGGAACTTGGTGGGGTCCAGCACTCTGCTGTTCTTTGCCCCCTGCACAGTGTTCCAGCCGCCTTCATCGACCCGTGGGACACCTGAGAACGAAAAACAGAGCCACCCTCAGCTCATCCTGCTGCTCTGGCTGGCATGGTCCTGCTCAGGAACATTCTTCACACTGACATGACATAACCAGCCTGCTGCCTGTGTTCTAACAGAACAGCCTGGACATAACAGCTCTCATTCCTTTAAAGGGCTGCTTTTGGAAGGGATGGTTCCTGGCCAGATTTCTCTGCATTCCTGTGGGTGCTGCACGTTCACGAGCTCAGGGAAGGAACAGGTGAGATGCTTCCCTGACCAGAGCCTCACTCACCCCACAATTCCTGCAGCTTGGCTGGTCTGAATGGCACTCCCAGGTTCCTCACCTTCTCCTGGTGTCACTTCTAGGATAATTAAAATCTATACATATTTTCTTTACAACCTGTTTTCAAAGCACTTTCATTTGACAATTCTTAGTATTGAAGAATCCCCAAAATTAGTTTTTCCTTGCCCTGCTCTGTCCCAATCTTCACTTTCCCAGTCACACCAAATTCATCTTCAGGTAGTGCCCCTGAGGGCCAGGAGCGGTTTAAGGTAATGCCAAGACACTCCCTCACACACAGTCAGCACCTCATAACATTAACAACTAAAGACAACATGGTTACTCCTGAAATTAGGTGTTTTTCTATTGAAATGAGACTCTGCAGTGCATGAGAATGGATGGCAAACCTGACTTCTATGTAATAATTTGTTAGAACACATTTCTGGCAGCCTGTCACAAAATCAAACATGGTTTGCATGAATGGAAAGCTTAAGCACTGCTGGCCTTTGGTTGGTTATTTTCACCCATGAGATTTGCCTGACAACCCCCACAGCCAATCCATGGCAAATCTGTCCCTTTTCCATCCTCTGCCATATCAGGCTCCAATGCCCTGTGCTCATTACACCTAGGAAAAAAACCCCACAGATTTTTTTCCTTTTATGTGGGATTCCCTCTAAGGCCACTGGATGTGAAATTAGTGACAGGAGCAGCCAACTTGGCTTTTACTTTACCCGGTCTCCTTTTGTCTTTGGTCATGAGTTGTTGCACCTTCCTCTGTTCCTCCTGCTCTTCAATCTTGGCTTCTTTATGGATCTGCTCAATGGTCTTGGGGCCCTGGTCTGCTCTCCGTGACACCCAGTTGCACTGGGGAAGAAGCAAAAAAAACCAAACACATGCTCAGGGGAAACTTCCAGGGGAGCATCAAACATGGGGAATTTGAACAGTGGGAACAAGGCCTCATCCTCCCACCCTTGTCATGCCTCAGAGGGGCTGGAAAAAATTTTTTGAAGCTGGGACACATTATGGACATGGTTATCCCAGCACCAGAGAGCAGAGCCTTGTACTCAGGTACAGAGACTGCAGTGAAGACCTGACTGAATTCAGAACACGTTAACTCCTAGCCTGCATATTCCCAGCTTCTCTTTCAAGGTTCAGAGGAAAGAGAAAAGCTGCTGTCACTCTCTGTTTATGACTGATACCCTTGATGGGAGCGTTTCCTCCAAGCTTGAGGGAATAAATGAAACATTGAAAATAAAAAAAAAGCAAGAAGTGACTGATTTTAACTGGAGACAGTACTTTGCACTCTAGGAATGGTGATGGCTGACACAGGAATCCTGCAGAGAGGAGCTGTCACTCCAAAACCACTTTCCTCACTTGATGTGTCTTTACAGCCATGCAGTGCCCAGACCCTTCCTGCCCTGGAATGACCACACTGTCCCTTATCTTGCTGCAGCTTCATTACAGCTCTCAGGGTAACTATCTACCTGCAGCCAAAATGGTGACTTCAGCCTCCATACAACCCAAACCAGCTCCCCCGGCAGGTGGAATTACATTTGCTGGGAAGGTTTGCTCCACTCATGGTCATGTCTTCACCTGCACAGTGAGGAAGCCCCTGCAGCGCACGTGTACTGACCTTGGCACCAGGACAACATTTCCTGGCTTTGAACAGCCAGACATTGGGGAGAAAGGGAACAGATATCTCCCTCGTAACACCTGAGCCGTGAATCCCTGCTCTTTCATGAGAGCTTATCCAGCCTGGATATGGAAGGGAACATGACAGACTGGCATGACAGCTGGGTGTCTTCACCTTGAGAAGACCACAGGGAGAGCTTAGAGCCCCTTCCAAGGCCTAAAGGGGCTCCAGGAGAGCAGGAGAGGGACCTGGGACAAGGGGGAATGGCTTCCCACTGCCAGAGGGCAGCGTCAGATGGAATATTGGAAGAAATTCTTTACTGTGAGGGTAGTGAGGCCCTGGCACAGGGTGCCCAGGGAAGCTGTGGCGGCCCCTGGATCCCTGGCAGTGTCCAAATCCAAGTTGGATGGGGCTTGGAGCACCCTGGGACATGTCCATGGAACGAGATGATCCTTAAGGTTCCTTCCAACCCAGATCAGTCTAGCCTTCCATGATTTCATGCTTTAACTCACTGGAGCTAGGACCTACCAGCCTTAGGTCTATTACATCCTGAAGCATGAACCGAATCCTTGAGGAGGTTTTCCTTTCTTTCACAATCTTCTCCATCTGATTAAAATACTGGTCCATGCGGGGCTAGACAAGAAAAACATCATCAGCACAGTGTGGAGAAAAATGAAAACACTCCCTCAAGGGACACCCAGTGGGTCCTGCATTCCAGGATTTCTGTGCCAGAAATATCAGGGACACAGGGCTGCTCCCCAGAGAGGTGAGTGCTGAGCCCTGTACACTCCTCCAGGATGGATTTGAGGGTGCACAGGGCAACATGTGCAGGAGATGAGGCACAACTATACAGGCACACACTTTCTCTGGGTTTTTAATTACACAAACCATCTACATCCTCTGCACATACATAATAATAAACATTGCATCCATTAAAAATATGTCTCAATATGAGCTTCACCTCCTCACATCAGCTGTGTGCTCAGCCCAAGGAAAACTGGCTCAGAAAACAAAATGGGTACAAAACCAGCCTAAGACACATGGTTGATCCTGTGAGCTGAGCCAAGCCAGACTGAACAGCAGCTCTGGGTCTCTCTGCAAGAACAGTTTAATGAGCTCAGCAGTGGGAAAAAGCCCCATACTCCTTCTCATCCAGAAAATTGTGATGTGGTGGAATCCCAGTTGGTTCACACTAAGACATGAATTGAGATCAGCAGAGAAGCTCTTGTTAGGTCTAAATTTGGCTCACCAAGCTCTAAAAACCCTTTTTCTCAAAATAGAGTCTCTAGTTGTTTCAAACAAGAGTTTCAGTGCAGTTTCCTACCGTGTTTCCCACTCTCTTCATTAAAAACCAGCTAAACCCTTGTAGTTAAACAAAGAAGAAAAAAGTCCATTCAAATTTGTGTCTGGCCTTGCCTTGGAAAGTTCCAGCTCTGGGAACAAATGTTTCCAAAGTTAGGGATGATGGGGAAACACTTCCAATGGACTTTGTTTGGAAGTTTTAATTGAACTATAACTAACAGTTCAGCTTCAATAAAAACACATAATAAAATGTCTACCCCATTAAGAAAGATTCTCTCAGTCTTGACAGAAATAACCAACTCCAAAGACAGGACAGAGGCATCTGGAATTGCTTCCTCACTCCGTGTCCTGCCACGCCCCAGCTTGAGGGTACAGAACCAGCAAAATGTTGGCTTTTACAGTGCTCAAAAAGCCCAAAACAGCATCCAGGCCTTGTCCAGCCTGACCTCAGCTTGGAAGTCAGATCTGGTTTTCTTCCCAAAGCACACAGAAAAACTGAATCCCACGCTAGTGCCGCGCTCACAGCATGGGGCATTTAGCCTGGGTCTGCTGATAAACCTCATTGTTTTGGTCAATGCTCACAAAACAGTCTGGGAAATTCCTTCCTCTAAAGGCTCAGGATTGATCCACTGTGATCCCTGAGACCCAGCGAGTGGAGAGGGAACTCCCTGCCCAGGGCAGCTGAACACAATTAGCTCTGTTTGTTTCCAGAGCTGAGTCCCACTGATTCCTGGCAGAACCCTCGAGTTTTTCATCCCAAGCCTGGCTTTTGTGAAAGAGCAGCAGACTATCTGTGCCAAGAGAAGCTCTTGGAATGCGCAGTGCTGCGTGCTACAGATACAGTTGCTGGAAAATGGGGAGGAAGATGCAGGAGCACCGCAGCTGCAGAACAGCTACCACGTCCCAGCACAACTGGAGACAAGAATGACACAGAACACAGGCACCCCCAAGGCTCAGGTGTGGGTTTGGACAGGTTAATGAGGGTGTTTCAGATTTAACCCGAACAACACATTTCATGGTGGCTTCTGTAGGAAACATAAACCTTCAGCTGGAAATACGTTTTGGGAACTACAAAGAAAGAGGGACATTCAACTTGGAAAAATAAATGCTGAGCATTTTTGGACTGTGCATTTGGATAAAATCTTTGGAAATAACAACTAGTGAACACTGCTATGAAAATGCAGAATCTATTACAGAGCAGGGAGCAAGGCCAGGTCATGACGAAACATTCACAAAGAATGGATGATTTCCTCATGCCATATGGAAATTCCTGAAGAAAAAATAAATCTTCAAATAAAAACACCCCACACCCATTTTTCCAGCCCTGTCAGAGAGCCTCTTCCCTTGCTCCCATTCCTGCCCTACCTTTGCCTTCTCAAAGTCCAGGTCCTTGCCAATGGTCGTGAGCAGGCGGCAAAGGCACTCAAGGGACTCCTCGTCGTGGTTTTTCAGCAGCTTCACCACGCAGTCGTGCATGATGGCCTCCGTCAGCATCTTCAGCTTGAAAAGCTCACCAATGAATTTTATATTCCCGATGGATCTCCGCCGGGCTTTGTCCTTGGCCTCTTCCAGCTCATCATGGAGCCGCGTCTTCTCCTCTGGCTGTGAAACAGGAAAACAGCTCTGCAAAACCACATTCCCAGTGCACAGAACTCTTTGAAAGATCCAGTTTTACGTCCATAGACACTGTTCCCTCTCTTTCTCCTAAAGCCCAGAAAAATGCTGGGATAAACCCACTGTCAAGGCAAGTATTTTTATTATCCTCAGGCATAGTGACAGAACAAAAGTCTCAACTCCAAAACCCCCCCAAATCAACTGCCGTCTCAAAAGGAAATACGTTTCTGAGGGAGATCTGAGATCTTATGGAGAAAAACATCACTTACAGTGGTAGCAGCTTCGAGTTCTCTCTGCTTCTTTTCAAAGACATCATCGTCAGCCTTGTCCTTTTCAAATTCCTTCTGGCAGCGATTTAACAGCAACTTACGGAAATTTACTGTGCTCCCAGGTTTGTCTGCCATGGGCACTTTCAGCTGGAGTGAGAAGGAAGAAAAACATCAGCAGAAATAGGGATAAACTCCACAGAGGAGGGGTCATCTATAACAATTTATTTTGCTCTTCATGTTGAGCTGCGCAGCTCCACAAGGCTGTGAAAGTAAAGACTCACATCAAGATTTCCAGTGCAGTTTTACATTGCAGATGTAAAGTCACACTCCAAACTTGGCTGACACCACCTCCGCCCGGGGATGAATTACATTTCCATCCATAGGATTCCTTAAAAACACCTCCTGCTTAAAAACACTCCTCTTCTGTGCTGAAGGCTTAAGCCATATTCCTTCATTGCATGTCATGAAGGGCCTGGGGAAAAGGGGGCTCTTTTGTCCCAAATTCACTATATGAGAACAATCTGTGCAAAGCCTGGCTCATCTCGGGCTCCCTTGGAACTGACAGACAAGAAGAGTGGTGAGGCCCTGGCACAGGGTGCCCAGAGCAGCCGTGGTTGCCCTATCCCAGAAGTATCCAAGGCCAGGTTGGATGGGGCTGGGAGCAGCCTGGGATAGTGGAAGGTGTCCCTGCCCATGTCAGCAGGTGGAACGAGAAGAACTTTAAGTTCCCTTTCCCACCTGTACTATTCCATGCTTCTGTGATTCCACGAACGTCCCAAATATAACTCATCTTGTGACCAGGTAGAGCAAGGAGCCCTCAATTCCCAACAGCTGCTCTAAGCAAATCCCTCTGCCTCAGGGATGGCCAACAAACCAACATTCCACATTAATTACTCTTACTTACACTCAGAAACTGACATTTAACTCTGCTCTCTGCAGTTTCTGTCACTGCCCAGGGGAGTTCCCGTGCCGGCAGCTCTTACCGTCACCAAGCACCGGCACATGTTGGCGTACGCCACAGAGAAGCTGGGCTCGTCAATGGCCTTCTCAAAAACCAGGTCGATGACTCCCTTCAGCCTCTCCTCCGTGTCCACTGTCAGGTCTGTCACCTGCTTCATGAGCTGGTTGAACATCTGGGGTGTCAGCTTGTTCAAGATGCTGCGTACCTTGCGGAACAGCTCCTGAATGACAGAAACACTGCAAGTTCAGGCACAAATGGTGCAGGGGGATTTCAGAAATGAGACAGGATGCTTCCCACAGGTGAATGGAGACATCCTGTAGGAATGTCTGGGAAGCTGAGGGACACACCACACGTTTTTGCTCAGCCCAACCCCAGTTCTCACTTGGCTACCAAAGACCAAGACTACAGGGCAAGAGTTTTGGAAACACCCAAGTGCTTTTATCAAGTGCAGCAGAGGCACAAAGCCCTTCCTATCAGAAATACTCTTCTTTATATCAGTTTAACTCATGAGACATAAATTAACAGGGAGCGACCTCTGTTTCCTTCAGCCAGAGGTAACCAGTCTCTCCTATATTTCACTTGAAGGCACTTTATCTTTTGCTATCCAGGATGATAATGAGGTCAACAATGCCACCATTAGCTCCAAGAACAGAATTCCAGTGTCCTTCAAGACCATCCTAACTTATCCCACAAATTACAAGCTTGACTACCAGACAAACACCTCCTCCCAGAGCGAGTACCCCACAGAAGAGAGGAGGGGGAGAAGGACAGAGAGCTTCAGATGGCACCATTGAGCTGGGCAGGACCAAGTGAAGGAACCTCAGTCTTGCTGAGGATTCAGGGCAGAAATGTGGTTTAAAAAATGAAAACCAAGTTCTGTGCTGTAGGAATGTAGGGCTCTTTGCTTTAGAACAGAGAAATATTCCAGTAGAACAGCAGTAGGAAAGCAATGTGAGGTTGTCTAGTGTTCTCTGCTTAATATACAGGACTGGCATTTAAAAGCCGGGTCAAGAATAAGTATACAAATAATACCATCAAGGTAGGGGAAAACTGGGATTCCAAGAGCAATTCATTGCCCTTTCTCACTCTCTGATACAAGAGGGAAGGCAAATTATCATTACCTGGTGCAGCTGATGCACCCTCAGACCTGCTTACGCCCTCACCTGGGTTTTGACATTTTCCGGGTCCTCCGTTTGGTTTTCCCTCTTCAGGCTCGGCTTCCAGGCATTCTCTGCCTTCTTCAGGTGCACATCCTCCTTCACACATACAGTGATGATCTTCCTGGGCTCCCTCCTCTGGCCTGGCTGAGATCTCCTCGGTCCAACATTCAACAACTAGGACAAAAACATTCCTTGTTATATCCCACTTTAGGCTCACGCTGGATAACACACTCCGGGGCAAATGCCAACACTCGCTGACAGCACCAGCACGTCCTGCTGGGACACGAGGAGTCCCTCCAACCCAGTACTGCTCCAGGCTGCTCACAGGGAATGTGGAGACACCAGGCACATTTCTCTGAGCAGCTTTTCCCAACAGAGAGATGGGATGACTCTGCCTACACAACCTGGCAGCGCTCCAGGTGCTGCTACAGGGGGCAGAACTGACTCCGACTGGCCAAAGGTGCCTCTGGGGAGTCAGAAACTGCATAACTGAGACATCACAGCAAGGTGTGGAAGAATTCAGCCCTTACAGGTATATTTCAAACATGCCATCCCAAGCACTTCGACAATGATAAATTAGCAGCTCTACCAGAAATGTTAAGTTGTACTGGAGATTGCTTCCAACAAAGCCATTTTGAGATGGGAATGACATAAAACAGTGAAGGAGTATTACTGCAGCTCCTGCACTCTAAAAATAAAGATCTTAACAGATATGGGACAAACTCTGGCTTTCACAGGAGAAAGGGAATCAGGATGCTTTGGAACTGCCTAAGCACCTCTGCAATCCTGTGTAACATGATGCTCCTCCCAAACAGGCACAAAACCTGCCACACATGGGGAGTTTTTCACCAGATGTACAAGTGGCAGGGCACAAGACACCCCCAAACCTCCTCTTTATCATCTGAGGGCTTCTGATTAAGGACTAAAGGTACGAGGTGATGTTGGGAGGTTGCTCTTCCCCCACGCTCTTCCACATTTCTGAACTCATTTATCACAAATGGCCAACCTCAAGGTACAAATTAACACAGCAAAACCCCATTATCAAACCTGGTATTTCCCACAGCAGTAATTAATCTGCTCAGCAGCCACTCATGGAAGATGGGCTATTTCAAAGACTACTTTGTTCAACAAAGGGATTTTCAATGAGCATCAAAAAGGCCAAACCACTGCAGTTACTTGAAGAGCTTCAATGAATAGGAGGAAAGGGCTCTTGGCTGATGCCTCTTATGTCATACATCACCCACAAACCTGGGTTTGTGTTACTGAAAGGTAAAATTCTTCTTAAAGTCAGGAGGGAGTTGAACCACTTGCCTTTGACAAGGTAAATGTGTGCAAATGAACAGGAACACCAGCAGTGCTGGAGCTCTTGTCTGGGCTTCATTATGGGATAACAGCAACAGAGAAGATGCTGTCAGAAGGCAATGACCTCATGCCATGGCCTTCTCCACATGCCCAGGGATGCCTGGGAGAAGGCTCCAAGGTGCAGGGAGTCACTGAGCTCCCCATAGCTTACAAAGACCCCTGTTAACATCCTCTGCCACACACAGGAACAGCCCAGCAGATTATTCAAACTGCAAGGGGCACAAGCCTCATGAATGCTGTAATTCACAGAATCATTTATCTTGGAAAAGATCTCCAAGATCATCAAGTCCAACCGCACCAGCTGATCACTCCTGAGGAGTCAACAGTGAAACAGAGAGCCTTCAGGATGTTTTTGTGTGTTAGACACCTTCCTAAAGCAGACACTGAACACTCCCTATGTCCCATCTCTGCTCCCACCCCGAGCCCTGACTGACAGTGGTCTGGCACAGCAAGGCCTGACAACAGCCCTGCCTTCACACACCACCTCTGGTGTTACACAGTTCTGCTGCCCAGGCTTTGAACATGCTGCAAACATGGAGAGAAGAGACTTCCCTCCAGCTGAAAAACCAGACAGTGATGTAACAGAAAACTGGCTGGCCACAGCCACGTGTGCCAGAGCTCACCACACACCTCCTGCCTGTGGACAGCTCTGTAATCAGAGCCAGGCTGGAGTGTGCCCAGAAAACCCAAACCTTTGAGCTCATTCAGTCCAGAACAGGGGCAAAGCCAAGGAGAGGTGACCTGCAGCCAGCCCATCTCCTGCGTAGAGGCAGCTCTGCTCTGAAGGACCTCCCAAACACACCAGGCTGCAACGCACAGGACGGAGTCAGAGGCCGGCGCTTCCTCAGGCACGGGTCCATGCAAATGCTCCTTGTTAGCACACACCCACCCCTGAAGGAGGTGACTCCCTTGGCAAAACTGAGGGATGCACAGAGCACCAGTGTGTCACGTGTCACCTCCTCACATTCGGCTGCTTTTGAGCCCAGACCTTTCAGGCATCAACACAACAAAGACTTTCTTTGAGACTGTATGATTTTAGTATCTATGAACAAACTCAGTTCCAACTGTGTGATTAGGTTTTCAATCAGTGAACAGAAGCCTCCTTTGAAGATGTAATAAAATAATAGACGGATCTAATTTTTAACAGAAATGATCTACGGGTTTGGGGTTTTTTGCTCCAGATTTATACAGCAAGTTAAAGAAGTGCCTGAGCTCAGGCCTGGCTTCCTGTAAATAATGATGATTCTGGGGCATGAGGCAATTACCAGGAGCTCCTGCATTAATCCAAATGACCTCTCTTCTGGAGGAAGATGCCGGAAATGAAAGCAAGAAGACACAGGTACAAGACTCCTGCAGAGAAGCCAAGGACTCAGCATAGACTGACCTGGTGCTCCCACTCAGGCAAGTCATGGAAATACTTTAGAAACCATCCAAGGAATTAAGGAAGTGTTTCTCCCTATATAAGAGGCTTTGAATGCAGACAGTGAAATTTATCTTCGATGGTGGGAGAGGTTGTGCTGTCCAGGAACAAGAACTGAGGAGATTTCAGTGTCCATCACCTCTCAGGAAGGACAAAGCAAATGCATCCTGTGCAGGGACAGGCCTGTCCACTCCAGCCCCACATCTCTGCATTTCCTCACCTGCCACACACACACCTAAGCCTGCCTACACCAAAGAGCCTTCCCAGCTGCATTCTGCCTCTATGCAACTCCATCCCAGTGCCATCTAATGCAACATTGGTTAGTGCCAGAAACAGTCAAAACACGCTCAAGCAAAAAGAGGGAAACAAAGACAAAAGCCAAAGAAGCGAAACAAAAGACTCAACGTGCCGGAAGCGGTTAGCGCTGAGCTGCTTGACGTTATTTGGGGCAAGGAAGAGGCAGTGGTTTGATGGTTCATGACATGGCCTGTGCAGAGGTGGGATGGCTGGGGCAGGCAGCGCACACGCAGGGGTTGCCATGCGGCACAAGGGGAGAACGTCTGGCATTGCTGGGCTCAGAACCCTCTGATCCTACAACCGCAGGTGTCGAGGACAGGCTGGTTAAACCACATCACCTTCCAGCCCTCCTCCAGAACAAGGCAAGGAGAGGCTCTGCTCTGCAAAGGTGCAAATGTAAGATGTATGTTATGTGCTGAATGCTCCAAATGAACGGGGTAAGCGGGACTTACCTTTTCTCCCCCTTTCCACAGGTCTGCAAAGTGCAGACCCTCGCGGATCCCGCTCAGGCCAACGTCCCAGCATGCCCTCAGCTGGTGATGTCCCACCCACCACTGAAGACTGCCTAGAGGGGTACAATGCAAGTCTTGTTTCGGTTTTTTTTTAAACAAGGTTGCACCTTTTTGTAAAGTTTTCTGCCAGTCGTTCTTTATCAACAGTGGGTGTTGGGAAAAAAGGCAACTCTACAAAAAGGTGCAAAGTCTGGGGAGAGAAGGGGGGATTTGGCTTACCCCTATCGGCAGGTTCCTCAATGGTGGGTGAGGCGAGACCAAGAGAGGGCATGCTGGGGGCCCACACCGAGCCAGGGAGGGCAATCCAGGGGTGCTCTGCACTTTGCAGGCCTGCGGAGAGACAAAGAGCAACAGGCGCGTTACCCAGGCGCCGCAGGGCTTCGGACACTCAGCACGTGACAGGAGAGGAGGCGCCACAGCACAACCTGCACATCCCATAGGTGGGAAGCACTGGCGACTTCATGAGATTTTGTGGGCCAGGTGGTGCTCCAGGAGAAACTGTGGCACCAAGGCAACTCCAAGACACAGATGTGCACCTCGGAACTGAGGCACCGGCCACAAGGCTGCTGTCAAAGCAGAAATATTACATTGACCCAAAATTGCTGGGTTTGACTCCTGGAAAACCGCACACTTGAAGTTGGAGTGGTTCAGGGAACTCTTCTGGAACCAGCAGGTTTAAAAGCTCCATGATGGCTGTGTTGTTAGACACATCCAGATGGACACAGCAGAAGCAGATCAATAGCTGAAAACAAGTGATTGCCCCTAATGGCGGCAGTGTCCTCCTCCAGTGGCACTGATGGGGTAGCACGTGCTGGGGGCACCTGTGCCCCAGGAGAAGACATGGCAGATGCATGAGTGAAAAACTCACAGAGAGATTTCAGAGTGTGCGCAAAGCCAGACACAGGGAGAAGAAGGGAAAGTGAAACAAAAGCAGTGGAAAAACTGGGAAAACAAGGAATGAAGTGACCAAAGCAATATGTGGAAGCACGGAGAAAGCAGGAACACACAGGTGTAGCTGTATTTTGTTTGTTAGTAAAATCTCTTTGCTCTGTTTGTGTGCTTTGCAGCACAGTCCCCCAGGCTGATGAGCTGACGCCGGGTTTGTTGTACGACGAACACGCGACCGCACACGCGACTGTCGGGTCCTGGGTGTGGAAACACTTCCACTCTCTCACATAGGAAACTGGAAGGAGATCAAACCCTTCCCAAACAACACTTTCTCATGACAAACATCCACAACGGTTTCCTATTTCCCTACTTTTTGTCAGCCAAGCAAACATCACCCCTGCGTTCATCCTGACAAAACCAGAACCATCGGCGCATTGGAAGAGGCTCAAAAGCCTGAGGAGGAACTTCATCAGTGCTAAGGCCAGTTTTTAAATGAGCAAGTTGGAGTAAACTCACACTTCCAGACACGTTTCTTCCCCCGGGGGCTTGCCTCCCAAAATCAGCAAAGGCTGGCGTGAAGTCAGGGCCTCGTGGCAGGATCCGGGGGTCCAGAGTCCTCAGTGGCAATTTCGGCTGATTGACCTGTGCCGTGAGCAGAGCACACAAACAGGGGCTGCTCAGGGGTGCTGAGCTACCAGAGGTCATGCAACCTACAGACAACATCTGCTAAACCATAATAGTCACATTTAACATATTTAACATCCCAATTAAAGCTTTTAACAAACTGCTCAAGTTTTAGGCATCCACACTTATGCTAAAATAAGCATTTAATTTAAAATACATCTTCTTCAAGAGAATATTGAGGAAACAGGTGGAGTTCAGAAACATTTCAAAGATTATGGAGGATAAAATCATGGTAACATGGGCCTGTCTTGGTTCAGGAGCATGAAACTGCCATCTTCCCTCAAAGCAATGGCTTCTGTGCCAACATGAGAGATGGGCAACTGAGCCCAGGAAAGTCAAATACAGAACAGTGAGAAACAATCATGGGAGAGTAGAAGGTAGATGAAATAATTTTGGGAATAAAGCTGCGTTTTACAATTTGCCTGGGTATGAAATTCAGAGTGGAAATGTTTCTGCACACAAGGATCACCCACATCCCTAAGTCTCAAGAGTGAATCTGTCGTGTTTCCATCAAAGCCAAGGAACTCCCCAGTTCCCAGTGACAACAGAACAAGGCCTTGCAGCACTCAGAAATCCCAAGTGTTTCACTAAGCCCAAACCTCCAGCAGAGACAATCAGCTCTGAGATGAGGCTGGAGAGAAATCCTCAAACTGCCTGAGAATGGAGATCTTAAAGATCTTTTATTAGATATAAATAATGAAGAAACTGCTTCAGATCGAAAAACAGTTTGCCCCAAAGCTTCTCTCTGTTTTTTAATTGATTTAATAGATCAGTTAATTAATCTAATAGAAGCCACTGCCTCTCCATCCAGTCTTACTTGGATCCTCAGCTCTTCATGGCCGGGTCATTTCAAATTTCAATAACAACCTGGTATAACTTAATCTAGACAAAAACCATCAAAACTGCTTTCATCTGTGCACATTCATCAGGCACCAAGACCTCTATTTGTAGAATTTTGTGATGAGACCAACTAGCCCCACTTCCCACCAAAACCTGACATGAAAATGGTTCAGGAATGAGGCATTAGAGATCTCTATTTATATCAAAACCCTGCACGTACCTGTTTGATGGGTTCTCCCCTCACCTTGTCGAGCACCACGTCGCTGATGGGAGGCAGCCCCTCGGGCTTCTGGATACAGGCAGGCATGAACTGGATATCCAGCAGGAATTCCCGGTCGTATTGCTTCTTCCCCTCTGGGTCCAGGGGCTTCCACTGTTCTATAGGGAGAGAAGCCCCTGAGAGTCACAGGAAACAAACCCTCCGTTCACCCAGATGTGGTTCTGGTACATCCAAAGGGAAGAGGCTGCTGCACCAGCCTGGGAAATTTCAATGTAATTTTATTTTCATTTTGAAGGTAGAGAGGAAGGCAACATACACAACATTAAAGGGACATAAATAATAGGGAGTGTAGAGCCAGGTCCAGAGCAACCACACCCAGACCTGGTCACTAATTCCAGTTCTAACCCATGTATCTAAATTTGACTTCCACTCTCCTCTGGGATATGGTGGAATGGGGACAATCCTCTATTTCTGTGTGAAAGCGCAGAAGTTAAAGGGGTTTGTTTGGTGTAAAAGGGAGTCATAAACATGAAGTCAAGGAGAGCAGAGCATGGAACAAAAACACCCTTTGAAAATGTGAAACCATGGAATTGTGAACAACCTAGGCTGGAGATAACAAGCAGAAACAAGAGAAGCTACAAACTACAGGCCATGATCTGGGAATTACAACTTTCCACCTATTTTTCTTGGGGTTGTTTTGGGTGTGGAGGACTCTGCCGGGTGCAAATCGCAGCATAAACCTACAGCCACTTTAGCACAAGGAAAATCAGCCTCTGGTGGCCTGGAGATGGGATTTTTGGCACAGGCCACACAGTTTGTTGGAAATTAGGAAAGAAAACATATTTTATCTGAAGGAAAACATCTGTATGAGATGCTGCCTTTGGATCTTTCTCATGCCAGACTGTGTTACTCAGCATTCATCAGCCCTTCAGGTATTTATTATTCCTTTATTTCCCTCCCTGGCACCCAGCTTTGGATCTCTGGGATCTCACTTTCCACACCTCCACAAACGCCACAAGCAGGGACTTACTCCAACGATGGGTTTTAATGACTGGGAATAAAAATACACAGAAGTAAGTGCAAATTTTAGCTCTTTATGCAGTTTTATTTCTGCAGAGCTTCAGGATACAGGGGTGCAGAAATGGTTTGGCTGGATCCTGGCTGGAATTCCTGGCCTGCCCACTGTACCTGACCTTTACCATGGAAGAACTCCAACACAACAACAAGCAGTTTATGTGTAGCTTCCTTCTCCTAGAAAGTTCTCAACGAACTGTTTTAATGTGAGGAGTAGCTGGGCATTGTCACAGGAAGGATCTTCAATGCAGGCAGAGAGAGGGACCAAACACCCAATTCCTCCAAAAGGCAGAAATTCCCCTTTCTGAAAAAAGTAGAGCTGAAATCGAGGACTATTGCACAAGTCCAACGTGTGCTGCTTTCCCAGGGATGAATCAAATCCCTCTGGCTGAGTGAAAGGACATCTGGACCCAGCTGGGATTCTTCTGACTGCATCAGCTGATGAATTATGGATTAACTTCAGGAAGTGCTTGGCTAGTGAACTGGTCAGGTACCCTGAGTGTGATGAGCTATCAAGAGCCCTCTGTGTTTCCCCCTCAAGATAGCATTGTGCTGAATTAATAAAACCACAGCAGTTGAGGTCTTTGTCAGAACAAAGTGGTGCAGAAAAAAACACTGCAGTGGAGTCCCTTACTGTGGTGCTCCTTGTCCACTAGTTCCTCCAGGTCCTTCTTTATTATTATTATACTCTTTAATTTCTAGGCTCCTAAAGAAATGACTACTTTATTTGGAGGAAGTTTCACTTGAATAAGAAATTGCTTAAAAATTGGGAGCAACTGAGAAACTGGCCTCAAGTTCTCTGTAAATAAGGTGGATTAACTGAGGTTCAGGTCTATAAATTACAAAATCTTCATAAATAACAAAAAGGTTACATCTTCATAAATAACCAAGTACTCTATAGATATCTTATATCCTAATCAATGGGACTGAGATGGGCAGAGCCTGGACTGAGAATCATAAATTGTTTATCTTCCTTACTTTTCTAGAAATCAAAAGATTCATGCAACTGTTTAGCCAGGAAATTAAATTTTTATGAACATACATATTTGTATTTAGGACCCAATGAGCACTTTCATTTCTTATTTAACCACATCTTATTTCAAAGGTATATTGGTTTATGTGGAATTTCTTGGATGGTTTCCAGCTGTTGATTACACAGGAATCAACTCTCTGCCACTCCCACTGTGCTGTAGCCAGTATCCAAATGCACACAAATTTCAAGGAATTAGGGATTTTCTCTTGACCACGATGAGCAAGACGAAACCAATTTTCCCCTTTTGCCCCCCTGGAAGATCTCTCAGGGCCTGCTGGGTTGCAGATCTTGGCAGAGCTGTGCACAGTGAACACTGAATCCCCTTCCAGCCCCCATGGCAACAGCCAGAGGGTGACACACGGGGTGTCAGCAGCCCTTACAGGAGGGAGGCAGAGAGCAGAGTGGAGCAGGACTTACCTGGTTTGTACTGGTACGTGGGCCCCTCTCCGGAGCTCTCCGTGCAGCCCGAGTTGGCGTCGGTGCCTTCCCCCTCCGAGACGCTCTCGGCTCCGTTTCGCACCGGCTCTGCCTCCTGCTCCCCGTTCTCTTCCACGGGTTTCACTGCCTTCAGCTCTGAGGGCTCCCTCTCCGCTTGAAGCCCATGGCTCATTTTCTCCTGGTCAGATTCAAGTACTTTGTCCCCTGAAGGCTCCTCCTCCTCCTCCTCCTCCTCCTCCTTCGACTGGAGCACAGACAGAGACAGAGGTTTCGTTAGAAACACCCTGAAAAATTCAATGCATGTGAAATGGCTCTTCATGGATTCCCATGGCATTTTTGGGAGCAGCAAGAATCCAAATGAATCTTACACAGAGATATGGAACACTACACTTAGCCACTGGGTGATTTACCAGCTCATTCCCATGGATAACACACTGACAATTAATGGTGCAAAGACCCAGCACTGCTCATGAAATCCCCACAGGACTGGATGGAGGGAACTGCTAAGCCATGAACAATCCCAGCCTGGAAGGACAACTCTGTTTTCCTCTTCTCCTACCATCCATGATAAAGGGATGGTAATAGGCACATGGTGCTTGTTTTGGGGGATTCTTCCTTTAAATGCCTGCTGCCAACTGGAACAGATCCCACTAAGGAAGGCAATGTGAGATCCAGCCACAATTCCAGCTTCTTGGTTTCAGGAAAAAGTATTAATAGTATCCCTGGCTATTAATTTTGGAGCTCTCCAAGGACACAGCCTGATTGTGCATTCAGACAAGGAGGCATTGGAATGTGCTTCTCCCAGGAGAAATCCCAGCACATCTTAGCACTGAACAAAGGAATAACTTCACTGAGGATGCTCTGCAGGAGGCTCCCGATCCTTTTGCCTCCCTGCCTGATGGCACCATATCCTAAAACGCTTCTTGCAGATTTTTCAAGGGAATTCTCTGAAGAATTCCTCAGTGGAACTTCCAGATGGTGCAGGAGACATGACTTCTCCAGGGGAGGACGAGGAAAGTGTGGAGGATGAACCTGCTGGTGCAGCCCCAGTGACACCCTCTGCACTCCTGCTCTGCATCACATCTGGCCAACCTCAGCTTTTATCCACACTCCAGGCAGTCAACTTTTACATTTTTATTCTCTTGCTCCCTTTTTGATTAATTCTAACCCCATACTGACCCAGGATATTAAGCACACCTCCCTGCTGCAATATCCCTACCAGAATAGCAGTGAGGGAGGTTTTCCTTACTTATCTAATCACTCTTGGGGTAGCTTTGCCTGAAAACTTCAGCATTTTCCTTTGTCAGCTTCTCCATCAGTTGGTTATCAGGAAAACTATCCTTTGTCATTATATCCCTGTGCAGAAGAACCTGCCAAACGTCAGAACGGTGGCCTGGGACCAAAATGGGGCAGTGCTGAGGGATTTAAACCCACTTTTCTCTCACCCTTCACTGAAAGGGGTTCCTCAGTGCTGAGAGGCTGGCTGAAGTTCAGTGGAACCTTCTAGTGGAAGGTGTCCCTTGTCATGGCAGCAACTGGAATGAGATGAGTCTTTAAGGGCCCTTCCAACCCAAAGTAGTCTGTGATTCTGTGACTGTATTAGTCATTAAATTAGGCAAACCCAAAGAAAACTGAAGAGCTTTAAAAGGGAGCAGACTGACACCTGTTATCTAAAGGATGCTGAGGAATAGCAGAGTTCCTCCCCAAAACTGCCCTGGATCCTGTGAGACAACAATGAGAGGAAGCAATGTCTCTAAAGTACAATTTCAAGAGAGGAAAAACATCTTCAAATTTGGGTAAAGCAGGACTGTGGTTTCCTCTCACCTCTGTTTCTGTCTCTGTCACCTCCTCAGTGGCTTGGGTCTGGTCTTTTGGTTTCTTCCAGGTCTTTGGTGCAGTTACAGCGGTTTGAGCTGCAATGTAAATGTGCATCTGTTACAACACTGAATGACACGGAGCTCATGTGGCCATGGGTGAAGTGATGAGCTTCCCTCTCAGAGGCTGGTCTGAGGCACAGGAAAACAAAGCAGTTGCAGCCTTGTGGAGGATCCAGCTTGATTTAACCACTTTGGCTTTCAATGCAGCAATAACAATCATTAGAATGACATTAAAACACAGGAATTGTTTTACAGGTTGTTCATTCAAGCTCTAAATGGCACTTGGGCTAGCAAGGAGGTCATTGCCAACAGTACAAGGATCACATAGGGAAAAAAAAACCTTCAGGAAGTCAAGTTTTTGGAAAGATCAGGTAGGTGCTGGCGGGTAGAGAAGGTTGTTCTCAACGTATTTTTCTCAAGAATTTTAACACTGTTATAATATTAACCATAAGCAAGCCCAAATTTCCAGTATCTCATCCAAAAGGCAAACTCCTTCAACCCTGCAGCACTGCTCCAAGCTGGATTTATGTTTCAATTTAAAAGCAGGTTCCTATCTCCACCACTAATGATCTCCCTGGCCAACTGAGCCAAAGGAAACACCATGAGTATTCCCAAGATTAGCACTGATTTACTCCAATCATGTTTTCCCCCTAAAGGGTAGAAGAAACCACACAATATATTAAGAGGAGACAAACCCATTAATCCAATCTGTTCCTAATTTGTGGCAACTGCTCCCAGCTTAAATTCAGATCCCAGGCACACATGCACAGTTAACAGAGTGCAAATGGGACTGATTTTGTGACTGAAGTTTACTGCAAACAGATTTCCAGCTCTGGCCTTTGGTTTCCAGCACATACTGTGGAAAAACCCAGTGTGCAATTCCTTTATCACAATAAAATACAATTTTGAAAGGTTCTTCACTGCGGATAAATAAGATTTAACAGAAGTCAACTCTGTTCCTAAGGACATGGAGCAAATGGGATTTGCTGTGTTCCCACTGCCTCAAAGGATACATATGGGCTTCTGTGGCCTCTCCAGAGTGTTTTCCTGTTTGAAGGGGTGACCATGGACCTGCAGACACCCCACAGATTTCCATGGGAATCACCACATCCAGGCCCCAGCCCAAAGAGCAACAGGAGCTACTAGCAGTCATGGAAGACTTTTACCTTCAGGCTGAACACCCTAAAAGCAAAGTTAATTAAAAAAGGGAAGTCTTATTTAAATATTCAAACATCATCTCTTGTTCACAGAACCAATGGCTAGAAAAAATCATCCAGATCTCCCAAGCTCCAGGTCCTGCACATCCCATCCACTGTGTCTCCTTGTGGAGAGGCTTTAAAGGCAGGGCAGTGCCCTAGCACAAATCCTGAATTTCCTGGGGCTCAAAGGAAGGGAGAGGAAGGGCCCAGCAGGCCCAGACTGCAGCATGGCTTTGTCTCCCACAACTGGCATCTCCCAGCTTCCTTCACTGCTTGTCCTGGCAGCTTCCGGCACCTTGGCAAGAACAGCCCGCTTCTTCCCACTATCCTGGGGTAAAACCAGGGCTGGGAATGATCAATGTCCTTGAATGTGGTAACTTCTGGAATTCAGCAAAGCACAGATCTAAGCCAGGCTCCCCAGTTCCTTCATCAAAAAATCTGCTACAAATTCAGTGAAAACTGAGCAGTCCTCAAAGCGCTGTTTTCAGTCATCTTGTTTGGGGTTGTCACTTGCACACTTCCAGAGATTTCTCCAAGAAGGGATTAGGTGTGTCAAGCAACAATCCAAATTTTGCCACAGCCAAGTAATTTAATTGATCGATCCCAAAGTTCTTAATCTGACAGAATTTCACTCCCCTCAAACTCAAATCATGGAAAACAATGTTTAATTTTTAACTGCACAGAAATAAACTCAGGGGTCACGGATTTGGGGCTGGCAAAGGTCCGGGGTGTTTCCTTCCTCAGCTGACAGGATGTGAACATTACTGCTGAACAAGTATACATTTTTTTCCACCTTTTTTTGGTAAAAGTAAGCTCTGTAGAGGCTGGAAGTCTGCCAAGCCTCCCGAATGAGGCTTGCCTTAATCCCACGACTTCCATCAGCCCAGGGGTTCTGCAGCCAGAGCAACCCCTGACCATGTTGTGGAGCCACCCAGGATGGATCTCCAGAGATCTCCAGAGACGTTGCTCTTAAAATAGCAGACACCAGATTTCTTCTTTTCTGTCAAGTTCACATTTCTGCTGCAGGAGCTCAAAGGACAATTTACACTGATGTAAGTTTGGGTGCCAACCTTCCCAAACCCCAAATCCAACAGGGCGATGGTGTTATTCATCTGAAGATGGAGTTTCATCTGTGAGGCTGTAAGGAAATACCAAGTAATGTGTCCAGTTTGGCTCTTGGAGAGGGACAACTCTGGATGCTTCTGGTCTTCCTTTCCATTTCCTGTCCCCAAGTAGGGCAACTTCATGTGCTCTCCAACAGTTTAATTCCTGCCCAAATGCAGGTTCATTTTTGCCACTATTCACACTTCGAGACTTTGTTTTCAGCTCATTTCATTCTTTGGAGAAGGAACACCAGAAACCCAACCAACACTCTTATCACAGCTTACAAAGCCAAAGGAGATAACAGGAGTGACAACAGAGATTTACCTTAGGACTGGAAAGAGGAACAAACCCTTAATTCCAGATTATCCCGGACACCACTCCCAGAGATAACCCCACCACTGCAGGGATCTGCTCAGCAGGCCCAACACTCCCTCAAGCCCATTTCTCCAGCTCTGTCACATTCCCCAGTGGAACATCTTCTCACAGGATTTACCCACCCATGAGCTCACAGCCATCCGGTGGGACAGGAGGCCTCTCCTCTCTGATGTGGTGCCAACTGTGAAGCCTAAATTAATAGCAGCTCTTATATTTTTATTTTATTATCCAAAATGCGAGGAAAGACCAAAGCAAAGATTCACCACTGCCTTCCAGCTCATAAGAAAATATATCCCAGTGGTTATGGCAGCAGATCAAGAAAAAAGGCGACACCTGATTTAAGTTTCTGCCTCTCCAGGTTTCAGTGCTGGAGAAATTTCTCCAAGGTATTTCCAATTACAGCCCAAGTCACTCATTACAGCCTCCCCAGCTCAGAAACTCTACGACTCACCACAGTTGAGTTATTTAATACCGAAATACGTCTCATAAACAAGCTCTGCAAGAAACAGCCCTTTGAATTCCATGTGTATTAAGCTCTTTCAGCTTCCTGTGTTCTGAGGAGTTCTGTCTGGCATACACATCAGTCTCTTGCTTTCCTCTCTGCTCCTTGTAATAGTCATGATAGAACGGTGACATCAAAGGCCTCACGTCTCTGGTAGCACCTTCTGCAGAAATTCCACTCCACCAACAACATTTGTCCTGTTGTGATGCCTGGAAAGTGCTGGTCCCTCACTGTAGCTACAGAAACCCCAAAATTTAATAAAAAGCAACAATTGTTGACGACTTGCAGCCAGGATGATGCTTTTAGTGCAGATTGGAGCCCCCAGGTCCTCTCTTGATAATCTACTCTTCTCCTTGTAGAGCAGATGAGTAGGAATTACTTTAAAAAGCATGTGCTTTTGCCCCTTGCAGATGACAGCTCTGCCTGTCCTAAAAACTGCAGGCAAAAATCCCTGAGGAGGCAGGAATGCAACCGGTGCCCCGAGAACAGGGGCAACATATCCCCTTTGGGCAGAAGCTCAGACCAGGAACACTATCAGCAGCAAGAAACCACCCCTGGCTACAACATCCTGCACTGCTCAGTGGTTTAATGTTCTAAAACCAAATCTTCCCCATTTCATCAGAATATACAAGCAGTGATGCTGACGAGCAGGGAATGATGATCCTGTGACCCACAGACACAAGAGACTGAACCATTAAAGCTGCCAATTTTGCTGTGAGGGTGCTCAGAGTAGGCAGAATTCAGTGTAAAATACAACGAGGGTGCTCCAGTAGAATCCCCTGACCTTAGAAATCTGGTAGAGACCTAATGCAAATGGAAAAGGAGGAGTGGAGGTTCCCCTGGATCCCCACAAGATCAACTCAGCTCTGGCCTCTCCCTGCAAACACTGACAAAGTCATTTTGTTGAACTGTAAAAAAAGAACTGCTGCAGGATAAAGATGTTTAAGGGCCTGAATATATTTTCTTTCTCATCACAGAGCTCGACAGAGCAAAAAATCCAAGTCTAGTTTCTCTGACTGTTGGACAGAAGATATATCCTGTAAAACACTACAGGAACAGGCAAATCCCTTTGCTCATCCCCAAAAAGCTGCCACCTCCAGCGTAAAATACAGGTTCTGCCTGGGAGCCTCAGCATGCTGCCCCAGCAGCTCAGGGAGGAGGGAATGAAGGTCTCATTCTCAAAATCAGGCAGGCCAGGTTATAGCTATGAAAAGGACATGCAGGAGGAACTGCTGCAGGAATGAGATTATCTCAAGAGGTTCCAGCACTGTCCCCAAGCCAGCCTAGCTTGGCTCCCTTTAAAGGAAAAGCAGGGGGACGATTCATGTCCGAGCTGCTCTGTAATAAAAGCACCATTCTGCTGAAAACTCCGAAGAAATATTGCTCAAAGTCACAGAGCTCACAGCTACGAGCACATGTTCAAGAAGTTTCCTTCATCCCAGGTTTAATCCTAACTCCAGAGATCATAAAAAAATCTCTCAGCCTTTAGTCCAAACAAAACACAACAATATAACCCTCTCTCCTTGCACCTGAGGGTCAGCATCTGGATTTTCCAATGTATATGTTCCTCATTCCTGAATTAGCAGGCAGCCTCAGATGATGTTTTCTCAATCTCTCTTCCTGTCTCCAAAAAAGAACTGGAAAATTATTGCTGAAAAGAAGGCTGCCAGAGAAATGCAATAGTTTGGGATCATTAAATGAGGGGTAAAGCACAAAAAACCACTTGGAGAGCTTTGTGCTTTCTTTGAAGCTGTGAGCTTTTAATAGAAATCTGACTTTCAAGTCATCTTTTACATGACTTGAGAACTCCCTGTTTCCATGTTGCCAAAGCCAATGGCTTGGCTAATGTGTGCTCTGGAGCATAATGACATTACAGCATTAAAATTAATCTTCTGCATAATTAAAAGCCAAAACACTGTAAGTTAATTTTTTAAAAATTTAAACTACAGGCCATTACAAAGCCAGCAATAACAGTGCAAGCTGGAACATGCCTGTGCAAAACCTTATTTACAGAGTCCCATTTCTCCTCTCCTTTGTAAGGAAATTAATTTGGGTTATGAAGTAGCTCAGATCGAAAGAACAACAAATGTCGAGCAGTGAAATGACTCGAGTGAAATAAAAATAGAAGGAGATTAACAGGGAAAAATCCTCACGGTCGGTGTAGTAAGGGGATCTTTCTTCTCATTTGTAGATACTGGATTTAAAAATCAGCATATTAAGCATCACACAAACATGGTAAGAGTAGAGTCCAAGATTTCTGAGCCCATTTCCCACCTATCAAAGAAAAAACTACACAAAAAAAACCCCCTATATGAAATGTTACTTTAGCAAAATGAAACCAACAAGATCCAAATCACAACCGACTGTTTATCCTCTTTGTCCAAGCTTCACCAAGTTCCAAGAAACTGAAATAACTGCAGAACAGGGCATAGAAAATGCGACGCATGAAATGCTTTAACACTGCTGGGTGTGAATTTAGGCCCCGCTACCCATCCAGCAGCAAATATAAGGAATTGATAATTTAACTTCTTTTTTCACAATCTGACCTCCAGGAAGTCCTGCAAAAAAAGCCACTTTCCAGTTTCCGTAGGAAACATAGAGTGTTAAAACCACAGTGCCAAACCAGAGATGTGGCAGGGCTGAAACCAAAGGCAGCCAACATGGGGAAACAGGCTGGATTTTAAAAGGTGGCTGCAGAAATTGCGATTTTAGTGAATTTTAAACTCTAAACTGCAGAATTTAAAATTTTAAATTGTACATTTTGCTTACATGTGACTTTTGCAAACAAAAAGCAGAAGCATCACTAATGAAGGCTAGGCAGGTAGAGGTGTGTGACACTGAGGTGACAACGGGGCGTGACCCTGGTATGACTCTGGTTGTCAGTTATTTGGGTGAGTGTGAATGGTCCATTTCATTTTTCCATATCTGGGAACATCGTGGCACATTTTTACAGCTGGAAAAGACCCTACTCCATCAGTTCTGGAAATTGCTGGCATAGAGGCTTCATCCCAAGAGCTTCGGGGTCCCAAATGCAGAGCCATAGGCCCTTGGACCAACCACTCACCTCGGAGGGAACAGGAGCTGTGGCCGCCCCGTCCCTGGAAGTGGCCAAGGCTAGATTGGACACTGGGGCTTGGAGCAACCTGGGATAGTGAAAGGTGTCCCTGCCCATGGCAGGGAGTAGCACTGGATGGGATTTATGGTCCCTCCAATCCAAACCATCCTGGAATTCCATGAAGAGTAGTGTGCTCTGCACTCGCTCTCCACCAGCCCTGAAAGCATAAGCCCACCCCAGCCTGGGACATACATCCATGTCAGCAACCAATTAGGAACAACCAGGATGGATTTCTATCCCTTCCAACGAAGAACAGCATTTCACAATCACCGTAGCCACGCAGCACCACCATGCTTTTTTCTTTTGCAGATAGAAACAGAAACATTTGTTGGAAGAAGAAAAAGCCCCTTTCCTTCATTCTGCAGTTCACTGCATGAACCCACAGAGCCCAGCACTTACCTGGGACAGGACTCTTGCTCGAGTTCACACTCAGAGCCTCCTGGCTCTCCTCCAGCTGCCCATCTGCTTCTGTCTCTTCCTTCTTTTCAGTATCTTTTACCTCTTCACTAAGAGTAGTTCTTGTGCTCTCCTCTCCTTCTAAATCTCCCTGGATAACAGGGAGGGCACTCGGAGATGGGATAGGAGGTGGAGAAAGAGTTGTAGTGGTACCAGCAGCAACAGCAAGCGGAGGGGCTGGGGGCGGCGGGGTGAGGGGCGGGGTGGGAGGAGGAGAGGGAGCAGCCAGAGGAGCACTGGGAGGGGATGGAGCGCTCTCCACCCCTGCTGGGGGGGCCTCGATGGGCTCCAACTCCACAGTCAACGCTACAGCTTCTGCCTGGGCCACCTCTGCCACAGGCTCAGCTCCTGCAGCCCTGGCACTGCTCGTGTCATCAATGAGCCCGGGCCCGGCCGTCACCGTCACTGTCACCGTCACCAGGGTGTCACCGGGCGATGCTACCGCACTGCTGGGCTCCGTGCACACAGCGGCACCAGGCTCCTCTGCAGCAGGAGGGGCCGCTGGCTCCAGGCAGCCTGTGACACTGGGTGCAGGCATTGCCTCCTCTCGGGGGGAGGCCAGTTCACATTTGTCCTCTGGCTTGGCCATGGCCGGGGCTTTGCTGGACACGGTGACAGCAGCTGCAGCCGTGGCGACAGGAGTGGCTGGGGCCGGCGACGGAGGACGAGGAAGTTCTGGTGGGGTTTCCACTGATGTGAGGGCCTTGCTCATCTGTCCAGCTTGATCTTTCTTCTCCCCAGTAGGTTCTGGTCTGAGGACTGGAGAAGGTGGTTTTAATACTGGATCTGATTTTGGCTTCTCTTCTGAGAAAGGAGAAAAAACCCATTATCAACAGTAAGGTAATTCCCTGTTCCTGCCTAGCGCCCTGGCCCCCTTGGTTCCCATTCCTGCATTCTGCAAGGAACTCTGAGGAAGACATCAGAGGCCCCTGCACCTCACTGGGAATCCACATTTGAAAATACAACCTCTGCCATCCTGAGAAAAGACACGTCTGGAGAGACTCATTGCAGCCTTCCAGTGCCTAAAGGGGGCTTGTAAAACAAGGAGAGCAACTTTTTACAGGGATAAAAACTTACAGGACAAGGGGGAACGGGTTAAACTGGAAGAGAGATATAGATTAGATGTTTGGAAGAAATATATCAACACAACCTCCAAAATCTTGCACAGAAAAGAAGCCTCTGCATTTATCCCACAATTAACAACAGACTTGGTGATCCCATGTCTTCCATGACCATCACACAGCTCTGCTGCAGCTCTGTTGCAGCTCTGCTGCTTCCTACTTCTTTTCTACAAAACTATGAGCCACTATAGTTTAGGACCTTGCAGGAACACTAAACTCCTTCAGGACACTGCTAGACCAGCAAAAATAATTCTGGCAAAGCCAGAGGCACAAACCTGCTCTCCAGATTAGGAAGTCAAAGGCCACAACCAACCTCAAATCATCAAAATTCAGGTAGAACTGAACAGGTGTGGCTCTGCTGGATTTACATTTGGGGCTTACTCAACAGCTCAGCTGAAGGGAAAGGGTTGTTGAAGGAGAACCAAAGGGTTTTTGAAGGAGAACTCACTTGAAACTACCTGGAGCATCCAATCCCACCTTTAGGAAGAACTGGAACAAAAAGTGAACTCTGCTTGCAGAGCAGAGCAGCCCCAGCAGCATTACAGAGGCCCATGGCCAAAGCAGTAGTTTATCAACCTAATGAGGCACCCAGGGACATAGCTTTGACAAGTGAGGAAAGAGATGGGAAAAAGTATCCCAACAGCTGATTTTGATCCTGGAGGCTCCGTGGAAGAAAAAGGACACGGGAACTGGTTCGGAAAAAGAAAACACGTCACCTCTGATTTCTGGAACATCCTTTGCAGGAACTCCTGGAACATTCCTGACATTTACAGCTCACTATAAACAACTGCCTGGATATTCTCTCCCTGAGTCAAAGAAGAATGCTCAAAAAAACCCCAACCAAATGCATTTGCAAGTGTTAAGAAAATAATTCTGAGAGATATAACCAGCACAAATCCACAGCTGTGTTTGAAACCAGAGGTTTAACTCCTTTTCTTCAAATCACACCTTGTCTGACTAATGTTCTCATCATGGATACAGACTGTGTGTGCAAAATCCCAGAGAAAAGTGATTTGAGGAGGGATTTCAGAGAATGGGGAGCAGATTTGGCTAACGAGAAGCAAATTTGAACTTGAACCCCCAGCCCAGAGAACAAATCTCCAAGTCCTGGCAGAGGAGGACTCATCCCTGCCAACTGTTACAGAGTCACGTGAACAACTCACAGCTGGGGAGGGAAAACAAAAATCAACACAATTCATCCCAACTGGATCAAATCCCTCTTCCTAAATATGCTGAGATCATTCCTCATGTTATATTTAGAAAGTATTTATAGGAAGTACTGGCTGCTCCAGGGGAAATGTCAAGAGATTTTTTTTTTTTAATTTCCTGATAGGTACAATTTTTGCAAAATTATTCCTTAAAGATTCTTTCACATACCCAGTGGGAATACCCATACACTCTGCTGCTTACTTCATGAGAAAGTCGTTGTTGGGCCACTGGGTGGTCCCAGTGGCACAAACTGGCCAGGGCATGAGGAAGATTTTACTGGAATTTGTTCCTGCTCTGTGGTGTTTATCTGACAATAACTGCTGGGCTTGCTGCCATTTTTCCATCTTTTGTCCTGATGCAAACACTCACGAGGCGGCACCGGGACTGACTCAGTGTCAGCAGAGGGGCTTTGGAGCTTTCCAAACTCCGGGCTCTGACACTAATCTGTTTTCCACAAACCATGCTGCACGTTCTCCACGTCTGATACATTGCAAGATTTGGAAAGAGGTTTAAAAAGAGTATAATACTACTCCAAACATCCTCCTGAACCTCTGCAAGCTGAATAAACATGGGCAGCTCTGGTTCCATGCAGTTCTATCCCACTGCAGCTCCTGCACCAGCCCGGCCTGCAGCCAGGCTCCCCAGGCTCAGCCACTGGCTTGACCTGGATTCTCCAGCAGTATCCTCCCCTCTGTCAGCACAGCTACTATGGACATACCAGGGGCATCTACAGGAACCAGAATTTGCACCTAAATAATCTGATATTTCAACGTATTATACTAGCAATTCCTATTCCTGGTCCACTGGAATGTGTCCCTGCCATGGCAGTCGGGTCAGAACGGAAGGAGCTTTAAGGTCCCTCCAACTCAAACCATTCTGGGATTCTACAAAATGTCAAAGGCTTGTCTTCAAAGAAAAACCAACCAAGGATATAAATAATGCAATCCAAATCCAGCCTCAGGAATGACTTCCACACCAAGCCAATACGGTGTGCAGATGCTGGTCTGTGGGCAGAGCACACGGCTCTGATCCCAATCCTGATTCGAGCCCAGTGGACCAGCCAGATGCTGCTCACAGTTAGAAGCAGCTTCACAAGCAGCACTGGGTGTCACAGAATCAATGAAAGCCTGATTCCAAACTTTAACAGCCGCAAACGGGCACGGGAGAGGAAGGAACGGGGAGGATCTGAATCACAGGATGAACATCACAGAGGGGACCTTGGAGAAACAGCAACACTGCTATTAATGAACACTTCATTCATGCATCCCTATCTGTCACTGCTTTTACTCTGGAAGCAAAAAACCCCCAGCATCTAAGTGAAAAATAGTTTTGATACCTTGGCATATAATTCTGAATAGATGTGCCCCCCAAAAGTCATTAGTTCAGTTTAAATATTAGTAACGGGGTCTATTGATTACTGACACCAACCCCTACATTGCTCTGCTCCCCCAGTCACAGTCAGGAGTCATTCCAGAGCTTTCCCTGCAGTGCTTACATAAATGTGCTCTTTAGCAATTTTTGGACTGGAACAAATGTTTGACTCTTTCTGGGATGGAACAGAGATAAACACAGAGAAGTTCATCGGTGTTAAACCCCAGTCAAGCCCTGCTTTACGTTTAAACTATCACTGTCAAGAGCTGTGTAACTAAACAAACACACTTGCAGTTTACTCACAACTGCCTATAAAGGATTAAGTTAGAAAGAAGAGGGATAAGACCCATTTGTCCTGGAAATCTGCATTTCCATACACAGAGATGAAATAC
Source organism: Muscicapa striata striata (assembly GCA_030060385.1). Classification (NCBI taxonomy): domain Eukaryota; kingdom Metazoa; phylum Chordata; class Aves; order Passeriformes; family Muscicapidae; genus Muscicapa; species Muscicapa striata. The sequence continues at coordinate 392,724 of JAREIS010000269.1, read as the reverse complement.
TGTGATGCAAAGTCCTGGATTTTCAGAGATCAGAGTTCAAGGAGCTCTTGTCATATGGTTTAGTAGTAGGTGGTCCTGTGAGGAGCAGGGGCCTGGACTTGGTGATCCTTACAGGTCCCTTCTGGCTGGAGATGTTCTGTGATTCCACAGCCTTACAGATCAGCCCCAGCTCTGTCCTGAGGGCAGATGCACTTCAGCGATCAGCAGTGCTACTGGGTGACCATGTGGTGTGCTCAGAGAATGTCTCTGGCAGCAACAGGGACTCAAGAATGTTGGCAGAGGGGATACAGACAGGGAAGAGCAGTTCTGCCAGAGCTGGGCAGCACCAAATAGCCAGGGAAGCTCAGGCAGCACAGGCACGGCAGAGCAAAGGACATCAACCCACCCATGCCTTGTTCAGGTGACACTGGGGAATTCGAAAGTTTGCACCTACTTAATGGAGCCACAGCCTGCCTTTAAGTGGGAGATTACAACCAATTTCCACACACTGCAGCAGTTTAGAGGTACAGCACTGAAGAGGGAAACCCTGATGTCCAGGCTGTGGCTCTAAGAGCAATGGCAGGGACACTGTCCTTGGCTTCTCAGCAGCGACCATGCTGCAGCTGGGATCAAGGATATCTACAGCACCAGAGATGCTGCTTTTTGTCCCCTTTTCTAGAGCTGTGCTCCTCTGGGGCTTGGTTTTCTACTAGCAAAACTCGCCCAGGGAATACACAATGAGACAAGAAGAAATGGCCTCAGGTTGTGCCAGGGGTGGTTTAGGCAGGATTTTGGGAAAATTCCTTCATGGAAAGGGTGGCCAGGCACTGACCTGGGCAGTGGTGGACTCACTATCCCTGAAAGTGTTAAAAAAAAGTGTGGACGTGACAACACCTGGGGACATGGTTAGTACTAAACATGGCAGTGCTGGGATGGACTCGAAGATCTGGGAGGGCGTTTCCAGCCCTAGTGATTCTGTGACTCTGAAATAAAAATCTCAGCACTCCATGACTTTCCTATACACATCGCTCCAGGCAGAGCCCAGGAAGGCTCTGTCATGCCATCCCAGGGTAAATCACAGGGTAAAACTGGGAAGCAAACGGTGGTGTCAGCTCTGTGCTCCAGCACCCATTCTGCTGCCACACATCAGCAACTACAGCTTCCAATGGCTGCAAATTCCAGTGTGGGAACAGCCTGGGCTGCTCTGTCCACCTCCTGGGACAATTTCCTGAATAGTTTAAAAAATCTCCCTTCCAATGTATATTGTGGAATATCCTGAGCTGGCAGGGACTCATCAGGATCATCGAGTCCAACTCCTGCCCTGTGCAGAGACCCACGGATGCCATTCTATGTCTGAGAGTGCTGTCTAAGGAAACGGAATTTTAAGAAACTTTTTCCATCTGTGCCATTTTTACCAAAGTCAGCAAAATCTGCCATGGGCTTTATGAGACACTTGGCATACCAACAGTTTTTTTTCCTAGTTAATGTTGCCCATTCCTACTGACTGGACAAGCAGCTCTGGGGAAGCCATATGATCCTCTGGATCCATGCCACTGCTGTGGCTAATTATCCAAATGATCCAAAGCCTCCCTGGCTAAATCGTTTCCCTGACAACACACTGGTTTCTGGAGGATAGCACTTGGGTGAGAGGAGTTTCATCCTTCTGTGCACTCTGAAACAACGTTTAGGACACAGAAGACTAAAGACAATTATTTTTAACCAGTTCCACGTTAGCAAATTCCAATTAATTGCCTTAGCAACACGCTTAAAATGTTCCACTGGAGGAAGAGAAGTTCCTCCCCTCCTATTTCTACTGCCTGCTGGTATCCCTGCCAAAAATATTCTGACTAAAACAAGAAAGGAAGGGGAAAAAAAAAAGATTGAAAATAATGAGGGAGGAAATCTCCATGAACCGACCTTGTTTGGAGGCGGGGGCCGCAGTGCCAGGGGTGCTGCCAGAGGGGTGGGAGCTCTCCACGGCTCCGAACGCCGTGGGAACGGGCTCGGGGACCTGGCTGGGCACCTGCTGGGGGGGAGGGACAACAGGGTGAGCCTGGGAACATAAAACAGGGAGCAAAGGCAAGGGGGAGATGAGACAGGGCGGGATAGAGAGGAGAAACCAAAGGCGGGGAGAATAAAGAGAAAAAATAAAGAGAAAAGATACACAGGGCAATTGGATAAATCCAAAAAGTTCATGGGAAAAGGAGGGAAAGGAGCAGGAAAAGGGGTTAAGAACAGCAAGGAAGGGATAGCACAGCACCATTATGAACATGCTTTGCTCTACCAACACTTCTTCCAGGAGCTGCAGGAATTCTCCTCCATGGAGCTCACACCTTGCTTACACCAAGGCTCTTGGATCTCCCTGTGATTTAAGCTCACTTTTGCAGCTTGATTCTTTTCTCTACAGATCTACTATTTCAACCCCATTAGAGATTTTAATCTATTGATTTATTCTCTCATGTATTTATCAGTAGCTGATGTGTGCAGGATGGGATGAATGGCAGACAGATAGATGTATCTGCACACACATCACTCCTTACCCCAGGAGGAAAATCATCCTAGACTGGGAGTGGTTGGATGAAAAAATCCCCCAGCGCTGCCCACAAGCAGCCTGGGGGGTGGGACCTGCAGGGCCAGAGGAGAATAAAACCAGCTGGGCAGCAAAGGGAGGGAGAGGAGGAGGAGCAGATTCCTAATGAACACAGACTGAGATTGACTGCATGGAAGAACAAATCAAAAAAGCCTGCAAAGACTGAAGGAAGAGGGAGGGAGCCCCAGCCAGTGGCAGACACACATATTTTAATTATCTCCCACCAAACACTCACTTGTGCTCAAGAAAGGTTGATAAAATCCTTTGTATTTAGTCTCAGAATTTAAGGAAGACCCAAGTTAGTGTCCCAGACTCAAAGGTGAGACACTTGCTGGAGTGGACACAGACAGGGCAATGCAGCTGGTCACAAAACCGCCTTAAACACACACCGGGGACCAGGAACAGAAGAAAATGGAGCTAAATTTTAATTTCCTAATGCCAAGTGGAAAGCTAGGCAGCTGCCCACAGGTGTCTGCTCTCACCCCGTTCCACATCCATGAACTTCTCTGAACATCTATAGGAAAAGGAATTTTCTTCAATCCAAGCAGAGCAGAGTGTTCAAGACATGGGTGCCTAATTCCTGATTGCAGACAGGCTCTCAGAAATCCATGCAAAACTTATTTCCCTATAAAAAGAAATGCTCTGGCAACCTGCTTCTCTTCCTGAAACTCTAATTTTTTTCCCATCTCCAGCTTTTTGCCTATTGCATCTGAACCGTGCAGGATAAAGAAGGAATTATCTCCAAGACATTATTTTTTCACCATTTCAGGAAGACCAGGAAAAAACACATCTGGAAAAATAAGAAGGAAGATTTAAGTGGGGGTGAAGGGTTGATGTTTTATTTGGGATTGCTCCTCTTTCAGGAATGAGCCTGACAGATTGACTGGAGAATGGATGAAGAACTGCAGCCCAGCCTCCAGCCAAAGGGAAGAAGCCAAAGAAAACCCAGATTTACAAATTAGCAGGTTTCAAGAACATTTTCCCCTCACCCTCAGTGATCAGGATTTTCATTTTATAAGAAAATTTATGGAGTTTGGATAAAGGAAACTGTGATAAGAACCACAGGAACCTAAGCAGACCAGTGAAGAAGAAACCTGTGAGCCCAGGAAATTCTTGGGTAAGGAAATGTATTTCCTTAAGAAATGTGGAAAACATTCATTTATTTTGTGGAAATGATATTGCAAATGAAGAAATGGTCCTTATGCACTGAGTGTTGCAGCTGCAAAATGGAGCATTTAGAGAGCTCTTAGGAAAAAAATCCCACTGAAAATTGCTCCTGATTTATGATGCTCCAAGGGCTGCTCTGGGTTATTCTACCCCACCACAGCCTGGACACTGAGCAAACACAACTCTGACAAACTCACTGAGACCTGGAAGAGTTTGGCCAAGAAAACAAGAGCATTCACTCTTTAAAAAAGTGATCTTCGGTGGAAGCTAATGCTGAGGAAATATCATGATCAGATTCTGGCCCTGGGTTTTCTTTCTCTTCCCAGCAAAAAATGGAGTGCAGACAGTGTCCTGCTAGAAACAGATAAATTGAATCTCCATGTACCTCCAGCTTCTCTTGCAGGAACTTTAAAGCACTTTACTCGCTCAAAGACAATTAAAATACACTGCAGAGGCACTGGGAAACTCCACCTCAAGCACCTTTTGGTCAGCACCACTGAGTAAATGGTACAGGAATGGCTCAAATTAAGCACCTCATCTTGGCAGCAATGCTTATCTTCTGCCACCATTCCAGCAACTTTCTCATGTTACGCACAATTCCAACAATTTTTTGATGTTCAGCACTTAATCTACTGAGAGAAGCAGGGGCTTTGGGCTTGTGTTAGCAAAGTTTTGGTTTATTTGAGTCAGTTAATACAGGAATTAAAATCTAAAGAAAAAAAAGAAAATTTGGATACTATTATTATTATAAAAAGGTTTCTTCTTCAAATGCAGAACTTGGGACAAGACCTGGTCTCCAGCACTTCCTGAGGACGTTTCCTCCTGAGTTCGTACCACTTAAATAATGAGATAACAGATTCAGAGAAAGAAGTTTTATTAGAATTTGCTATAATACTAAAAATCTCATTAGAGTGGGAGTCACTTTTGATGCTGCCTTGTTAAGCCCTGACGCTGCACACTCACATTTTGAGTGCTCAAGCAGGTGAAATCTCCCAGAGCAACCTGGTGAGCAAGGTTTGGTTCAGGAGGGTGAGCAGGGTTTGGTTCAGGGGGGTGAGCAGGATTTAGTTCAGAGGGATGAGCAGGATTTGGTTCAGAGGGGTGAGCAGGGTTTGGTTCAGGAGGGTGAGCAGGGTTTGGTTCATGGGGGTGAGTAGGGTTTGGTTCAGGAGGGTGAGCAGGGTTTGGTTCAGGGGGGTGAGCAGGATTTAGTTCAGAGGGATGAGCAGGATTTGGTTCAGAGGGGTGAGCAGGGTTTGGTTCAGGAGGGTGAGCAGGGTTTAGTTCAGGGGGATGAGCAGGGTTTGGCTCAGGAGGGTGAGCAGGATTTGGTTCAGAGGGGTGAGCAGGGTTTGGTTCAGAGGGGTGAGCAGGGTTTGGTTCAGGAGGGTGAGCAGGGTTTGGTTCAGGAGGGTGAGCAGCTTTGGTTCAGGGGGTGAGCAGGGTTTGGTTCAGGGGGATGAGCAGGGTTTGGTTCAGGAGGGTGAGCAGGGTTTGGTTCAGGGGGGTGAGCAGCTTTGGTTCAGGAGGGTGAGCAGGGTTTAGTTCAGGGGGATGAGCAGGGCTTGGCTCAGGAGGGTGAGCAGGATTTGGTTCAGAGGGGTGAGCAGGGTTTGGTTCAGGAGGGTGAGCAGGGTTTGGTTCAGAGGGGTGAGCAGGGTTTGGTTCAGAGGGGTGAGCAGGGTTTGGTTCAGGAGGGTGAGCAGGGTTTGGTTCAGGAGGGTGAGCAGCTTTGGTTCAGGGGGGTGAGCAGGGTTTGGTTCAGGAGGGTGAGCAGGTTTTGGTTCAGGGGGGTGAGCAGGGTTTGGTTCAGAGGCGTGGAACAAACAACAGCAGTTCTGCTCCCCCTGCACTCTTGCCAGAGCTGCCCCAAGTCAGGAGCATCTCAAAAGTTATGGCTGAATATTAAAAATTTACTGACTCAAGCCTGTTCAAAACAGTACCACCCCCACTACTGCAATTCCTGAGCACAGTTATTAAGGCACTATTCAATTTCACCCAAGATATTAAATGTGCTCCGAAGACTTGTTTTAGGGAAGCTGTTGGGACAATAATGTTGAATTTCCTGGCTTAAGTGGGCTTAAATTTTCAGTTATGTTACACAAATGAACTTATTCTGGTGAGCCCAATTTCAGAGCTCTTTTGTGATTACCAAAAGTGGTTCCAAGCACCTAATCAAAAGGAAGGCTGGATATTAAACAATGGAATATTTGCATACCTTGGAGGAGATGACTGGACATCATTGCTGTGCTCTGCATATAAATTACAGCTGATCAGAATTCAGGCCTATTAACCTCCTCTTGAAACACATTTCCTTCTGTTTGACTTAACTGTAGTGCCTTAAAATAGATTTCAGGATGTAAGAATGATCAGTGAAGTGCCTGGATTCACTGAACTGTGCAGGGATACCATGGGAAATCCTGGCTAGTTCCAACTCTTCCCACTTCCAACAGGGAAAGTCAGGTAGTAAGAAGAAATGGGGAGATGATCTCACCAAGATTCCCATGCTTGGCATCTCTACTGTCTTCTCAAAGGGAAAGAAGTTTAGCAGGTGCCTTCCTGCTGCCTGTCCTCGACGGGGACCAGAGGAGAACATCAGTGACAAAGCACAATGTGGTGCCTTCAGAAGACACAAGGACTTGACTGAGTTGGGAATGGCTGAAAGCTGAAATCCTGCTGTCTCAGGGAGGGGTCTCTAGGCCAGGCTCTCATTTCACCTCAATTATCCCTGGAATCCTGAGCTCCCACTCCAGCACAACCAGTGCTCCCAGACAGCGCTGTGCTCCTGCCTCAGCACAGAATTTTCAGAAGAAAATCTACTCCCATACAGAGAGGAAAGGAAGGTCTGAGCTCAGGAAAAGCTGTTTCACCTAAAAGCCTCCAAAAGCTGCTGACATCCAACAGGGAAGAAAGTGGAAGAAGAAGAAATCACACCCCAGCACCAGCTCTGCTCTACAGCCCAGCCATCACCTGGAGAACCCTCCTGATCTCTGACCAGGGACTTAAAGCAGTCAGACTCAAAGGTGTATGACAAGAATTTGTCAGGATTTAGGAGCTTACGGAAAATGATTTGGAATATTTATAATTTTTCTCTCATCAGAAAAATGCATTTTTAAGTTTGAACACCCAGAGACCAAATGTGTGATAAATTCATTACAGTTCTGAGAGAAAATTCCTGAGCTCCAGATCTTCTGGTGACTCTAAAACAGCTCCACAAAGGCAGAAAGAACAGTGATGCAACTGAAGGTCTATAATCAATCACCTGTGAGACATGGACTTTCCTCAGATGCACAAGACTTAACAGACACCTTCTTTCCTACAGATATTCTGGCTCCTCCTTTAACACTGAAACACTCTGAAAATCTACTGCTGATAGAAAACCAGGGAGGGGGAATGTGCAGCAGCACTGAGGCTCCATATTGACAAGTTATGGACTGCTAAGAATGATCAAACTTGGGAAAAAATAATCGCTGAAGAATATTGAAAATTTAGGAGCATCCAGGTCTCTGAGGTGGTCAGAGGTGTGGTTGGTAGTATGAGGGAGAGGCACAGCAAGGCAAAGGTCACAGGGGGAGGAATGCAGCCCTTCCTTACCTGAGGTGGAGTCGGGGTGGAGGTGGGTCTGACGATGGGGGGCGTGGGGTTCCTGCTGCCCCCTCCAGACATGATTTCTTCTGTTATGTCTTTGCCTCCTTGGTTTGGATCCCGGATTCGGATCTACAGGATTGAAAGAACTGGAATAATAACAAATAACAAATAAAATTCCCACAAGTGTTCCTGGTACTGCTTTCTTTGTGGAAAGCAGTGTGGGCAGCACATGCTCCCACCACACCCAGCAGGAGATGCTCTGGGATGAGCAGGAACACTGGGATGTGGCTTGCTTCCATGGCTTGGAATGCATGGCATGTCATCCCTTCATCAACACCAAATTTAATCAAAACCTAATTTAATCATCAACCACTCCAGTTCAGTCTAAATATGTGCACCCTGTAATTCAAAATACAGGCTCTGCTGCTGGAACATGAGTTTCCTGCAACTGAGAAAATTTGGGAGACAGTTTAAACTTGCCCAGTAGTGGAAAGGGCAAGAATTGAGAAAAGGCTGTATTTTACCCCGACAGGAAACATCATGACCTTGCCAGCCCAGCTTCTGGGGAAAGGGGGAAAGCAAATCAGCAAATCAGGCCCAAGTTCCACCAAAACAGAGGGAATCAAACAAAAATACTGAGTGGAGGAAAGGGAAACTGAAAGAACAAACTCAAGTCCTGTAGAAGTCTGCAGCATTTAGGAAAAAAGTAGGATTTTTGAGTCTCTTCACAGCCCCAAAATGGGAAGAAAAAATATTTTTCGAAATAAACTACTCTATAACACTCCCTGAATCCTCAATTGATACTTGAGCCAATCTGTGTCCCTGAACAGGGGGAAGAGCCAGCATGTCTGGGATAATGTGAAACAGAGCTTTTCATCTCCTGAACTGGAGATTCTGATAACCCTGAAGACAGAGTTCTGTGTATCTGCCCACCTTCTCCAAAGCTCTTGGCTGAACTCGAGATTAATTCCATGCAGAAATCCAAGCAAATAACTCCAAGCAAAGCAAGAGACACCATTACCCTTCCCAGGGCAGGGGTTTTGCTGGAAACCCTCCTGTAACTGCCCCATGGCAGGAGATGGGAATGGTCTTTCAAGCCAACCCTTCCGGATTCTGGGCTGTAAAATCTGTAACTGCTGAAGGGCTTTGTGATTTGCCAAACTCAGTTTGGTGGGATGGTGGCTTCAGTCTGGGTTGTGAACACACAAACACACATACTGTACTCATGACGCCGAGTCTGGGCTTCTCTTATTTTTGATGGAGTTTTTTTGCTAAAATATTTCATTAACTACAGCAACAGGATGTGAGATGTGGCACTAATTCCTGCCCTCTCCTCCCACTGACACAGAGTCAATGGCATTAAAAACAAGATTTCCCTGCCTGGAAGTTTGTAGTACTGAAATACTCAACTCATGGTGGATGTGGGCATGTGCACATTAATACATTTAACTTTAATTTTTCTCATTTCTCCAGTTGCAACCAATTAACAAACTGAAACAGCACATTCAGAGAGACGCATCTTGGGCATTTAAAATCTCTTTTCTGCCTCAAAGAATGCAGCTTGGCAGGCATGGAACTGCCTTAATCCCAGCTGAGCGTGTCTGATCAACTCTGCATTTCAATGGCATCAGGGATCCTGGCATGTCGTGTTTGGGATACTGAAAAGAGACTCCTGGGGACTGAAGAGGTGACAAAAAAGCTGCTGAGAGCAGCCACCAAAAAGGCCTTTCCTTCAAGCACAGCTTACACATTGTTCAGCTCTTCCGGTCTCCCAAATCAAGTGTCACTTCAGATTACCCTCAAAATTTCAAAGATTCAAATATTCTGCATTTAGAAATATGTCCAAGTCCCTTTATTCTTTTTTACCCCCAGGAAATTGTTCTTTTAATGTTTCCAACACACTCTCACACAAATGCTGCTGTAATTTCCTTTTCAGCCTTTAGAAACGATTCATTCACAAGTTCAAGCCCCCATCATCTTTTCCTGGTTAAACCTTACATTCACGCCATATACCTTCACTGTTCCTTACCATCCACCTGTAGTTGGGTTTAAATTCCATTCATCTGCCTCTCTCAAATTCCCCCCAGTGAATTAGAAAGAGAGGGAATATGCTCTCCAAACCCATATCCACCTTGATAATGTGGTCAGGTTCTTTCAGGTCTGCAAATAAGTCCTTAACTTAGTGGTTTCTCATCTTTTTCAAGGCATAATATTCAATAATTTTTAATTTGTCACTTTGAATCAGTTCCCAACATTCTCCCAGACTGGTGAGTTCACTCATTCCTACCTGGCTTCTTGGGAACATTCTAAGGCACAGGTGAGGATTCTAGACTTGGAGAGACCATGCTGCTTTTGTTTATGTTTATTTAAAACTAGTAAAATTATTTTCCTTTTTGATTGGCTGAGATGTTACAAACTCAGAGTGGAGAGTGGCCACAGAAAAATGGAAAATAAGGCACCATTGCAGCACTGTGCAATGTTTAATTACACTTAATCTCTGGGAATCACAAAACGACCAGTCTGGGATGGAAGGGACCTTAAGGCTCATCTTAAAGCATGGGCAGTGACACCTTCCACTGTTGCAGGGTGCTCTGTCCAAGCTGGCCTTGGACATTGCCAGGTATGGGGCAGCCACAGCTGCTCTGGGCACTCTGTGCCAGGGCCTTCAGAGAAGGTAAAGCTCAGGTTTAATCTTAAGAACATTATTCAAGTCCTTGCACCTCCCAGCCAGGACAGACCTGGGGGCTGAGTCACCCAGAGCCTCACTCACCGTTTTCTTCTCCCTCTTGGCAGGCGGCGGCTGCTGCTGCTGCGTAGGCACAATGATGGGTGCAGACTGGTACACGGGCTGGCTGGGGTAGAAGGGTGTTCCTGGGGCAGAACGACACAAGCCAGAGGGACAAGGTCAGCTCAGGACAGAAAATCAAGCACCAGATGCAACACTGGCCAGAACTTCCAACATCTGTCTGGGAATGCTGCATTTGCTCAGCTCCACTTCTGCTGAACAGAAGCTGATGCTCCATCAAGACAAGAGATTCAGCCACTATTTCTTACTGATTTCCATGACCAAAAATTGGCCACATACATCATCCACTTCTGAGCGGCTCTGGACACCACAGAGGCACTGCAAGACCATCCCTGGACCCCTCTGCCTGACAAACAGGAAGGTTTTTTGCTGGGTTTGCTACTGGTTTATCACGGGTTTTCTGCCTTTGTAGAGAAATTCAGTCTAACAAATACAAAAAAATAGTGAGGTCAACTGCAACCTATTTGGAAGCATAACCAGAAAATTTAACTACAAGCAACCTTCTTCTCATGCTGCAACACACAAAAAGCACGACCACAGTGATTACTGCAGAATCACACTATGGAGCTGATCATATCCCTAACAGCCAATACGGTTCATTATGGTCTTCTCAGTGGAATGAGAGTGGCTCAATAAATAACCAAGTGCTTGAAGATCATGCCAGAGATTGGGTGGCAAAGCAGACCTTCTTCCTGCCCATGGATCAGGGGTCAGGGGAATGTGTAAGGTGCTGCTGGGTGTTCTCCCTTCTAGGCATGGATACTGGATGAACTAAGTGCTTGCACTTGCCTCTGGCACAATCTGATCTATTCTTCAGCTGAACTAATCTTTAATTAGGAATGAAAATCTGGATTGTGCCTGTAACCCAACAGGGAGGTCACTGGATCTCAGGCAAAGGGTGAAATCTAAGAAGGCACATTAAAGCAGCCCACCGCAGCCTGATTTACAACTTCCAAGGATGCATTCCTCCTGCTGAGTGAGAGCTGGAAAGCCCCAGCTCGGAGCAGGCTCCTTGTCTGCATCCTCAGAGCGGGCATCTTCTCCTGTCCAAGCAGAGAGCACTGCATGGCACTGAGGAGCTCTAAGTGACACTCCTGGCTGGCTGAATCATTCAAGAAATGTCTCATTTTGAATGGCAGAGTCCGCAGAGCCACTTCAGATCTGGCCTCAAAGTCTCTATCAGCATCTCTGAAGGCTGGGAATAAAAAATTACTGCCCAGGGAAGCTGGGACTGCCCCTGGATCCCTGGAAGTGTCCAAGGCCAGGCTGAACAGGGCTTGGAGCAGCCTGGGATAATGGAAGCTGTCTCTGCCCATGGCAAGGGATTTAAGGTCCTTCCAACTCAAACCATCCTGGGATTTTGTGATTCTATGAACCCTGCTGATGAGTAGGTATCCAAGCAGAGCTGGGTAAGGTGAGGGAACAGGAGAAGCCTGGGATCCTGCAATGTGTGAATTCCCTTCATTTGTAGATTCCTAGAAACCAGATCTAACCATATCACCTGCAATGTGATCCCTGCTGGAGAAGCAGCTCCAGCAGAACTCAGGGAATGACTCTCCCTTTATGAAAAGTATTTTAAAAACCCAAATCCTGAAAAGAGTAACTTCTGGGAAGAAACAGCTTCTGTGACAAGCCAAGTGCATATGCCAGTGCCCCACTCTCTGCTCTGCTTCCTGCCTTTGATCCCTCCCAGTTCTCCAGCACCCAACTTTCATTCTCCCTCCTATCCGCTGATCATTCCAAGGTCTTCCCCAATGTTGTACAGAAACTCCCTGATATCAAAGAATTATAAACTGCAAAACTGAGTTATAAAATTGCACTGTCCATCTTCACAAATTTTGTCTTCCATTGTATTTTCCCTCATCACCTTCTTAAATCCTGCCAAACTGCAATGATTTTGGTATCCAGCAGTCACACTGGCTACAAAACCTATGGTTTATAGAAAAGGCACTGCCAGCAGCATTTTCCATGCCTGGACTGTAGATTTAGCTGCTCCCCAAACCTGGCAGCATCTGGTGAGAGACTGAGCATTCCCAGTCCCTATACACAGCAAGGGAGTGAGAGGAGGGAAAGGTGGATAAGTACAGGCAAATCCCCGGTGAAGCCTTCCCTGCCCAGAACACTCTGCAGGACAGAGAGCTCTGGCTTCACCCACCGATGCTCCACAGGCGCCGCAACCTAAAGCTGAGACTGAAAGACAAACAGCCCCATTCCTGGTCACAGGAATGCCCAGATCCTGGGCAGCTGCAGCCCTTCCTGACATACTCACACAAACAGTACTTCGGGATTTTTCAGGAGTGAATAATCAGGGCTGTGACACCACCAAATTTAGCAACTATGTGAAGTTCAAACAAATGCTAATCCAGCTTGTTATTATAAATCTTCAGCTTGACAACAGAAAAACACACCGAGAAAAGACTCTGCAAGAACTGTCCAAGCAGAACTTACCGTAGGCATTGGGGAATTCTCCAGGACCTGGGCCTGGATAAAAGGGTCCTGGTCCTGGTGGCTGCACAGGATATTGCTGGGGTGGCCCGACGTACGGGGGGCCACTGTGACGATACTGGGGGGGGACAAAAACAACCATCACTGTACAAGGACTTGGGCAACCTGTAACTGAGCCCTCCCAATCACCAGGGATCTGATCCTCAAACTGGTTAATTACAGCTTTGGGAATCACAGAATCATGGAATTGTTAAGGCTGGAAAAGATCTTTAGGATCACTAAGTCCAACCATCAACCAGCACCACAACCAAGCTCACCACTGACCATGTCCCCAAGTGCCACATCCACACATTGTCTGAACACTTCCAGGGATGGGGACTCCACCGCTGCCCTGGGCATCCTCTGCCAGTGCCTGACCACCTGTCCCATGAAGGAGTTTTCCCTAATATCCACCTAAACCTCTTGAAATGTTAGTACCAAAAGCAAGGTAAAGCCAAGGTAGGGAGGACACAGGAGCTGAGGTAGAACAGAGTCACTCCCTGATTGCAGCAACACTCTGTGTTATAAGGCCCAAGGTCCTGGAGTGCCTGTGGGTCTGTTGTCAAATTAGGTATTTTTAAAGCACTAAATATTTTCCAAGAGCTTGGTTTCCTACCGTGTTTGAAGAGACCTGAAAAAGGTGATTGGTTCCTACTGCCTCCATGCACAGAACAACAAATACTTCATACAGAGAAAGGACAGAGGCTGAACCACAGAATCATGGAAGCATTTAGGCTGGAAAAGCCCCCTAGAATCACCAAGCCCACCCCTAAACCTTGTCCCCAGATGCCACATTCACACATTTCTTCGACACTTCCAGGGATGGTGACTCCACCACTGCCCTGGGCAGCCTCTAATGTCCGGTCATCCTCTCCACGAAGGAATTTTTTCCCAGTATCTAATCTAAACCTGCCCTGGCACATGATGTGCAACTACCAGCCTGACTTCACAGACACATACCCACACGCTCCTGGTGGGTCCTGAGATAACCCCCATGGAGCAAAAGTTGCTCTGCAGTTCCTCAGGTGCCTGGATGCTAGATTTACCTGTGGGATACAGTACTGGGGGCCCTGAGGCATCGGGTAGGGCATTGGCAGGTGGTTCACCATCATGATGTGCTGGTTGGTTTGGTACACGGCAGTCGGGGTCTGTGCTCCGGGACGGATGGAGGGGCTGCTGTTCTGAATGGTGGCTCTTGGAGGCTGGATCTGAGGCCTCTGAAAAAACTAGGACAGGGAAGGGAGAGAGGAAAGAAAACAAAGAACTGGTCAGACTTTCTGGGAAAGAGCTGGAAATATTCTTACAATATTATAGTTACAGTGTTAGTTTCCAGGGGTTGCCACACTTCCAGAAAACTGCAGGACAGACCGTGTTCCTCTGTGAACAGCAGGGCCATCCATGACTTTCTATTTTGCAAGGCAGAAACAGTCACGAACTTTACAAAGTAATTATTATTAGTTTGTATCGCCTGAATTTTACAGCTGAACCTTCAGAGTGAACTTCAGAAAAATGAGTTTGTCTAATTTTCTTTTTATAAGGTGGGTTGGCTGCTAAAAAAAACTCCACCTTTATAAATAGCCCAGGGAAATAAAAGATCAAGGCAAAGGTTCCAATTTATCTCCAGAAGAGCTAAAAATCCAGAATTTCACAAAGGTCAGAGGCACCTCGTGTCTCTCCTTCACATGCAGGTGACTTATCCTGCCCTGCTTTCCAAAGGGTGGCAACCTGTCCCAGGGTGGTCCCAAAGCCCTGCACCACACTGGGATGAGGTGATGCCCCGGCGGATGGGCCAGGCCTAGGCAACCGAGCAAGCCTTGGCACCTGCTCCATGCTGGCCCTGCCTCTGCATCTCAGCTCACAGCTCAGCAGCTGAGAGATGCACTGGACACCAAGGCATTCACTGACTGAGGAGTCACCAGGTGAGAGACACTGATGCCATGCAGAACCAGGAGTTAGAGTTACCTGTATAGGTCTGAATCCTCCCTTCAATAACGAAGCAAGAAAGCAGCAGGAAACAGAAAGAAAGCCAATGGAACAGCTTACAGATCAACAGGAAGGAGCAGGATACAACATGCACCCTAAATGCACACAATTCCAGTCAGCTGCGGCCCTGCTCTGACTCATCCCTTCTAGAAAGGGCCAGGAAAAGACACTGAGTGGTACCACGGACTCTGCTGCCAGAATCCCACAGGGTCAGAACTCTCCTAGAAAAGTTTTATATGGAAGTATAAAAGTTAAAAAAAAAAACCAAACAAAAAACCCAATCAAACCACGATTTACTGCATGAAATGTGACACTACAGAAAGACTTTATGTTTACTCTATTCCTAAAAGACTTTATGTTTACTCTGTTCAAATATTTCTCCTTCTGGTCTCTTTCACTGGTACAGAGAGAGTAGAAAAAGCAGAAACCCTGGCTCCAATCATGGATTTCTCTCCTTTTCTGCACCAAGTCTGGGAGGGGACGAAATGCCACATATTTAACTGCTAAGTAAAAAATAATTATAATAATTAGGCCACCACACATCCCGCTGAATCCTGCTGGCTGCTGTGCAGTGATGTGTTACAGGGAGTAACTGTGCCAGGAGTGAGAAGAGA
This sequence comes from Muscicapa striata striata, assembly GCA_030060385.1. Lineage (NCBI taxonomy): Eukaryota > Metazoa > Chordata > Aves > Passeriformes > Muscicapidae > Muscicapa > Muscicapa striata. Next base: position 377,513 of record JAREIS010000269.1, on the reverse strand, counting down.
GGGGAATGAAGGGATGAGCTATGACTATCCACCCCAGGTTTGGGAAGGATGGGAGAGTACAGAAGGAAGCTGAGATGTCTATATCCTTGACATGACAACAAGCTTAAAATGGCCATTCTGGTGCTGCTGAAGACTTCATTACACCTGAGCTGCTCCCCACAGCGAACTATTTCTCCAGGAAAGCCCTGGATTACTCTCTTTCTCATAACCAGACAATGTTACAGTGAGCAGAATGGTTTTATGTCCAGCCCTGTCAACCTGGATGAAGACCTGTACTCAGCACACTGGAAATGTGACCTGAACAAGGAGAAGGCAACAGTTTGTGGAGAAAAGTTTGGAAGTGAGGGTGGAGAAAGCAAGAAGAACAACAGCCTGCCATGGTCCTGCTGTGATAAAACCACGTGGCTGTGAGATGTGGGGGAGATGCAGGAGTGTGGCATGAACCAAGCACAGGTGCTGAATTTATGGTGAGAATCACTAGAGTTCATAACTTTTTGATATTCAAAGACATCAAAAAGTATAAAAGTCTTTCTTTTTTCACTGCGATTCACTGAGTAATGATCATTTTTAAGCTGTAAGCATGTTGCAGCATGTGTCTCACTGAGGGAGAGTTGGAAAAATTTCATAACCTCCACAGGGGTGTGTTAATGCAGAGTGAAAAGGGCTGGAGGCAGAAGTGAGACCTCTCTCTACCAACAGCACATCCACACACAGGGCAGTGCAGGGAAACCCCAAGTGCCAGAGCTGCAGAGACTCCACCTACGGAATCTGCTCCTCAGGCTCCTGCTGCACCTACAGAACCTGCTCACAACCAAGTGAGACCATGCAGGGAACGCTGCCAGCACTGGGAACTCCTTGTCCATGGACGGCTGCTCACTCCCAGCATTTCCAGCCTATCCCTAGAGGCTCTGGAGGCGAGCCCTGCTGGGGGCACAGGCTGGAGAAGCTCCTTTCTGTGGGACACAACCCAGGCTCTTCCCTGCTGCGGCAGAAGGAAGCACAGCACCCTGCTCTGGAACGGGGGTGGCAGTGACCTGCTCTTCCACAAGCACTGCACACCCCCACGGAGCTGCTCCACAGCAGCAGGGGGGTCTCTGATAAGGAGACTGGATGTTAAAAAACCTCTCAGAGACCCCCTGGAAACACCTTTCCACACCATCCCAGAGCTGGCTCAGCTTCAGGGATGGGGAGGAAAGGAGGAGAATTCCACCCCTAGCAGCAAGATAAAGCAGCAAGAACAGCAGATCCATTATTCCAAACAACAGGACTATCAGAAGCTTTTGAAGTGGCAACCTGAGACCTCTCTAACAAAATCTGAATGACTTACAGCTACTCCAGTTCCTGTATGTAAAACCAGGATTCTGGAGAAAATCTAGTATGGGAACACTATGCATCTGACCAGAGCTGGATTCTAAACCAGCAGCACCTGGCTGCCAACTGCTTTATGCTCCATCCTCACTCCTGGCCCTCAGGAGCTCAGCCAGCAGTGTTCACAGGAATGCTTAGGAATGTTTTGCTATTTCATTTGCTAAAATAGATGGGCACTCATCTAGGTTTTTTTTTCCCTGTTTCTTGCTACTTTATTTGCTATTTAGTTTGCTAAAAAATCAGCCTTGCAAGGTCAAAGAGATGCCTACACAGGCAACGCCTTCAAGTAACATTAACCATGTCCTATGGTTAAAGAAAGAACAGCAGGAAGTGAAAATCTGATAGATTTGGTCTCTATTTCTTCTAGAAAGTGCAGGATTTGCAGTGGAGAATACCCAGGACCAGAGCAAAAGTATCTATCCTGGGCCACAGAAAAGCTTCTGAGAGAAACTCTGCATTGCACGAGCCCTTCCTTGACTCCTTCCTTCAAAAATTAAGCCCTGCTATGTCTAATGATGGTCAAATTTTGATTGTTCAGCAACCACTGAGGACCTGGGTCTTTGAGTTGGATCTCATCCCTTATCTGCCCAAGTCTGTTAGGGAGGCATTTCTTGGATCACCTTGAGGTCAATGCTCCTGGGCAATATGGTCTCTGACTTCAGCCAGGGCTGCTCCCTCTCAGTCCCAGAGGAGCACAAGCAAAGCCCTCTGACACTGCTTTGATCAGCTGCCTGAAGCTCAGCCCCTTGGCCTGTTCATCCCATAAGCCCTCCTTGTCTCAGCAGCCCTTCCCTCCCTGCTCAAGGAAGTTCTTCTAGAAAATGAAAAAGCAGAACTGCACACAGGCTCCACACAGGGTTTCCCTCAGTGCTTCCCAAAACACTGTAACTGGAAATAACTGCAGTGCTTTAGCTGAAGGTTGCATTGCAGAGCTGACTTCAGCTGATGAGCTCCCACTTCATGGAATTAAACTTTCTCCTTGGCACTAAGTGCCAGGCTGGCTGTCACCTGCTGCCATGCCAGCCCTCCTGTTTTCCAGCTTTGCACTCACTAAATTTTCTGCAGACACATACCTGCTGTTTGAGTCAGAGGAATTAACACTAATTTTACAGAAATCCACTCCAAACCTCCTGCCTACCCTTCTGCACTTCCCTGCCATTTTCCCTTTAGTCACTGCTCACATACCCCAACCCCCCAACCCCTTTTATTTACCACCATCTTCTTCATTTCTTCCGCAATCACTCAGTGCCCAGAGGAAAAAAAAAAAAATCAATGACCAACGTGCCATCTAGGAAAAGCAGAGATCAAGGAGAGCCCCAGTCTCCTCTTATCACCCACTATTGTTCTTCATGGATTTGCTATTTGCTCTTCCCAGGCCATGGCTCCCAGTGCCAGGAGTGCTCCCTTGGACCCCAAAGCTGCACCAAAAAATATTAATTGAAAACAAACCTATGCTAAGCTCAGCCTGGCAAACATAGGCATTCATCTATTTTTATCCTAGGATCATGGCTGGATGTGGTGATAGGTCCATAGAGCACTGTGGGAAGTTGTGCAGAATAGAACCAAAAGGAAAGTTCAGCAAGTTGTCACCCAAGCTCTGCACTTCAGTCAAGCTTCTCGTGACTGTCACTAATTTTTAGTCTTTCTGGTGCCACCAGGAAGGCTGGTGGGTTAACCTGAGCCTGGCCTGGGGGAGGGAGGAGGAGGTGCCTGGACAGGCAATGCAGTAGGAACTGAGGAGTTGCAGACCTGAGATGTGAAGATTAGAGAACTGTAGAATTGTTTAGGTTGGAAAAGCACTCTGAGATCATCAAGTCCATCCCTAACCCATGTCCCCAAGTGCCACATCCACACATTGTTTGAACACTTTCAGTGACGCTGACTCTGACTCTGCCTCTTCCAGTGCCTGACCACCCTCTCCATGAAGGAATTCTCCTAATATCCAACCTAAATCTCCCTTGGTTCAGCTTGAGGCCATTTCCTCCTGTCATGTCCCTTGCTCCCTGGTGCCAGGAGCAGGAGCTGCAGCACAAATCCCCAGGTCCTGCTCCCCCAGCACCTCAGTGCAGCTCTTTTGGCTGGCTTAAGGCAAGGCTTGTTTCCTTCCCCTCAGACTCCCCAGTTTTATTACTCACTAAATGATAAAATGAAGGGGAAAAGCCCTTTTTGGTATTTGGATGTGGCAGCTCCTTCACGCACTCAAGGGTGCAGACAGGGAAGTGACTGCAGCAGCCATTTCCTGCCACTTTCTGACTTGAAATACCCCAAAAAAGCTACAAAATGGTCAGTTGGGTCAGTTCAGGGAGTGAATTCCCAACCTCTCAAAGTCTCAAAGCTTTTTCCCAACAGCATCCAGCCAAGCCCATTCTCTGTTGTACCAGTTACACCCAGAGGATCTCAAGCAACCCCAACTTAAAACTGGAATCAACTCTTCCAGAAACCCCAAGTGAGAGACTGAGCCATGAGCAGCAAACACGTCTCAAACACAGTTCAAGTCAAAACATTTCAGTTTATAATTCTGATTTCTGTTTTTAATTACACTAGCCTCTTCTGAGCACTCATTTCTAAAATAAATTCCACACTCCCCAAGTCACTTCATAAGTGAAGGGTTTTAGGCAGATTCAAATGTAACAAAAATTTGCATTTTGAGGCTCAGGTTAGAAAAAAACTTCTGTTCTCAGCTGTGCTTTGTGAGGATCAGAAGAAACAAAGTGACTCCAGAGCCTCACTCAGAAAGAAAAACCAAAGAAACTCAGTGCACAAAGCGGGAAACAGAACAGTAATTCCAGGCAGTGTGTGCTAAAGCACTTGGGGAAAAACATAAGCTGACAGTGTTATTTAAATATATTGCCCAAAAAACTTTGTAGGTGCTGTTTTCTGTCTCCTATAAAGTGAGGTTTTCCTGCAGATTCTCAGTGTGTGATCTGGCAATCAGGGATTACTGATGCACATTTAACTTCCAGTCAGAACTGCTGCAATGATTTCATTTTCCTTCAGCCACTATTGTTAACACTCTAAATCTCTGCTGTTTTCTCTCACAGAGTGTGGTCACACTTTCTCCAGTATTAACTGGCTCCATCAACTCCCACTGTTAACTGTCCAACTCCAGGGCAGCCTTTTCCATCCAGGAAAAGCCATTCAACTTCAGGTGCTTAAATCATGCTCATTTGAGTACCTTAAAGATCTAATAACTACAGGCAGTAACATTAAAGAACAATCCATTATTTGCCTGAAGGAGACCCAGAATCAATACAAGGCACATGTTAATAAAAGCTGGGATGGACACAGGGAATTGCAAACCCCACGGTGCTGCTGCTGTCTTCAAAGGGAATGTGGAGTTGTTGCAGTAAACATTAACCCTGCTGAGGCCAATTTACTTATTTAGCATTTTCTAGCTTACAAATCTCAGTCTCAAAGCTCTCAGCTTGTGTTACACAGTTTAATCAAGTTTAAAAACTCTCATGTGACAACAATTATTTATGTTGGTCTCGAGCATCCTGGGAGTGCCGGGTTTAGGATGAAATTGCTCCTACAGCCGTGACCCTCCTGCATGTGGCAGGGGCCAAAGTCCCTCTCTCCACCCCCAGTCCAGACCACGGGTGTTTTGGATTAAAGGAAACAAACAGCTCATCCACAGCCCAGGTTTCTCTGTGCCTTTCCTGATGCAGCACATGACAGATGTAGCCAGAAATAAAGCCTGGAATATTTTTCTAATGGTGACAGCTTCTCACAGATAATTCAAAGCGGATTCAAATATAACAGAGACAAAAATCTAACTGTGATAAAACTGGGAAAACATTGAGATTTACAAGCATAGTAAGGGTGGGGCCACAACTGGGTCCAAAGGAAAGTTTTGGATTCCATTCTGACAGACTGGTGGTGAAGTCCCACCAGTAAAGCCCCTAGTCACGGGAATTATTTCCTCCAAGGCTGTGCTGCCTCAAGACTTGTGGACCAAAACCTGATCAGAGAGAGCTCAGTAAAGTTTAGGAGAACATGAAATGGCTGCCAGTGAATATATCCCTTAAGAATGAGCCATGAAGGAACTAAGGGGCTGCAGAGCAGCAATGCACTCTCTGTATTGTGCAGTATAAACACCAACCTGAAGTTAAGGTCAAGAACAAAAGTATCTAAACAAGATCCTGGTCCCACTGTTGCCCAGGCTGCCCAGTCATCCTGCAAACATTCCTCTACTACTGCCTGTCCACACCATCCCAGCCATGCACAGAAAACATTGCCCCGTCCCATATGACCTTTGCCCATGAGCAAACAACTGCAAATGTCCCACTCTACTCTTTAAACTCCTCTTTTTGCCCGGCTCTGGAAGGCTCCAGCTGCCCTGTTGCTCCCTGAGCTGGAAGGAACAGGGATGATGGGGATTTTGGGGTGTCAGTGCCCAGCTAAATTACCTGCTCTCCTCAGACAGAACTCTCCCCATGCTGCTCATCCCAGTGTTCAACTGCTCAGTAACATGACTGAAGTGAGAACAAAACAATTCCCTGGAACAAACCTTACATGCCTGAAGCCCCTGTCTTGACACCACAGGATTAACGGGATTTTTTTTCCTATTAATTTGTAGAAACAACCTGCTTCTTCCAAACCAGGAGAGCTCTGGGAGAGCTTTTCTGCCTTGCCCTGCCTCTCTTCCTCTTTCCCACCAGCAGTGCCACCTCTGTTCCCTCAAAACCTACAAGAAGCATCAAAATCAGTTCCCAAGGATAAGCGTTTTGGCAAAGAGGAGTGTAGGAGCTGAAGAAAAGACAATTCCAGACACCCTGGCTAGGACAGACAGGACCATGTATCTCTCCTGACACTGGAGAAGTCCCAGTTCTGCCACCCCAGAGTTCCATGAGCCAGAGCTATTCCTAGTTCTCCTTCTTAATAATGAAGTGGTTCCTTACAAAGCCCAAGTCATGCAACAGGAACACCAGAAGCTCCCTACAGCTCTGGCTTTTGTGGGCTAAGTGCAAACGACATCCAGCAATGCAATGATGACAGATAACCAGGTGTATCACACAACACATGCAGGAACTGGGGAGTTTGCTTTGCTCTGAGTTGGAGAAGCAGGATTTTCTCAGGTGACATCTTCAGGAAATTGAGTCCATTGACTTGTTTGGGAAATATTTGGAACAAGTTTCTAGCGATGTGAGAAGGCAAGGGAATCCCACAAATCCTGGCAAGGATTCCTAGAGGTTCTCCTCCCCTGGGGGCACAGAGTGGTTAATGGGACCAGTGACCCTGGGGTGAAGTCAGTGTCACTCAGTGGTGCAGGCGGCTGTTAGCAGGGTTATGCACGTGTCAGTAGCTACTACAGGGCTGCTTTCCTCCACTCAATTAGTGGGTGAGTCACCTCCACCCCCACCCCCCAGCCAATTAGTGCAGGGTGATAACGAAGGGGCAGGTACTGTACCTGGTGATGGGCAGGTCGAGGCCCCGCTGCAAACTGAGGAAAGGCGGGAGAAACAAACACAAAAGGAAAGGCACAAAGAGTCAGAAACACCACAACAAACCAAAATGTCACACTCTATGCAAAATAAACCCACAGAAAATAAAATAACAATGACACAGTCAAAAGCTTTGCTGCAGGACAGCGAGAGACAGGGACTGAGGTGCCACAATGGACATCATTACAGGCACTGTGCTGGGAGCTGGGATAAACAGCCTAAGCTGCCCGGATCCTAAAGGCACTCAGGGATGCAGGCATTCCTTATCCTGCCAGGTAAGAAAACATAAAACAAAAAAAAACAACTTAAAACGAGCAGCAGTGGAGATTCTGAAACAGTGGAGATTCAAGGTGGGGGTCAATGGTTAAAGCAGCTGGACCGGAGCCGTTCTGGGGGTTTGGTGGGAGTGGAGGATGGAGACTCATGGCTGGGAAGAGCCAGGAGGCACAGGGGCACATCCCTGCGAGGCAAAGAGCAGCCATCCTGTGCATGTACACCCCCTGCTGCTGCATTTCCAGCTTTATTCCTCCATTGGGATGGCAGCAAACCCCTCCGTAAGAGTGGGATTTGTCACCCTCTCTGAAAGGGAAGGATCAGGTTATCCTGGGGAGCTGAAGGCATCAGCAGTAGAGCCTGCAGGGAGAACAGGAGGTCCTGGTTCCCAGTCCTGAGCTCAGGCTACTCAAACATTTCCCACTCACTTGGGCCACACGCAAAGGAAAATTATCCCAATTTCACATGCTTAGTTGACATTAAAAGCATTTCCCAATAAGGAACTGATTGTTAAAACAGAAATAAAAAATGAATGCAAGAAATGGAAAATATAAAAGATGACCAGGAACCCACTTCCAGAGCTGAGTTAGGTGTTGAAACCCTTAATTCTCAGTGTAACGAGCAGAGCTCCACAGTAAGAGCAGAGATTTTCTACTGATAAGAGCTCCAATAATTAACTGCAGTGACCACAACGACATCCAGAGTGGATTTTACCCATCGTGTGCCTCTGCTGTGATGGCTTAGCACAGCCACCTCTGCTTTCTCAGGGGCTCACTGTGGTTTACTTTCTGCCTGAGATTAGTAGCCAGTGATCAAAACTAGCTACTAATTAATGATTTTATTAGTAAGTTGTTTTTTCTATAAGGAAAAATGGGCTTGGGTTCACTTGCAACCCTTCCAGCTCCTCTAATGCCACCAAACATGAAGCAAAGCATAAATATTCATTGTTCCGTTCAATTTTTTCCTTCATAAATACTTAAATTGCCTAGATTTAAAGATTTTCAAGAACTACTCTGCTAATCCTGGTGATTATATATTCCTTCTACCTTCACCTCATGATGGCACTTGGTGACATCTGGATGAAAGTCATAAAAATCTTCAAAAGTGAGTAAATATGGACACCACAGACTGTTTCTGGGACAAGAGCTTATAATGAATGACCTGCCCTGGTTCATCAAATAGTTTTCTCATCCCGGAAAATTCTCCTTAAGCCTTACATTAAAGAATAAAAAGCAAAGCATGGTCACCTTGTCAAACTAAAAAGCTATAATTTCTATTTTAATAAAACAGAAGGACTCAAGCCTCTCAGCATCCTCCTGAGGCTTGTGGGAGAGGAGGGCAGTGGCTCCGTGGAGGAGGAGAAACAGGTACCTGGATGAGTCTCTGGAGATAAAAGCACTTCAAGTCCTTATTTTACTGAAGAATTTCCCCTAAACAAGCTCAAATATCTTGTGTTTGGGAAAAGCGACTAAAGGGACCCTGGAAGGGCTGAGACTTTCCGTGGGGCTGCATGTTCTGTGTTAGATACCAATAAAAGAAAACAGCCAAAAAGAGAATGTTTGGATGCAGAAACCTTGTACTACTTCACTTCAGGGCCAAGGCACCTGTCTCATCCCTGATGCACAGGAAAGATTTGTTCTCACTGTGCCTAAAACAAGAGCTTCAAGTTTGTATCTGAAGAAGCCAAAGTTTATTCCACGGTGGAAAGTAATGTGTGTTATAAGAAATAAAATAAAAGCTCCAAGTTCATGAAAAATGCCCTCACCTATTTTGCACTGGTCACCACTGGCTCTTGATTTTAAATTTTTTTTAAATAATTCTGTTTGATAGGAATTATGCCTGTTAATAACTGTAAGCAACAGAACAAACTGTAGTCACTGCTGGCTTAAAATACACACTTTGGGTTGTTTTTTTTCTCTGTTTGACGAAGACAGTAGATAAAAAAACCTTCTAAATCCTGGGTCCAACATTCCTGTCCCATCCCCCTCACTCCCTACAGTCCTGCCCACTGCTCCATGGACTCTCTCCCTGTGGACGTTGGGCTGGCACACCTCACCCATCCTGGATTGCTCCAGCACCGTCTCCAGCATATCTTTTTTTGGTAGAAGTCCTAAAATTGGACTGTTTGTGATGAGATCACCTGGTGCTCAGGGCTGGCATGGCCAAGAGTTAATGGGGAATTTTCAGCAGTGCTGAAGGACCTGGATTTTGTTTTCCTTCCTCAGCTGGAGCTTTGCAATTCCCACTACGGGAGCGATGCTAACGGGGAGCAAACATGAAGCTGTCTGGATTGCAAAAGCAGCTGTCCTGGAAGGAACAGAAGAGCCTCAGCTCTGCACTTCCAATGGTTCTTGGATGCAGAACAGGATGGACGAAGCTCCAGCTTGAGATAGGGGTTGGATCAGTCCTGCCACCCAGGGATGGCAAAGCTACCCTGCCACCCTCCTCATCCCCTGCTCACCCTCCCCTCACCACCAAATGGGACAGTTAAAAAATAAACTAGAAAAAAACAAAATTAAAAATTAATAGATCAAGCAAAGAACCAAATGCAGGAGTAGCTCAGGCCTGGGCTAGTCTTGCATTTGCTTTGGGGTCGGAGGTGGAATGAAATGTGATGAAGGGGAGCAGCTTTTAGTCATGGGGTGAGATGGGCACTAGCAGAACACATGGCAAAATCTGCACACAGGAGAGCTCAAAACAATACAAACAAGGCTGACAGGTGCAGATAAATTCTTCCTCAGGATCTCCTCGAGTTACAGGGCCAAAACCCTAAAAAATTTGACATTTACTGGCCAAATTTCCTGCAGATTCTCTCTCTGCTGAGTGACAAAGCCCAAGGGGCTCTGGTCTCTGCCCTACCCCAGGGCAGACCTCCCAGCTGTAATTCAGCTTTGGGCCCTTGTAGCACCACCTCACCTGGCAGAGGCTGCCACGGCAGCTCAGGCTTTCAGCAAAGAAGCAAAATCAGTGCATTTCTGTAGCCAACAAAAAAGGATGTGGTAAAAAAAATATATATAATAAAGAAAGGAAGAAGAAATAAAAACAGTGCCATGGGCACAATTGCCTGCAAGAAGGAGTACAGTTTGTTATATTGCTTACAATGCAGTATTTTATCCAGCCTCTTCCAGCCAGGGACCTGTAAACCGGACTCTGTTCCAAAACCTTCCTCCTCTTCCAGTTTTCTGTGCAATGTATTGGCACTGTTCTGCTGGGCTGTCAAAAAAACTGGTTTAGAGATGCAGCTCTTCAGTCAAGTTTTTGCTCCAGCTTAGCTGTGCTTTGCAACAATTAAAGAGAAAGACGATTATACTTACTGAGGAAAGAGTTTTACCAGTAGTGTCCTGCATTACTGACTAGAATGGGGCACTAAGGACAAATTCCTAGCTGTCCACACCAAAGAACTTTAAAGTCAGCATTACCTGGCTCATTCATCAGCAGGGGTTAAGGGGCCTCAGAACAAACCCTGGCATATCCTGCAGGGGGAACCTCCAGAGCTGGGCAAGTCCCCCAGTGATGTTGCAGGTTTGGGGATTCTTGTCTTGGGTATATCTGTATTTACACCTGTTTTGTGGATAAACTCCTTTGTCCCAGAAGCTTTCAGTTAGCTTCAGGAGCATTTGCCTAACTTTAAAAAGAGAGGAGTGCTGGGAAGGCACCAGGGGGGTATGGGCAGCCTGAAGGTGTCCTGACAGAGTGGCAAGGAGGTGAAGGATTGCTGCTCCCTCAGCTGACGGAGCCTTGAGATGTGGTGATGGGAAGCCATCATGCCTCCAGAAGCTGGGCAAAGCCTCTGATGCCCTAGGAGGGTCTTCCAACATCATGTGGAGCTGTGCTACAAGCAGAGAATCCCCAGAAAGTACCAGGTTTGGGGAACTTAAGTCCTACAACAGCAGAGCGGTATCATGATAAACACCCACCCCCAAAACACAGACTGTGAAGGATGATCAAACCTGAAGTTGGATGAAAAAGGGGCTCAGCACAAAAAGATCTGAGTACACAGAAGCTCTAGGCTACATGTGACCACCTCCAGGGTTAGAGCTGATCAGTGGCACTGATTTGGGAGCAAAGCCCAGAGGCCACTGGAGACCAAGTGCTGCTGCAGAGAATTGCTTGTGTTTGATCTTTGCATAAAATGCATCCTTAAAGAAAAAATAAAAATAAAAGAATTAAAAAAAAAAAAAAAAAGAAAAGAAGATAAGAGAAAGATTCTGGCAATGAATCTGAACTCTATAATGAAGTGAACCTGAAAGCAACTAGACTGAAAATAAATGGTGTTATTTGAAGGTAGATGAGAATCTCTCCACTGCTTCTTTAGGAACTTTAGAAGGAAAATTATCCTACCAAGATAGTGTTTAAAAAACTCAGTCGAGGTTTGCTGTTCAGGATGTGCTTCCAGGTCAGTAAAACAGGCTTTTCAGAGAACCAGCCATGTGCTATAGACACACACAGACAGAGAAACACACGAATGAGGAGAAAATAACAGGGTATGAGGCCAGCGTGGGCTCCTTACCGGCGAGCGGGTCTGAGGCTGCGTGTTCATTGCTTGAGGGGCTTGAGGGTACACCAACGTGGTTGCAGCTGCATTCTGTCCTGAGGGATAAGGAGCCTGCCAGGGAACAAGAAAAGCAAAGTGAGTGGATCCAGTGATTCATCCCAAAAAACAGGAACAGAACACATTATCAGCTGAAGTGACTGACATGGAGATAAAGGTGAAAAGATTGCAATTGAGAAACCGTTTCTGTCAAGGTCCAATTCATCAACACTGCCTCTCATGGTAGCAGCTTGTAGCTCCAATAGCAGCTCCACTGTAAGTAACAGCTGCACTACTCATTATTAGTCAGAGTTTACTACTATTTTGTAAGTCAGTTTGCTACTATTTATCACCTGAGCTCCCCAAGTGCTGCAGTGGAAAACAACCCACAAGACACATGCCCCAAGAGAGTGTCACCAAAACCCTGCATGTCAAAAGGCCTGGCCACCTGTTTCCAAAAGCATCCTCTGAACCAGCCTCCAAGGAAAGCCAGAACTGTAGATTATGCCAATAAATCCTCCAAAATCAGACAAACAGCAAGAAACAACCCTGTCTGTTTAACAGAAGCTGCTGCTCCATTAAAGTCTTTCCAACACAATGGAACAGCCCCAAATCATCCCAGATGGAAGGCAGGCCATGGCTACAGGCTCTGCACATTTTTCCTTCTTCCACCCATTTCCATGGGCTGTAACAATTTATCCCACTAGATGCTCTCCCCAAGTGTTATTTGCCCAAAGTAACAATAAACTGGAGCTATGGAGCTCTGCTGGTGACGCATTTCAATGAGACATTTAGAAATAACTTTTCAGAGTGCCTTTTTCCTTACTCTTTTTGAACAAAAACATTATCATTTACATTATTAATTTTTGAAATAGTTTATTATTGTAATGGCACAAAACCCAGCCTCCAGCCAGCAACAGCCTTTCCTCTCAAGAACCATAGAATCATGGAACTGGTAATGTTGGAAAAGCTCCCTAAGATCTTCAAGCCCAACTATTCCCCAGCACTGGCAAGGCCACCACTAAACCACAAGTGCCACAGCTACACATCTTTTAACCCCCCCTCCCAGGGATGGGGACCTCGCCACCGCCCTGGGCAGTCTGTGCCAGGGATGGACAGCCCTTTCTATGAAGGAATTTTTCCCAATATCCAACCTGACTTTGAGGCCGTTCCCTCTCCTCCTGTCCTTGTTTCCTGGGAGCACAGCCTGACCCCCCAGCTGTCCCCTCCTGTCAGGGAGTTGTGCAGAGCTGCAAGGTCCCCACTGAGCCTCCTTTTCTCCAGGCTGAGCCCCTTTCCCAGCTCCCTCAGCCTCTCCTGGTGCTCCAGCCCCTTCCCAGCCCTGTTCCCATCTCTGGACACGCTCCAGCCCCTCCAGGTCCTTCTTGCCATGAGGGTCCCAGAACTGCCTCAGAGCTGGAGATGCCCCAGAAGTGCCAGCACAGGGGTACAGTTTACATTGTCTTCTTTTTCTGCCCTTCCATCCCTGGACTAATCATCTGCTGACTGAACTGCAGCACAAAGTAAATGAAAACATAGTTTGGAAACAATTCAACAAGGAATTCCCTGGTCTTGGGGGAAAAAATAATAAAAAGAAAGAGGAAAAAAAAAGGAAGAATACAACAAATACAACAAACACCTCTCCCAACACACAGCAGAGGGGATGAAGGGAATGAGCACAGCCCAAAAATAGCCCCACCCCAAAACCCAACGGCTGCAGCACCTTCTATTCCTACTCTGGGAGGACACTGGAACCGCTTTTTAAAGAGCAAAACTTAGACACGACTCCACAGACACACAAGGACACTGCTCCTACCACACAACTTAACTAGGCAGGACCTTCTGTTAGCTTCTGCCTCATTTTCACACCTTTTTGTGTCAAAATGATGATAAAATATGTGTCTCTAAATACACCACTAGATCCTTACTGTGATCCAGGACACCAGACTCACTGGGGCAGGGTATTTAGCTGGACAATGTTGTCATGGAGGAGTTTATACCGATACAGCAGCACAGCCTCTGGTTCAAGAGCAATTAAATGCTTTGCTCAGCTCCTGATGGCAGCAGCATCCTCTGAGGTTTGCCCTGTCCCTCCTCTCCAGCAGCTCACTGATTCAATCCACTCCAGCCAAAACCTAATTAATGTAAACAACTAAATGAAAAGAACTTTTCTAATTTTTTTTTTTGAGATGTCAGATGCAGCATCATCTCTTTTCCCCTTTTACTTGATGAGTGATTCTGCTGGAGCTGGTGCTGTCAGTGTCATTCCAGAGTGAATAACCCAAAACTAAGGAAATGTGGGGAAACTCTTTTCATCCACAACCTGGAGAAGTTGTCCTGCCTTTGTAGTATCCTGCTTCTGACTTTCTATATCTGGGATCTCTACCCAGTGTGAGATTAGGGCTTCTTCCAAAGGTCCAGATGCTGCTGGTCATACCATGGAATCATGGAAGGGTTTGGGTTGTAAGGGATTCCAATCATCCTCATCCAGTCCCATGCCTGCCATGGACAGGGACACTTTCCAGTGTTCCAGCTTGCTCCAAGCCCTGTCCAACCTGGCCTTGGACACTTCCATGGATCCAGGGGCAGCCACAGCTGTGCCAGGGCTTCCCCACCCTCATAGGGAAGGATTTCCTCCTAATATCCAACCTAGACCTACTCTCTTTTGGTTTAAAGCCATTCTCCCTTGTATCTCTCCCACCAGCCAGCAGTGAGCACACAGGGTAGATGACTTATAAATAATAATACCAAATAATACCAACAAATGCACCAGATGATCACTGGCTCCTTGTGCCTCCAGCTCCACATCTCAGGAGATGAGACCTCATCCCAAACTGCTGCTCCCACAGCACCTCAGCAACAAGAGAAGAAAATACCTACTATTCCTCCCCATCTTCAGGCTCATGAAAACATTTTCTTCAGGCTTAAATTGCAGAGCTCTGCAATGACTCCCAAAGGGTAAGTTAGATATCTGATGCTGCCCCAAAGTCTGTACCCACCTTCAAAACAGCCCCTGTTTTCTTTTAATCACCCAAGCCAAAGGAAATGTGAGAGAAAGGGAGCACAGCTATCACTAAGCCTAAAAATCCTCTGAGTTTTAGCAGCAAAACTATAGAACAGGTATTTGGAAACACAGTGCCAAAGGTACTTCACTGGTGACACTCACTTGTAACACTGACACAACCCAGGGTTTAACTTGCTTTAGTATTTAAGCCCTACCAGAATGAGCACAGCATTAATTTATAAAGAAAAAAACATAAAAAGGCTTAACTAGAGGCCACAGAAGGGTCTGTGCTATTAAAGTGTCATCAACCAAGGCAGTTTTGGACAGATGACCCTGGTGAGTGTGAGGTCACAAGTAAGGAACAAGTGCAATACAAATCCTACTGAAGACCACAAATATCAGCTAAATAAACATGCTTTACAACTATTTCACAACAACAAATGCTTGTGCTCCACAAGTTTCCAACCAAACAGATGTTGTTTTAACTGATATTTATGTAAAAATCATCATAGGGGGAAGAAAAGGGAGGGAAAAGTGGTTTATAAATTTCTGCAGGTATTAACTTCAAATCAGCTGTGGTAGCCTAAATAAACTATCAAAGATCCAACAGAATAAATTACAGCACTGTGCTGCTTTTCATACACACCAGCTGATTAAAGCATTGCATCTATTCATCCGTCAAAGGACTTTTTTCTGTGCCAAGCAGCTAAATGGGTACAGAGAGTGACATGGTCACATGCAGCCACACAGGGCTCACAGGGCTCTGTACACCAGGGCTGGAGTGCTGGAGTGAGGGAATGAAGAGATCAGTGAGGAAATGCTCCAAAAATCCCCTAAATAAACCCCCACAGAGGGGAAGGCAGGGAAGCAAGTACTGCTTTGCACACAAATGTTGGTTCTGAAGCATCTAAAGGCTGGATTGAATCCCTGAAGTTCAAATAACTGCTGGAAGAGGACACAGCACTGCTGAGCTGCTCCACTTCAAGACAGAGCAATTTGCTTCCCTTAAAGCTCCCACCTTCCTGATTTTATATTTCAGCTGTGGCTGTTCAGGGGAGGAAGGTGATAATAGCTGAGTGCTTATGCATTCCCACAACTTGCTGGGAAAACCCCTTCTCTGGGCTGTTTCCCCCTGGAGCTACTGCCTGTGCTAAGCAAGGAAAAAATAATCACTATTAACAAAACAACTGAAAAAAGTTATTCTTAGCTCAGGTCCCGAGCTGGTTAAAAAACACTGAGCCTGCAGCGTAATATGATTCCCTTGGGACTCCCTGTCCAGGGAATAAACAGCAAAGTACACGCATCAGGCTCAAAAGAGCTGAGTCACCCAGCTCTGCCTCTGGAAAAAATTTTTGGGAACAAAACCCCTCCAGCCCCAGGCAGAAAGGTGTCAGCTGCTGAGCTCTGTGGCTGGCTTGGCTGGGAAGGGGCTAATCCCTGCAGCTGATTCCCAAATCCTCTCGGACTCAGGGAAGAGGTTGCTGGGTCTATATTTACTGAAGTTACACACGAGGAGAACTGGACTGGCAGCTTCAGCACATGACCGTGACGCAGGAGCGCCACGGCCGCTCCCCGCGCCCGCCGTGACCTTGGGGAGGAAACCTTGGCATTCCCAGTCACTTCCCAGTCCAAACCTGGCATTCCCAGTCTCTTCCCAGTCCAAACCTGGCATTCCCAGTCTCTTGCAAGTCCAAACCTTGGCATTCCCAGCCACTTCCCAGTCCAAACTCTGGCATTCCCAGCCACTTCCCAGTCCAAATCTTTGCATTCCCAGTCCAAACCTTTGCATTCCCAGTCACTTCCCCGTCTAAACCTTGGCATTCCCAGTCACTTCCCAGTCCAAATCTTGGAATTCCCAGTCACTTCCCAGCCCCACCAGCACAGCCACAGCTCCGGCTCCCCCTGGACATCAGCACAGAGCTTAAATCTCTTGGGAGGAACATGACAGAAAAAGCAAACTTCAGAACAACACGAGGCTTTCTGGGGCCACAGGCCTGGCTGTCCCCTAGAAGTCCCAAAGGGCTTTTTTTGTATGGCCACAGACCAATGTGATGCTGCAGGAGAATAAAAGCTACGGTCCCTTGTCCAGGTGGTTTTACATCTCATTATATCTCATGTATCACTGCACTACTGATGAAGAGCCCCCAGCTAAAAACTCACCAAAGTGCCACCACACACATTTTCAAAAATATCTTGTTATTATTCAATGCCAAAACATAAAACATCAAAAATATGCACTGGCTGGAAACAGGAAAAAACTGTTATGAGATCCATCTCTTTCCCCAAACAACACAACACCCCCATCCTACCCCCTTTTCTTCTGCAGTACAGGGATTTCTGCATAAAACCTGCACTGGTCTGTTCCCAAGCCAGTCCCAGACCTCGTTAAATGCTAAATATTGATTCAAAACCCCCAGCTGGGCACTCAGAGGCACAGTTAGTGTCCTTTATACTGTACGTCATAAGGGTCCTGTCCCTAGATTTATAAATTCTTACTCACACAAGAACCTAAGACCAAAGGCAGCTGCTCCTGGAGGAAGGTACAGGAAGGGGAGGTCACTGCACAGGAGTCTTCTCTTTATCCCTGTTTTTAACAAGACTTGTTTTTTCCTTCCAGCTGCTGAACAATTTTCATTGAGGAAAACCACAAAGGGAGCATGGGAGCATGGGACCTGCTGTGTAGATGCACCAGCCCTTGAGGCTGCTTTTGCAGAGTTTTCCCTTGGGTCACTGGCCTGGACAGCAGGAATTTATTTGGCCTCAGACACAGGTGAAGAAATCCCCCACAGCAGCAGAACTCAACACTTTGCTCACAAGTATAGAGCAATGGTGACAGCAATGATGTGGCTTTTAATTGTGAATCATCATTTTTTTGTGGAGCTGGGCTGGCTCTGCCCTCCCATAGCCCCAAATCCAATCACTGTGACAACTCAATCACTGCAACCCAAACAACTGCAACCTTCCAATGAGGGAAATCTCTGGGCATTCAGCTCTAGGAAAGTAAGAGGATTATAATTTAAACCCTGCATCTTCATTTCTCCCTAATGAACTCCCCAAAGGCAGCACAGGCCAGAACAGCAGCTCCTCAGGCTGTCCCTCCTCACTCATACCCAGCACTTTGATTTCCCCCAAGCTTTGGTTTCTACATGCCTTGGATTTTCAGAAAGGTGCAGCAGCACAAACTCAGTGCTGGGGGAAGAAGCTTTCCTGGCCTCCCCAAAAGCAGCTGCTCCTGTTCCTGCGAAAACGCACAAAACTTCTGAAGACTTAAGGTTACAGTGACATTTTACTTTGGTCTGATGTGAAAAGCTGTGTTACTGAAGGCAGAGAGAACAGCCTCAGCCAGGGCATTGCAGAAGAGCCCAGAACCTCCTCCTCCCACAGACACGTGGCCAATGAAAGGCTCCTCTTCCATCCAGGTGCTGCCTTAGGAACACAGGCAGCATCCAGGGAAAGGCACAAGGAAGTTCCTGCTCTCCCTGTCTCCCTTACCACATTCCTAGGGGCTGCAGCAGAGATCACTGAACATGGGGTAGAGCAGCTTTTGACCTAAAATCAGAATTAAGGGACAAAATAAACCACTTTGTAACTATGTCACTGAGCTCTGGAGATGCCCAGGATCTGCCTCAGGCACCTCCTGCATCTGACCATAAACAGGGCCTTGTTCACTCCTGCACTTCTTCTGGACACATCTGAATGTCACCATTATTTTTGGCAACCATATAATTCAAGTCTACATCACTTTTTTTCCTCCCTGGTGTGCTCTGCACTCAACAGAACAGGTTTGGAAGCTGCTGGCAGGAAATCTCCAAAGTATCTGTAACATATAGATCCAGCTCATTTGCAAATACCACAGATGATGGTGGAGAAACCTGAATTATTAAATTCAGTAATTTCAGCCTTTTTAATACAGCACCCCTGAAATAATACATAAAGCATATTCTCCCACTGTTCCTGTGAATTATTCCAGCTTTAAAAATAGTACAACAAATTATTAAACCACTAAACAAGGACAATTCCCCTCTAAATGCTCCCAGTTTGCCTTTCCTTTTTACAATGATATTTCAATGATCATCACACACCACTCTCAGACCCTCTGCTTGAACACAAGTCCCCATTCATAGCTACATGCTCAAATATGCAGGTTTTAGGTACCCATCACACCAGGGATGACACATTTTTAAGCAGCTCATTTGCAAATTATCCAGAATCACTGAAATCAACTCATCCTCACCAGGGCAATGCTGCAAAACAAAAATATGCAGCAGTTCTACTTTGCTGCCTCTCTAAGCCAGGGCTGCTCCCCTGAAGGGTGAGGTATATTGGTATATAATATCTGGAATATTCAAAGTCCCATTAAAATCCGTGACAAAAGGACCAGAGCTCTTCTCTGACACCAAACAAATTGTGCAGATGAAGAGCTTCCACATAAAAATCAGAATGAACACAATTCCAATGCAAACACTCTGCTCCTGATGGAGGGGCTGGGCTGGCACCAGGGTAGGACATGGTCCAAATCTCTGCACATTTGATTTACTGGGAAGTTTTGAGGTTTGAATTTGGGTGGAGGCCCATAATAAACTGTTCAGTGAGTTTATTTAAATATGTAGGCTTTTTCTAAAGCTATTTCCTCAAAATGCCAGGACTCAGCTCCAGGTGTCTTGCCTGACTTTAGGAGTTTAACAAACTACAGACAAGTAGAAGATGCAGAGAAGTACCTGGCATCCTCACTGCCCTTCTCCTGACAAGTACACTGGTTTAGTTCAGTGCATTCTTCTTCCATAAGCCTAGCCTTCAGGGAATTCCTCTTGTTGGTAAATATATTAACATTTCAGTGGAAGGTGTCCGTGCCCATAGCAGGGGGTGGAACAAGATGAGCATTAAGGTCCATCCCAACTGAAACCAATCTGGGATTCTGTGATTAAGCTCAGCCTTTAAAAGGATACAAATATCCTGACCCAGGAGGAATTACTCCCCTCTCTCTCCTTTTTCCTCTGCAGCAGTTTGTCGTCACCTGTGTCATTACTTGCACAGCCAAGTTTGTAACAATCTTTTTTATGGCTTTACATGTTTTCACCTCACGCATCTGAGTGGGCAAAGCAGCAAGGCACAGGGAAACTAAGTCCCAGGTAACATCCACAGAGCTACAGGTACTTCTCCTACATCAACATAGATAATGAGATTGTCTCCAAGGGAAGATGGTGAAGGGACATGCTCTGCTGTTCCCTGGACAAGGACTGTTTGTGCCAGGGACCATTCTTTAGCTGCTGGAGTGAGTCCTGAGGAGCCCATGGAGATGCTCCAGGGCTGGAGTCAGGCTGGGAGAGCTGAGAGTGTTCACCTGGAAAGGAGAAGGCACCAAGGAGACCTCAGAGCCCCTTCCAGGGCCTAAAGGGGCTCCAGGAGAGCTGGAGAGGGACTGGGGACAAGGGATAGAGGGCCAGGACACAGGGAATGGCTTCCCACTGCCAGAGGACAGGGGCAGATGGGATATTGGGAAGGAATTCTTCCCTGTGAGGGTGGGCAGGCCTTGGAACAGGGTGCCCAGAGCAGCTGTGCTGCCCCTGGATTCCTGGCAGTGTCCAAGGCCAGGCTGGATGGGACCTAGGAGCAGCCTGGGACAGTGGAAGGTGTGGGACTGGATGAGCTTTAAGGTCCCTCCTGCCCAAACCCTTCTGGGTTTCAGTGATTTTCTCCTCAGCTCTACTGGGTGTACATGTCTCTCACCAGAGTGCAAAGGCAAACAGAACACCCAGCCTGAGGGAGGGAAGAAAGAATCATCTTCCTCCTTCCTAGGTCAGGCTCCAGCCCAGGAGTCCATGCTGAACTCCAAACATAGCAGAGGACCTGGAGGGAAAAGACTAAACCAATGTGATTTTGAGCCATGGGGGTTAGCAGATGTCCTGTTGGTGGCTGCTCCCTCCCAAAGTAATTTTTAAATCCATCAGCATGGAACTGCTGCTAACAAGGGTGTGAGACCACAGATAACATCAGAGGAAATCATTCCATAACATCTGGAAATGCTGCTATGGCTTCACATGGCTCCTTACTGAACTGCCAGGCTCTGCCCTGGCTGCAGCCTGGGGTGGTCTGCTAATGACCATTACGTAATTAAGTAAACTGGCATTTTCTGTAATAAAGGTTCTCAACAATATGGAGTGTACATGTGTGCTGAGGGCAGAAATTCCAGCATCTCCACTGCTGAAAGCAGAGCTAGGACTGTGCAGAAACACCTCTGAGTTTACAGAGTGCCTTTCACTTCTTCTATAAAACTGCTTCCCATTTTGACAAAATAGACTTTGAGGACAAATACTTGTTCCCAGGAACACAACCCCAACCAGCCAAGACCCTACTCCACATTGAAACAGCACCAGCAGCTTTGCAGCTTTCCTCCTGTTTTCTTCCAAAAGCCAACAAGAAGCTCTAAAACTGCATCATCTGACATCTCTGAGAATGTTGCCATCCTTGGAGATACCCAGAACCCAAGGGGAGGTGGCCCAGAGTTATCTGCTCCAGCTGATCCAGCTCAGAGCAGGCACCTGGACCTGACAATCCCAGGTCTCTTCCAACTTTCACCTGTGTGAGGGCAGCAATCAGAAAAAATATTCAAGTTTTACTGAATTTCACTGAAGCCCAAAAATACCCAACATATAAAGTGTCTGAATCAGCACAAAGTTAAAACAATTAAATAAATTATGAGTTTCTAATGGTACTATAAGGAGGGATCTGTGGAGAACAGAGACACAGCCCTTCCAGGCTGAAGGGAGTGGAATTCCGGCTCCGTCATCTTTGTTGGTTCAGTGGCAAACAGCACAGTGAGAGTTCAGCTGGCAGGAGAACCAGGCTGTTTATGGATTCAAAGCCTCACCTCTGGAATGTGGCTGTCCCTGCTGCAGGTTAAATGGCTGCAGAGGTTATTCCTCTGTTTCCCAGTCTGACACAACAGCTAACAGTGGACTCCAGGAATCCAGGCCTACCATCTCCCTGGTTTCTCTGCCTGCAGGGATATTTTACGCCCTCTGTGCTTACAAAATGCAGGCTGTATAAAGCTCTGACTTTTGTGCTGACTCTGGTGCTTTTTGGAACACATGGTGTTTGTTTAAAAACTGCGTATTTTCTGGAGCATGCAAGGAAACATCCATTAAATTGCACGGAACAGAAGGTACTATTGCAGAAGGAATTCCAGAATTGAAATTATTAAATGTAAGAAAATGGTAAATTGGCTCGTATTGTTTTGTCTTCTACTATGAATAAAAATGTGGTTCAACAAGTGGCAAGGTCTGAAAAGCACCAAAATAAAGTCCAGGGCACATGACTCTGAGAACAGAAAACATACATGAAGAGTCCTGAAGAAACGGTTCTGGAGAATATTTAAACAGCTAAAGAGAAGTTTGATTTTCTATTAAAAATGCTGTTTCATTCCACCTCAAACCAAGTTACTGGTGAATTTAAAAGTGCTTTTGATTCCCAATAATGTCACACGCCAGACAGCTCGCGCAGCAGCCAGGATGGGCCGCGTGGCCAAGGCTCCCACTGAGAGCTTTCCTATCGCAAATCCCTGAGCCTGCACACAGTGGAACACACAGAACACTCAGAGCCAGGTCACAGCTACTCCGGAGAGGAAAAGCTCAAGCAGCAGTAGAAAAACACTCCTCTCCCCACTAGGCAAACCAGACCCTTGGAGAAGGATTAAATACACCTCTCAGAGCAGGGATTTTTTACACGGGCCTGGAGTGCCAGGACAAGGGAATGGCTTCCCACTGCTAGAGGGCAGGGATAGATAGGGTACTGGGATGGAATCCTTCCCTGGGAGAGTGGGGAGGCCCTGGCACAGGGTGTCCAGGGCAGCTGCGGCTGCCCCTGGATCTCTGGAAGCATCCAAGGCCAGGCTGGATGGAACCTGGAGCAACCTGGGATAGTGGAAGGTGTCCCTGCCCTTGGCAGGGGGTGGAATGGGATGAGATTAAAATCCTTTCCAATTCAAACCATCCTGGGATTCCATGATAGGATTCTATGAGGCAGATGAGGGGTGGGTCTAAAGCAAGACATAGTCCCAACTAGACTCAGTATTTGTGCTGTAGTCCTTTCTTTGCACACATACATGATAAAATTGTAATGGGTCTTCCTTTCTTTCCTTTCCTTCTAGGAAAAAAAAAATTAATTAAAGGCTCTTTCTGTCCTTCTTGCGTGCAAAAATACTAATTCATACACCCCTCCTACGTTGCGCCGTATGAAAGCCAACTGCTTCCAAGGTTAAATAATTAAAATAGTGTTAATCAGCATTTGAAGCTACATTATGCCTTCCCAAGTCTCCCTTCCTGCAGCTCTTACACCTGGATGCTTTCCCAAATTAGAAGACACCCATGAAGTCGAGCATCCCCACACAAAAGCCCCCTAAAGCCCAAAGGCACCGAGACACAAGACATGTTTGATGTTTCCAGCCAGTTTTGCCCAGATTTAACTTAATGAGGTAAAAAGCACAGTAATGAAGCAAAAATAATGAAATACATTCTAGGAGGAAATATTCCCAGCATTATTAACCCAATCAAAAACCTCCTAATCCTATTATGAACCAGAGGGTTCAGCTGCACTTCCAGCAGGTCCTGAATACAAAGGCCAAAAGAAGATTACACTTCTGGATTTATCAGCTATTAAATAACTTGCAGCTTCAAATCTCCACTTGCAGTCACGTATTCCTGCAAGCCTGGAATTTCCAAAATGCACTGGAAATGTGCTGGGATGAAGCCTGACCCGGATATACAGAAGGAAGCACGAGGAAAGAAGCGAGAAGAAAAAGAGGTCAAACTCTTGACTGGTCAGAAAAAAATCCATTACTACATATTAATCTGGTTATTTAGGTAGGTTTATTGTTCACAAAACACTATCAGGAGTATAGTTGTTTTAATTTGCTGTATTCTCATTATCTAGAATGGACAGAAGATCCAAGAAACTGGTATCTGTTGCTTGGAGGAGCAGCACAAACAGGTAACATTTTCTCTCAGCTGGTCCAGCACCAACTTCTTCATTTATACAAGGAGAGTTTAATCTTTCATTGTGTCTACATCAGGAATAAATACCCTGGACTGACAACCGTAAGAGTTAGGGATGCTGGGTGGTTTTAACCAGCAGCGAATTAGCTGTAACAGCACCTTACACAGAACAAGAAGTTTCTACACAGAGAAGTTCTCTGGGGGAAGAGTTCCCTGCAAAGCTTAGAGACCAACTCAGATCAAGGGATCCACAATGATGCTCCTGAACACAGAAAATGATGGACAAGGGTTTTATCAGAGACCATAAAACTGGGAGACCCCATGCCCCCGGGGCAGTGCAAGTTCATTACCTGATTTTATGCTGACTATTTACTTCTAGCAAAGCACACGTGGACCCAAATAATGAGGAATCATGGACGTGGAACCATCCAGTGCCAACCACAAGGACCATCCAGTCCAACCACTGCCCTGCACAGACACCCCAACAATCCCACCCTGTCCAAATGCTCCTGGAGCTCGGGCAGCCTTGGGGCCGTGCCCGTTCCCTGGGGAGTCTGGGCAGTGTCAGCACCCGCTGGGGGAAGAGTCTTTCCTGATCTCCAGACCAAACCCCCCCGACAGCTCCAGCTGTTCCCTGGGTCCTGTACCTGGTCACCAGAATTTGGGGCAAGATGAGATAAATATGTAGCAACCAGACTCCAAAGACAGCTACCTCCAACATGAGGAGAGAAAAAGGAGTAACACTCCCCAGGTCCCAGGGCACCTAACTGACCCCAGGGTACCAACAGGTGAGGTTACAATTAAGTTACATCCCTCTTTCTATCCCAATCCCTTAATAAACATCCTTTTATTAAAAGCATCTTAAATTGGGCTGCAGAAGACAGAAGCATTGAATAAACATCATGGCTCTAACAGGATTATTCCAGCTCCTGTAGAAAGGATCGAAGATCATAAAAGAGGGGCTTGGGGATTGCCTAATAAACATGCCACAGATGGCAGGCAGACTTGCTTCTTGGCACACATTCCCAGACCCGAAGGTACTAAGGAATGTCTCCCTGCTTTTACAAAAGCTAATTTAACGATAGCGACATTCTTGAGGACCAGAATGAGACCACAAAACTCTCTTCACTTCAGGCACAGAACCAGATGGTAACAAGTTTCAGTTGGTACAATCTGTTCTGGATTTAAATCAGCCAAAAGTCAAAGTCTCTGCACACCAAGATTCAGAAAATTCAACTCTCTTGCACTTTTGTTCACTTGGGTATATTCTCGACCTTTTTAGGAGCAGGTGAGGGATGTCCACAACTACAACAGCCACAGAGGAAGGTCCCCATCAATGCTGTGGGATCCTCTGCTCCCCAGGTGCTCCAGCATTCCAGCCCATTCCAAGAGGCAGCCATGGGCAGGCAGCGCCAATCTGTTCAGTGCACAGCATGCTCTTAATGAGAGCTGAATCTATCCCTGGTTACAGAGGAAATTCCTGGCAATTTGTTCCAAGTGTGGTTGCTTGATGCTTCCAAACTGTGGACCTGGACTAAGAGAATCCCTCAGCATCTTGCTGGAGCCTGCAGTTCTAAAGCTGAGGCAGAGAAAGCCAAGAGTCTTTTCCAAACCATTCACCTTCACATGCACATTCACCCACTGCACTTGTTCCTTGGGATCCTCCAAAACACTCCCAGGTCACAAGGGGGATGAAATTCTCTTCTCCTGGTGTCCTAAGCTCTGCATATTGCCTCTGCAGGAGCCCTCTCCTCCTCTGTTCACTCCATGGACAGAGGGAAGCTCTTTCCTGCTGCTTCCAGCCCAGCTGCTCTGGAAGTGCTTTGCTTTCCCATTATCCCATCCTACCATGGCTGCCCCATCCATGAGTGTAAGGCACACTGGAATGGGGCAGATTTACAGTGTTTCAGCTGCTCTCTGTTAAGGGCTCTGGGAATGCTCTCAGCCTGCTCTGGATTCTTCCATCCATCATGGATGGATGATTGTCAGTCCAGGCCCTACCTGAGCTCTGGATAACATGCTCTGGGAGCCACATCCAAGGAGGAATTGCTCTGCTCCTTTTCCAATGGCTTCTCCTTTCCTCCACACACTGAGAAAGCAAATTGTGTCAAACCAGCCCTTTAACCACGCCCTTCTGCAGCCTCAAGCCAGGAGAGAAGGCAGAGGGACCATGCCCCTCCTCTCCCTGTTGGAACGAGGGAAAAACATGGAAAACGCAACAGGAATATGAAATTTTATGTACTTGGGGCCACATCTGGCCATAACATCACTGCAGCAGCATGTGCTGTGGATTCCCCTGTGCCAGAGCTCAGCACATTCCCGAGAGCAGCACTATGATTTCAAGGCCCTGGAATTCAGGAAGCAGAGATGCTGCCTGCTGCTGCAAAGATGGGGTGTGGGACTGCTCCACACCGCTGTCAAGGTCTCCTCGTTGTGCTGCATAAACTGACCCTGAAGGGCAGCAAAGAGCTGGAGGGTGTCTGTCAGGAAAGCCCTCAGAGGAGGTGGAACAGGGAGCCGTGCTCTCATTCTGGCTACGTCAGACGGAAACAGAGGAGGAGTAGGAGAGGGCCATCCAACAGCACCACAGTACCAGCTGTTTCTGTCTGTTTAGATAAGGCTAAAGGAAATCAAACACAGCTACAACGCTCACTTGCACCTGACTTTTCAGGTTAAATACCCCATACATGGTTCCCAAACTCTCCCTTTCAGACCACTTGGCATAATGCCATCATCTCATCACATACAAACTTATAGTGAACTGCTCCAGCTCCTACAGTTCTAGTGAGGGACAGCAATTCCTCTTATCACTTACTAGAATTCAAGATATTACCTCATCTCCCAGCCCCCAGATGTGCTGGGACAGTGAGGGGTCACTGGTGGAATCAAATAATTTGTTAACCCTTGCTCTCCTCCAGAGCATGGCCTCTGCCAAGGGGGAGGGTGAAGGGTCCGGAGGGGCCACATGAGGTGCAGCTGAGGGCACTTGGTGTGTTCAGCCTGGAGAAGAGGAGCCAGAGGGGAGCCCTCTTTGGGGGCTGCAGCTCTGATCTCTGCTCTGTGAGCAGGACAGGACTAAGGGAATGGCTGGAGCTGTGCCAGGGGGTTTAGGCTGGAGATCAGGAAAGACTCTTCCCCAGAGGGTGCTGGCACTGCCCGGGCTCCCTAGGGAATGGGCACAGCCCCAAGGTTGCCAGAGCTCTGGCAGGGACAGAGCTTTGGACAGGGTGGGATTGTTGGGGTGTCTGTGCAGCACCAGGGGCTGGACTCATCCCTGTGGGTCCCTTCCAGCTAAGGACATTCCCTGGTTCTGTGAGATCCCCACTTCAAGAAACTCTTGAGCCTGAGGAGATACTGAGATCCCACCTAGGTAACAGCAAGGAAAGACTGCTGAGCCCAGGCTGAGCACTCAAAGCAATCTGCCCACACCAGCAGTGACACACATTCTATCTCTGCCCAAATTCCATTTACTACCAAATGACATCCAAAGCCTAAAGCACTCACCAGTATTTTCACTCACTACTGCCTCAAGAGCAGTCCCTACCTCGCAAAGACTCACTTTGATGAACATTTATTAACTCAGGGTTCTGATGGAGAAATCAATGACCCTTAATCAGATTCTAATTCAAACAAAGTGGTCTTGTCCTTATCTTTTATGCACAAATACCCCCTTGCTACGTTAGGCATGACTGGACAAAGGCAAAGACAACCTTTGTTCAGTGTTCAATCATCAACGCAGCATGGGTGGGTAAAATAGTTATTTATGGTTTATTGCTGTTAAAGGAATTAATAATAATACATTCATCTGAATCCCATGTCAGCCTAGGTCCCTTTATGTCTAAAGGGAAACACCAGGATTTGAAGTGCCCAAGAATCAGACAAAATTACTCCCTCATCACTTTCTAAAAGAAAGCAAAGAAATGAAACCATGATGGAAATTCAAGAACTACAAGACATGTGGAAAGAGGAAACTTCCACTCATCTTGCTCTTAACACAAACACCAGGGTGTTCCTTGAAGCCCAGGGGAGACAAATCACAGATGCAATGAACAGATTAAACTTTCATCCAAACCCCCATTTAGCTTGGGAATTTCATAACATAACATAACATAACATAACATAACATAACATAACATAACATAACATAACATAACATAACATAACATAACATATAACATATAACATATAACATAACACAACACAACACAACATAACATATAACATAACACAGAAACTCAGCTCCTGACAGGGGTCCAAGTGAGATACACAGAAAAATATTCAGAATTTAAATTTACCCAAATCTCTAACAGTTTGGGGGTACAGAAAACTGTCCCTGAGGACAGGTTATTCTGTAAGGCTTTGATCCCCTTTCAAGCCTTACTGGTCTCCCAAGTGCAGGCACCTGCATTTTGGTTCACAGAATGATTTGGGTTGGATCAGCTTGTACCTGCCACAGGCAGGGACAGTTTCCACCAGACCAGGCTGCTCCAGGCCCTGTCCAACCTTCATCCAAAGGAGAAGCTTCCGTGGGGAGCCCTGACAGTGGCTGGGAACAGGAGCCACCATTTATGTTGCTCCACTGCTCAATCTCTTGGTAGGAATCACCTGGGGAAAAGCTCTGCAGCCCCCAGGCCTCTCTGGCCCCAAAAACCACAATGCCTGAAGCTTCACCTGCCTCCTACCCCTGGGCCTTGCTGTTCCTCCCTGTCCCTCAACACACAAGGGCTGGCTCCACACCAGGGCATGGCCACCCTCCAGAGCCCCCGAGGACCCTCAGCTGCCACAGAGGCTTTGTGGTCACTCCAGGGACACGAGCTGACCCTCACTTCCAAGGAGCCAGTGGAACAGGAAAGCAGCATTATCCAGCTGGCTGGAGATTTGGCACATAGCCCACCCTCTATGGATGCACTGACCCAATGGGAAAGTATCAAGGAAAGAAAAGAAATCCCTTGATTACAACAGATTTTAAGAGGCTGCCCAGAATGTTCTCTTCTTCCCCTCTCCTCTGCTACATGAGTAGCTTCCCTGTGTAGATGACGTTTACCAGGAAGAAATGTCTTGATCCATGACAAAAGCTAGGCAGCATCTGAGGGTTTGCTCTGAAACCCTGTTGTGTCCTCCTCCCTGCTCCGTGAGCCTTAGTCCTTAACCCACAGCCTTCACTCCCAACAACCCTGCAGCAAGAGTGCAAGAACAGCTCCAACACCACTAATGCCTGCCAGAGACACTTCAGCCTCTAATTTCCCACCCACAGAGAATAAGCATCTGCACAGTCCCAAACACAACCACAAGTTTCACTTTCCCCATCATGTTTTATCTAAAATATTCATCATTCAGGTGAAGTGTTCCTTCCATTACCTGTTTCCAGGCATGTCCTGGTCTGGAAGGTCAGCTGCAGTTTAATGTTTCAGGGGCTGGCAGGGGACTTGGTTCCACTTAAGGCTCTCCCCATCACCTCCTCATTTCCAACCCACCTTTGGCCTCTCATCCTGCTTCCCTTCCTCAGAACAAATCCACTCTCCTTAACAGCTGACCGGCTTAGGCCTTCCTGCTTGATCACAAAAGTATAAATTCATCAAGAGCAGAGGGAACATCAGGCCTTCTTCTATCTCACACTTTCCCCATCCCAGTATCTTTTATCTTCCTTTTTTCTCGCCCCACTACCTGCCTCTTTTGCCCCCTCCTTTTTCAGTTAAGCTTCTCCGCTCTCAAGTCAGCCCCGCAGAATATTTATCTAATAGAGGCTACGAAGAGACCAATTCATTCCACTAAACTCTATTTCTCCATTTTTCTCATAACCCCCATTTATCTCCTATTCTGGACTTTTCTGTAACCAGCCCTTTGTCTCATCTCTTTTATGAGAAATCATTTGTGCAACTTGTTTTCCTGACCCGTTTCTTAGAATTACAGAACTGCACCATCTTGTACAAAACTCCTCTTGTAAAATCCCTAAGAGAGGACACAGGGCACTTCTAGGATGTTTAACCTGGAAGTCAGGCCATGCCTCAAACTGCCTGATCACACAGCAAAACATATTCCTCCTCATCCATGATTATTTTCTCTAATTTTTCAAGTTGCTTTTAGTTTCTGTTACAGACTTCATGAGGAACTAATGTCTAATAAACTTGTATTTAATTTATAAATACCAATTTATGGTATTGGTGTGCTAATGAAGTGCTGCCAATAGGTCACTGCAATGTTCAAGCCACACCCTTAATTAACTTTATTTCTACACTGGTCACAGACAACACAACTCAGTTACTTATTGAGCAGAGAAGCTGAGAATGGGATAGGAGGAAAAGGGGGAGGCTGGGAATGCTCTGCTCCAACGCCAGGTCTTACCTGTGAGAGCCCAGGGGACGATGCATGTCCCGGTGGCGTTGCAGCAAGATTTGGGTGTCCCTTAGTTATTTCATGTGCAGCGTAAGGGGATGGGGCAGGAGGACCCGGTTGTCTTGCTACTTGTGTTACCTGTGTAGAGATAAACTGTTAGTAAAACATTACATTAGTAATCAGTCTGCAGAGACTCCATTGTACATATCTAGAGAGATAAAATAATATATATTTATCTAAGTGAAACACTGCACAAGTTATTAAACTATTTATGTGAATCAGGGAAATGTAGAAGGATCAAAAAATCAGAGCACCAGCTGGAGTCACTGGTGGAAATGTGTGGGATCCCTTTGCCTTCAGGCCTGGGACCTTCTGATCCCTCCATGAGAAGCCACATCAAAAAATATTGTGATTTTGCAAGGGGATACGGATTACCAGCAACAAAGTAAGGGGGAAATTCGCATATTCCCCTCCAAAAAGGAAAAATAAAGGACTACAGAGAGACCATGGCATTTGCAAGGCCTGGCACAAAGAAAGAATGAAATAGTAAAGCAATTTTGCATATGTTTACGTCCTTTCTCAACTTATACTCAGCAGAACACATTAAGCGAAATATTAGAAAAATGTTTTCATGGCACACAAATATTTGCTCCACTTTACTATCTCCATGATGGCAATGTTTTAAATATATTTTAGAGAGTAGCTATACCAAAAAAGAAGGGAATCACAGGAAAAAAGAGTCAGATAACTATTGGGGGACACCTCCGGCTATTCAAACAAACAAATTTTGGCAGGTTGGGTTAAAACTCACACTACTGAAATCCAGCATTTGCTTCTCACCGACCTTTTCTCACTTACTTCTTTGCTGAAAAGCACCACTTAACCATGGAATGGTTTGGGTTGGAAGAGACCTTAAATCCATCCAGTGCCACCCCCTGCCATGGGCAGGGACACCTTCCACTCTCCAAGGCTGCTCCAAGTCTTGTCCAACCTGGCCCGGACACTGACAGCGATCCAGGGGCAGCCACAGCTTCTCTGGGCACCCTGTACCAGGGCCTGCCCACCCTCACAGGGAGGAATTCCTTCCCAATATCCTGTCTAACATTCCTCAGTCCGAGCTAAAGGCACCTGAAGCCCACAGAGATCACTGGCACTGTGCAGGCCAAAGCGTGCATAAATGTACTTGGCAGGGTAAAGAAGGCAGAGGGAAATTCCTAGCTCCTTTAATGGAGTACTAGCTCCAAGCTCCAAGAGAGCAGAAGTCACGGAGTTCACCACTTAAGTGCTTTTTCCAAGTCACTTTATTGCACTTGGAGTGTCCACGCCTGTTGTTACAGCTCCTAAACCACCGCAGCAGCTGCACCAGCACCGAAATCCCACAAAATCACAACATGCAGCAGCTCCAGGCTTGGGAATGGGCCAGGAGCCTTCACTGTGGGAAGATTTACAATCCCCAAGTGCTCATCAGAGGAAAGGGTGGGTTAGTCACAGAACCTCATCCTCTGTCCCCAGCTGGATCCTTCCCTTCACAAGGGATGAAATAATCTCTTTTGCAGGCTGATCTCTCTTGGCAGGTGTGCGCACGCAGCCTCAGCTGAATTGGAGCCAGCCTTACAGAGTGCTCCACAAAACTTGCCACATCCCTGAGAAAATTAAAGTGTCTCCCATGACTCCTGTATCAACTCTGAGAGAGTTGCCATGTCAGTCATGCAACACTCACTGCTTAGAAGTGACCATGGATTGTGATGGATATCAAATAATGCAGTCAGGGAGGGAGAGGAAGCTAAGGCAACCCAAAATACAAGGAAATCACTCCTATCACCAGCCCCAGTGGCAGGCTGTACCGTGCCCCTCACTATGATTCTCCTTAAATGGCACTTCTCAGGGGAAAACAGAGGTTATTTCGTGACAGCTGTGGGACTTCAAATACTGCCAGTTTTCACCTCCCTACTCTCAGCAGTGCAAACACTGCTCCAGCTAAGGCTGGAGCCATCCAAAATCCTCTGATCCAACAGCAGCCAAGTCCACACGGGACTTTAAGAAAGGGGACAGGGGCACTACCAACACCTCAGGTCAGTGTGAACATCCAGTAGTCCTCTTCCTCCTCAGAAATTGTAACATGCAAATAGAATCATGGACTAGAATCCCAGAATCACTAAGGTTGGAAAGCCCTCCAATATCATCTAGTTCAATCATTAACCCAGTACTGCCAGGTCCATCCATAAATCATGTTCCCAAAGTGCTACATCCCCACACCCTCTGAACTTCCAGAGATGGTGACTCCAGCACTGTCCTGGGGAAAATAACCTAAGTTGGAGGTTACTGAAAGACATTAAGAAATGCTCTCATGACTGGATCTGAAGTCTGGAAGCTGAGCTGAGAGAAAACTGCTGCTGCTGCTTGAACAAGTCCATGATATATCCTCATGAAGACACAACAGACAAGAGGCCTGTCTACTAAAATTGGCTTGAAAGCCTAACGAAGGCAGCAGAACAATTATAAAATTGCACCACCTGGATAGTTTGGCAACAGCACACTTGGAGAGTAACCCATAGGAGCCTACCACTGATTTTCCAGGACCTCCTAAGGTTAGCCAAGTCTAGCTTAGTGCACCCAAACCAAGGACTGCTGTTTGTCCCAGCAGAGGTGAAAGCACAGAGAGCCTTTCTCAACAGCTATAGCAATGTTGGTGTTTTCACACTTTCCTCTTCCTACAACAAATTATTTATAAATAAACTGAATATACTGAATAAACTGAATATACTGATTTTAATGTAAACAGATAGTAAAGGAAGACAAACTTACTGAGTGTGTTTTTTCAGTAATTTTTAACAAAGGTAAAAGGTAGAGACTGTCTAAGCTCATCACTCCTGAGGTACCTGCCCCTGTAGAGCCCAAGGGGTGGTATGCTGTTTCTTAAATGGCCTGAGATGACTACAGAAGCAAATATCTTCCTTAAATCTATAGGCTAAATTGTTCTCCTAAAACTGGAAGCACAAAACTACATATTAATTTGCTAGGGCATCACCTTCTATTTTCCCTGAGTAGCAAGAGCTAATTTGAGTTTTCCAGAAGCCTTAATCCTGTATTTTAAAGGAAGCAAGTAATGAAATACAAAATAAAAACTCGGTCTGGAATTCTTGCTTTTCTTTATGAGATCTTTTACACCTTTTGTATTTAGCATCTTCTACAAGTTTGGGATTTCTCTTTACTCCATCCAAGTCCCTGGTTTCAGGTACTTCAGAAGCTGCAGCTGCTCCATCCCTGGAAGTGTCCAAGGCCAGGTTGGATGGGGCTAGGAGCAACTTGGGATAGTGGAAGGTGTCCCTGCCCATGGCAGGGGGTGGCACTGGATGGGCTTTCAGGACCCTTCCAACCCAAACCATTCCATGATTCTAGGCTGGAACAGGATGAGGAACTGAGCTACCCTCCTGTACGTTCCACAGCCTCCGCAGCAGCTGGGCAGGGACCGCATCGGCCTCCTGACCCAGATCCTCCCTTTAAGCACAGGGTGCTGGAGCAGCTAATCCTCCCTAATCCCTTTTCTACAGGATCCTCTTCACTGCAGGAAGATCCCTTTAAAGGACATGAAGGTGAATCATGGAACCTCTGCTGGGTTTGAAACACTTGGGGGGACCGATGGGCACCCTGGGACAGGAAACAACCAAACACCCTAAGAGCGAATGATGGAGTTAAGCCTTAGTCCTTGAAAATCTGGGACAAGGGGGTTCTTCAGCACCTCACTTCCCCACTACATTTCTTGCCCCCAGCTGGTGTGAGGTGCACCCTGACTGGAGCTGGTACCTGCTCCAAGGGCACATGGGGGACAGCAATTAACGAGTGGCTTCAAGGAGTGCTGGATCCAGCTCTGCACAGGGAGCCCACTCCAGGCTGCACTTGATCAAGTGACTTCTGCCCACACAAACACACCTTGTTAACACTCACTCCTCATCACTTCTCATCCAGAAGTCATTCAGAGAAGCACGGAATGGTTTGGGTTGGAAGGGATCTTCAACTCATCCCATTTCATTGGCAGGAGTACTTTCTACTGGACCAGGTTGCTCAGGGCGTCAGTGTTGCTTAGGGCATCAGTGTTGCTTCTCAACCCACGAAAGTTTATCCCAGAGTAGTTCTGGTCCAAGCTTCAGCACTTCCAATCACAACATGCTACTAAAGCAGTTACAAACCTCCACCATAACCTGCCAAAAACAGTTATTTGTGCAAAAACTGGATGTCCATAAACACTGTTACTGTTCTTATCCAGTTCCAGAGTTGTGCCTCGTGCTGAATTTGAAGAGCATGTCTGCTTCTGCTCATTAATCTCATTTTCCATAGATTTAGCCCCATTCCCCTGGGCACAGGACAGAGGTGGCTGGTGGGATTTACAGTCACTGTGTGTGCAGTTCCCATCCTGTCAGAGGTCTACATCTTTCAAAAAAACTCCAAACCAAAAAACTCTCTTGAATATATTTCTTTGAAATAATTTACAACGGAAACAGAATTTCATTATTATGCCCCTTCTGAATTCAGCAGGTTTGGGATCTTTCAGATGCCACACAAGTAATCACTCTTATTTCTTGCAGTGTAGAGGATTAGGAAACACCAGACAAGAAGCTGTTTACAGGACAACTCCCAAATCTTTATGTCCAAAAGTAGCTCTGGAATAGAGCATTCTCCATTATTGATGAGGGAAAATTATTGCAAGGTTAGATCATTGAAATAATTATTTCCAACTGCGGTTTGCTTTCAAATAATTTTACTGCTGGATTCATCTATTAAAAAACCCAAATCAACAATCCACTCAGTATGTCACAATAAACAAATAAAGATAACTTATGATGAATTTAGGTGAGTTTGGTTTTAATATCAGTATGACTTCTTTGATAAAGAGGTTCTACCAAAGCCTTGTTGTGAATTTTGAGCATCTCCAAGTTCTCAGACAAAGTTCATCCTACTTGGCCTCTTCCTCACCTCCTATCTCTGTACTACAGGAAAATTTGTTCCTCACATTCAGTTTTATTATTGGGGCTCATAGTGGAAGCCACATGATTTTCCATTTCTATTTTTGTAGCTGTGGGGAAAAAAAGATTCTGGAATGTGCAACCAAGGTCCTGATAATGCATGTGGAAAGGCATGGAAAGGATAATTGAATTATTTTTCATCTTTATCTAACTAAAAATTGTGGGCTCATCTGTGGGTGTTCTATATCTCAAGTGATTTCTCCTCCCACCCCACATGCGATGCACGGGGAAGCAGCTCAGAGTCACCACGTGGTGGTTATGGACCCCAGACCTCTTCCCACACTAGCCACACTCTGACAAAACACACATCTCTGGATATGATGATCCATAATCCACGTGAATCCCACTGAGGATGTGCAAGTGAATAAAACTCCAAAGGAAAAAGCCCCTGGGTACTGAGGATGCACTTGAAGGTTGGACTTGAAGATCTTGGAGGTCTTTTCCAACCTTCACGATTCTATGATCTCATACTGTTCTCCCTCACCTTCAATTAGGGGATTTTTGTAAAATCTAGACAAGTTGTATCAAATTAATAAAATAAAAAATGACTGTTTAATGCAAACCAGGCCTTAAACACATGGTGTTCCTTGTTCCTTGTGTAACAAACCACTGAGACCTTTCATGAATGAATTTGTCAGGGCCCTCCCATGATGTGCTTTTTCCAACCCAATTCATTTTTCCCTGGACTCCCTCTGCATCTGAAATCTGCCTGGGGCTTCAAATGGAAGCCTGAAAGGAACCCAGATGAGAAATTTTTCTCCCCTAAACATGACATTTTCCCTCAAACTTGTGCATTCTCAAATCTTGAGCTGAGATATTCCCAGCCCTGTCTTCTATTCCTGTAACATAGCAAGGAGTGATATTTTTCCATACTGAAAAGCTATTTTAGGTCATTCTTCACAGTTACTTTTCTATTTTACATTAATTTAAATTTTTACAGTCATATTTTCCCCACAGGCATCTGCATAATATCTTGGGAAAAAAAATGAAAAAAATAATCTTCTTTAAAAGACTTCAGATACTTTTTAAAGTGTTTTTTAAGTGTTGTATGGGGTATATAAAAGATAATATAAACTGAATTAGTTATTATAACTGTACATTTATGTTCACAGAATGGTTTGGGTTGGAAAGGACCTTAAAAGCTCATCTTGTTACATGGGCAGGGACACCTTCCACTATCCCAGGGTGCTCCCAGCCCCATCCAACCTGGCCTTGGACACTTCCACGGATCCAGGGGCAGCCACAGCTGCTCTGGATACCCTGTGCCAGGGCCTCCCCACCCTCACAGGGAGGAATTTCTTCTGAATTTGTTCTTTTGGTTTTGCTTTTCTGCACACAAATATTTCTATGTAAGATATTGAGAACAAAGGGTGTGCAAAGCCTGCAGTTCAGTTTTGTTGATTCACTGCTGTCAATGCCACAAACCTCAAAATCTTCACCCCTTGTCAGAGCTGTATCCCAACCATTCCAACTCACCTGGATGGGAACCCATGGCTCCCTGGCCACTAGAGCACCCACGGCCACATCTGAGTACTTCTGCCACTGCAGCCACCTGAGCTGCTGCATTTCTGGGACCAAGGGGCACCTGGCAGCACTTTTACCCTTAATCCTGCCCAGAGCTCATCTTAGAAACCCTGACAGCCGCAGTAGAGGAGGCATCACAAAACTCCTCTACGACCCAAAAAAGGGAAGGGCTAAATATCATCATCATCATCATCATCATCAACATCATCGTTGAATTATCATGGAATAGTTTGGGTTAGGAGGGACTTCAATCCTCCTCATCCTGTTCCACCCCTGCCATGCGCAGGGACACCTTCCACTGTCCCAGGCTGTTGCAAACCCAGAACCCAACCTGGCCTTGGACACTGCCAGGGATCCAGGGGCAGCCACAGCTGCTCTGGGCAAGAGATGCTCCAGGTGCCCCCAGGGAGCCAGAGCCAAGAATCCCATCCCCAGTCACTCCTGCAAACAGAGAAAGAGAAAACCTTACACATCAGCTTATGTTTTTCTATAAGCAGCTTATGTTCCTGCATAAAACACAGAGAATTTATCCCATCTACGGATTCTCTTCCTGTTTTCCAAATAATTAAAAGAGCAGCTTAAAAGTGGGGTTTTTTGGCATTAAAAATATTTGCACTATCCCAACCAGAAAAGCAAAATATGACTTTCCCAGGGCTGCGCTGATATAGCAAAGCTTATAAATAACCCCGGGCTTCCAGCTATTACCACTGGAAAAAAAGAAGTGAATAAATGGAAAAGACTATCATGTTCACAAATAAACATCACTGTTTCTAAGCTAAATTTCTACAATAATCAATATTATACATTAGCATTCATCTAGGACAGCGAGCCAAATGCAGCTATCCCAAATATTCTATTTACTATCAAAATATCTCTCCTCTGTGCATTGGAATGTTTCATGTGAAAACAAATCTTTCTTGATTATTTTTCTCATAAGAAGGTATTAAAAATGTGAAGCCAATAGTACCCAAAAAAATCAGTCTGTGAGATGCAGGGGAAAGGAAAGAGATGGAGCCGCCCAAACAAAAATATGGCCCAAACACTGTCCCAGTGTTCCAATGACACTGTTGGGAAAACCTACTCTCCAATATGCTAAATAAAACTAGGGACACTTAAAACCAGCAATGGACCCAGAAGTCCTCCAAAGATTACTCCATTTCTTATTCTCATGCAACACAAATGGTTCTTCATAAAATCATAACTAAAGTTGGAAAAGACCTCCAAGATCAAGCCCAATGTTCAACCAATATCCCAATGCCCACCCAACCCTGACCCCAGGTGCCACAACCACGTATCTTCTGAACATTTTCAGGAATGTGACTCCACCACTGCCCTGGCAGCCAGTGCCAATGTCTGAGCATGCTTTCAGTGAAGAGATTTGCCCAATATCCAGTGTGAACTTCCCTTGGCACAACTTGAGGCTGTGTCCCCTTGTCCTGTCCTTGTTTCCTGGGAGCAGAGCATGACCCCCAACTGGCTGCACCCCCCTGTCAGGGAGTTGTGGAGAACCAGAAGGGATCCCCTCCTTTTTCTACTCACATGCAACCAAGAGAGTCTTTCTGAGCACCATTTATTTCAGGGGGCAAAAAGAAGTTGCATTTTCTGCAGTGCATCATTTCTAATCTGGTTGCACTGGGGTTTTGCAGAGGCTCTGATCCCCTCATGCTGCCCCAGCCCTGGTGGATACTCACAGTGCTGTACACAGCCGAGACAGTCGGAGTGAAGATCCGATCCTCCAGGGGCTGCTGGACAGGACCTCGGGGGATTCTGCAATACAGCAAGTCAAGGAAAGCAGAGTGGAAGGCACGGCTGTGCTGAGGACACCCCAGGGACACCCCACCCCAGGCCTGGCAGCTCGAATCCTTCAGGATGTCCCGCGGCTCCAGAGGCAGCTGCTCCCACAGTAGGAAAGAGAGAACCAATGCAAACTCCTCGCCCAATAATCCACGAAACCTTGGGCCTGTCAAGAGCGTCCCTGGCCTCTGCTTTTATTTGAAAGGAAAAAACCGTCGAAGCCACAGGCCCTCGGCATTCAGCAGACAAACCCTGCCATCAGCAGGGCCCTGCTGGACAATGGCAGCTCCTGTTCTACTAACCACGCAGGAATCCTGCTGGAATTGTTTCCTTGTTTGCCTCTCTTCACCCAGTGACTCCTTTCCTCATCCGCCCACCAAAATAAAGGGCTGTCAGAGGGATGGGGGTTTTTGAGGAGCTGCTGCAGGGTGACTTAAAGGCCAATTGCAAGAGTTTTCTTAATTGTAAAGGCATCGTGGAAATAGAAGGGGGGATAAAAAAGGGAAAAAAACCATGCACAAAAAAATCCCACAACAGAATCTGGTTTATTTGTGGAATAAAACAGGGGGATACAGGGATCCATAAGAATAAAAAAGCTTGACTTGGGTAACTTTGTGGCCTCACACAGATCTAGACAATACCCAATGCTCACTGTCACGGAAAAGGCATTTGCTGAAAAATTTTCCTAAATGCCATAATCAGATTTCACCTTTTTGCTGTTTATATTTTACACATCAAAATTTCATGGGAAATGAAAACAGCTGGATCAACTAAGGTTCTTGCATACATGGGAGGACACAGACCTCCTGTGTTAACATGGTGGGATACTTGAAAAGAAAATAAAGTCATTAAAACACTTCTTAGTTTTATTCTAACACGGAAAAATACATTGCTAAGTTAAATTCTAAGATTAGTTTGAGTTGAAATTTCTTTGCACCCCAAGTTTGATCCCCAGATTAATGCTGCTGCCCAAAGCTTTGCAGGGACCAACATCACAGTGACAGGACAGACCCTGCCAGCACTGACACAACTCAACAGCCACCCCAAGCTCCACAATCCCAACTATTCCACTTAAAATGGACCAAAAGTTAAGGCTGAAGTAAGGACTGTTCAGACACAACCTGCTCTGCCCGTGCCAACTGCTCACAGCACGTCCCAGCTGGATCAGCTCCTCCTCCAGCAGTGCTGAGGCAAATTTACAGCATCAAAAACACACAGAGTCAAATTTACAATCTCTCTCTGCTCTGGCTCTGAACTCATCACTGAAAAGCTTCTCCTCACCAAACAGGCTCAGAAATTGCTCTAAAACTTCTCAGTTTTGTTATATACTCAATTTTTTGAGCACCAGACACAATAAAAAGCTGCTTGATGGGATTTATACTGGGAAGAGCCCAGCCCTGACCTTCACAACACCTTTGCAGGGAGGCCCTGGTCTGTCACCCTGGCAGGCGACAAGGGACAGCCCAGGGCCAGCTCCAGGGCAGGAGAACCAGGAACAGGATCTGGCATTACTGGTGCCCAGGCTGGTGCTCATTCACCCTACAGCTCTTTTTGCCTTTTTTAAACGATGGAAAGAATCTGTTTGCAGGCTCTAAGGCTCATCTGCCAGCTTAGGCCCAAGCAGTGTCATTTGATAAACAGAGAGGTTTTTAACAACCAAATGGGATTAAAAACCCTGATCCAGCCAAACAACAATAAGATTTGTCACAAACTTCCAAGAGTTACTCCCAGCCTTCATCCCAAGGATCTTGCATTCATCCCCAGGTTTTGGAAAACGAAAACAAGTAAGCCAAAATCTGAGAGAGAAGGAGTAAAAACACAGTGGAAGATGGAAAGAAAACTCGAATTTCCTGCTGTAGCACTATTCCCTCTACCCCTGAACATCCCTATGACAGGGATGACAGCCCGAGGCCCAGGATGGAGCTGCCCCCCCTTGTGTCACAGCTGAGATTTCCCCTCTCCAGGCACTCCTAGCAATTCATTGAAGCTGCTTCAAAAGAGATAATTCCTGAGTTTGGAAAAACAGTTTCATCCTTGACAAGGTTGGGATTTATATTCTTATTTTAGAACTTACATAAGTCAGGAGGAAATAATCTCCTTTGAGCAGAGCAACCACTCTTTTTGCACCCAGGAAGAGCTGCCTGGAGGAAGGAGCAGCTTAGATGGATTTGCAGAGTTTGGAGTCACTGTTTAAGATCTCTCCTAGAAAGGGATGATTCTTGTACCATCCAGAAGAAACCTTTTAAGTCCTTTTTGCCAAAGGATTTAACCTGGACACAAGACTGATAGGAACAAAACACTTTAAATTCCAGTAAGCCTTAATGAAATAAGGCTAGAGAAAGTGATTATTTCCAGTATCCAACTTGTGGCATCCACAGACTGACTCTCTGCAAGAAGTTGAGCAAACAGAAAGGTTCTTGCTTCCCTGAGAGGAGCTGGACTAGTAGAGAGATTCCAGCTTCCCTGAGAGGAGCTGGGCAAGTGGAAAGCCTCCTGGTTCACACAAAGCTTCTTGGAACTTATTCCTGCTCCCCAATGGAAATCACCACCTTCCCTCTACCTCCACAAAGGTAGCCTGTCCTGGGATAACAGCTGCTGTTCCTGTGGTGACACAGTGAGCCAGGGTGATAGCAAAGTTCATCACAATTCATGCTGATGACGCTCTTCTCCTAGGAATGGGTTAAGTGACGCATGGATACTCCACCAAGGGAGGTGAACAGGTCAGGGCAGGCAGGTGGGAAGCAGAACCTCGTTCAGCAGCATCATCCCATCCACATGCACATCCACACCCACACCACCCCCAGGGCACTCACTCATCTGCTCTCACACACAAATTTTGGTGCCACTGGGGCTGCATGCTCCAGAATGCAGCACAAGCCTTGGGATCGCTGCCCTCGGGCTGCTCCAGCACACCCAGGCAAGTGCACGAGTTAAAGTCCAGCCAGCTCAGCCTCACTGCAGCACTGGATTCACCACAGCCAGGAATACCAGGACACCTCGAGTAATTCAGGCAGCTCTTTCATGTTACTGCCCTGCCATGCTGAGGTCCAATTCAGGAGCATTCTGTGCCCTCCCTCTTCCTCCCCTATATCCTGCCACACACATCACTGATTTGTGCAACCATGCTTGAAAATCATCCAGCAGGGTGGGAAGGGAGAGGGAGGGGGGGAAAAGCAAAGATAATCCAAACCTCACACAGTTTTCAGAGCTTCTTCCACAGGGAGAAAAGACGAGGAGAGCAATGAAGAAGGAGAGACCCTGTTAAATCCAAGAAGAACCTCTTAAAGCACCATTAAGGTTGGTAAAGTGAAACTGCAGCCTCTGCTTTGCTCATGTCAGGCTGAATGACTCCTTAGAGCTCTCCCTGCTCAATCAGCATCATGCCAGGATCCAGGAGAAGGACTGCAACTCTGGCAGTACCAGCACTGGATTCTCCTCATTGCTGTTCAGGGCTCATTAACTCATGAAATATATATTTAAAATCTCACCTAAGTGAGATACTTCTGGCAGATTCATAAACGC
The DNA here is from genome assembly GCA_030060385.1 of Muscicapa striata striata. NCBI lineage: Eukaryota > Metazoa > Chordata > Aves > Passeriformes > Muscicapidae > Muscicapa > Muscicapa striata. The sequence goes on along the minus strand of JAREIS010000269.1, from coordinate 335,709 downwards.
AGGCACAGATGCAATGGGAGCTCCACCTAGTCCCCATCTGGCTGCAGCAGTGATTACAAGCTAGGGAATTTCGGCAGCTATTACAGACCCAGTCGGAGAAGGAACACCGGCTGGAAACCAAATAGAATTTTTCTGGAAACCAAAAATCTCCCTAAAAGAGGAAGATCTCTGTTAATTAGGCAGCCATGGCCACACTCTGAGGAGAGGGGAATATCTGACTGCTCTGTAAAGCGATTAAGGAAAAAAAATCCAGCCTGGAGCTGCTGGAGCAATCAGGGACACTGCCAAATGCTGAGTGAAATTACAGTCAGCAGGAATTCCTTGTAGAAATCTCCTCCTCGTATCACATTTCTCTGCTTGTTCCAATCATACTACAGAACAGCGATTCTGTGAGATTTCTGTGTGCTGTTACAGACCTGGAAACACACACCAAAATCAGCCCTTCCAGCAAGAATCTGTACAGGTTTCTCTGCTCCACTGAGATTGTAGGGAGACAGAAAGAACATTATTCCATTTTCTCCCAAAATGGATTCATTTTCCCTCGAATGGTGCTTCTCACCTAAGCTCATTTCAGCAACTAGCAACCATTTTACTCCAAGCACCGCTGGCGTCTCCTCCCCTTCCAGCTCATAGCTCCAAGAAAGCACCTTTCCCCAGGAAAAAACACCCATGGTACCCACGGGCACCTATGCAAACACCTTCAAAAAAACCATTCCAGAATTCCTGATTTTCATCCCTGCCCAGAAACAGAGCCAGTCTCCCACTGGCTTCCCCAGGGTTATATAATCCCCACATGTGCCCCTGCTTGTACCAAAACTGTGCATTAAAAATCCCAAGGAAAAACTGTTAAGCAAGATTACAGAAGGGCAAGAAACCACATCAAATTTGAGCATTTCTTTCAGCTTTTTGGCACAAGCAATCTATAAAACCCCTCCAAGCATGCAAGGATGTAATGGCAGGGAGCTTTCCAGGAACGTGTTTCTCCTCTTCAGCCTCTTCTCTATTCACCATGCAATTAAAATGCAGGCGGTGAACATCCCAACAGCAGCAACACTTCATTGAGCCAGCTGGGAAACCACACGGCTCTGAAAAGGTTCAAAGGGAAAAGCTGCCAGTTACAGCAGCTGGAACTTCCCTGGCATCACACCATCCTTCCCAGCTCCACCATCCTCCACTCGTGGGGTCAAGCCTTTTGTTCAGTGCACTCAGTCCTACCTGGCAGAAAGCTCTGGCAGTGAGATCCCAGAGAGTTCTATCACTGAGATCCAGGGAGCTCCAGCAGTGAGATCTTGGACAGCTCTATCAGTGAGATCCTGGAGAGCTCTATCACTGAGATCCAGGGAGCTCCAGCAGTGAGATCAGAGAGCTCCGGCAGTGAGATCCCAGAGAGTTCCGGCAGTGAGATCCAGGGAGCTCTGGCAGTGAGATCCAGAGAGCTCCGGCAGTGAGATCCCAGAGAGTTCTGGCAGTGAGATCCAGGAAGCTCTGGCAGTGAGATCCAGAGAGCTCCGGCAGTGAGATCCCGGAGAGCTCCAGCAGTGAGATCCCAGAGAGCTCCGGCAGTGAGATCCAGGGAGCTCTGTCAGGGAGATCCCAGAGAGCTCCAGCAGTGAGATCCTGGAGAGCTCTGGCAGTGAGATCCAGGGAGCTCTGGCAGTGAGATCCCGGAGAGTTCTGGCAGAGAGATTCCAGAGAGCTCTGTCAGGGAGACTCCAGAGAGCTCCAGCAGTGAGATCCAGGGAGCCCTGGCAGTGAGATCCCAGAGAGTTCTGGCAGAGAGATTCCAGAGAGCTCTGTGAGGGAGACTCCAGAGAGCTCCGGCTGCAAGCCAGCTCAGCACTGCATCCTCTCCCCACACCCATCAGCAAAGCCCACGGCCCCATCCCATCATAACCACCTCCCACCATGTCCACATCCCACCATGGCCCTACCCCATCACAGCCCCATCCCATCCGTTCCACACTGGGCTGGCTTCAGAGCTCTTCCTGCCCATCCCTGTGAAGGCAGAGCTTGAGCTCTTAAAGAGGCAGCACAAGGGGATTCTGTGGAGTTTGGTACCCAAACACTTCAATACAGCTGTGGTCTTGCTGCTTCCCCAGTTTTCATGCTGCGCAGAAAAAGGATGGGAGGCAGCATCATGCTCCTCTTAGCAAGTCATATGGGATAATAATCCACCTAAACTTACAAAGGAAAGGATAAGGGAGAAAGATGAACTCCCCCACAGCACAGAGTGGTTTGGAAAGCTGCATGGCAACGAATGAGCTCAGAAAGCATCAGTGCTCCCTATTAGAAGAATTAAATCATAGCATAAACTCCTCAGCAGGAAATTTTGCAGCTTGTTTCCCCTCAGCTTTCATCTTGCTACTTCCAAACGTAGCACCATGAACCCATTTACTTAGTAACTACTTCAGCAATCAATTTTTCCTTCAAAATCAATCCCTCTTTTGACAGATCACGTTTCAGAAGCCCGAGGAAGGAATGCTGCCAAAGCAAACTACAGCCTTTAGAAGACAAAACAACAACAAAATCCCAAAGCAAACTCCACCAATTGACACGTTACCAGGTAAAAATTAAAGTACGTAAGATCAGAAAAGTGTCGTGTCGTCATCTCCCCATGATGAAATATGACAACTGATCTGACTTCCAAGGAAAAATAAAATTCAGATTACGAAGTAACTCCAAACTTAGGTAAAGGCAGGATTGTTGCCTAGGTGACAATAATTCAATCCTCCTGTGTATCTGCAGAATCTAGCCCCTCATTACAGAGGCCCATGCTGATTTCCCCCATTCCCTGCCACCCCCATGTTTTCAGCTTCCAGGACTCAAGAATCCTGACCCCTCACAGCTGAGATGCTCTTGCTTATAATAGATGAAAGATAATTAATAGTACAAAAATCAAGATCAACATAATTCAAGGACTTTGGAAAAAATTTGAAGACCCCACCTAATAGAATGCTGACCCTCCGTAACCATTCCCCTGCCTCCATCCAACAACATATCCCATCCCCCACCCTTGCAGAAATCGTGTTTTATTTTAGGGTGTGTTTGGGTGGGTTTTTTGTCTGTTCAGGGGTCTTTTTGCTAGTGGATTCCCAACAAGGGGACCATGCCTTTCAGCTGAGTCTCAAAGTAGTGAGGTGGCCTGTGTATGAAAAGAGTGCTTTTATCTCCGTTTTCTCAGCTGGATGCAACTGCTCTTGTACAATGTGATGGGATGTCAAAACAAAGCACAATTCTGAGCCCTGACTATACCACAGGTCAAGCTCCAGTGGGGCACTGGAGTTTGGTGTTTATTGTTATTATACCAGGGAAAAACAAGTACAACTTTTTGCTGGCATGAGCACTCATGAATATAGTCACCGTTAAGAGCTGCAGGTGAGGAATTCCTTAAAAGCCCATGGAAGCTTTACACCAATACTTAATTCTGTTCTAAGGACTACTCCTGGTGAATCAAATGTTTTAAAAACAAAGAAACACAATAAAAAGTGTTTGCAAAGTGGAAAAAATGGGGTTCATGGCTTACAAGTACTGAGATTTTTAATGGAGCAGTACATCATCCCCATCAAGAGATGCAAACCTCCAGCATCTGCCACTTTCCAGAACGACTTATCCCCAGAAGGATCCAATGGCAAAAGCCGATATTAAGCTTGTTCCAACGTTTTATGGCCCGGTATAAAGCTCCTTAGTGCCACATGTGTAGTCAATGTTCACAGACTAACTGCCATTTATCAGACATATAAATTTTAAGTGGATCAATGAAGTGTTTGTACAAACAACCTCTTTAATCGTTCATGTATTTTGTGTATTAAACTGCATCACTGAACTCCTTTTAAATTCTTGTTTATGGGCTATTTTATACTTAGAATAAAACCTTAAATAAGGTATTTATCTTCTCCTTTTGTACCAGAAACGCACCTACATAAACACTGTTGATGTTTCATCACTCCTTTATTGTCTCGTTCAAAATCCCTGACTGCAGGACTCGTTCCTTGCTCCCCAACAGAACTCTGAGATGATAACTGGAAGTTAACCACCCTGTCCATCCCTCTGCATTAAGTGATCCTAATCAAATCATCCTCCCCAACCTCTGGATCCAAATACCACAGTGAGGCTTTCCCTGCTTATCCAGCAAAACTTGCCATGAAATACATCTTGAGCTTTTTACCTAATTATGTATCATTAATCTCAGCATCAGCTTCCAGATAATCCAAACACTGCCTTTCCCTGCTGTCTGCCACACAATGTCCTCTGAGCTGCGCTTGCATGGAGCTGAATGGGAACAGGGAGAGCTTTCCAAAGAGAAAGGGCACACAAATCCCAATGAACCTCAATGCCTGTCGGAAAACAAGCTTTCCAGGGCCACAAATTGCAGCTTGAAAGGCAAATGTGACCTTCAAATGCTCACTGAACAGAGTGCTGTCCCTCTCCTGCCCCCAGCATCCTGCCACTATTTAGATTCCTGCTCCTCTCCCTTTGGGAGTCCCGACACGTTTCGGGAATCTGCGGATGCGGGTGTTGGCACGTCCAAGTGTGCAGCCGAAGTTCAGGGGCAGAGCCCACCCAACATATCCCCAGCCCTTCTGTGTGAACAGCCAAAGCCACAGTGCATGTCCTGTTTATACCCCAGCACGTCTCCAAATCGTCCAACTTACATCCCTTTAAATATCCATTCCACAGAACACCCCAGGATCCCAGACTGGTTTGGGTTCTGAGGGTCCTCAAAGCTCATGCAGTCCCACCCCTTGCCATGGGGAAGGACAACTTCTACTATCCCAGGTTGCTCCAAGCCCCATCCAATCTGGCCTTGGACTCAGCCAGGAGTGAGGCAGCCACAGCTGCTCTGTGCAACCTGTGCCAAGGTCTCCCCATCCTCATAAGGAAGAGTTTCTGCCAGTATCCCATCTATCCCTGCCCTCTGGCAGTGGGAAGCCATTCCTCTTAGTCCTGTCAGTATCTGCCTGTATAAAAAGCCCATTTCCCCTCATCCTTTCCCTTCCATCTTTGGTCCACTTGTGATAATCTCACAGTGAAGCCAAATGCAAATACCAAAGGAAAGCTGGGGGCTCAGAAAAAAACCCCCATCCTTGCAAATTATCTGTATTCCCAGCATCCCACTGATTCCATGATGCTTTCAAATACAAACTAGCAATATTGGGAGCACCAGCTGCAATAGTTCCACCTGCAGACAAGCACCTAATTAGCTAGAGTCCATTACTTCCAGGCTCAGTTTTACATCTCTAAATTAACCATCACTGAGACAGCTCACCGCGCTAAATCACCCCAGACCTCGCCTCACCCCACACGTCTCCTCCTGTACAGAGAGGGGGGCCGGCAAGACCCACACCCAAGCAAACGCCTGAAAACCCCAATCAATTCTCCTGCCTGATACAAATGCGTTTCTAAGGGCAACCCAATTTTGTTAGTTCGTCTCTGTCTCCCTCCACAGCAACCTCAACATGGAGGCAAACTGGCTATTTTCAGCTGAGACCTAGACAGGTTGTTTGGGGTAGAAGAAACTGTATCTAAACCCTGCTAATCCTGCTGAAATTTTCCTCGAAGCGGGGTGTTGGTGGGTGGGGGACGGGTCTGGAGGCAATGCATGGAGTATTTCTGTAACTGTGAACTTTGAGGTGTATTTTTAACGCTCTCAGAAGTGTTCACAGCACAGCCTGAATAAGGTTAAATCCAGGTTTCAACCAAGTTGTGAAATATTAGGAATTACCAAAAAAAAGCCACAGAGGCTCTCTGGGTCATGCCTGTGCCAGCTCAGGTAACAAGGTGAACGATGTACCAGGAGAGCATCTCTTGCTCAGCTACAGACAACTTCTCACCAGCTGACTTGTCCTCTTTCCTCCATAAAACACCAGCCACTTCCATATTTTTTCAATTCACATTTTATTATCAAAATATATGGACTATTCTAAGAAATTAAAAAGTCAATACATCTCATCAGCTCCCTTCAGCTGAAAATCATGGCATTGCCACAGAGAGGCACAGGGGAATGTGTCGATGTAGCCTTAAAATTCCATTAATTTTAGGAGTGTTATTTATGATTGTACTTGTCCATGTTAATTGAAACTCCCATTAGACTGCAGGAAACAGGTAATGCTCAGGAACCTGGAGCAACCCTATTTGTCTTCCAACAGACCCTGCTGATCCAAGTGATTCCTCACGGATGTCTAGCCACAACTCCAGAACAGGCACCTTATAAACAGCCCAAAATATACAGGTGGAAAAGGCTCAACAAGGTGAGCTCTGAAGACTCCAGCTGAGTTCTGGAGAACGATCTCTGAGTTACAGAGGACTATGGTGGGCCAACATCCCATGGACATATTCTAGATGAGGCCTGAACTCCAAAATGAACCCAATAAATTGGAAGCAGAGCTGTGTTACATCAGCAGTGCACATGCTCAGCCAGCTCAGAACAGCTTGGCCCCAAAAACAGCCCCAAAGACCCAGGCAGGGCAATGCCAGGAAGCTGGGCTCATGCCATGTGATATAGGGCTAAACACCCCCTAAAATTCCATGAAATGACTACAGATCTCTCTGCTGGAGCAGATCTCTCTGCTGGAGCATTGCTCTCAGCAATGATTAAGCTTTTCTTTGCTTTCTGACCAAGGAGAGAGCCAAGGCATGGGAATGAAGGATTTTGTTGCTGCTGCTCTTTACATCCATGTATTAAAGGCAAACCTGGATTTTCGTTTGTCATCTTAAGGTCTACACCAAGACATCATTCCCTTATTTCTTAAAACAAGTATCAAGTGATCAAAACACAGAGTCAGAGCAATCAGAGTGTGTTTGTAAAGATCATACAATGTGTAAATGCACATTTACGGGTGATTCAAAGGCATATAAAGCAGGGAAAGAAAACCTGCATTTCCCTGTTGCTGTTTAAGAGGAGCTGCACTTCCCCAGGCATCAGCCATGTGTGCAAATAAATCACATCCAACATGCCCTCCTGCTACCAAAGTTGGAGTGATGTTCTTGGAGAAGCCACCTCTGGCTGTCTGGGAGGTCTGTGGGTCAAGAAACCACTAAGGTTTCCAAAACAGCAGGACAATGGGAAAGGAAATCATGGAATGGTTTGGGTTGGAAGGGACCTTAAAGATCACCCAGATTCACTCCCTGCCATGGGCAGGGACACCTTCCACTATCCCAGGTTGCTCCAATCCACATCCAACATGGCGCTGGGCACTTCCAGGGATGGGGAAGCCACAGTAACCTTTGCCAGGGCCACATCACCCTCACACAGTGGAATTCCTAATATTTATCTAACCTGAATTTCTCCTCTTTCAATTTGAACCCATAACTCCTTATCCCATCAATACAGTTCCTGATGAAATCAGCTTTTAAGCTGTTCCCTCCTCATGACACAGCAACTTCCCATTACTCAGTCCCTCCTCTCAAACCTTTCACTTTGCTTTTTAAAACTCCAAATCCAGCCCCAAGTTCATTTCAGGGGACGAGCTGATTGGGAAAGAAAGCAACTGCAGCAGCTGGATGCTCTCAGACCTATCCCCAGGCAGTTCCTAGCAGAAACAAGGGAAGAGACAAGCCTCTGCTCCCAAGGCTCCTGAGGGCAAGGGTAGGCACCCATAGCACCTGTAAGCTTTCCTGTGGCATCAGAGGAAAATTACTGTCAGGAAGGTGTAATCAAAAGGCCAGGATCCTGCAGGCATGGATGGAGAGGAGATGGAGGATTAAGCTGTCACCCTGGGGAAGGCTGACCCATAAAATGCTCCTAGTGTAGATTCTCTAAGCACATCCCTGCACAGGACTGTGGAATGCAGTAACCCCAGAGGCAGCTGCCAAGGCAGATCTGAACACAACCCAATGATCCTAAACATTAGAATCATGGAATCATTAAAGCTGGAAGAATCCCCCAAGATCATAGACTGCCGTGTTCACCATTAACTGTGTCCCCAGCTGCCACATCCACATATTTTTTGAACACTTCCAGAACTGAGGACTCCACCACTAAGCAGCCTGTGCTACTGCCTGACCACCCTTTCAGTGAAGAGACTTACCCAGTATCCAACCTGAACCTCCCCTGGTTTCCTCTCATTCTGTCCCTTGTTCCCTGGGAACAGAGTCTGACCCCCCTGTTGGCTGTCCCCTCCTGTCAAGAAGTTCTGGAGAGCCAGAAGGTCCCCCCGAGCCTCCTTTTCTCCAGGAAAATTACACTGCTGAATCAGATGCTTTTCCAGAGTTTTTCTGCACTCCCAAATGAGAACCAAGCAGATCCCCCTAAAGAAATAATTTTCTTTACTGTATCCATTTCTGGGCCCCTCAATTTAGGAAGGATGTTGAGACACTTGAGCGTGTCCAGAGGAGGCAACGAGGCTGGTGAGGGGCTTGGAATACAAACCCTGTGAGGAACAACTGAGGGAGCTGGGGGTGTTTATCCTGGAGAAAAGGACACTCAGAGGTGACCTTACCACTCTCTGCAGCTCCCTGAAAGGTGGCTGAGCTCAGGACAGAGTCACAAGCTGCACCAAGGGAAATTTAGGTTGTATATTAGGAAAAGGTTTTTTACTGAAAGAGTGATAAAATACTGGAATTGTCTGCCCAGGGAGGTGGTGGAGTCACCATCCCTGGATGTTTTTAAAGAAAGACTGGATGTGGCACTCAGTGCCATGGGTTAGTTGAGGTGTTAGGGCATGGACTCAATGATCTTAAGGTCTCTTCCAACCTCATGATTCTGTGATTCCCATAGGAGATGGTAACAGCCTAAACCTTCAGTACTTGAATTCACAGCACAAGAACCACCACCTTCACAAATCAGGCAAGTTGGGAGGACTTCATCAGAGGATGGAGGTTTGATAGGACTGGGAAAGAAGGAGCAGGTACACACTCTCAGGAATGAGCTGAAGCACTGCCATATATATATACATATATATATGTACCATATATACCATATATCATAACCACACATCTACCTAAGTAATGCTCTGACTTGAGGCCACAAGGGGATTTTTGAAGATGCTGTTCCCCATACCCATGTTCATCTCTTCTAGGAGCAGAACCCATTCCGAAAGCAGCAGCTCACTTGTCTGGAAGCACCAGGCATAAAAAGACCTCAGTAAGATAAAGGAAATAACAAACAGCTTTTAGTTTTGCCCTTCCCAATTAGAGAAAAGCCACCAAGCCACCCTTGCCCTGCACTGTCCCGCAGGGGCTGACCAGACTTGACCACACCAGCAATGAACAATGTGGAAGCTGTAAATACAGATACAAATGTTAAAATCATCCAAACTGAGTAACAGGCTTTCAGTTGACCAGACAGTGACATTTCTTCTAAAATTATTCTTGTAGTTGACAGCAGCTGCTAAATCACCTTCTGTGCCCTGAGAGGATCCAAACATCTGCCCATTCTCACAAAGGCAGGAGGTCTCCTATTGAAGATGCTGGAGGGACAGCAGTTCCTGGGTCAGCTGCTCCAGACATAAAACAAGGCCAGGTTGGACAGGGCTTGGAGTAACCTGGGATACTGGAAGGTGTCCCTGCCAGTGGCAGGGGGTGGGACTGGATGAGATTTAAGGTCCCTCCCAGCCCACACTATTTTGGGCTTCTATATAACCCATGAACTTGATTAAACAGGAGAAACCTTCATGATTCCTGATGAAGCAGCTTTTCCAGACGTTCTCACATCTCAAAATAATTAGTATTTTAGTGGCAGTTCACAAGCCTAAATAGCTCAGTTGCTTCTTTTAATTAGAAGATTTTTATGCAATTATTGCATCCCTGCTATTCCCTGAATAGAGACAAAGCTCTGAAGCTCCCCCGCCACCGAAATACTTATTTCTGTGGCCCTGACAAAAATAAAATCCCTTTTAGTATCAGCCAGCAGACTGCCTACCTCTACAACGCCACCTCACCTTGCTACCCTTCCAAAACCAAAAATTTTCATCTGTCTGCTCAAGCAAAATGAACATAATAAATAATATTAATTCTAATAATAACAACAATAATAATAATTTATTGTGCCAGTGACTGAAGTCAGGACAATCCTGGATCAGAACCAGAAAAAACTGGGGAAAAGCCCAAGTCCTCCATCCTGCAATTCCTCCATCCACCCATGCCTGGGTGGCCAGGTAGGGAAAGGAACAGACTTCAAAGGTGCTACAAGCTGTAGATCTAACAGCTGATCTTCCTCTTGCACCCTCCACCTCTGTGGAATGTTGCTTAGAAACCTTCTGGAACACTGTTAATTAGAGAGGCAAGAGGGAGTAATTCCAGGTCATGGGGTAGCCCCAGTGTCCTGGGAAAAGGGAAGAAAACCAAGGCATGCCTCCCTAAGGGCACAGTGCTTCCATTGCCCCTGCCACAGGCACTGGGCTGCCACAGGTCACTTCCACAGGATCCCAAACCAGCCTCGCTGCCAAACACTGCACCCACAGCTTCTGCCACCTCCATCAGCAAGGAATAATGTTCCTCAGAAAGGACTAAGGATCACAAGATTTCTTGATGAACCAGCTCAGCCTGGTGATTCAAGTGAAAACTACTTTTTTTCCTTGGCTGGGTGAAGTTTTCCGTGGATTCCGTGAGCTGATTTAAATCACCAAAAGCTCACGTGATCATCACATCTGAGACCAGAGTGCAGACACAGCACATTCAGCAAAGGCAGATCCACCCTTCTCCCTGCAGCTCAGAGGGACATCTCTAATCCCAACATGAAACCACATCCATAAAAGCACCCTGGAACATCCCAAAATCCACACTGTGAACCAGAGGGCAGTGCCTTTCTCAGCAGGGCAGAACTCCCTGTCCTGCTCTGTGGCTTTGCCTCTTGCATTCCAGTAGAGGGACTGGGTATGGTTACACACCAGGCTCTCCCTACACACCTCACTCTTCCCTTATTCCCTGCTTCTTCATGTTTCCACACCTCCACGACAGTCATGTCAGAGAAGGAAGAATGGCCCTGAAGGGCCAAAGTAGATTTTGAAGCTATGAGAAAGGAAGTAAAGCAATGGGCATGTTCACAGCAGCTGGAGTCACAAGGAGCCCTGTGATTCTCCAGGATTATTTTAGTCCTTCATGTGAGATGGCAGGGAGGTGAATCTTGGTAGGATGTGACTTATTCCTGAGGGATGGAGTCTGTCTAGGTGAAAGGAAGTGGTGCAGAGCAAATGAACAAGAACCAACATAGACACCACAAGGACCACTTGGGCCTCAAGGCAATTCAGGCCCCAGGACAGGACACAAAACTTGCCATGCATTTACCACAGAAAAAAAAAGATGAAATACATGGGGAAAGCAACACTATCTGAGAACAGATTTCCCACTTCTTCCCTTCAATACTGAGATTGTTCTCTATGCTACCACCTGATTTGAAGTCTTCTAGTTTTTTAATAAGCAGTTCATTTCAGTGCCATTTGTTCATTTGCACACTGAAGCTTTCAGGAGATGTTTTACATACCACCCTGAACTTGTCAGCTTTTACATCCTCTGAAGAGACACTCTGGGAAGGGCACTCTTCCATCTGGAGCTGTGTCCAGCAGTGCGCAACCCCATCCTGTTCTATGGAGTGGGTCTAAATCAAGACCTCCAAATCAGCAGCTCCACCCCTGTAAATACTCCAGTATTGTTTAAAAACAACAATCGAATGCTAGTCACAAGCCAAGCTGTGATGTATATTTGGGATCTGTCCCTCCACAGCCCCCTGACTAAATAGCACATGCTGTATGACCCAAGCGGTGACTGTAACACACAAGAGGGTGTTTGGAAGGGAGAATTCCGAGGGAAGACAAGTTTATGCAGGGGTCAGGCTGCAATTCCGCATCATCTGCCAGGCGAGGGGCTTTAAATTGTTCCTCTTTCTGGTTTAGGGATTAAGCACTGTAGGGAAGATCACCAGCACTGGGAACAGGGAGCAAGGAGAGATCACAATCAGGGTCCAGCCTGGAGCTCATGATTTATCCCAGCTCCTACCTCTTAGTGCACTGGCAGGAACCCTATTAATAGGAAGTGACACTAAGTGGAGCACTGAGCACTAATTTCCATCCAGGGAATCTTTTTAATGGACGTGACAAGCAAAAAGCAGTCAACACTGGAAAAAAAGTAAAATCAAGGAATCTACCATTGAAATCTAGGCATGAAGGTCTTGCAATTCAAGATATGGGGCATTCCCAGCTGGCTCAAGGAGCTACAGGGCACTTGTCTCCATGTAGGCAGTTCCCTCCAGCCATCTGAGGACTTCAAAGCAGAAGGGAGGTGAGGGAAGAGGTGACCATTTGTGCTTAACTATAAAGTTCTTTTAGCAAAAATTCATGAAGATTTTAGCCTAATGGAACTTGAGACAGAAGGCTGAAGTCCTCCCTCAACCCTGTACCAGGAATAAGGAAACCAGGAGATAACTGTCATTTAGCCTTCTTCCATATGAGAATTATGGCCAGAAGCTGCTGAATGTCCATACCACCAAACCCATGGCTGCTCCCAAGATCAAGTCTAACATAAGTCCGTATACAATCTATCTATATAATAAAAGTGACCAAGGGGTAAGGCTTATTTTAAAACATCCCGTAATACCAGAGATATGTGGCTGCTACTCAGCCACTTTCCTCTTTTTTGTGTTATTTTCACATGCAGGCCCTCAGAGGAAACAATGCTGGTATTGGAGGACTAACTGCTTATTAAGGAAAGAGTTTCCAGCTCATGCTACTTCAGTGCAGGAAGTCTTCTGGCACAGCTTGAGAAAGAGCAATTAGCAGCAGCTTGTGTAACTGGCTGCACTCTGCTCTGATAAAGTGATGGTGTTATCTGGGATACTGGGCCCATACCTCCCTTAGCTGAGGGGGCCCCCAAGGTGGGAGCCAGCTTTGAGGCCCAGGATCCCAAGGAGCAGCTCACCAGCACTGACACAGGGTGCAGCTCTCAGGAAAGTTCTCAGGACAGGGGCAATTACATCAGGAGCTCCCTCGCACGGCCACAGGAACAGGGGCAAAAATCACCAGGAAGCATTCTGGGGCATTTGTCCTCAGTGCAGCAAGTAATCATATCCATCACTAGAGGGGTCAGACACACAGATATTTACACCATCACTGGAAATCTCCATGCTGGAGGTGGAAGTTTTATGCCTGTTTCATTTGAGATATTAAAGCATCTTAAATTCAGGAACAGAGAATCCCCATATTGCACAGCAAAAAAATACAAAACGATGTTGATTTTTAAGCAGATTTAACTGAAAACAATTTTCCTGGATGCCCGAAGCACTACATGTGCTTTTTCAACGGTTATCACATCCCTATCAGCATAAAGAGCTGTCAATCTATAGCCTTCCTTAATGCCTTTAAGATGAAAAGTATCCCACCTTTCCCCTTTCTCCTGAGTCATCTCACTCTTCATGCTCCTCTATTTTGCCAACAAATGCCAAGGTCACTAAGATTTTCCTGGGCAAACAGCGTCATTTGATGGCACAAGAACTGAGAGGTGTAAGAACCACTTATGCAACAAAGTGGCTTTAACGTAAGCCAGGAGTATTCGAGGTCAGCGCTCACCTGGGCAGCACAAACACAGCCCTGATCTTCCAAGGGAGGAAAAGCTTCTCTGGATCAGACAACAGTACAACACACCCCATTTCCAGTGCAGTTATGCTGCTGCTACCAGTAAAGCAACTTTTCATTTCCCTAGACATTGCTGAATATCTTCCTTAAATATTGGACAGGAACAGCAATTCAGGAGTGTTTATAAGGTTTGCATCCAAGTTTGGGCAAAGTGCTACCTGTATATTTGTATTATATTTGTATTTTATATATATATATATATATATATATATATATATATATATATAGGATTTATGACTTTTCCACCTGTGATTAAAACCCAATATTCCTTTAAAAAAATAAAATGGAGGCTAATCACCTGCAGCATTTTTGCCCCAATTCTGCCAGCAGAAGTTTCACTAACCATATGCTTGGTTTGATGGGCAATTCTGTACCTGCTACATAACATCAGCTGACATTTCCTGCAACTGGTGCCAAGTATGGACACAGCCAAACCTGCATGCCTGAATACTCCAATCCCCCTAAATAATAACATTTTTAGCAACAAATTATCAGAATACAAAAAAAAACAAACAAAAAAAAACCAAAAAAAAAAAACCAACAAAAAAAAAAACAACCCAAAAAACCCAAAACGTAGCTCTCTCAAAGCCAGGCAAATTCACAATTAATCTAAAGCACTTTGGTGTCTCTTTGGCTGCGTTTGTTTAATTAAAAAGAATTTTTAAGGACCCATAGACAAGGAGTTTGAGAAAACTGCAGATATAACTGAGCTTTCTTTTGAGGAAAAAGAAAAAACAGATGCTATAAAATTCCAAAGCATTCAAGCCCCTCTAACCCACAGAGCTCTTTAGAGACCATCCCCATTAATTGAAGTGTTCTGAGCTGAGCTGTTCACAACTTCTCACACACATTCACTGAATGGATTAATTGACAATACAGACAATGATAGAATCATTTATAGTAAATACACATGTGATTTCAAGATTTACATAAGTAAATGTCTAAATTTTTATAAACAACACACACTACCTGTGGATTTGTGTGAGGTTTCTTGGGGTCATGGATCAGAGTTTGCTAGAGAAGTTGCTTCTCAGGCTAAGTGGAATATGAAGCATGCTGTCTCTCTATATTTTAAATACAACCAAATAATTGTATCTACATCCTGTGATGTGTTCCTCCATATTTAAGAGCACAAGCCAAGAGAAAGCATTTTGCAGAGTCAGCTATTTCATCAGCCATCCTCACTTTTACGCAACACACCTTCTCCCCTTTCATCCCACGGGTTATTAATCTCTCCCCTATTCCCATATAACCGACAGTGCACTTGAAGGGGAAACCCAACTGGAAATCCCCAGCAGGAGCTCCACATCTTGAATTCCAATTCATTTAATCACACTTGCTATAGCCTGAAGTACCTAGCCTTGACTACATAAAAAGGCTTTGTCCTCTTGCTGTTTAAGTGTACATTTCCATTTGGGTTGACTCACACCCAATGTGCCCAGAGACACTCCTGAACCATCACGGTGACCCAACACAAGGTCTTCTGTAAAAATAAGAAATCAAAAAGCTTTTGGGAGGGCAAGTGGGGATCTGCACACAGATAAAGGACAGAGAAGGCTGTTTTAAGCAGAAGCAGCTGCTCAGCCAGGTGGGTAAGTATAATCCTAATCTGTACCTTGCAGTGACAGAGCCCTGCAGCAGTGGGAAGCACACCATGGCAGGCAGGGCAGAGGGGAAAAGTCCCTATGGCACTGCTTTAAGGACCATCCCTGCCACAGGTGAGGGTGAGGCACTGCCACAGAAGCAGGGAAAAGCCAACATGTATGAACACTGGCTGATATGTACCATGGCAAATCCCAAAGCAATCCATGCACAATCCCATGCACAGCAGGGAGTTACTTTCTGCTATTTACTAGAAAATAAATTCTCAGTTATGACAGAGAAAAGAGTCCTGAAAAAGAAAAATCCTTTAGGAATCTCCTCCTAACTGAAGAGATGGGGGTAGTGAAGCTTTGACTGTTATTGCTGCTTCCAGAGTTTAAAAACACTTCACCTGAGGAAAGCCTCATCCCATTCAAACACACCCCACAGGCTTCATCCTCTCCCGTTTCCTTATCAGAAGAGCTGGTACACATCCAGGAAAGCAAGGGCCCTTGAATGGAAAAATCTGAGCACTTTTTAGGACCCTCTGAGTGGCACTGGGAGCCTGAGATGAGCTGAGCTATGGGAACACCCACATAAGGCCATTTACCGCACAGCAGACACAGAGTTGAGGCCAGTGGCCAAAGGGAGAAGGAAACACTAATGCACAGAATAGTGCTTGAGCAAAAAAGTTAAAATTTCACCATGCACCTCCTACAAAATAGTGAAGAATTTATTTTATTATGGATAAAGTGATTGCCACTTTGATTATTTTAATTTTATGTTACTTGGCCTGATCTGCTACTTTGTAAGGAGTTGCTGAAATCAACACTGAACAATCAGCTTTCTCATGTTTTTCCAGCTCCTGGGTGTCTCACACTCTTGCTACAGAAGGACAGGGACTCCCATATAAGCAAAAGTTAATAATAATAATCATCATCATTGTCACATCTTTTCCTTCAGTGGCATTAATCCCCTTGGCTCTGCACATCAGAGAAAGAGCACTTGACTCCAGAATAGTTTCTGTTTCGTGATGTCTGCAGGAGCGTCAGAAGTGGTCCATGAGTAACAGCTGTGACGTGTCTGCCTCTGAGCCCAGCTGATCCACAAGGGAGCCAAGCTCCCACCTGGAGCTTCTGTGCAGCCCTGGAAGCTGCCCTATTCCCAGCTGACTCTGAAGCACAGTGACCAACAGCATCCCTCTGACACATCCCCCAGACAAATTTCAGAATTTTTGCAAGCACAGGGACATCTCCTCTGAAACCTCCTGGAGGTGGAGCAGGAGGAACAAGGCATTTCCGAACTTCCCAAAACTGCCACAGCAAGAACAGAGAGAAACAAGGTTTGAAAGCCAAGCTGAGCAAGCATTTCGTTTGTTCCCCTTGCATTGCAGCTCCTGCCCTTTCTCCTCCTCCATCATGAACCAAGCAACAACCAAGGCTGGGTTGAACACCACCACTGCTCCATTCAGCTTACTCCAGTCTCCACACTCAAGCAGAGAACCCCCAAGTCAGCCTTCACATCCTGCCCTAAGGAACTTTGGTCAAGGGCCTGGAGTGCCAGGACAAGGGGGAATGGCTTCACACTGCCAGAGGACAGGGTTAGATGTGATATTGGGATAAATCCTTCCCTGTGAGGGTGGGGAGGCCCCAGCACAGAGTGTCCAGAGCAGCAGTGGCTGCCCCTAGATCCCTGGCAGTGTCCAAAGCCAGGCTGGACAGGGCTTGGAGAAACCTGGCATGGTGGAAGGTATCCATGCCCACAGGATGAGCTTTAAGCACCCTTCCAACCCAAACCAGAAGTCACTGCATTCTTGTCACTTCTGAAGCCTGATGATTTTTAACACTGCTCAGCCTCCAAGGATGAGGAATGTACATGGATTTGGGAGCAATCCCATGGAACTGGGCAATGCTTTGTTGCCTGAATTAAAAGCCTCAGCTGTGAGCCTGGCACTTACACACTTTGCAGGGTGAGTAATGAGTGAGCTGCACTAATGACTCTGCTCATCCACAGGGGCAGAAGAGCCCAGTAGGATTCTGCCTTCCCCTCATGGCCTGGGGCCTCCCAGCCGCTGAATGAAGCACTCCTGACCCAGCCTGCGCCAGCTTCCGGGACTAAGGCTCTTCAATACCTCCATTGAGCAGGGACAGCTGACTCGCTCTTTCTTTGGAGAGATGTGGGTGATGGTAGAGCATAAGAAATGGATATTTATGGCATTTGGGAAGAAAAAAGAAGAAAATCAGGGTTCTCAGCCCCCCATAAGCTTTTTGAAATCCAGTAAAAGGACTAAACAGCACAGACAGATATCCCTTAGGCACCTGAACTGTGGTTCCCTACCCTACTCCCTGCACTGATTTTGGTATGAGGTCATGACAAATTATCTGTATCCCCACAGAATAAATTTCCATATACCTATTTCCAAGGAGATTCAGACTTTCAAAGGAAAAAAACCAACAAGACCCCAAGAGGACAAATAACTTTTCATGCACCTGATTCTGTTTCAGGTATGTAACAATTACAAAGAGGGTGTGAAAAAGCAAATTTGTACTTCTTTTCTAGCAGAAGAGCTGAAAACACACTGGTGGGAGGGGAAGTTAAGGAAGAGGATGTAAGGACCCAAACAAAAAGAGAGTTGATCCAATTCCTTCAAAGCCCAGCAGCTGGGTGTGAATGCAGCCACTCTCAGTACAAGCCCCACAGTAAAACAAAGGAGCAGCTCCTCTTGCCACTCTCTGACTCATCTCCTGCATTCCACGTCAGGGAAACAGAAAAGCTTTCTCCAAGATCAGCCCAAACAGGAAAGGGATCATTGCCCTAGCTCCTGTGGCGTTTTCATCACCCCAAGTCAAACAGATACATTTAATACCCCGGGTTCTTCCGCTCCGGAGGCCTCCGCGGGTGTGTTTGCCAGGTCAGCTAAGCCAGTATAATAGGCATGCAATTGGATTTTGTGTTTCTGGACAGCAAAGGCTTAAGGGACTAAAACAGGGATTGTGCCTTCCCATGGCTGATGGAGGGACAAACTCATATAATTTAGAGGATCAAGCATCACACAAGTGTAGTCAAGACCCCTCCTAACTCAGCTGCATCAATCTCCTCCCAGCCATTCCAGAGCTGCTTCCTACCTCCCGCACTCTGACAACACTCCCACTGTAATTAATTATCTATGATTTAAGAGTTCCAGGCTGATGGCTCTGCATCACAAAAGTCTCTCTTTACTTAAACCTAATCAAACGGTGTTTTAAGTCCAGAAGCCCAGCCATGTCTGTCTGAGCACAGCACATGCCTGTTGAAATCACCACAAATATGCAGCACTCCAATATCAAAGACAGGAAAAGAAGAGCAGTAAAAAGGGCACCCAAGGTCAAAGCCAACACCAGGGCTGCTAAACCGAAGGTTTTTATTAGAAGAAATCTTCCTAAAAGACTCGCAGAGGAAGGTGGCAGATTTCCTCCCAACAGAAAGAAAACCAAGATCTGAAAACCTGCATTTTAGCAGCTGGAACAAAGCCATTGGGTGGATTTGTGCCACAGGTGATGTTGAAGCACGCTGTGGTTTGGGTGGCTTTTGGGGTAGAGGGGATTAGAAGCACATTCCTTGATTTAGTCAGGGCTATGTGTGCCAAAATCCAGCTCATTTGGTCCAGTCCCGAGGTCTAAACCCTCCACGACTGAACCAAGTTTTAATCATTGAAGATGCCAAGGACACCATTTTTTTTTTTACTTTGTTGGGTAAGTTTGGGCATAAATTTTAAAGAAACTATTAAGAAAGGACAATTTGAATGTTGTCTCATGGACACATCTCACACTTTTTAAGCAAAGGCCCCAATGGCTTCAGATTAATTTCATTTTTTATTTACAAGCCCCTACATTTATTAGCCTTCTGAACATGTGGTGAGGTGCATCCTTTGTACAGGAAACTGGAAGGAATTCAGTCAAGGCTTTAACTAGAGTTCACACTCCCCCTATTGAGCTCCACTGCCACGCAGGAATTTTACCCCAGGCACTGACTTCCAAAGCTAAAAAAAACCCCAAAAAACTAAAACCAGACCCTTTGACAAGAATAAGTAAATTAAGACAACCCTTACCAAGGCATGAGGAGTGTTTGCATTGTGTGGTCAACACACAATGGTTGAGAAGTTGTTTCTGGATAATCCACTCTGAGTAATTAATTAAATATTAGTGCCTTTTCTGGTCACAGAATCCCAGAATGTGGGTTGGAAGGGCTCTCAAAGCTCATCCATCCTATTCTACCCCTGCCATGGGCAGGGACAGCTTCCACTGTCCCAGGCTGCTCTAAGCCCCATCCCACCTGGCCTTGGACACTTGCACGGATGGGGAGTTTACTCCAGGATAGAGTACACTGCAATCAGACAGATCCACATCCCTCCAGACAGGCAGCAAAGAAACACCAACCCAGGGGCTCTCCCACCTTCCATCTCCACGTTGCTGTATCTATCTGAAGTTGGTTTAATTTATTTAAGATTATGGATCTTCAAGCCTTCAAGTCCTTAAAAATAAGTGCACGCAAGGACGGGTACGTTCTATTGGTGAGGCACGAGCTGGCTGAGGGGGAGTGATGAGTAGTCATGTCTGGGGTTACTTTTTCCAGCTTGAAAGTGTATGCTTAGCAGCCATCTATTGAAAAGTTTAAGTCATGCTCCCTTCGGTGAAAAAAAAACCTCAGTCATGCTCTCTTGACAAGGATTTCTTCTGTGACTCGCTCAGGCCCCTCCATGTGTCTGAATGCTGGTTTTCTCCCCTTTGTCACCTATTCACTATGGAGGGTTCTGCTATCCTTTGCTAAGAGGTGCAGAGACACAGCCTCACTTCTCCCAGCACCACAATTCGTGTTCCAGTCAGGGCGACGGAAACCAAAGACGACACAGCTTTACATACAATTAAAAATTGGTTCAGAATACCAAAAACCCAACTATTTCTAGAAAAAAAAACAGCTGCACTGAGGTGCTTTGAATCCTGCAACAGCCTTTGTGGTCATTTGTCAACTGCTGACACTACCTTATTTGCACAATCAGACTCATCCCTGTCCTGCTCTCCCAATTCGTTTCACCCAACAGTGCATCTGATTTTGGGGGACAACCCCTCCAAAACCTGCCTACCTTTAAGGTAAGAAACAACCATTCCCTCTCCATCCTCACCCCCAGCAGCATCTAGATTTATTTTTGCATGCCTGCTACGCAGCAGTGCTCTCCATCAGCTGCTTCCTAACAGTTTATTTTCATTAATTAATTCCACAGTGATGTTTCATAACTATTAAAGAGTACCTACCAGCACCTTTCAGATTTATTAACATGGAATTGGAAAAGTAGCTTTGCTTTTGGTCATCTCTATGCACTGGTAGGAAGTGCTGACCTAGGAGATTCTTCCACCCTCTATCCCCATATCGCTGTATCTATCTGAATTTGGTTTAGTTTATTTAAGACTATGGATCTTCAAGCCTTAGGGCCATTAAAACCACAACCCTTCACGAAACAGAGTCAGTCTGGGGTGATGCCAAGTGAATTCCCAACTGTTGCACAGCACCCCCTGACTCGGCGCTGCCACTTAGCAGAGCAGCTGTTTTAATAAGCACTTACGTCTTCAGCTGCCTAATGCAATAACAAAATAAACAGGACAACATGGAGCCTAATCCAGCGGGGTGGGGGATAGCCAGTTAGTGTTCCCAGGCACTGGAACAAGGCACCGGGCTCTGCACGCAGGCGCTGCCGCTGCCCAGCCACGCTCCGCTCCAGCACGGATTTGCCAGGATTTGTTTACGCAATCCACTTTTCCCTGCGAAAGACATGAAAGAAAATACTTTGCAGAGAATCTAAGAGGCAACATGTTCTCTCCAAAGCTTTTTGCAACTTTTCCTGTGAACTGAGCAAACAAAATGAATTCAGAACTATCAGTGCTGCTCCGGAGCTGCATTAACAATGAGCGTGAGGCTGCCCGGAGAGAAAGGGGGGACTGAGTGCATTAACAAAAGCCCAGAGCGTGCTGGCTGTGGCCAAAGCCCAGAGCCTGAAAGGCTCCTTTGTCTCTCTGGTCAATGCAAACCCATTCAGCTGCCCATACACAGCAGAAAGAAAGTGAGGGTGGGAGGAAGAAGAGTCCTGTCTATTTAGGGGACATCTCAGCTGCCAGGCTGTGAGGCAGAGCAGGGACTCGCACGGACACAGAGCAGCACTCCAAGCGCCAGTAACCCCAGCATTGTGCCCACCGAGAACATGCTTTGCTCGCACCCAGCCTTCCACGACCAAGGGACACACATTCCAGAAACTGGACATCTAGTCCCCAAAAAGCCTCCAACTGCAATATAAATAGTAGGCTATAGATAATAACCCCTATTTCTGAGTCTGCTGGCTTTTCTGCAATCCCTTCCTCTCAACAATGAGCTATTGTTCCACTCCTGGGACTGAGGAAATGTTTGTGTTCGTTCTCCAAGTCCTTAACATTTAGAGACCTGCTCCTCATTTCAACATCATTCCCCACAGTGCTAAAAGCACCTGGCCTTTCATGGTTTAGGAGAAAACACATTTAGTATTGACTCCACCAAACAAAACTAACACCCCCTTCCTCGTTTTCTTAGTGCTACCATAAAACTCAGAAGAGCCCAAGAGCAAATCAAAATATCCAGAAATTATCAAAGGAGGAGGGTCCCAGTTGGTACTGGTGTCCCATTTAAACATGAGCATGTGCAACCACCATTCTGAAATGCAGAGTGATAAAGGTGAGCACCATCTCCAAGGGTCTGATGCTTGCTGGGCATGTTTCTCCTCCCAGATGTTGAAAGAAGGGTACACACACTCCTCGCCTCAGCCACACAACCACCAGCACCAGGAAGATCAACGAGGCAAGATCCTCCACATGGTGGAAGACATGGCCCTCACGGACATTTCTGTGGCCTGCATGTCCCAAGGAACACACTCTACTGAAAAAATCCAAAGCCATGAATTCGTGCTGGGCTGCTCTTCTCTCCCAAACTGGGCTCTTGCTGCACATGGGAGCCTCTGGGCAAAAAGTGAAGTTTGAACCCTCTGTGCTTCAGCAGAGCCAAGGTTTCGACACAAATGCAGACTCCAGGAAGAGACTCCCACAGAGTCTCACCCATATACAAAAGAAACATTTAAGTGAGCAAAACCAACAAAATGTCTATTTCCACTGCTTTAATATTTATCCATCTCTCTACACCAGGATCACCCAATTATCTTGCCCTAACCAGGGAGCTACTCCACTCACAGGACACATACACACTGGCTCAAAGGAAACTGGCTCTCTTTTCCTTCAGCAGTCTGATTGGGATAACCACACAAAAGGCAAAGCTGGCTAAATCCTGTCCTTTTGCACCACCCCATGAGCTAAACCAAATGCTGCATTTAAACACTTCGCTTTCAGGGACTCCAAATCTATTTTTGGAGATGGCCAAGGGGCAAGATATTTCTTTATACAAAGAAGAAAGCTAATTTATTTTTGCCTGAAACACAAGAGTTTCTTAATTGCAATCAGAGCAACAACTTCTGCAAGAAAAGCTTGTAAAGATAAAAACTTTCTTCTCCCTGTGTTGTAGCTGAACTAAAAAGGAGGAAAAACCTGCCATAATCAGACTTTTAATTAAACTGATTGACAGCACATTCACACAGGATACTGTTTCCTTCCTGGATTTTTCAATATAGAAAAGAATCCTGCTCTTCACTATTGAGATAAAGATCTTTTTAGAGGTGCTGATCTGTTGCTTCACTGGAAAATGAAGGAAGGTCTCATTAAAAACAGCCAGCTGTGCAAAAAAAGTTACTGTTCTTCAGGCATCCAAGGGGAAATCCACTCGGAGGGACCAAGCCTGGAGACCTATCCAAACACACCCCTGGCAGCACAAAGAGGCATTTCAGACACACACACACACACACACACACATACTCCTGCCACTCTCTCCTCCTCCACTGCAGGAATATTTGTACCTCCTTTTGTTTCATCACAGGTGGGGAATAGCAATATAGACTAGGCAGCTTGTAAAGAGGGGAAGAGGAACTTACAAACAGTCCCTTGCACAGTGAACAGCCATGGACCTGCGGTTGCTGCAGAAATGGGAACTTACAGCTGCTCTTGCAGCACATCTATTGTTTGTTTTTTTTTTTTTTTGGTCCAATACTCTCAAGTCCAATTATAAGAACACCCTCAAAGGTGAGAAAGAATAAAAAAGGAGAGAAAAAAAAAATAAAGTTATCCTTGGGGTATGAAAGAAGGTGATTCCTGTGGTTGCCTTGTGCAGGGACAGGAGTTGGACTTGATGATCCCTGTAAGTCCCTTCAAACTCAGGATATTCCATGATGATCCGGCATGAAATCAGATAATTTGCACTCAAAACTCCCATGAAGGCAGCAGCTGCTACAATACACAAGCTTGAAATCAAAATCTAAAGAAATGTGGAAATAGAGAACAAAGAAAAAGTCCCTAAAACACCTATTGCTGATTGGCAATGACCTGGGCTTCCACTGGCAACTCTGGCATGATGAACAGCAGTGGGATATAAATAGGAAATTCCTTTTCACCTTCCTAAGATAGAGCTGCTGTACTAGTCATTGAGAACAAACCCAGAGAGTTAGTTATATTCATTTATACTCCAAATCACAACATGCATCACATAGCATAAAATAACAACTCCTTACTCCAAAGCTTTAGTGATAGTACCATAGATAAGAGAACATCAATAATCTGCAGCAAAGTACACCCTGTTTCCAGATAAAGCAAGATGTATTTGTTCTACTTAATTCTGCTTTGTATGGTCTAGATAAAACACATTTTGAGATGCAATTATGAAATGCCAGCATTTAAAATCAATCTATGATAAAAGTTAATATAACAACCAAGGGGAAAAAAGGCACTTCTCAATTACGCTAATACATGGTACAGAAGAGCTCCAAGATGCTGCTTATACCTGAAAATTCATGTGGAACAAAATTAAGACTTAAGAAAAGCCACACAAAAACATCATTAAGGTTATTAGGGCCACTAGAAGAGCTCCAAGTGTAGAAGCACTGACCAGGTGGATTTAAGTCCCAACTGTTGAGCTCTTTGCCAATTTCACTACAAATATTGCAGCCGAAACTCCAAGTATAAACAGGCTTAAAGAGATAAGCAACACAAGCAAAATGTGTCAACCAAATGAGCTTCTTCAAAGCATCATCTGTAGAGGCTTCCTGGTTTATGTTCTTTGCTTTTACTGAGTGGTAAACTGCAAAGAGGGTGATGCATATTTTGGGTACAGACACTACAAACTCTGTTCACTGATCTCACCCCATTTTGCAGCTGCCTGAGGCAACTCTGAGATTGGTATAATGTTAAAATATTGTCCTGTCCCCTGGCACCATGCAAAGTGGCTCCAGAAACTGTTCTTTTCCTATGGAAATGAAAGTCTGCCCTCTCATCCTACCTGCTCACAATGCTTACACAACAGGCAGCACACCTGAGGCCTCTCCAGAGGACTCTCTCTCATGGGTAACTTCACATCCTGACTGCTCCCACCCTGTGACTACACTGATGCAGAAATCCAAACCTACAAACGGACATGCTGGGTATAGCAAAGACAAGCCCAGCCTAGGAATAATGCAGAAAAAAGTCACAATTTCAGCTGACAGATGAACAACTCCTTGCTTGAGGGCACCATGTGATGAACCATGCGAGCTTTGGCCTTTTCTGCTCACTGACACTGAAGGTTGCAAAGGGAAATCGATATTACTAGACACAACCAAAATGACAATATCATGCAACACCTGCAGCTGATCTTTACTTTTCGGTTCCTAGAAAGACTATTTTGTTACAATTCCCTTGTATCTAAGAGGAATTTAGCAAGACAGCTGCTCTGATTCTCTCTGCAGTCAGGATGTGTCAAGAAAGTGAGGAAGCTCCTTTAAAATAATCCTGATTCATTCCCCTCCCATGCAAGTGACCCCACCTTCTTCCATTCAATCCTTCTGCAATCTGGCTTCTCTGGAACAGCAATGAACAGCAAACAGCCTCACTTGTTTCACAGAACCACAGACTGGTTTTGATTGGGAGGGACCTTAAAGACCACCCAGTCCCAACCCTCTGCCAGGGACAGGGATGTTACATCCCAGAGCTGTTTCCATCCCTCCTGGCCTATCACTGTCTCTTAGGCTTTAATCCAGATACACTTTCTGATTTCCTGAGCTGAAGATAGAAAGTTACAGCAAAGAAACAGCTTTGTTCTCACCTTTAAGCAAGAGAAAACAAAATACCCGGTCAAACCTCAGTTCCACAGAACCTCAGACATCCCCTGCAGGATGACAAAAGACGGCACTGCAGTGCACCACAGAGAGGGCCAAGGCCTCAAGCTGGACAAGACGCATATCCCTCGAGGCACCCACTGTAAAAACCAACACGGGCAGAAAGTTCAGGACCTCACACTACGACACCAGTGGCAATGAGGGCAGAGCCTAAACTAAGTGATCAAACGGTGAGGTTTAGTACCTTACCAAATGTTTCTGAGAATCATGGAACACCCTGAGCTGGTGGGATACAAAAGGGCCCTGCACAGACACCTCAACAATCCCACCCTGTCCAAATGCTCCTGGAGCTCGGGCAGCCTTGGGGCCGTGCCCATTCCCTGGGGAGCCCGGGCACTGCCAGCACCCTCTGGGGGAAGAACCCTTCCCTAATCTTCAATCTAAACCCTCCCCTGACATAGCTCCAGCCCTTCCTGCAGTTCTGTCCCTGCTCACAGAGAAGAGATCACAGCTGTGCCCCCAGTGCCCCTTGCGAGGAAACCAAATACAAAAGAAGGTGAAGTCCCTCCATCAATACCAGCTCAATGTTTTTACTGATATATGTGAGCTGTATTTTGGGTGATACCCCTCAGTGCTGCAGTGGAATCCTCTTGCTCTGATTTGCCAAGCTTTGTCACTACATGTTTACTATGGGATGCGTTAATGGGATGAAGCTGCCAGTACCAAACTGGAGCAGATCCACTCTATCCAACAGCATTTGGATCAGCCTGCTGTCAGAGCCATGGTATGAACAATGTGGGGAGCAGCACATCCCAACCCCCACCTAAAAATAACTGCATTCCAAAGAGCAACAGTAAATTCTACCTCCGTTACTCAATCTTGATTAAATCTAACATTCAGTATATTTCTTAATCAACTTGCCTCAAGTGACTACTTTAAGGTTAATCTCTCAAAGCCTTTTTCATGGGAGAGAAGATTCTTCCACCATTTCAACACACCAAGGAGCAGGTAGAACATGAAAATGATTATCCACAAAGCTTGTTCTTTCCAAAAATATTTGGCAAAGCACTGGGTTTTTGGTTTTTTTGTCTGTATCATATAAACACGATGTAAAACAAAGTTAAAACAAAGTCTCAAAAATGCCCTTCAGCATTTAAAAAAGGATGCAAACTCAGAGGAAATAAAGGATTCTGAACAAGGCAATCGCAGCATGGTGAAGCAAAGAAAAACGTCCTTTGGATACTTTTAACTGCATTTATTTTTGCGATTAACTACAACAGAAGGGAAAATAAATCCACTACATAACAGAGAGATATCTTTATACTG
This sequence comes from Muscicapa striata striata, assembly GCA_030060385.1. NCBI lineage: Eukaryota > Metazoa > Chordata > Aves > Passeriformes > Muscicapidae > Muscicapa > Muscicapa striata. The sequence goes on along the minus strand of JAREIS010000269.1, from coordinate 308,997 downwards.
CTTCCCTTGATGAAGTTCTCCTAGAACAGCCTTTGGCTTCCAAGCATTTGGTAAGTGTTATAAACCATATTTATATATGGAACAGTTCAGCAGGGAAATGGCATGCCAGCTCCCAGACCCCTAAGCATGCATGGAGGCACCTCTGCACACTGCAAACCTCCCTCTGGAGGCCATGGAATGCAAAGGGGCTGCCAAAAACCTTCCAGCTGCTCAGGAAGGCATTTCTGCCCCTGCTGATAACATCCCCACAAAGCCAACCACACCCACCCGTGGCCTGGCAGCTTAAAAGTCTTCCCTGACCTGCCACAGGAAAATTCTTCCTTGAAACAGTTAAACATAGATGTGAAGGGAATCATGGAATCCCAGAATAATTTGCGGGGGGAAGCAATCCTGAAGCTCATTCCAACTCCTGCCATGGGCAGGGACAACTTCCATTATCCCAGGTTGCTCCAAGCCCCGTCCAACCTGGTCGTGGACACTGACAGGGATCCAGGGGCAGCCACAGCTTCTCTGGACATTGCAGAAGGGTTGGGAGAAAAAGAGACGTACTAGGAAAAATTCCGGGGTCACTTTTTCAAGCAAAGCCACCAAAAAAACTAATTTCAGCCATCCCTGGGGAGAATGGAAGATGCTCATCTCACATGGTGGTCAGAATCATTGCTCCCAGAGAATGAGGAATCTTCAGAGTGAAGAAACTGCACTGTTCAAGAAATAAGGGAATGACAGGAATCTATAATAGGAGACATGCATTAAAAGAAAAACATCACACACATGAAATTCCCAGGCAATAGCCAAGGAAGAATCAGGGGGGACAGAGGCAAATCTGACATGAGGCAATGTCAGAGCCAGAACTTGTGATGATCATTTTGTTTATTGAATTTTCAAGCAGAGAAAAAAAAAAAAGCACAACGGTAGTAGTCTCTCAATGAACAGTAGCTAAACAAGGCTAAGACTGAGCAAACTTCCTGGTAAATGCTGTAAAAATATCCAAAGCAAGGCTGTGAGGAAGCTGGCTTGACGGAGATGACAAGGAGTGACTGGGAGGAGATAGTCACGGAGAACAAGGCTTTGATCTCCTGTCTGGCCAGACACGCATACTGGCCTACTCCTTTCTGGAGTAACTTTGGCTTTTGGTCTGTTCCAAAAGGAACAGGAATGGTTCTTCAGCTGTTCTTTGCACTTCTGGCTGCATCATCTGGCTTTTGCACATCTAGTCTGGCAGAAAAAAATAGGTTTTTTAATAAAATGCCACAGAGCAGACAACACAGCTGAAGCCACACCCATCCTCCACCTTTCCCATTCTGAAATGCAGCTGCAGATACAACAGTTATTTTCAAATACTCCTCAATTTCAATCATTGATCTTAAAATAATTTATATCAAACAGCCAAACCAGGCGCTATCTCACACAAACTGAATCACAATCCAACGAAAACAAAGGTCCTCAAATTCAGCATAGCTGTCTCCTGACTAGCAGCTGAAACAGCAGTTTCTGGCCTGATACCAGCTCAGGGAGAGGCTCTGACCAGCTCACCCCCATCCATGAGGCAACCTGATAAACACACTCTGGGTCTGGGCTGGGAAGTGCGGAGTCACTGACGCTGCAGTAGAGGACACCGACTGTGAAACACACTCCAGTCCCAACAGCTCCACCAGGAAGAGAAAAATAGGATTGTTTGGGGCTTGTTTCCTTCAGAGCAGTTACTTTACACACATACACGAAGTTATTTCTAACCCAAGTTTACCCTGCATACACATAACCAGGTAAGAGCATTAAAACCGCAAGAGCCAAAGCAGACAGGGCCAGGTGACATTACTAAAAAGGCACAAACAGAAGAAGGCAGAGCAGGAGGAAAAGGATCAAATCGCAGAGAAAGACTCTTAAGCTTTTATCCAGCCCTTACTCAGCTTACAGCCTGAAATAAACTTCTGTGTGGGTATGAGAGCCTACCTTCCCTCATGCTGAATTCACAAAGTAAAACCTCCCATCTCTGGCTTCCCTGCAGCGCCAGCAGTTACTGCAGCTGGAGTTGTTACACCACCAGAGAGGAAAGTTCCCATCCAGACATGAGCACCGCCACACTCGTTCATGGCAATTTTCACCCAGGAGTCTGAATTTCTGTAAAGTACTAAAAAACAGCCGACTTTCTCCTTCCTGTGCATGCCATTAACACAGAACTGCCCCTGCCCACTCACCTCACACTCTGTGCCCTAAAATCACAAATAAACCAGTCCAGCTTGCCAGGCTTTTTCCCCCACATCTCTGCTCCACAGGGACAGCCCCTGCTTGTGTCCTGGGGACCCTGCAGCAGCATCCATCTATTTCTGAGCCAGGTTCTTCATCTGTATGATAAGCAGGAACATCAAATAGTCTGGTATTTTACCATCTCATTCACTCAGCTGCATTTCCTGCGGTGCCTCCAGTACTTCACGCTGTGATCTCATGGGGAAATGCAATGCTCTGCTGGTCACTCTATTGTGGTGACAGCAGTGTTGTCACCCAGACTGATGGTCCTTCCGTCAGCTGAGCAAGGAATTCCAGAAGGATGATTCTCCAATGTGTTGATCTTCATTTCAATTCCCAATTCTGTAACTCCTCGTGGTTTTTGGCCCATAATCTTTATTTCAGCAGTTTATCAAAATGAAATGAAATTCTAAGTACCTTCTTGCCACATGCAAAGCTTATGACTTCCCCTGAGTTAAAATTCTGTGTCCATAAAAAATGGAATCCTGGGAAAGCTGGAATTCAGGGAGAGCAATGCAACACATCTTACACTACTGCACAAAAACCAAAGTTCACAGAGGGCTGTAGGTAGGACAGGAGTCCTGAGTCTTCTCAGTTCAACCCTCTGCACCTCTAATTTCCCCTCATAAGGAATCTCAGGTGCACACTTCACACACACCTACGCAGGGGAATTCAAGAAAGAGTAACAGCAACAATATATTCACCCCATCAGGGTCTGAAGATGAGCGGTAAATTAGTCTCTGAGCATTTCCAACTAAAAGAAATCCTGGTTTACTCCCATTGGCTCTGCCTGTTGGATCCAAGGCCAGGTCAGATGGACCAACCTGGTCTAGTGGAAGGTATCCCTGCCCATGGCAGGGGGTGGAACAAGATGAGCTTAAGGGTCCTTCCCAGCCTAAACCACTCTGGGATTCTACAGATTTAGGCCATGAACAGGGATAAAACACAGAGGGAAGGCTGCAGGTGCTGCAGTGCTCTCTGAAGTGATGTCACACAGCTGAACCAACACACAGGTAGAAGTCAGTGAGGATGTACCTGATGCACTATCCCAGATAGGAAAGAAAAGGGAACTTCACGACCTGTCCCTGCCTGGTTGCTGAGGCCTATCTGCACCAACAGACAACCATGCACCACCACAGGCACCACGGTTCCTCTTCTGATGAGCATTAATCCCAGCTGTGCCGATTTCAGACTGCAGCATCTCCACAGTCACAGCAGGGCTTTAAGACTGAACTTTCCACCTACAAACACTGCCCAGACAGCTGGATTTCACCACCACCACAGCCACGAGTGCCATCATCACCTTAAGCGTGGACAGGGAAGCTCTGAGGACTGTGCTGGTGACCAGTGCTACCTTAGCAGCCTTTTTTCAAATTAACCATAGTTAAGACCAACACTGTGTATGAGGGGAAAGGAAGAATTAAAGAAGTATTTTTTCCCTTAAATGCTGATGCTTTGGAACACTGCAGAACAGAAATGGACCAAATCAAACACTGCTGGTTATCCCTAACATCTCTGACACTATCAGGAGCTGCAGTGCAATTTGGTCCACCAAACTGGTTGAAAGAGATTTCATCTTCTTCCTTTTTTCCCACAATCCAGAGACATTTCAGACCCACTCGAAGCTAGTGTGGATGATAAAGATGTGGATCTTTTGTCTCCCATTCCTAAGCAGAAACACCATCTTAAGCACTACATCATACAAGCAAGGATCATGCTAGACCACAAGAAAAAGCAATCCAATCCTGAGAAGTGAATTCTCCTCCTTTGAGGGAATATTTGCAACCCTCTCCTCCCACTGGTGGAAGTTCAGCAGACTCCTCCAAGAGCTTCCAAAGCATCCAAACCTTTAGGAGTTTTAGCTCAACCAGTGAGACCTCAAACTCACTGATGGAGATCAAGAGTTATCCCTGCTTTCAACACTTCCAAGCCTGGCTGCATTCTTCCCCCAAACCTCCTTTCAAACAAAACAGAGCTGACCTGACAATAGAGAAGCAGCTCTCTCCACTCTCCGTTCTGTCCTGCTCCCTTGTTTTATTGCTGTGCTCCAGCTCCTTTCTCCACGCCCTTCCCAAGTGGATGAACACTCATCCTGGATGATCAGATGTCTGGTAATTCAAGCTTTTACAGCGCTCCACACCATAACTCTCTGTAAGGCTCACACATTTCACCAGAAAGCTTTTTACTGACTGTTCCCTCTCCTGACATCCTGGGTATTCAACAAGACATTCTGGACAGAGGTCCCAGCTATAAAACTCTCATGTTCTTCGGCTGCCAGGATGGGAATTTGGTGACAGTACAATTCATTCATTTATTTAATGATCCTAACATCAGCCTGAGTGGATGAAGTGTGCTTTGGCTGCAGCAAGGCAGGGAGGGGGTTGTGCCAAGGGCTAATTGTTTTGGTGAATGCAGGCAATGCCAGGTACCGCTGCCACAGCCACCGCCATGAAACAGGATAGTTTGGGGCAAAATGGGAATCATTTCAAGTTAAATGTGGTGCACAACCTCACAATCAAATACTGAAATATAAAGGAATTTATTTGTGCAGATGAACCTTTTCAAAATTAAGAAAGTGTTTGGGAAATGTAATCAATGAAATTAAGGCAAACAGCTTAAACTCATCGAAACTTAGGCTTTGTGATATTTGCATATCAGCAAAAAGTAGGTCTTTTTTCTTTTTGAAGAGACAGACATAAAGGCACTTTGAAATCGACTTTAAAACACAACGCTGAAGGAAAACATAGAACTCAAGTTGGACAGGTTGACAGCTGAATTACTTGCATTCACAACTCTAAAATACAAAACACAGAGCCAGAAAAACTGAGTATTTAGAAAGAGACTGTCCAGTGACGAGTATTTATAACTGTATGAGCACCAGTGAGACAAAGGTGACACAAACTGAAGCTGGTTTTATATTATACAGCAAGTCGAACTCAAGATGTCTCACCAGCTCAATAAATACTACATCCAAAAGCACCTTCCATACAAGCCTTGCCATACTAAAGCTGCTGAAATCCCCAGCACACTCCAGAGTTCAAGGTGCACCATGAATTTCACATTAAAAGTCACAATAAACAGGCTTTAAACCAGTTTTTTTGTTTCAGTTCTTGAATTCCCCCCCCAAATAAGTGGTATAGATTGCTCACCCTCAGCTACAACAACCCTGCTGAGTTCCCTTTCCGATATAATATATTGAGTCAGCCCAATGATTCAGCTGCACGTTGCAAAACCAAGTGTCCAGTGTGGAGCCTGTACATCACCCCAAATGGAAATTCAAGACTTCCAGAAAGTTTTCAGGCCAGATTTCAGCCTGAATTTCACATCAGACCTGACAGTTCTGTGGAAAATCTCGTGGCAGCCCCAAGACAGAAGGGCTGGGTCTCACCACTCAGTAGAAATGGCCCTTTTTTTAAAAAAAAGTCCTTTCCTTAGGATGCTTAGGAGCCTTCCCAAAACAACAGCTGACTTAAAAAACAAAGCTGAAAGTAGCACCACTAAAAAAGTCTTCCCCTTTGATGCACACAGGAAGAGCCTCCTGCTTGATCTGCTCTTATTTTCACCTTTTGGCAAGAGAACAAAATAAAACCAGAAAAAGCCACACTCAAGGCACAGTAACTTCTACAACTTACTAATAACACATAAAAGGGAAATCAGTTTTCAGGCCACCATTAGCAAAGCCATAGCACCAGCTCAAATGGATTTTCACCTATCACCAGTGACACAGACACTGCAATCAGACTCCTCTGGCTACTCTGAGTAACTCAGTAACTCACAGACACTCTCATGTGTAAATCAAACCAAACACACAATCATCATCTGGCAACTCCAAACAGAGCAGCCCTGCAAAAGCTTTTTAAACTTAGGAAAAATCTGTGTTATTTAAGACCCTTAACTGCATTAATTCTTCCTTGCTTGGCATTTTCACAGCAACAAGAGCAAACTCCAGAGCTGACAGGGAAATTTCTGTTCCCACCATATTCAGTCTCGTCCCGTGCTAAAATCAGGGATGTTCTTTGAGCTTCCAACTTTTACAGCTATTCCTGTGCAGATACTCTTATCCAGTGCATGGGAGCCTCACTCCTGCTGAGCTCAAGCACTTGGAAAGGAACAGCAGCTCACTGCACCTCAACAAGTCCTAACCCATTTCGACATTACACCAACAGACTTAGAGAGCACTATTGGGATCAGCCGAGGACAGGATAAGTTTTATTTCCAAGACACACGTTCTGGAAGCCACTTGGCTTTTCTTTCAAGCCTCTCTAAAGCTCTAGAAATATTTTAACTCTCATGTAGATAAAGGAAAAACAAAGTTGTTAAAACCAACAACTGAAACATCTTATTTTTGGTGGCAGAACTGATTTAAACTTTATATGATCTCAGTGCGGGGAAACTTGTCCTTTTCTCTCCACCTCAACTACGCAGCAAACAAAGGTAAAAACAACTCCTCAGGTACAACTGAAATACAGAGCATGTAATTTTCCTTTCAGGAAAGAAAAAAAAAAAAAAATTATGCTGTCCCATTAACCTAGTTACATGCCCAACAGCAATTTGACTCAAGTCCCATCAGCAACAGTGTGCCATCACCTATTCCAAAAAGAGGGAGCATGCCCTGGGACACCTTCCAAAGGTAAAGAATAAACCAGAGGAATAACATCCACCAGAAGATTTCATTAGCCTAAAACCTGATTTTGCTCTCCTCCCTTTCTTTTTTAAGAACACATTCTTTTTTCTTCTTCCAGCTGTTGCACATAATCAGCTCCTATTTGGGAGGCAAAACGGAGTCCAGAGTTTGGGAAGGAAAGCTGTGCAGAGAAGTGCTTGAACTTGCAGCAAGTGTAAAACACAGCTCCTTGAGAGTCCCATCAACTGTGTTCCCTCAAAAAAACAAGAAGAAAAATTAGTTCCCCTGGTTCCTCCAGACCACGGGGTACAGGACTACTCCCCCCCACATGTTCATGCCTTGGAACAAACACCAGTTTTCTCTTCCCCATTCATTCCAGAAAAGCTTTTGCAATTGCTAGCAACCACATTCAAGTCACAGATAAAGTTTCCTACCAAAGCAATGCAATGCCTGTAAAACAGTGATACTACCCATCTGTAATTCTCCAGAGTAAAAATTCCAGCAACTCTAATCATATTAGCAGATTTACACACAACTAAACTTGATAGTTGACTAGCCCTGAAACTGTTGGATTAGGAGAAAAAGAAAACACAAGAGGGAGATCACTGCTAACTCCTACTACTAAACAAAAGTGGAGCAAATGCACCAGCTCAACACATCCCAATGTTTGCTAACAACATGGAAAAGCCTTTCAGCCTGAAAATTATGGACAAAATCCATTCACACACAGATAAAAAGTCCCAACATCTAAAATGGAAGTTACTGGTTCTGAGTCTCCTGTTACTCTCTCAACAACTCCTTACACAAACTCTGCTCCCAAATCAGAGTTGCTCATTAAATACACATATGTTTAAATGGACAAAGTAACCTTCTTCTGCCACAGAACATACACAATCATGTCCTTGGATGTGAAAAGAAAATAAGTCACTTGAAATCACATTTTTAGAATGGTTTTCTTGAAGAGATTTCACCACAAAAATCTTACAAAGCTGGTAAAGTGACATATCTATGCTCTAACATGACTAGCTTTTGTCATTAAATAAATGAAAGCTATTGCTGCTTGAAAGAAAGATATGCCAAGGCTGGGAAACAGCAACAGGGGAGAAGGCAGACAGGGCTTAAGGCACTTAGTTTTTTGGCAATACGCTGCCCAATCCATGCCCATTCCTCCACTGCAGAGGAGCTACCACCATGGAGCAGCAGGGAAAGTCTCTTTTCCAAGCTCTTCTCCTGCTCTGACCCTCCCAAGATGTTTGATCGCCACAGTTTCAACACTTCTAAAGAGAAACACTTCCCAGGCAACACCTCTGCCCCCTTCCCTTCATCCAGCTGAGAATGTTCTCTCCTCAAGTCAGAAACACAGAGAGCAAGGGACACCTCTGCTCTCAGCCTGGTCCTTCCTTGCCACCTCTCAACCACTCCTTCCCTTTTGGGACTGTAACACTCCTGACACCTTCCTCATACGCAGCTGCCACTGGCAGCTGGGAGAGGATTCCCAGTTGCACTCCGCGATGGCAAAGCCACACAGGGAGTGCCTCTCGCACAGGGAGCGCTTCTGACGAGAGCCACAGCCACACTCTTCAAGCTCACTTGTGCCCAAGCATCTTCCAAATGCCTTGTCCTCAACTTCAAAGTCATCAGACAGATGTCAACAGACAAACAAACCCCAGAGAGTACAGAGCTGCTCCCTCACATAGTCTGGGAAAACACCACTCAAAATGGAAGTAAGGGAGGGAGGATGGCATTGGCTCCAAACTGCCAGAGGGGATCACGGCAACCCAGAGACCCCAACTCTTCAGTGCACACTGCAGATTCTCTTCTGGGAAAAATTATTGGGCACTTTCTCCTCCAACTCAATTCTTTGCTCACAGAGACACAACAGAGCACCCCACGTACCCAAACTCTCCTCAAGAATCTAGATTTAACCCGATCTCTAGGGTAGGCCTAATCTAGCCTGGCTTGCATCCCAAAACTGGGCAAGCACTGCCAGGAACTCACCCTGATTCTCACACAGCCTCAGACATTCCTGAACACTATCCTGTATTTCTTGCTGTCCTCCTGGGCTTTGGGAAAGCTGCTTGCATCCAGAAGATGCCACCCAACACAGCAGGAACCAACACAGCACTTCCTGAAAGGGACTAGAGCACAGTTAGCTGAACAATGCAGGAAAAACTAAAACTAAATTACTGAGGCAATGCTAGCAAACACATTTCCTTGCACAGCAATGGTGGAATTCATACAGAGATCAGTCCTCCAAAAACTGACCCTTCCTCTCTGCTTCTCAGAAATGGAATTAACAAGGAGGAAGAAGAGAAAAAAAATTACTAACAGTCTACTGACACCCACCCTGAGCCTGCCACAACCTGCAATAGCCTGAGGAACATTCAGTTTTTCAGAGATGCCCAATCCCACACGGAAGCAGTCACAGGGATAGATTAAAGTCAAGCTTACTGGTGCCTGCACATCAACAACCAGGAACTCCCTCCAAATGTAAGGAAGTTGGGAAAAGAAAACAAAATCCTACCAACAGCAGCCCTGAGTTGCAGACAGCTCTGATTTGGCTCTGACTGAACAGTGTCACATTAACCAGCAGCCGGGGGACCTCAACCCAGGTGCCATCCATCAACCTGGCTGTCCCTTACAGGAAAACATTTGCCCATATCTAGGCTGAGAAGAAACTGGTGACCTGATAATATTGATCCACAAAATTTATTCACAGCACAGGGACTTTTGAAAGAACAGCTTAATGTAACACACACACAAAAAAATACTTCATTCCTAAGCGGGACAGTAAAGAGCAGGCTGGAGGGTGACATGTGTCAGAAGTACCATTGAGGTAAAACCACAAAGGCCCACAGTGCCCTTGCAGCACCTTTGTTACTGTACGTTTTTATGGAAGAACTCTCACTCCAGACTTCACTGGAAATACTCCTGCAGAGGCGGTCTGGGAGTCAAAGCCAAGGACGGCAGATTGGGATTTACTTTTTACAATATCCCTTCTGTGTGTCACTTCACCCTCACTTGTCCTTTCCAACCAAATAAGGGTCAGACTCCAACTGAATGATTTATCCATACTGACAACTTTTGAGCACAATTTCTGCCTGAAATCAGGTTTGTCTAAGTACTCACCACTACCAGAGCCACAAAATTACCCAAACTTATTTTTACACAGGAAATTTAACTTCTTGAAGCCAGTGTATTAAGGAAATTCCTCACAAGACTGTCTTGTCTTAGAGCAGCACCAATAACTTCCTATTTAGCATGAAACATAATGAATCTCGCATCCAGACATTTCTGCTCCTCATGTCCATTACTTTCCACCTTCTCTTTCTCTCAAAAAATATTATTTTCTAAAAAAAACTCCTTCTTTCCCTCTATGTTAATTCTCCCCCCCCATGCCTCGTTACATGCACAAGCTGAACACTTCTCTCACATACAATTCTTATTTTTTTTCCAATTACACAAATATTGTTTAATTTAATGATACATTAAGTCTGAAACCACAGGTATTTCCAAAGTTACAAAGTTCACCATTAAGAAACTGCTTTGGTTTAAAAAGCTCAAGTCAGAGAAACCTGCAACTCTTTTATCTGCTGTGAGGTAACAGTGGCTCAACAGTTGTATCAAAACACAGAGAAGAAAAAGAAACCAAAGAGGGCTAAAAATAAGGCTGAACTCAGATGAACCCCTGCACTCCAGTAAATCAGGGATGAACTCTGCTCCCCAAGCCTCACTCAGAGCAGCACTGAGAGGTAACAGCTTTTGTTTATAACCAAACACAGGTTTTGGTGGAGGATAAAACCAGCCAGGGCACCTGAATAAGCTTCACCAGGACACCTGAATAAGCATCAAAAACAAAGTATTTGTATATAGTCCAAGCACAGATCAGTAGTTCAGGAGTTAAGGAGAGATATCGGTCAAACACAATGTTTTCCAAACAGGCATGTATAGAAATAAAAATGAAACTGTGCAATTTATCCTCCCCACTTCTATAACACCAACTTGTCATCTCCATCAAACACTTCTCCCTCCCTCTGTCCCTCCTGCTCACGCTGTCCAGGTGGGTCCCCAGGACGGGGCACACTGCCACAGCAGCCCCAGCTCCACCAGGAGCTTCCCCAGGCTTTCGAAGCCCTTTTCGTTTTAGGTTGTGTTCAGAGTAAACCCAAACTTCACCCCTCGTGCGCTTCATGCAACACTCACCAAAAGCAATAGCCACAACAGCACAGTCCCTCGTCCGACCCACCAGGCTGCCCCTCAGCGACACCCAGAGAAGCACCCAAGGGAATAAAGTGCTTTGGAAAGCCCAGCACAGCCCCAGAGCCAGGCAAACTTCAGCCTTCAACTGTCAAGGCACCCAAAAGCCCCTTCCCAGACAAACCAGCACCGTGCTGGGAAGATCAGTCGGGCACAACCTGTGCAGGCTGGCTGGCATTCCCACTCCAACACTTGGCACATCCCTCAAAACTGAAGCAAATTTTCCCTGAGCAACAGTTTTACTTAACACCACCCCACTGACTCTACTGACAGCACCTTCCCACTTTTTTTTTTTATTCCTAAACCAGTTGGAATTACAGAATACCACAAAACAGGCAAAAATCAGCCAACAAAGAGAACATCCAGGGGTTTTCACTGGACCAAAACAAATCTGTAACGTCAACAGTCTCATGATTTAAGCAATGAATTTGTTGTCATGGCAGGTGGTGATTCTTCCCGGAAGCTCAAGAAAACAATGGACCTAAACTGATTATAGAAGGGCTGGGTTTTCCCACCTCCAAAACGAAAGTGAGAGCAGGAAAATGCTCATACACAGCGAACACAGTTCTGAGAGTACAGCCCTGGGCACAAAAACAACCCTGCACTTCCACCTTAAAATCCAACACACTGCCAAACATAAATAGGAAAATACACTCGCAACCATCCCTGCACCATTCCCAGATAACACAGCACGGAGATATTCCATAAAGTGTGTTTTTCACTTCAGACTCCCCCCAAAACTCCAAGGAGTGGGGGGAGAGAACAGCCAGTTTGCCACGGGATGCTGTCGGACGCTGGAAACAAAACCTCGGGCCGGTAGGCACTTTCCTGCTGATCCCTGCAGTATTTCCCTCCTGACTCGGGGCCTACTCGCAGCACAGAACCGAAGACCTTTAAAAAACACTCGCAGTCCCCACTGGCCTCTCTTTGTAGCAGCGGCTGCTTTGGTGGGGGGATTTTGGGGAGTGGGAGCCTCCTCCTCCCTATCACGAGTGGCCTGGCAGGCAAAGCTGATCAGTGAAACGTTCCACCTTAGATTTATTCTCACCAACCAAGCAGGAAAAATAAAATAAAATAAATCACATGAAAATCGTCCCCAGCTGTAAATTTTTAAAAAATGGGTTTAAATTCGCCTGGGCAAACAACAAAACCAAAGCACTTACCTGGGCAGGACCAGAAGCAAAACTGAGGAACGATTTATAATTAAAAGTTTACCCTTGGGGTCACCGCTGCTTTGGGGGAGGGGGAAAAGGGACCCCCCGGAAAGGGCTGAACCTCCAAACCAGCCCACTGGGAAGGTGGACGGCCCCCCTTTCCCTGCATCATCCCAGCAGGTGCAGCCCCCCTTTGCAGGGGGCCCCACACACAAACAGACACACAAAAAAGAGCCGGGACCCCCCCCAATAACCCCCACCTCACACCGCCCCGGCTCTGGTGGGCCCCGTGACCCCCAACCCTCCCCCGGTCTTGGGGGCCCCACGACCCCTCACCCCCCACCGCCCCCAGGCCTGGGGGGTCCCCGCAGCCCTCACCCCCCCGGCTCCGCTCGCTGTGGGGAGGGGGTGTCACCCCCGAACCCCCGGGGCAAAGGATACTGCTGGGGCGGCTGGGGCGGCAAGGCCCTGATGTTGGGGTGAGGCGCCGGCGCCGGGTGAGGGGGAGCCGGGGGAGGCGGCCCCGCCGCCGCCCCGCTCCCGGGGCCGGTCCCCGCCGCCGCCGCCGCCGCGCCGGGTTTCAAAGCCGCCTTCTGCGGTAAACTCATGGCCAAGCGCAGCCACCACCCCGCGGCGGGGAGCGGGGCCGGGGGAGCCGCGGAGCGGGCCGGGGAGAGCCGGGGCAGCGCGGCGGGCCGGCACCGGCGCCGGTCTCCGTGACAACGCGCCTCCCGGAGGGCTCGGGAGAGGGGCCGGCGGGGAGGGAGGGGAGGGAGGGAGGGAGGGAGGGAAGGGGGGGCGGCTCAGGCCGCGCTGCTCATGAGCCGGCGGCGGCGGGGGGTCGCGGTCGCCCTCGCCGGGGGCAGCGGAGCCGTTCGCGGCGGCGGCTCGGGGGCGATGCCGGCGGATTTTCCTCACTGGAGTAGCGGAGCATCAAACATGGCGCTGCGGCCGCCTCCAGCTGTCCGGCCGGGCGGGCGCTCGGGCGCCTTCGGGCCGCTCCGGAGCCGCTCGGCCCAGAGCCGATCGGCGACCTTCGGCTCTTTCCGGAGTCGCTCGGCACACCACTGATCGGCAACCTTCGGCTCTTTCCGGAGTTGCTCGTCAGCCAGCACCGCTCGGCAAATCTCGGGTTCTTCCGGAGAGGCTTTCGCGGGCGCAAGCGCCGTGCCCTGCTCCCCCTCCCCCGCTCAGCCTAGCACCTCCCGTGACCCCTGTGCTCGGTAAACTTCGGCTATTTCCGGAAGACGAGCCCTGAGACAGTTCGGGAAGCTTCGGAGGGGCTCGGAAGAGGGATCCCCGCTCCACTCGTAGCTCTCCGGAGCTTCTCGGTAATCTTCGGAATCCCTCGGTTTCGGCGCGGACGCAGCTTCGGCCACACTCGGCTCGGCTCGGCGAGACTTCGGCAACTCTTGGCAGTGAGGGATTGGCCCGAAGCTGTCAGGGCGCCTTGGGGTCCCACAGTACCCACCCCACTGAGGGCTTCCTCTGCCCGAAAACTCACCCCCAGCCCTAATTCCTGGCTTCTGGAGAGACTGGAAGGGGCAGAGCCGCAGCCCTCCCCGAGGCATCGTGTGGGCTGGCAGCCCTGAATGCGGTATGGAAGCCTGGGACTCCTGGGACCCTCTTGGCTGTGAGGGGTCCCGCAATATCCACCCTACCGCGGGCACGAGGAAGTGGCTTACCTAAAAAACCTCACCCCCAGCCCCATTACCAGTCCTACAGCCCCCAGCCCAAATTCCCAGCTCCTGGGGCAGCTGACATGGGCCACACTGCAGCCCCTCATGAGGGAGACAGTCCTGAGGGTGAAAGGGTGGCTGTGAGGGACCCCGGGGGCTCCCAAAGCAGCCGACCTGTGGCAATGGGGCCCCTCCAGACCTGCCCTTGTGAGGAGAGGCATCCACCTGCCCCCATGGTCGCACCAAGCCATCATGCCCCAAGGGTTGCCACACTACTACCATGTTCATCATTTCACACCTCACCTGCAGAACCCTCCCTGCGGCCACCACCTGCGCTTGGCAGTGGCCAAGGTGGTTTGTACTATCTCAGGGAGATAAAAAGCACCAGATAAAAAGAACAGGTTCCAGCAGCTGCTAGATTGTCCTGACTTGTCCTGCCTCACCACTGGCTGCTGAGGGCTCATTCCAAGCTGCTGGCACCTTCCAACGTTCCTGCCACAGCGCATGTCCCAGGGAGACGCTCCCAGCACCTTCACGGTGCCCACAGGTATTGCTGCCCCAGTCACCCAGTCTGGGGTGCTGCTCTAGGGAACCTTCCCAGAGTTTGTGTCCTGTCTGCTGCAAATTCTGAGCAGCTGCAAGTGTAGGAGGAAGATAATGTTTTAATGCAATCACAAATAAACACTTAAAACGTGGAAAGCTTCTTTTACTGAAGTGAACAGCTCTCATAGTGGTGTATTCAGGCACCTGGAGAGTAGCTTGTACAACCACAAGCTGAGACAACACCCTTTGTGCACTAAAGAAAACCTATCTGAGGAGTCACATCTGTCCCTGTCTGTGCAATGGTCCTGTTTCTATGAAGAGAAGTAATTTTGAATTTTAAATATAAACCTGAAGGTGGAGAATCTGGGCTGGGTGTTGTTCACTGGAGCAGAACTCAGCACAGGGGGCAAAAGACAGTTTTCCCTTTGGAATCAGACTCTGAGTTACCAAACGATGGGTTTGTGCAGGGCAGGTTTAGAACACACAAGAATTTCAGTGTATCCAGAAGCTCTCCCTCCTCCAAGGTGTGGTCTGAGAAGGAAAGCTGGGAGCTGCCATGCAGGTCTCCATTAAAAACAGCCTGCAACTGGAATACTTTCTTACTTATTCAGGTGCTACCTGGAGGGTACAGCCACCTCCTGCAGTGCCAGCAGGCATTAGTGGGGCAAAGGAAGGTGACTCACATGCTGCTTAGTGTCCCTTTCTGTGCTCTTTGTTCTGCACTGGTGTAAGGGAAATACCTAGGAGGAATGAGCTCATCCATACCTCACACTGCCTATGGGAAATAGGAAGCACTGAGATTTCCTTTTGAGGGAAAAGAGCCCAAACCAAGCCCTGCCAGCCTGTAAAGAAGTCCTGAGTGAGGAATATTTCCATCTGAACCCAGGAACAAATATTTAGAGGGCTCTCTGGCTGTATTTTTTCTGAGTCAGTTTTCCTCAGCAGCCTTCAGCCTCCCATATTTAACTGATTCCCCACCAGGAAAACTGAAAAGAGAAATAAAAATGACCTAAAAAAAAAAAAAAAGGCCAAATACTCCTCCACTCCCAAAAATTGGGAGACAAAGGAAGAACTTCTCTCATGGTAGGGGATTTGCCCAAGGACTAGTACATCTCCCAGCCTCCTAGAGAGCTGCTGTATTCACAGCATATCTCTCCTGCTGGGAAGATAATTCTCCCTCCACAGCTGGTAAAGACTTGGCTGTTATCACTTAGAGGATGTAAGTAGAGCTGTGTGGCCTGGGGAGGCTGGTGCCATTCCATGACCACCTCCTGGCACAGCCCTTCTCCAGGTAGCCCCCTTTGCATGGAAGGAAATTAATCTCAAAAGCAAATTGACATCCATGGCTGCCTCCATTCTACAGAAACAGCTTCCTGTAAACACAGTTGCAAAAGAGCTTCTGAACACCAGGATCTTTGGCTATAACATTTTTTGTCTGTTTAGAAAGAAAAAAAAAAAAATGATGACATTTTCACCATATTGGCTGCTGAAGCTCCCAAAATGTGCTGGCCAGGTGAAGGAGCTAGGCTCCCAGCTGTCTTAAAGCCCTTCCAGAGTCAATGTCTCTCCCCAGCCTTTTTTCCCCCTTCTTTTTATTTTTTTCCTGAGAAGAAAAAGCAGATATGTCTCCCTTCTACCCTACATAGGACGATTTGGCCAACAAATCCTGCAGATTTTAGAGCCTGAGTGAGTTCCTACTGGATTCACACCCCTCTTGCCACCTCTCCATTTTGTTTTTCCTCCTCTTTTTCCTACTAGCTTTATTGGCACCTGGGAACCAATGTGTCACCATCGGCAGCTGGAGCCTATAGGACTGAACTCCTCTTTCACAGCATCATCAGCCCTTTTTCCAGTCCCACCAGTCTCTCGTGTACTTGCCACAGCAGAGACTCAACCCTACAGCACAGAGTGTAGTTGGAATGCTAGAGCTGTTCATGAATGTAGGAAAATACACTGGAAAATGAATGTTTTCCTGAAGGGATTTTCACAAAGAGAAAATCATAAAGTGAGAAAAGTGTAAACCACAAAGCCAAGGTCCTGGGAGTGAGTCAGGAGATACAACCCTCTTGTTGCTCAGCTCCAAGAGAAAACTTGCAGTTATCAGAATGAGCAAGTCCCAGCTGCAAGGTGGGATTTAGAAACCTGCTCCCCACCTCCCTATCCCCATCCTCCTGCCTTCAGGAAGGTATGGCTTGTTCAGAGAAGCTTTTGGCCCTAAAATCTGGTTGTCCCACTAGGTGACCTCAGCACTGTTGTGATGTGTCAGGGGTTAGATCCTCCTTGGAGGGAACAAAATGGGAAGGAGGACAGTTCAGATGGCTGGGTTCAGCCTCTCACCTCTCAACAGCTGTCTTGGCCCCACCAAACCTGTGAACAGCCCCCTTTTCCAGCTCTGGAGGCACCAGCATGCTCCAGGTGCTTGCCTTCACTCAGCGCAGTAGAGCAGCACCTCCCTCTTTTGGCTTCTCCTGCTTTTCCTGCACAGATCCTCTTCTAAATACCATCCAGACAAAAAAAAAAAAAAAAGACACCCAATGTTTAAAAAAACAAAAGCGGGGGGTCCTGCTTGGAGCTTTCTCCATTCCTCCCCCTGCCTGGGCTCAGCCCTCAGCAAACATCTCAGCCCTCCAGGGCACAGCTGAGCACAAAATAAAGCAAATACCACCCATGACCAGGCAAGCCCACACCAGGTGCTGGCACAGAGCAGGATGATTCACCTCCTGCCTGCTCTCCCTATGCCCACAGCCTTCCAGGAAGGAAAACTCCCACCACCTGCTCCCAGCCCAGCACTGGCATATTTGACCACGGTGTCCCCCACCACAACACAGCTGATAGTCACCCTTGAAGTCCTCCCTGCCCTGGGGCTATCCCTGAGCCATCACCTGCTGGTCCCTCCCTGCAACTAAGCCCCAGAGAGCCAAAGTATTTCCTTCTTGGATGGTTAAACCACTTCTAAGAGCATCTCCATGTGACACCCGTGCTCCCTTTCCTGCTCCTTGCAGCTGGGAAAACACCCTTTTACCCCAACCTCGGTTCTATTCCTCTTTGCCTTACACCCACGCTGCTCCTCTGTTTCCCTAGGAATGCAGGTATTCCACCACAATTTAAACACGTGGGGCCACATCCAGACCAAAATAGGACTCTGGTAACGTCGCTGGCTCCTGCCAGCCAAGCACCGGAGTGTGCAGGCAGCGATTTTCTCGGCTCCACCGCCCTCTGCGGGTTTGCGCCATTTCCAGGCAGATCTCAGGGAAAACAACAGCCACAGCCACTCTCCAGTGCTGCAGGAAACTAAGGGTGTCACACCGAATCGTGCAAGCAGAAAGTGTGTGCTATTACTACATTTCTATTCCATCTGGGTGAGAAAACACAGTTAAAACAGTCAGAGAGGTATTTTAATGTCTTATTTACACAACACCCATGTCACCAGCCCACTGCTGGCTCAATCCTGCCCATGCCAGCAGCAGAGACACTCTGTATTCCCAAAAGTTTGCTACCAGTGGGCTGCAGCCTCCTAGTTTTGTCCCCAGTTCCAGCCCCCCAATAACTAAGGCTAAATGGTAAAGGAGTACGCCAGCAGTTGGTTAATGGCCATCAGCCCTGCCAGGTGCTGGGGTGAGGCCTGCAGGGAGCCTGCAGTCCAGGTCCTGCCTTGCATTTTTTTGGGCAAGCCTGATGAAGCCATGGAGCATCTGCTCAGAGTGAACATTGGCCTGTGTTACGGAGCTGGCAGCATCCCACCAGCATCACCAAGCCATAAATAAGGGAGTTTGGAGAGAAACCTGTGCGGGGCTTGTGCTGCTAGATCCAACCACAGCCCAGCTGGCCAAAAACTCACCCGGGAGGAAGAAAAAGCATCCGGGAAAGATCTCCCTGCTGCGGAGCTGTGTGGGACCATGCCATAGAGATGGAAAGCAAAGAGCCACCCGCAGTGAGAGTGAGGTTTTTGAGAAAAAAAACCCTGGATTTAGCCTCCAACAGAGGCAGCAGTTGCCAAGCACAGGCTGGAAAAAGCTTCCTTGTCTCAGTTTTGTCAGCACGGGACAGTCTCAGTGGTGTAGACAGGGAGAAGAGCACAAATAAAGAGAGGCAGACCCTCCTGCTGTAAGAAAAACTGAGTGGTGATCAGCTCCAAATCCAGTAAAAAGTATTTATTATTTCAATTACAATAAGCCCCATACATAGGGTGAAAAAATAGTTACAAAAAACCAGCCCCTTCCATCTCTCCCTTTACGTATAAATATTAAAAATCCCTCTATGTCTCTGCTTTGGCCAGAGGAAGAAGACAACACACAGCACCTGAGCTCTTGTCAGTGCTTTCCCCTTAAAACAAGTATTAAAAACATCCCTTTAAAAAGTCCCTCAGCCCCATCACTTCTCACATTGGTGTCAAACCAGCTGTGGAGGGACAGAGTTCTGGGACCACATGGTGCTTTTGGGGCTTGCAGTTTGCCGGGCAAAGAGCAGGCTCGGCATGAGAGAAGCAGCGGCAGGAACCGCCTGCACTTGTGTGGGAAGCTTTAGAGCCAGGAAATCCTGGCAGGCCTGGCTTCAGAGGGGATAGGAGGGAGAACAGGATGCTTCATCCACCTCATCACCACCTTGGTTACATCTTTGGTTACGTCAATTTTTCCCTTTACACTCTGAAATTAAAGCTAACCCCAGGAGCTGCAGCATCCCAGCACAGCCTCTGTGACTTGCAGCATCCTCCAGCCCTGTCCCCAGGCCTGCTGTCCCTAATTTTCCCATCAGCATCCTGTGAGGATAGTCCCTTCTCAGAGAAACACAGGATCCAAGACTGGAAAGATATCCAAAGCCGTACCCAGTTTCCCTGGCCAAGGGACTATCACCACAGGGTACTGCACCTACAGCTGCATTAAGTAAAAAAAATTAATAAATATACTATCTTTTACTAAAAAAGGCTTTTAAATGCATTTTCCCTGAAAATTTCCAGTGTATTCCACAACATATGAAAAAAATATACATATTTCTCCCCCCCCAAAAAATATATCTTAAAGTATTTTCCACCCTTGTGTGCGCATCTTTGGAGAGAAGGTGGTACATCAGGTGTATTTAGACATGCAGACAAACCTGCCGCTGTTGGGGGTTCCCTTTATCACCTCCAAAACAGAAGGGTTTTCCAGGCAGTGGGTCAGGCTGGAGCGATGTGTGTGTAAATAAAGGAAGTGCCCACGGACGCGTGTGCTGCAACACTTAGCCCGGTCATGGTGGGAAAGAAGAGACCCCCAAACCGAAGTCATTTTGCCAACAAGCAGGGGGATGAGGAGTTTTCACAGTGGATTGAACCTTGGACAATGCTAGGGGTGCAGACACCACTCCGGCTGAGGAATCGGGCTCTCAGTGGCATGAAGAAGTGGTTTGAGACTCAAAGGGCAAGAGAAACCCAGCTGTTGGCAGAGGACAAAGCACTTGGGCACTTGCCCATCACCAGACTTCACACTTCTTGAGGGGGTTCATGGGGGAGCCTGGGGGGCAGCTGAAGTGCTCCGCAAACTCCCGGGAGTTGGAGACGGTGCCGATGACACGGAAACGTGAGGGGCTGTGGGGATCGGTGATAAGCCCCTCGTGTGAGCTCTCTGGTGTTCGAACTGAGCACCACACCTGCAAATGGAGCAGAAGGGGCCTGAGTACTAACACCCATCACCATGGGGCCAGCTCGGTGCTGAATCAAACCTCTCTGCCTGCGTGATGGGGGCCAAGGCAGCTAGAGCTTCAGCTTTGTCTCCCCATTCTCCATCCACTACATCATCTCTGGAGGACTCAGTTTTGCTATCACACCCTCCCAACCCCATCTGGGCATGCTCCACCCCCAAAAATCTGTGTGCCCAGCCTCCCAAGGTCACCAGGTGACCTACCTGTGCAAAACCAACAAAGAAGAGCTGGTAGTTGGTGAGGCCAAGAGTTGGGAGTATTTCTTCATCCCCATTCTTTTTCAGCCAGTTTTGATATGCCTGTAAACCAGGCAGAACAGCGGACTCAGGAAACAACACAAACCCCACCACACCATGCCCCCCTCCGAATCTCCCCAGTCCTGTGGTCCTACCCGATAGGCGGCCTTGAGGCCCCCGTTGTCAGCAATGTTCTCCCCAAGGGTGTGCTTGCCATTGACTGCTTCACCATTGACAGTGTAGTTGCCGTACTGCTCCACCATGCATGCTGTCTGATGCTTGAAGGCCTCCACCGAGGAGTTCTTCCACCACGGACGCAGGTTGCCATCTTTGTCATATTCCCGGCCTGCAAAAACACAGTGGATTCTTCATCTCATACTGGCCACCCTTCCAGCTGCCCACCCACCTGGCCCTGGTCATACCTTGGTCATCGAAGGCATGTGTCAACTCATGGCCCACCACCACACCAATCCCACCAAAATTCAGGGATCTGCAGGAGGGTAGTGCAGAGGTTAAGAAAGCAGCCTTCGCTCTCTACAGCCATGAAACTTAGCCTAAGATTTGGATATAGAAAGCAAGCTGGAAATCCTGCCCTCTTTGTTTTCCCATGGCTCTTACTTGGGGGATGCATGGGTGTAAAAGGGGGCCTGGAGGATACCGGCAGGGAAGACAATCTCATTCTTGGTGGGCGAGTAATATGCATTGACCGTCGCAGGTGTCATACTCCACCTGCAGGAACACAAACACGGCCAACATGGCAACACAAACCATCACCAGTATTTGCTCCAACAACATGCACTTTTGTTGCAAAGCGGTTGTCCTAATTTTATCTCCCCAACACCATCACAGGCTGGTGGACACCAAATCCCAGTGTTCCAGATATGCTGATACTCCCCACTGAGTACAACAGGGAAGTGGAGCAGAGGACTTACTGGTCCCGATTTGGTGGTTTCCGGAGCTGGTCAGCCGTGACCCTGGCTGAGAAGTTGTAAAACTGCATGACATTCTCAAAATAGAGGTCGGACACAGCCTCATACTACAAAAGAACAAGCCATGAGTGGTGTGTGGAGATTGCACAGCCACACTCCTCCCTCCACAGTCACATCTGAGCCTCCAGAGCCAGCAGAGTTATGGCTTCTCCTGTTTCTCTTCCTCTCCAACATCTGCGGAGTCTCTGGAGGGCAGTGAATCACCATTACAGAAAACAGCTCCTCCTTTTCCCAGGCAGGGATCCCAAGAGCCCCAGCCACCCCAGGACTGGCCCACAGCTCTCTGGGAAGTCCCTAGAGTAGGGCCAAGGACATCAGTGAGATCCTTCTGGAGGAAACCTGGGGTTCAAGGCTGCCCTGAGGCCATGGTGATACAGACACATCCTGTACATCCTGTAGAAGACCCAGCGGACGTACTGACCAACTCACATCATTAAAGACTTTATCCAGCTCCTTGGGGTCCATGATGAATTTGGGATAGCCAATCATGTTGTAGATGGCATCTGCCTGTAGGGTAACAAGGACCACAGTGCTTTTAGTGCCAGTGATGGAGGACAGGTTCACCTGGTTCCACCATCCTCCACCCTCACCCTCTCCCTAGTGCAGCCACCAGCACCTTCTCTTTCGCTGATTTCCTCGTCTCTTCATCCATCCACTGCAGGGTTTCCAAGCTTTCCTCGAAGGCAGTTTTAATCTCCGCAATCATTTCCTCCGCCTAGACAAAACAAGGCAGCACAGCGTCAGTCCAGAGAGTTGGCTTCCTGTCCTAGAGAGGTCAATGACCTTCACACCACAGGGAGGAAGAGGCTAGGAGGCCAAGACAACACATGGTGAAAAACCCAGCACACAGAGATGCACAGTGAGCACAACAAGGTGGACAGAGAAACACTGTCTGCCCCGACAGTTCCACCATTGTAAAAAGTTTCCCAGCACTGGGACTCGCACAATGCTGTCCTGGGGACATACCACCTGTTTGCTGTCCTCAGCAAAGGTGGCCTTGACAAACATGGCCCCCAGGGCAAAGCCCAGGTTGTTGTCTGTGTCACTGATGCAAAACTTCCAGCGCGGGAGGCAGCTCTGCATGGGACAAAAGGTGATCATCATTAATGGAATGGAACAATGCCGTCCATATTTCTACCCTTTGCTCCATCTGGCCCATCCAACCCTCTGCCACCCCAAAAGCTGCCCCACATCTCTACTGTTTGGATGCCACATGACAGGGCCTTGACATAAAAAGCCACCACCATTTTAATGGTGATTCAGGGCACCGGAGACTTCACCCTCACCTTCTTCGTCCCATACATCACTTCCATGAATTTTTCCTCAGCGTCCCGGAAGCGCTGGTCAAGGAGTGGGCTGGTTTTCCGCACCAGGTTCCAGATCATGTAGTTGTTGAGGAGACTATGGTGAGAGATGGTGAGTAGGCAGCAGCACATTCCTGCCCACCCTGAGTACCCAGATCTCCATACAGGCTGCGGGTTCTCACCACTTATCTGTGGCCAAGATGAGGTCAGAGACCTGCTCCAGGTACTCCTTGGCATAGACCACAACAGGCTCTGACTCGTTGAGCTCCACAGGGTAAAAGACCGTGGAGAGGAAAGGCATCCAGTCCACAGCCGGTGCCAGCTTCTGCAAAAGCCACAGCACTGCTATGGACCTAAAAACCATCACAGGGGGCGGCAGCTGCTTCTTGAGCTGGAATTGGCTCTATCAGTCCCTATTTAACGGATTCAACTGATTTTGTAGAGGCCAATTCCCACAATTGCAGCATCCTTGAAAGGTTGGAGGGGAGTAAACAATTTCCTCCCACAAAGAAGGAAGAGAAAGTGCAGTGGGTGTCAGAGATGTTGACACAAGTCATTAGAGCCCCTTTGGGGACGCTGGGAAGTGACCAGGCTGACATCCAGGAGCAGCAGCACCAGGAGGACTTAAGTGCTGCAGTAGGATGGCCGCCGGCCCCAGGGGTGGTCCAAAGGCTGGAAGGAAGAGTCAGGGTAGGACATGGGCCAAGCTGTTGCACAAGAGCTTCCCAGGCTGTGTCAGCTGGTGTCAGGATTCCCAGAGGAGCTGTGTCATCTCCATCCATCCATCCATCCATCCCACTTCCCAAACCACAGCAGAATGGGGAAGCTTGCCAGCTCCATTCCTACCTTTAGGTCTCCTGCTGTCACTTTATGGTAGATGACCTCCTCATCCCGGTGCTTCTCCTGCGGGATGGTGATGTTGGCCAAGGCTGTCTCAAAGTCCAAGATCTGCTGCATCTGCTGCCGTGTTGACTCCTCACTGATGCCTCCCAGGAACATCCCCAGTTGCACCATGTAGTTCAGGTACCCAGCGAGCACCTGTGTGGTCAGACAGGTGGGATCAGCTGTCACCTGACAGGTGTCACCCTCCCACAGCACCCCCCAGGCAACCCACATTTCTCCCGACACCCTCACCTTCTCATTCTCTGTCTTGTTCAGGTAGTAATCCCGCGATGGCAGGCCCAGCCCCGACTGATCCACCTGGATGACGTTGCTGTTGGAGTTCTTGGAGTCAGCGCTAACATAGACGGAAAAGAAGGGCGAGGTGCGATAATGCGCCGTCACCTCCCGCAGCGTCTCGTTGAAGTTGTCACCGGCACAGGTACCTGTGATGTTCCAGCCACCCAGCTGGGGACAGACAGCAACCAACTTTCAAGTAAGAAACAGCCGCCTGAAATTGCTTCAATATCCCCTCAATATCCATCCTGGGGGGAAACATCCTACAAAGGGGCTAAAAAGCTCCATTACACAATTATAAATCCCTGCCTCTGCCTGCCTGACCTGGGGGATGCTCTTCTGCAGGATGCACCAAGAATGGAGTATGGAGGGTGCTGGGACTGCCCATGACTGAGCTTTCCCCCCCACTTTGCAGAGGGAAGATGGCTTTTCCACAAGGGCTAGGACAAACCTTTTGGATGAGCTCTATGAGCGGGGTGGCACTCAGCTCCTCGATCTTGCTCTCATTCATGCAGGCTTGGTAATAGCGCTGTGCCTTGCGCTCTGCCTCGCTTGACACATTGGCCGTGGTGTTTTCTGTGGGAGGTACAAAGGCAGAATCACATGGGGCTCCAGGGATAGGCATCCACTGGAGCCAGAACGATTCAGCCCCATTTTGGGCAAGGCTAGGCTCCAAAAAGGTACCAAGGATTGTCCCAGTAGTCCTCACCATGCCCCCAAGGGCATCCCATTGGCCCCATCCCTTCTTGGCCTCCTGCCCCCCCATCTCCTTTCCCACCACAGTGACTGCTCCAACTCTTTGGGGACAAAAGATAAAGAAAAAACAAAAAGCATTTTTATTTTTCCAGCAGCTTTGATATTCCCAGCATCATCCAGCTCTGGGTGCTGTGCTTGCCTCTGCGCTGGTGCCCCCCAGCCCTGTAGTATTTACTCCTGCAAAAAGGAACAATAAACCCATTTTTCTCCTCTGCCTCCAAAACCTTCCTTTCATCTCCCCAGCTAAAATTCTGCTTCCCCAGAGGGCTTTTGGGGTTTTTTTTTATTTATTTTCCCGATGACACAGCTTGCACCTTTGGCTTCCCAGCTGTGTGGTTTTATTAACTAAAGGTCCCTCAGCTCCAAGGAATTCAAGGAAATGCCAAACGCGACCACTTGGCTGGAGGCCCAGTCTCTTCTCCTGGTAAAACTAGCGCCAGATTTCTGCAAGAAAAGTCAGGGATGAAGCTGTTCCCGCGCCACCCCCTTTCTCTCAAAAGACAACAACTCTTCCCAAACCTTCTCTTTCCAGATAATCAGCCCTGGCGCAGTGGAAAGTGCTGATAAGGAGCCAGTTGTTTGCTCAAAGCTTGAGCAAATCGTCCCTGGTGGTTGCTTGGATTAGCTGCTCTGCTTCAGTGTTCGCACGCAGAGGCTGAGCCCAGGACCCTCCCTTTGCTCGGGGAGTTTTGGCCCCCAAAAAATGGTCATATTGGCAGTCAGCCTCCCAAAAGGCTGCTCACAAAGGCTAGAAGTTATAGAACAGGAAAAATGCATATCCTTGGGGTGATAATAGGACATTACAGCCTCTGGATGCAGTCTGGAATGCAAATCCTGAATTTCAGAGCTCCTAGGAATGCCACCATGGGGTTTACAGAACAGAGGCCTTTTCCCTACTCAGCACCAAAGACTAGCAACAACACAGTCAAAAATCTTAGGATCATCTAGGAGAGCAAACACAGCCAGGATCCGTTTCTCAACGTCCTCACAGCATGTGTGTCACAGACTGGTTTGATGCTGGAGTTCAATTCCAATCTCATATTTCCATGCATATGATTTTGGTATCCCCTGCACCTAACAGGGCCCCTGGGCATTGCAGGGTCCCACCGCTCCCACACACTCACCCAACAGGTGCTTCATGATGGCCTGGTTGTGCTCCCAGAGGTTGTTAAAGGTGCCCCAGCGCGAGTGACCATCGGGGAGGGGGTTGGCCTTGATCCAGCCCCCGCAGGCATAGCTGAAGAAGTCCTCGCAGGGATTCACCGTGCGGTCCAGCGAGCTGAGGATGGAGCTGGTGACGGAAATGCAGGCTTCCGACAGGCACACGGCAGGTGGCCCTGGGAGGGCAGGGACAGATTCAGCTCCTCTGCTGCAGCAGGATGAGCGGCACTACAGAGCATCCTGCCCCGAGCTGAAGGATGCAGGCAGATACCCCGCCAGGTGCCTGAGCATCCCACCTTGCAGTTTACCACCCTGCTTTAGGGCAAGCAATGCTGACCTATGTCTGAGCATCCTGTCCATTCCATCCCATCCCAGGGCAAGCATCTCATCTTATGCCCAAAGATCCTGCCCAGTTATCCCCTCTGGGGTGAAGGATAAAGAGAAATGGTCCATCCTGTGCTCAGACATCAAGCTCCAGGATAAAGAACAGAGAAACGCCTTATCCCACATCTGACCATCTCGCCCTGGGGTTAAGGGGTGCAGGAGACCATCCTGTCTTGAGCCCAAAGATCCCACCCTGCACCTGAACATCCTGTTTGATATCCAAGAATCCTGGCTTAGGGTGAGGAGTCCAGGTAAGCATCCCACCCTTGCACCAAATATCGCTTTCTGGGAACTCCCCAGCAGCCCACCCTGGTCAAGAGGTCAGGATCCCTGCGTACTTGTTTGCTCAAAGCTTGAACAAACCGTCCCTGCCAGTTGCTCGGAAAAGCTGCTCTGCCTCAGTGTTCTCACGCAGAAGCTGAGCTCGGGATCCTCCCTTTCCTGGGGGAGCTTTATCCCCAAAAAATGACCAAAGGACTTACTGGCTCTGTACTGGAAGATGAGTCCCAGCAGACAGGCCACGAGCAGCACCGCCAGCACCCCCACCAGGACTACCAACTGCTTTTCGGCATGTGTCCGCTCTGCCCAGCACCCCCGGCTGCCCCGTGAGCTGCGGAAGTTCACCTGCGGGAAGAGCAGTGTCGTCTCCCCGCTGGCAGAAAAACTCACTGATGCAGCCCCCATTTTGCTTCCCACAGCCCAGGGCAGAAATCTAGCCCGAGCAAGGGATCTGTCATGGATTGGGCTGGGAAAGGCAGCAGCTGCCTTCCAGAAACCAGGCAGGAAGGGCGGCACAATGGCAGGAAAGGGAGCAGGACAAGTGCCTTGGAGGGCTCACCTGCTGTCCCGTGCCACCCTGAACCCCTCCTCAAGCACAGCATAACCCCACGGCTGTCCCCATCCCCACTGCCAGCACTGGGACAGGGTGGGGGCTGCATCGGAAAGTGCCTTAACAGGATACTCCCACTCAGCCAAAAAACATCCCCAGGAAACATCTCGATGTGACGGCCAGCGGAGACGGCCCCGCCGAGAAAAATAAAAACACATTTGGGGCAGAAACCACCATTCTAGAGACTGATAGAGCTGGGATTGGGGCCAGGACAGAGAGCATCTCTACAGACCTGAACCTTTCCTGGTGAGGCTGGACACTGGCAGCCATTGGGGGGGGTTTTGCCACCCGTGGCCCTCTTTAAGCTGCTTTCCCACTGCTTGGGGAGGAATTAACCTAATCCCCTTTTGTGTGGGGACAAAACTCCCAGTGCTGCAATAATTGCTCACCCCAACCATGCTGGGAAGGGGTTTGGCAGCAGAAAAACTGGGAGGTGGAGTGTTGAAACAGTGGAGACAGGATACAGCCCTGCTTCCTCGCTGTGCCAGAAGGAGAGCAAAGGGCAGCAGTGGCAGGAGTCAACACGGCTCTGCCCACACTGGACTTTACTCCCCAGCACTGGTCACAGGTAGAAAACCCTTCTGCACCCCCTTTGCTGCTTGCCAAGACACAAAATCCCCTTTTTCCTCACTAAAAGACACATGAAACTATACCTGAAAGCCATTGGGGTATCCATCACCATCACCAAGGGAGTCCAGGGGGTCTTCATCATCCAGCGTCGCCCGCTTGTAGGTCGACATCTGCACGGGGAGATCAGCAACAGAGGTGCTCAGTGGCCCGGGGTTGAGGAAAAGGATGAAGGACAAGGAAGGTTTACACACCTTCTAAAGCCACCCCCTCCTCCGGGGAGCAAAATCCCAAATAGCTCTGAGGTAGTAAAGAACTACACAAACGCTGGAGGATGGTTATGGAAAGCAAAGAGGGCCGGAGCCAAGAGCTGAGCAAAGCCCGAACCCGCCTCACTTTCCCCCGGGGCCGGGTTGTGCAATCTCCCTTTCAGCCTGGAATAAAGCCGGATCCACCTCCGCCCCGCAGCGGGGAGAAGGACCCCCCTGTGCCAGGGAACCCCGAAGTGCTAGGCACCTGGGAAAGGCTGGCAGCAGAGAAAATGGCTTTTCACCCTGACACTACCGGCTGGCTCACGCTGTACCCTACGCACCGTGAAACACCCGGAGACGTCCCTGCGAGCACCCAAAGGCGACAGCACCAGGAATTTCAGCTGTGGACGGGCTCCTTCCTGGCGCCGTGTCCCCTGGCCATTATCTTGTGCCTGTGCCCGGCTCTTATCTCATCCCCGGCAGAAAAACAAGGAAAACCTCACGGGCTGGCAGCCGGCCCTTATCATGCCGCCGCTGCTGCTGTTTCCTTTCCCCCTGGCACTGCCTTGCCATCCAGCCAGATTGCCTCCCGACGAGACAAACAATCCTCCACTCCCCACCGAGGGGCTAAGCACCCCTAAATCCACCCTCACCCTGGCACCGATGGCCCGAGCGGCACCACTCACAACCCTTCACCCTCGATCAGCGCAGCGAGGGGGTTTACACCCCTCTGGATGCCCCCATCCCGCTGCCATCAATCCCAAAGGGATTGATCCAAGTCCCGCACAGCCGTGCCTCAGTTTCCCCTGGAAGAATGAAAGCACCGGTTCTCAGCCTTGTTTCAAATAGCAGCCTTCCCAAACTCTCCTTTGCACACTTAAAAACAAGTCTCATCCTCTCCCCGGACCCCATCCCTTCCTCGGATCTCAAATCCCAGACTCAGTTTAATTAACCACAAAACCCACATGGGGAGGAAAATGGGTTAAAACGAAGAGGTGGTTTCCCTCCTTGGTTGTACCGAAATCTCTGTTTGCAGCCCCAAAATCTCCCCTGGGCGCCTGCCTGGAGCCTGAGAACCATGAGGCGAAAGAGCCTCAACTGCAAGATTTTATCGTGGGGAAAATCTCTGTTTAGATCCTATTTTTTCCCAACCTCTTTCACTTTTTTCCATCTATTTTAGTACTTCGCACATGGCTGAAATTAGCTCCGGGCACAAATCCCCGCTCACGCGGTGGGGGGATCCATGAAACCCCCATGGCTCCACAACATCAAATCCCTGGAATCCCAGCTCTCACTCCATTTCCTGAGGAAATACAATTTTCTTTTCCTTAGCGATTCCCCCACCCCGCCTACCCCAGCCTGAAAACAAAAGGAAAAAGACCAAAAAATAAACCCTTTCTGTTCTCCTTTCACAAGATATGTGCTAGCTTAACCCCGTACCAGCCATCATAGAATCCAAATTGAGCCCGAGCTACACCAAAACATAGCCGAGAGGCACCGGGATCGACCCCCAGCACCCTTAATTTGAGGGGAAATCGGGCCCGGGAGGTATTTTTAACACCCATACCCTCCATACTGGGGGCACTGTAGCACCTCTGGGTGTTCCCCATCCCTTTCCAGCACATCAAGCAGGAGCACCCCTTTTCCTGAGGAAGAACTGGATAGTTTTGTCATACACCTCCCCCCTCCAAGCCGTTATTTGCTCTAATAAGAATAAAAATGCCTTTTCTCAACTCCAACAGGGTGGAGGGCACCCAGGGGCGCACGCGGGGGGCACCCAAACTTCCACCCCCCGCACGCAAGGGTTTTTCACTCTTTACAACTTCTAAAAATCTCAGCATTACCTTACATAGGCTGGGTTTACCCCAAATAGCTCCTTCACTTTATAAACAATAAGCCCCACGTGCTCCGAGCCCGCACACCCCCACCAAGGCTCGGGGTGCCCCGGTACCAGCGAGGGGCTCCCCCGGCAGGGCAGTGCCGGGCGGTGGGGACTCCCCGAGCCTCCGTCGGCTGCTTTCAATTCCCGTCCGGGCGCCATTTCGGAGCAGCCACGGCCACAGTCGCGATGGCGATTCCTCGCCTCCCCCCTGGCCCTCCAACCCCGCACCTCCACCCTGAGCCCCCAAGCCACCCCCGCGCCCCCAAAGCCCCGCCTGGCAAAGCGGTGTCCACCCGTCCCACCCCCAGCACCCATGGGTGACCCCGCACCTCTACAGCTCGGACTCGGCGCCCAGCGAGGCTCAGCCTACTAATTAGGCTGTCCGGAGGTAATTAGCAACTCCGGGTGTTAATTAGGGGTGCTGGGAAAGGGGTCTGGGGGGAGTCCCCAGTTTTGTAGGATGCCCTGGCCGCAGATAAATTCTGTTTTTAAGAAAAGCTTTAAAAGCAGCAAAAAAAGGGTTAAATTAAACAAAAAATAAAAAATTAAAAAAAAAAAAAAAAAAAAAAAAAAAAGGAGAACAACACAGTTTGGGGGTGTTCGCAAACAGCCCCACAAAAGTGGGTTCAGCTGCGTGGGGGGTGCCCCGCTCCCTTTGCAGAGGGAAACACGGTGCTAACCCCCGCGGGTCTGGGTCAAGAGTGGATTTGGAGGGGGCGGGGGTTCAGGGGGGTATCCACTTTGGGGTCCCCACCTGGTGAACCCACTGGCCACAAAGAAAATGGGGCGGCAGGTGCCCGAGTGGGGCACCCGGGGTGCTCGGGGACGCAGTGGGGGTCTCTGGGGGTGCTGTGGGGACGCATAGGGGTGTCTTTGGGGGGTCTCTTGGGATGCAATGGGGGACCCCTTAAGAGTCCAATGAGGGTCTCATGGGGGTCCCTCGGGGCTGCAAAGGGGATCCCACGGGGATGCCGGGGAGTCCCCTGGGATGCTGGGGGGGGGGGTTCCTATGGGGTTACAAAGAGCATCCCATCCCGGGAGATGCATCACCCGGCGCTCCGCTTCGGCCAAGCGCCCCCACTCAACCACCCCCAGATTTGGGGATGTCGCTAGGCGCCCCCACTCACCATGGCCGTCACCCCACTCCCGCCGGCCCCGGCCCCGATGGGGCGAGCACCCGCTGAGCCCCGGCACCGCTCGTGACGCCGCCGCGGCCTAGCGAGGGTGGCGAGGGTGACGAGCAAAGGATGTACCTGGGATGGGAAACCAATGGGGCCGCGGAGGGACGGGCTTCCCGCGCGCCTCCTTTAACTCTTTCGGGGGGCCCCGAGCCCCGTTTTGGGGGGGAGCTCCCGTGCCCCCGTGCTGCCGGCAGCATCCCCCCGAGGAAGCCCTGGCTCCCTGGCCGGGGGGGATGTGACGTCCAGGGGCGAGTGTGCAAGGCGCGATCCCGGCGGCGGGCGCTTGTGCAAGCGCGAAAGCACGTGGGGCTGTGGGGCTGCAGGGCCGCGGGGCGAGCGCACGGGGCTGCGGGCGAGCGGCCGTGCAAGCGCTGCCGTGCAAACACACGAGCGTGTGACCGCCGAAACCACGCGTGTGCGAGCCAGCGGTGCCACCCACAGCCCAGCGCCCGCCTGCGAGACGGGCAGACGAGCAGTTGTGCAAAAGCGTGCGACAGCGCTGGGGTGTGCTGCTTGCACGCCTGCAGCCGCGTGCGAGCGCACACGCACGCACTCGTGCATGCCTGCAGTTGTGCAAGTGTGCCAGCGTGAGCTTTCCCACACCAAAATACACCGATGCCTGCACTGCCGTGGTGTCAGGGATGGGAACACGCGAGGCCACCTCCTCCCCGCGGGGCCACCTCCCTCCTCCCCGCGGTGCCGCCTCCACCGCTGCACTGCCCCGGCGGGCTGAGCACTGACACACTCATCACACCCACGGGGCTGCAAATCGCTTTTGCTGGGCTGCGAAAGTGCTGAGGGGTACAAAGGGGTGGAGAGGGGGGGAAAGAGGAAAGGGTTCCCGAGGGATTTGGAGGGTCCACAAGGGGCTGTGCGGCTGTCCCTGGCATCGCGGCAGTGTTGGGGCTCCCTCGGTTGCACCCCGAGGCTCCCGGGGAGCGGATTCTAAGAAGCCACAGGCGGCTTCACAGGTCACGGAGCCCCCCGGGCTCCCGCCATAGGGAAATGGACGCGAGGCTGGGAGTCACACACACACATACACCCCCCGCCCTCGTCACCAAGCCGTGTTTATTGTAGGACCTCCCGTAACGCCGCCGGATCCCAGCAGGGGTCTCTCGTGGGCAGCGGCAGGAGCTCGTGTGGGGAAACTGAGGCAGAGAGACCCCACTCATCTCCATCACCCCCATCCCAGCCCCTCGCTGGTGCCGCTAGCACGGTTTGGGTGAAATAATGCAAAATCCGGCAAAGCACACATCTACCCCACCACGAGGCGCCCCAAACTCCCACGTGTGAAGCGGAGGAGGGTTACTCAGTACTTATAGCCAGGCTTGGTGCACCCCAGTCCTCCCAGTCCTCCCAGTATAACCCGGCAGAGGGCACCAGTAAGCCCAGTTTGTGGCCTTTTCTCCCCCCGCCCCCCCCTCTTGCTGGCAGCAGGGGGAGGGTGGAGGAAGAGGAGGAGGAGGAGGAGGAGGCGAAGGCCGGGTGCGGGGGGATTTAAGGACTCGCGGTCCCCCGGCCCGGCCTCCTCCCGCCGCCCAGAGGGACGTGGGTGTCGGGACCCAAGTTAGTGCGGATACGTGTGTGACAGCCCCCATCCCCGGTAAGGACCCCCTGGGGCCACTGCTGCCCTCCCGTGGGAGGGAGGGTGTCCGGGGAGCGGTGCGGAGGGGGCGTGCAGCGGAGGGGAGGTGCCACGGGGATGTGGAGCTGATGGGAACAGGAGAGTGCCATGGGGGCTCGGAGATGCCATGGGGATACAGGAGTGTGGTGGGGACGTGGGTGTGCAACAGGGACATGTGTATGTGGTGGGGACACGGGGGTGTCGTGGGGACATGGACATGTGATAGGAACGTGGATGCGCAACAGGGACACAGGCATGCAACGGGGACACAGATGTGGTAGGGACACGAGTGTGGAACAGGGACATAGACATGCAACAGGGGCTTGGGTGTGCAGCAGGGACATAGACATGCA
This sequence comes from Muscicapa striata striata, assembly GCA_030060385.1. Classification (NCBI taxonomy): domain Eukaryota; kingdom Metazoa; phylum Chordata; class Aves; order Passeriformes; family Muscicapidae; genus Muscicapa; species Muscicapa striata. Next base: position 276,070 of record JAREIS010000269.1, on the reverse strand, counting down.
GTAGGGACACGGGTGTGCAACGGGGACATGAGCGTGTGGTGGGCACACGGACATGGGATGGGGACACGGACGTGCAGCAAGGACATGGATGTGTGATGGGACGTGGTCATGTGGGTGCGCGGCAGGGACAGACACGCAACCGGGATACAGGTGTGTGATGGGGATGGGGACATAAAAAACAGGCTGGGAATGGGGACAAGGGTGTGTGATGGGGACATGAGGATGCATTAAGGGCATGGGCACACACAAAGGACGTGGTGGGGACCCGTGTGTGTGATGGGATTGCAGACGTGCAGTGTAGCCATGGGTATGGGATGGGAGCACAGACATGACAGGGACACATGATGGGGACCGCACAAGTACATGAGAGGTACACAAGCACAGGATGGGGACATGGCCATGTGATGAGGACCTCACTGTGCCATAGGGGCCGTGCCGGCTTCCCCCAGCTCGGGTTGGTGACGGTGAGGTGACGCCTCATGGGACTGATGGCCAGGGGAGGCGGGCGGGGGGGGTGGGGGAGAGGTAATGGGGTTGGCATGTCCCCAGGGGGGTCACATCGGTGGCTGTGCAGGGAGGGGACATTTCTTTTCATCTTCGCTTGGCTGACCCCGGGGCAAAGATCTCGATGGGGAAACTGAGGCACGAGCAGTGCCATCCACCCTGCAGCTCTCTTCTGGCAGCACCCGCTCAGCACCGCAGAATGAAGGCTCTGTTTGTCCTCCTTCTCGCCCAGCTCTGCTCGGCATCGCTGGTCCCAGGTGGGTGAGGTTTGGTGGGGCAGCACCCCAAAAGTGGGCGCTGTTGGGTGCTATGAGCCCAGTTGCCTTGCAGAGAGGGAGAAGGACCCCGAGTACTGGCGGCGGCAGGCACAGGAGACCCTGCGGAACGCTCTGCGGCTCCAGCGCCTCAACCAGAATGTGGCCAAGAACCTCATCCTCTTCCTGGGAGACGGTGAGAAGGGAGGGGAGCACCCACTCCGGAGCAGGGGGGTGATGAAGTGGGTGCAATAAAGTGGCTGCTATGATAAACCGGGGTTTTGACACATCGGGTGTTGTGGAAAAAGAGGTGTTGTGGTGAGTTGTGTTCTGGGATAAACTGAGTGCTAGGATAAACTGGGGATCCAGGAAGTTGGATGCTGGGGTAAACTGGATTTGCAAAAAGATCTGTGCTGGGGTAAACTGGGTGCTGCAATGAACTGGATTTACAAAAAAACGGGTGCTATGGTAAATTGAGTTTACAATAAACTGGGTGCTGGATAAACTGGATTTGCAAAAAAATATTAGTTGCTGCAATCAGTTTGGTTTGCATTAAGTTGGGTGCTGGGGTAAACTGTGTGCTGGTATGAACTGGATTTAGAGTAAGTTAAGTGCTGTAATAAATTGGGTTTGCAATGAGATTGAGTGCCGGGGCAAAGTGGGTTGCAATGAATTGGATGCTGGCATAAGCTGGGTGCTGCAATGAACTGAGATTGCAGTAAAGCCGGTGCAGGGATAAACTGGATTGGCAAATAACTGGGTGCTCAGGTAAATTGGTTTTGCCATAATTTGAATGCTGGGATAAACTGAGACTGCAATAAAGTGGGTGCTGGGATAAATTTGATTTGCAAAAAGACAAAAAGGAGTGCTGGGATAAACTGTGTGCTGAAATGAACTGGATTTGCAAAAAGTTGGGTGTTGCCATAAACTGGGTTCTGTGATAAACTGACTTTCCAATGAAAAGTGGCTGCTGGGATAAACTGGGAGTTGGGATAAACTGGCTGCACAATAAACTGGACTTGCAAAAAATTGTTTGCTACGATAACGTGAGTGATGGGATAAACTGGACGGTGAGCTAAACTGGGTCTGCAGTAGCCTGAGATGAGTGGGGTTTGCGTGCAGCGGGCTGTGCTGCCCGGTGCCGCCGGGCTGTCCGTGCGCGGCTGACGCTGTCCCGCAGGAATGGGCGTCTCTACGGTCACGGCCGCCCGCATCCTCAAAGGGCAGCTGCAGCACGGGCAGGGCGAGGAGAGCCTGCTGGAGATGGACAAGTTCCCCTTCGTGGCCCTGGCCAAGGTGAGCCCCCTGGTGACACAACACCCACTGCAAAGTCACGAGCGGGCAGCATCGACCGAGCCGAAATTAGGTCAGGGGCAGGCAAAGGGAGCTGGCTCCGGTACCCGCTGGCCGTGCCAAGGGCCGGCCGTGAGAACGGGGAGGGGGGGCAGGAGGAGCCCGCCGGCTGCGGGACGCCACGGGACCCCCCCCCCCCGCTCCTCCTGAGGTCGTTTTGCTGAACAAAGCATTTTAAAATAATAATTAAATTTGAAGTCAGCAGCCACCTCTGTTCATCCCATGGGGATGCCCGTGGCAGTGGCTTCCATCTCCCTGCCAAAAGACGAACTGAAAAAAGGCTAAAAGCAGCAAAAAGCAGGGAGGGGGTGATGTGCCACCACGGTGGAGAGAGCAGGGGGTAAAATGGGGGGCAAAGGGAGAAAGAGGGGGGACACAGGTGGGATAGGGGTCTGGTGCAGCCAAACAGCACGGGGAGGGAAGCCCTAGGGAGGGAACGATTGTCCTGTCAGTGGTACTGGTGGTGGTGGTGGGTGATGAGTTATGGTGGTTTATCCATCTCCCGCCTCCCAGACCTACAACACCAATGCCCAGGTGCCCGACAGCGCGGGCACGGCCACTGCCTACCTCTGCGGAGTCAAAGCCAACGAGGGGACACTGGGGGTCAGCGCCGGTGTCACCCGAGACCGCTGCAACACTACCAAGGGCCAGGAGGTGACCTCCATTCTCCGCTGGGCCAAGGAGGCAGGTGAGGGACTGAGGGACTCCTGGCAGGAGGTCAGGTGGGAAGTTTTGGGGGTGTTCTCACCATTGTCCCCTGAACTGGTGGTGCAGGCAAGGCCGTGGGCATCGTCACCACCACGCGCGTGACCCACGCCACTCCCAGCGCTGCCTATGCCCACTCTGCCAACCGTGACTGGTACTCAGATGGAGAGATGCCCCCGGACGCCCTGGAGGGTGGCTGCAAGGACATCGCCCGGCAGCTGGTAGAAAACATCCCTGAGATCGAGGTAGGACTGAGGACACCAGGAATGTGCCCTAGAGTCAGTGGGGATGGGACCAGGACAGCCTGGGGTGAGGGTTGGAGCCACCCAAGGGTGGGGACAGGGCTATGGATAGATGTGTGACCAGGACTCCCAAGAGATGCTGGGCTGGAACCACAAGTGGTTGAAGAGCCACAGCTCCCAGGAGATGTTGGGCTGGAACCACTAAAGAGTGCAGGGTCAGGACTGTGAGTGTGTGCAAATGTACATACCCCTGCAAATGTGAGGCTGAGACCACCTAGGGGTGCATGACCAGGATTGTGGGTAGATATGGGGCCAGGACCACCCAATGGTGCAGAGTCAGAGCCCCCAGCAGATGGAGGATCAGGACCACCCATGGGTACAGAGTTGGGACCCTCATCAAATATGGGACCAGGACCACCATGAGTGGGGTACCAGCACTTTCAGGTGGGCATAGGACCAGGACACACAAACAGGTCTGGGATCACAAGCACCTGTAGGACCAAGCCCTAGACCTACAACTCCATCTTAAACTCCTCCCTTCCCGTACTTCCCAGACTCAAACCTCTCCCTTTCCCCCCCAGTTCTGCTCCTTGCTGTGGATTTATGCAGAAATTCAGAACTGTAAATAAATCTTCTTCTGCCCTTCAAAATAGCCCCAAAGAAAAACATCCTAGCCTGTTATTTAGCTCTTTAATAGCCTCTTTTGCTTTTTTTTTCCCTTTAATATAATTTTGCCTCTGTCCCAGGCTGGAAATAATTATATAGTGGGGAAAAGTCTTCTTTTTTTCCCTTTTTTTTGTTAATAATTTTGGCATTGGTGTTTTGCAGCTTTATAATTCACCTTCTACACAGAGAAAGGGGGAAAAACACAAAAAAACCAAAAATCTCTGCTAGGTTATAAATAACAGAGGCCAAATAAATCAGGCTCCAAAGCAAACAGGGAGAGCTGCCGGATGGGGCTCCATCCCAGTGGGTTCATGTGGGGATCCCAATGTGGAGCATCCTTCCCACAGATGGGGAAAAAAAAATATTCAAAAAGCCAAATCCCTACTGGAAATGGTTATTTTTGTCCTGTGTTTTAATTAATAGGAGGAGATTCAGGGTTATTTTGAACAAAGTGAAATTCCTCGGGTGTTTTTGCCCACGACGCCAGGGACATCCCGCTCCACCCCTTCAAGGTCTTCCCCCATTAAAATCCCAGCTGGAGGGGGAAATTTAAAATAATGTAAAATTATTAAAAACTACATTTCCTCCTCTCTTTTGCAGGTGATCCTGGGTGGAGGGCGGAAATATATGTACCCCAAAAATGTCACTGATGTGGAATATCCCCATGAGGAGAGGCATCGGGGCACCCGCCTAGATGGCAGGAACCTCGTTCAGGCATGGAAGGAGGCCAAGCCCAACAGCAAGGTGACAGGGACTCTCTGGGGGTGGGGGTACATACACATCTCCCCACTGTAACCCTATAGAGCCACTCCTGGGGGATGGAATATTTAGGGCGTGTCTGTGGGGATGGCACAGGCAATGGAGAGGTGACAATGCCTGTCCCCTGTCCCCAGGTTGCTGAGTACGTGTGGAACCGGCGGGAGCTGCTGGCACTCAACCTCAGCCGTGTCGACTTCCTGCTGGGTGAGTCCCTGCACCCAAGGGTGCCCTGGCATCAGCTGGGTGCTTCAGGGGGCCCCCTGTCCTGTCCTGGGGTGCTGGGGCAGCTGCAGTGGCCAGTTATCCTCCCAAGGGTGTTGCTGCCTCTAAAGGATGGTAGTACCTGTCCTAGACATGCTGGTAGCCCCCACAGATGGTTCTATTTCTGTGGAGATGCTGGTGCCTCCCTCAACAGATCCTGTTACCTTGCTTGGGATGCTGGTACCCCAAAGGGATGCTGTTATACCCCCAAGGGTGGTGGTACTGCTGCCCCCTGGGATGCTGGTACTTCCCAGAAAGGCTGCAATTTCCCTGGAAATGCTGGTGCCCCACCCTGGTTTTGCTGGTGTGCTCTCAAGGATGCTGCTACTCCCACCCTGGGACACATCTCCCTCCTAGGGATGCAGTTCTTTTGTCAGCAGTGAAATTCCCATCCCATCTGGAATGTGGAATCCAGCTGGGCAGGAGGAAGGAAGGGCTGGGATTTTACCCCGGCTTCTATCTAATCTTCCTGGATCCAGTGGTGTGTGAAACGCTTGAGTTAGCACTAGGAGCAGGATTTGCCTCCCCTCCCCCCTCCTTTTTCATTTGGTGGGAAAAGGATGTCCCCAGCAGTGTCCCTGTCCCTAGGCCTCTTCGAGCCAGGGGACATGGTGTACGAGCTGGACAGGAACAACGAGACAGATCCATCCCTCAGTGAGATGGTGTCTGTGGCCATCAGGATGCTCCAGAAAAATCCCCAAGGGTTCTTCCTCCTGGTTGAAGGTGGGGAGTTCATGGGGGTGTAAAAAGGGGGAATAAAAGGGGGCAATGGGGGCGCAAAATGGGGGAGGGGCATCCGATAAAAGAAGGAGAATAAAGGCGGTGATGGGGATACAAAAGGGGAGGATACAAGGGGGTGATGGGGTGCAAAAGAGGGTGCAAAAAGTTGAGTAATTGGATTAAGGGGAGGTACAACAATTGAGGACCGGAAGGTGCAAAAAAATGTTAAAGGGAGTGATGGAAGAACAAAAACCGGGATTAAGGGTGATGGTGCAAAAAAGGAGGCTAAGGGGGAGATGGGAGTGCAAAAAAAGGGGATGACAGGAAGGAAGGATAAGGGGGTGGTGGGGGATACACAAGTGACAGATAAAGGGGATATGGGGGGTGCGAAAAAGAGGGGTAACAGGCTATGAAGGTACAAAAAGGGAGGGATAAAAGGGATGAAGATGGAGTGCTGAAACAGATAAAGGGTAGGGGGTTGAAAAGGAGGAATAAAGGGGCTGATGGGGCTGCGAAAGGGAGGATATGGGATGTAAAAAGGAGGGGTTTGCAGAAAGGGAATAAAGGGGGGTGCAAGGCTGGGAAGAGGAGGGCAATGCCGAGCAGTGCCGTTCCGCAGGTGGCCGCATCGACCATGGGCACCACGAGGGGAAGGCAAAGCAGGCGCTGCACGAGGCCGTGGAGCTGGACAGGGCCATTGGGCTGGCCACGCGCCTCACGTCCACCCAGGACACGCTCAGTGTCGTCACCGCTGACCACTCGCACGTCTTCACCTTTGGCGGCTACACCCCCCGCGGGAACCCCATCTTTGGTGAGCCCTGCCTGGCCATAGTGCCAAGGACAGCTTGGGGACAGCCTGGGGACACCAGGGGGATTCCATCCTGCTGACTGTGCCACGCCACCAGGTCTGGCCCCGATGCAGAGTGACGTGGACCGCAAACCCTTCACCTCCATCCTGTACGGCAATGGCCCCGGCTATAAAATTGTAGCAGGCGAGCGAGAAAATGTCTCTGCCGTGGATTTCGGTGAGTATGTTTTGGGCCAAAACCCCTTCAAATCATTCCAGTTTGGCTAAAATGACCTGGGTTCTTAAACGATTCTCACTTCTGCTGTTTTCCCCCAGCACATGCTGACTACCAGGCGCAGTCGGCTGTGCCGCTGCGGCAGGAGACCCACGGTGGTGAGGACGTGGCTGTGTTCGCCCGTGGGCCCATGGCCCACCTGCTGCATGGGGTCCACGAGCAGAACTACATCCCCCACGCCATGGCTTACGCCGCCTGCATCGGCTCCAACCGAGGCCACTGCAACGCCGCCCCCCGCCCCACCACCCCCCTGCTCCTGCCCGTCCTCAGCCTCCTCCTTCTCCTCCTCTGCTAAAGTGCCTCTTGCAAATCACCAAGGGGGATTTATTTTTAATTCATCCCCCCTTTTTATTTTTTTGTGGACAGCAGCGCCCAGGAAAGAGGAGAGAGAGAACAGAGAGACTCAGCAGAGCAAAAGCAGCTGCCGGTGGTTTGGTGCTGAGAGCTGCCTCTGTAAATACATGGTTCCTTCCCTATAATTAGCAGCATTCCCAGGCCTGTCCCAAACCCACTGCAGGATTTGGGATGGCAGCCGGAGCCTCGGCGGATGTAATCCCCTCTTTGAGCAAAATGCGATGGGGCTGGGTCCCAAAATGCCTCTGCGGTCCCTTGGCTGAGGACTGACCCTGGTGTCCAACTCGTCACATGTGTGGGGAGCCAGAGACCACACGAAGATGGGAAAAAAAATTAACTCATCGGGTTAATTTGTCCTTAAACTTGGGTTGTGTTGTCTCGTCAGTGATTTATTTTGCTTTAAAATTCTTGGGGTTAAAGCAATTTGCTGCCCTGAGAGGGATTTGGGAGGGGTTGGAGCTGGGACTGTGGGGCGAGGGGGGCGGGTAAATAAGCAAACCAGGGTGTAAGAGGTGGGAAGCCCTGGGACACGCCCCCTTCATTAGGGTGAGGTAATTAGGGGGGCAATTAGTGGGTAGAAAGGGCTTGTGCAGCTGCAGAGGTGCTGGGATCGTGAGGGTTGGGCAGGGAGAGTGACCCTGGGTGTGCAAAGGGTGCTGGGAGCGGGCAAATGTCACAGTGCTTGTGCTGATGTCACTGTGCAAGCGGTTACAGTGCCTTGCACATGCAAATGTCACTGTGCCAGTGTCACTGTGCACTTGCAGACACTGCCTGAGCTGAGTAAAAGGTGCCTTGAGCGTGCAAATGTCACCTGCACATTCAAATGTCCCTGAGATGTCATGGTGCATAGTGCCTTGCATGTGCAGATGTCACTGTGTTTGAATTTCGCTTTCCATGTACAAAAGCCACCGTGCACGTGTGATTGTCACCGTGAGTCACCGTGCAGTGAAAACATACAGTGCAAACACATTCAAAGTCACTGTGCTGGTGCAAATTACCCCTGGCATGTGCAGAAATCCCTGTGCACACCTGAAAGCCCCACAGTGCCCATGAGTTCCTGTGCTTGTGCAAATGGATGGAAAAACACTGCCCTGCCTCCCCCAAATCCCCTAGGTTCCTCCAAACCCCCCTAAGCCCCTTCCCTCATTTTTTATTCATTCACCAGTTTTATAACTAAAAATCCAGTTCCTCATTAACCAGGATCCCTCAGAGCGGGTGCAGGCAGTGACCCAGCAGGGCTGGATTTGGGGGCGGCTCTGCCTCCCACTTTGCCCAGTGCCCTTTGACCCCCCCTCAGCAGACCGAGGCTGCTGGCACTTGCCAGAACTTGGGCAGCCCCAAGCTATGTTTAACCACTCCTGGGGTGCCGCGTGGTTTTGGGGGATGCAGGGGGGTGGGAATGAGGGGCTGGCAGGACGCCAGTGGCCACCTGGGCGGTGGCCAAATGCCACTCCTGACGCCAGGCTGACCAGCAGAGCCGAAAGAGGCACTTTTTTGGGGGAGCTGAGGGCATATTTTGGGGTACTCGCAGCACTCCAAAAATAGGGACCATCAAAGACAGGCTTTGCTCAGCCTGGCTGTTATGAAACCCCAACATTTGGCTAAATGACCCCCAAAAATGAGTGTTTTGACATTCCCCACTGATGTTTGGGGTTTTGGGGACCCCCTAGATATTTGAGACACCTCCCCACTGTAACGATAAATAAACCTTTATTTTATACAGAACTCACGGGAAACACAAACACAGTTTGGGAGGGTGTGAAAAAATATTTCTCCCCTCCCCCCAGTTCCAGCCTCTGGCCCATTCCAGAACTTTTTTCCCTTAAAAAAAAAAGGGGGAGGGGGAACTCCACTTTGGGGTTACCCTGGATTTGAGTCCTCTCTTTTCTTGGGGTGAGGGGATGATGCTGGGGTTGGACCCACTCTTCATTTTGGGGTCACGGCAGAGGGGGGTCCCTTGATGGTGCATCACCCCCTCACCCAAGGGGTTTTTGGGGTGACAGAGATTGTCTGGAGGGGGGCACATCCCAGTTTTTTTGGAGAGTCCCCCCAGATCCTGCACCGGGGACGATGGCTTCAGCTCCTGGCACAGGGGTGGCACACAGAGGGGGCGAAGCGGTGACACCCCCGCGGGTGAGGGGGGTGGCTATGAACTCTGTGGCAGAAGCATCAGTGGGGGCACCCCAGTGGGGGCACCCCCATACTGCACTGGTGGAGGGGGGAAAACAGCCTCACCGGATTATGGGGGGGCTGCTCCAGGTGGATTTTGATCTCAGGGCAAGGAGAATCAGGTGGGCAGTGGCCTGGGGGAAAGAGCGGGTGGCCATCAGCAACCCGAAAGGTCCCCCAGCCCCACGGCGCCACGACCCGGGGGTGCTGGGCTACCTGGGGGGGTCTCGGGGGGCTCATCCGGCCAGGGGGTGTCAGTGAAGGCGTCGCGGTGGCTCCCCGAGGGCGAGCGGCTCTCCTGAGGGGCGGGGAGGGGGTGTCACAGGGGTGCTGCTGGCCCCAGACTGCTGCTGCCCCCCCCGAGCCGCCCCCGGACCCTCCGCCCGCGCTCCCCGTACCCGTCCCGGCTCGCCGGGCTCCTCCGCGGCGCTGCCGAAGCTGCTGGCGCTGGAGGAAGAGCGGGAGAAATCCGGCGGCTCCGGCTTCTCGGCCCTGCCAGAGACAGTCCCCAAGGCCAGGGACAGTCCCCAAGGCCACAACAGGCTGGCACCGCGCCTTGTGGCCACCACCGTGACCCGCTGCAATGCTGTGCTGGCCCCGGGACACCCTGTCCCCACGCCACCCCGTCCAGGACACTGGATCCTCATGTCACCCTATCCCTGGCATGTCCCATCCCCATGCCACCCTGCTCCCACCCCATCCCTGGGAGGTCCCAGCCCCATGTAATCCTGTTCCCATGTCTCTTGTCATCCTACCAACCTGCCCCCATGCTATGTGTCCCTGTGCCACCCACCTTAATGCCAACCTCCATTCAAGCCACCCAAGAGCCACTGTACAGCCCCCTGCCACCTTCTCCCTGGGACATACAGACCTTGTGCCACTCAGCCCCCGGGTGAACTTGTCCCTGTGACTCCCTGTCCCTCTGGTGTCTCATCCCCATGCTGCCCTGTGCCAACCATCCTGCTGCCACCTTGTCCCGGTGTCATCCCATCCCTGTGCTACCACACCCCGAGGCCCATCGCATTCTTCTGCTGTCCCATCCCTCCAGTCCTGTGTCATCTTCACATCGCCCTATCGCAGTACCACCGCATTCTGGTTTCACCCTGTTCTGGAGCTGCACTATCCCAGCGTCCTCCAGTTCCCGTATCACTTCACCTTGGAGTCACCCCATACCGGTGCCACCCTGTCCCCTTACCACACCATCCCAGTGCCTTCCAGTTCCCATGTACTCCCACCCCAGTGCCACCCTACTCCAGCGCCCTCCTGTGCCCATGTCCCCGATCCCGGTGCCAGCTGCGGGACCTGTCGGGGTTCCGGCGGTTCTCGGGGGAGCTGTGTGTGGAGCTGGAGCCGTCGGCGGCTGCCGGGCCGTCCCTGCGGGGAGGCGACGGGAGTGAGCTGATAGCGGCCGGTGACAGAGGGAGGGGACAGCGGCGGTGCCGGCGCTCACCTGCCGGCCGGTGCCTCTTGGATGCTCTCGATGCCGATGGCGCTGGACCGGCGAGAGCCAAGGGGGCCGGGCCGCCGCCGCGACGGGCTCTTCCCGGGCACCAGCAGCGCCTGCGGGGCGCCATTAACAGGGGGGACACCGGGGACCGGGGAGACACCGAGGGGGGACAGCGATGTACCCACCTCTTCCACTGAGCCCAGCCCGATGGCACTGCCACGGCGTCCCCGGCGGCTCCCGGGCACCAGCAGCGACTGGGGGCGGCAGCGCGTCACCGATCGGGACCACGGGGAAGAGGGAACCGGCAGCGAGGGGGAAGAACCGGGAAGTGGGAGGGGGAACCGGGCACCGGGGAGGGAAAACGGAGAGCGAGGGGGGTGAACCGGGCACCGAGGAAATCGGGCCCCGGGGAGGGGCGGAGCCAAGGTGGGGTGGGAGGGGCTTATGTCAAGGGGCGGGACTAAGTTCGCTGGGCGCTGCCGAGGACTTAGGCGGGGCTTATGCCAACCAGGGGGCGTGGCTCCCGAGATGCCGTTCGTCGAGAAAGGGGCGGGGCTTGAGGCCACGTGACGCGGCCAGTGAGGGGGCGTGGCCTGGGCTGCGCGCGCAGACTGGCTGCGCGCGCAGGGGGCGGGGCCGAGGCCCGGGGGCGCGGCCACAGCAAAGGGGTGGGACCATTGTCGAGGGGGCGTGTCCTGGGCGGGCACTCACGGGCGGTCCCGGGGAGGGGACGCGGCCCCGGCGGCCTCAGGGCAGGGCTGAGCCCCGCAGAGCTGCGTGCGGGGGTGTCGGGGTTGCGGGACCCCAGCGCCCCACCTTGAAGGACTCGAAGAAGCCCGGGGCGGCGCCGCCGTTGTCAGGGCGCTCGTCGTCGGGGCCGAGCCCGAGCATGGCCTGGCTGCGCGCCTGCAGCTCCTCGTGCAGCGTCTCCAGCAGCGCCGCCCGCGTCCGCTCCTGCGCACCAGCCCCGCAGTGCTGCGCCCACGCGAGACACCCAGCCCCGCACCAGCCCCGCATGCTGCGCCCACGCGAGACACTCCGCAATACACAGCCACCACCCACGCGACGCCGCCCACACCTCGCAGCCCTGCACTGCGCCGCTGCCACGCAACCCCGCCCATCCCGCACCACACCTCACCTCCCGTCGCAACGCCCGCCCCTCGCTGCGGCCGCCCCACCTGAGCCCACCCCACGCTAGCCCCGACCCCGGGCACCGCCCCCTGCCCATCCCCTGCCCGCCCCCGCGCAGCCCCCGCGCCGTGTACAGCTCCCGCACGGGCACGGCCCCCGCGGACGGAATCCCGCGTTGTGCCCCAGGGCTTGCCCAGTCCTTCTGGGTGCCCTCCAGCACCCCGTGCCCGCCCCGCACCCGCCGTGCCCGCACCTCCAGCTTGGCGAACTTCTCGGCCCGGTAGCAGGCGTACTCGGCGTTGATGAGCTTCGTCAGCAGGAACTCCTGGAACTCGGGGCCCTGCGGGGTGGGGGCGGCCCTGGGTGGGTGCGCGGGTGTCCCCAGGGATTCCCCAGCGGCACCCACGGGCGCTCACCTTCCTGAAGACGGCGGGGTCGGGCAGCGGCGGGCCGAAGAAGGGCACGTCGTCCCGGGCGGTGACCGAGACCTGTGGCGGGTGGGAGGGTGATGGAACACCCCGCGGGCCCCCCATGGGGACGGGGACGGAGGCACGGGAGGCTACCTTGTAGAGGGTGCCCTGGGTGCCCCCCTGCTCCAGCTGCACCACCACGAAGGCGTGGAGGAAGTTGGAGGCGATCATGTCGGGGACGAACGGTGTGTTCTCGTCCTGGAAGACGATGGCCACGATGTCGTTGCCGATGTGACGCTTCCGCTGCAGCTGTGGGGACAGGTGGGATGAAGAGGGACACGGGGACACATAGGGGGTAGGGGGGGCACAGCAGAACACCGGGGACAGAGGGTGGACACACCAGGAGCATCAAAAGGAATGAAAGTCCCTGTGCCCCAGAGATGCACCCCAAAGATGTTTCTCTGCATCCCAAAGATGTTTCTACTCACCCATGAGGGCCCTGCCATCTCCTGGCCCCCACAGATGCCCACCATCACCCATGGGTGACCCAGGAGTCCCCTCCTTTCCATGGGACATCCCCAAAGCCCCAACAGTCCTTCCACCCCATAGAAGTGCCCCAGCACCACCTCCAACGCCCGGCTCTCAAGCACCCAAGTGTCCCCCTCTGTTCCCCCTCCTTAAACCCCCCCACTACCCACGGGTGCTCCAGAAACCCCTGCCCACCATAGACAGCCCCCAGAACCCATGGGTGCCCACCTGCTGGGCATCCCCCTCGGTGTAGGGCAGTTTGGTTGAGACGTGGAACATGATCTCCTTGTCACGGAAGTGGCAATAGACCGACTCGCTGCCTGTCTGTCCGTGGGTCACATCCAGCCCCCCTCGGAACCTGCGTGAGTGAGTGCGTGGGTGGGTTGGACAGGCATCCCGATCCTGTGGGTCCTTCCCCCCCCAGCATCCCCTCACGCACCCCTTGAAGTCCCGCAGCTGCACCCGCTGACCCAGGACGTCGAGGAATTCGGCGAAGGCGGGGCTCTCCTCCGTGGTGCCGAAAAGCTCCTCCTCGGAGGTCTGCAGTGGCGTGGCCATTGCTGCCAGCACGCACCCAGGGACTCTACCCACCCTAACGCCCACCCACCCCACTCCATACCTGCCCCAGTTTTTGGTAGATGACCCCAAATTTGAAGTGGTTGCTGAGCACGTGCTCGTCAAAGGCGAGGATGAGGCGGGATGCCTGCGGGGTGGGGAGGGGTCAGAAGTTGGGGAGGGGCACCCGTGGGTGTCCATGTGCCCCCTCCCTGCACCTCGTTCACCTTGGGATAGAGCACGGGATAAAAGCGATCCACGTTGACGTCCTCGCACACCAGCTGTGGGAAGGAGGGATGTTGCCATGGGGGGCTTGGGGCTGGGGAGCACCCATGGGTGCTGCTGGGAGGAGGGGTCACACCCACCTTGGCCATCTGCACCACGTTGGGGAACTCGGCCAGGCAGGAGATGGGCACCACATCATGTAGGGTGCGGGCACGGGTGCTGCGGAGCAAGGAGGGGGTCAGGGGGGCCCCCCCACCCCCAGGCAGCTCCCATGGGTGCTTCCCACACCCTGCTCACCGCAGCAGCAGGTGGAGGTGCTCCTGCTCATCATACTTGAGGGAGAAGACGAGGTGTCCCAGAGCTGGGTCCAGGGAGTAATAGTTGAAGTGCTCCTGTGGGAAGAAGCTGAGTAGCCATGGCCGAGGGTACTCATGCCATGGGACACCCAGGTCCATGAGCACCCATGTCCATGGGCCACCGTGTCCACGGGATACCCACACCCATGAACACCCATCCCCATGGAGCACCTGTGTCCAGGAGCGCCTATACCTACAGGTACCGCCTGTGAGGCACCTACACTCAGTGAGCCACACACCCCTTGGGGCATCCAGGTCCTATGGACACACAAACTTATGTCCATGCAAACCCATGCCCATGGGCACCCATGCCAGGGGCTCTCCTCTCCATGGAGACCCAGCACCCATCTCCTTGACGACCCACCCCATGGAGCACCCATGTCCACAAGGAGCCATGTGCCAAAGCACCAGGGCAGTTTTATGCGGTCTCCATGTCCTTCCATTGCCGTAGAGAATGCACCCCAAGCACTCTTGGCATGGGGCAGCCTTGGCATGCCCAGGGATACCCAAACCCATGAGCCATAGGGCTCCCATATCCATGGATAACACACACCCACATCCATGAGCATCCATGAACATGACCATCCTTGCCATGGGTCTCCCATACCCATGGACACCACACCCACATCCATGAACACCCGAGCTTACATGGTCTCCATGCTCCAGCCCATCCATACCCATGTGCTATCCCCCTCACCCCAGACCCCCAGACCCCACACCTGCAGCACCCTAGGGCCTCACCTTGCCCAGGAAGTGCTTGCGGTAGATCTTGGCTGTGTGGTTGCCCTCCAGCTTTGCCCGGGCGCCAGGTACCGGCGTGGGGGGTGAGTCAGGAGCCCCGCTCAGCTGGTGGTTGGTACCCTCAATCCAGTAACCCCCGAACTGTGGCAGGAGGATGAGGGGGAACGGCCCCTCCCGGCCCAGCACCTGCGCCCACAGCCACGGAGGGTGTTTTGGGCACCCATCCACCAACCCAGCCTGCCAGCTGGAGAGGGGTGGGTACTCTACCTCATGCACGCTGGGGTAGGGGATGTAGTCCTCCTCCGTCTGCAAGACAACAAGGTGGTGACACTGGCACCCATGGGTGGTGGGATGGGTAATGCCCATGGCGGCAGCCCAGGGTGCTAATTGTGTGCTCCCCGTCCCGACAACACCTACCTTGAGTGGTGGGGGGATGGCATGGCGCTGCTGGGCCATCCTGCTGCCCTGGGGAGAGAGGAGCTGTGGGTGCCTGTCTCCCCACCTCGGGGTGGGCAAACTTGGGTGGGGGGCATCCATGGGTGCTCACCTCGGGGTTGAGAGGTGCTTCTGGCTGGAGACGCGTCTAGGTGGTGTGAGGGGGTCCAGAGGGGCCCATGGCGCTTCCTGGGGGAGAGGAGAGCTCCCCCAAAGCCCCTCTCCGGGCCGCCCGGCCAGCAGCCTTACCCTTGAAGCCAGCTGATGGCAGCGAGCCAAGTGCCACCCTGCCGGTGCCAGGGGCCAGCGGGGCGGGAGCGGCGGGGCGGGGTCACTCCATGGGGGTCCCTGAGATCCCCCAAACCTATCGCATCCCCACCCCCGCCCCGAAGGGCACCCTCTGCCGGCGGGAGGCGGCGGCGCGGGGCAGCACCACGGACAGCGCCGGGACCCCACAAGTGTCACCGACCCCGCTCCAGTGCCACCCTCCCCATGAAAGTGTCACCGACCCAGAGCCAATGTCACCAACCCCGTGCCAGTGCCAAGCCTCTCCGTGAAACTGTCACTGACGTCGCGCAAGCACGATCATTTTCGTGCCAATGCCATCGACTCCGTGCCCAGATCTCTCCCCGTGCAAGTACGATCATTCCCGTGCCACTGTCACCAGCCCCGTGCAAATGTCGCTCTCCCCGTGGCAATGTGACCATTCTTGTGCAAACGCCACCGTCCCCATGCAAATGGCACTGTCCCCATCAAACACAGCCCTGGTGCAAATGCGACCCGGCCCTGTGCAAACACAATGACGTGCAAGTGCGTCCCTGGTGCAAAAGGGACCCTCGTGCAAATGTCACCGTCCCTGTGCAAACACGACACTGGTGCAAATGAGCCCCGTCCCTGTGCAAAGACAGCCCCAGTGCAGGTGTGACCCATCCCTGTGCAAACACGGTGCTGGTGCAAACACAACCGCAGCCAAGCACAGCCCTAGTGCAGGTGTGACCCGTCCCCGTGCAAGTACGATCCCGGTGTCCCCGTGCCAATGCGACATTGCCACCTGTCTCCATGCAAACACGACCCTTCCCCGTGCACCCCCTGGACCGCAGGGTGACCCCGCCGGGCGGGGGGCGACCCTGGGGGGGGATCCCCTATCGCTCCCCACACCCCCCAGCATTCGAGGGGGGGTATCCCGGGAGGGTGGGGGAGCACCGGGGGGTGGGGGGGAGATGTTCTTCTAGATGTGGGGGCCAGACTGGGGGGGGCAGGGAGGGGGAGATTGGGTTTGGGGAACACGGGAGTCAGACTGGGGGATTGGAATAGGGGAGCAGATGATGGGGGGCAGAAGAGGGGGCAGGTTTTGAGGTACCCAGGAAGGGGGCAGGTTTGGTGGGGGGCAAGTTGTAGGGTGCAATTATGGAGGAGATACTGAGGGGGACAGGTTGGGGAGCAAATGTCGGACTCCTCCCACCCCTCCCTCCCCAAGCCGGGTCTTTTCCCCCAGGCCCGGAGCATTTCCCCCCCATCCCCTCCCCCGGTACCAGCAGTGCTGAAGGTCATGGGCGGACGGACCCCCGGTGCTGCGGCGGGGATGAGGGGACATCCCCAGAGGGGGGTCTCCGAGGGCACCGCGGTGCCCTGTCCCCACAAGGCGGCACTTACCGGGGGCGGCGGGGCCGGGCGGTCCCGGAGCGGGGCCGGTACCGAGCGGAGCTGAGCGGGGCCCGGGCGCTCGCTGCCACCGCGCAGCGTCACGTGCGGCGGGGCGGAGCGGCCCCTCCGGGGGCGGTGGGACCGGGCACCGGTACCGGGAACCCGGCGCTGCTCCAGGGAATGGCCACGGGCACCGCGAGCAGACCACAGGCACGGCACCGAGAAAATGGCACCGGGAACTGAGATCCGGAACTGGGGATCCCCCTCTCCATCCCTGATGTCACCACCGGGACCGCCTGGGTGTCCCCTCTCCCCCCAACGCCCAGGTCCCCGCAGACCCCTAAACGTCTCCCTGTGCCCCCGGGATCCATCTCCATGCCCCGCCCGCGGCTGGTACCCGGCTACCGCTCTGCCCATCGCCCACATCTCCCCACAAATTCGGCCCACGAGGTGCCCCCCACGTCTCTCCCTGGGACCCAGAGCTGGCTCCTCCATCCCCCTCATCCCACCACTGGCTCTCGGCAGACCCTGTTCATCCATAACCCCCATTCCTGGTACTCAGAGACCCCATGCCTGATGCCCCTCCTCCATCCCTGGTACCCCAGGAACCAACCCAATCATCCGTAATTCCCCATTTCTGGTACCCAGAGTACAGCCCAACCTTAACCCCTTCTGTCTCACAGCCAGGGTGGGCCCTATCACAACCCCCCCACTCCCACCCCATTCCTACTCCCTCCCATCTCTAATGCCCGTACCCAGGCTTCCCCACGCCCTCCATCTCTCCCTGGCACCCAGGACCCCCCTATGCCCCAAGGCCTCTCTCCTTTCCCCACCTCCAGCATCTATTTACTTCCCCCAGGGGCTCAGGGAGGGACACTGGCTCCAGGACTCCAAGGAGGGGCTGGCACCTGGGCGGGGCAGAGACCCCTCCCAGGGACACACCAGGTGGGGACAAGGGTCAATGTGACAGGGCCAGGGCCACCAAATGCAGTGCCCAAGCTCCACAAAACCGATTCCCTCCCTGTGCAAAGGAGAGGGGGATTCCTGCTCCACCAGGGTACCTCTTGCTCCCACCCCATCCCACAGTGCTCACATTCCTTTTCAGACAGCTCCAAGTGGGATTTATGGGATAATCACCTCCACCTTGCTCCAACACCCTCAGCCCACGTATCTGCAGTGTAACAAGGCTGCCACAGCTCCAATGACAACTTTAATCCGATAATATTTGCAAATGACAGACAAAACAGAAATGGGGCCTTGGCTCACACCTGGCACCTGTGTTCTCCATAGGATCCGGCACTGCCGGAACCGCCACAGCCCTGGAACACCCCACGGGATTCCTTCCCACAACAGTGTAAGCTCAAGGAAGAGACTTTTTTATATATAACATTAAAAAAAATTAACAGCAAGTTGAAAAGATGGAATTTCCAAGGAATATGTACACAAGCGAGTGCTTCAGGTTGGGAAGAAAAGCCTCCTGTGGCTTTGGCACAGAATTCGCCATGTTTATACCTTGGGAAAGAATCCACGGGTTCAAACTGCCCCAAAAAAATCACTTTTTAGGAAATTTAGAGCCCCTCAAAAGCTGCTGCTTCACCCCCAAAGCCAGCAGGGACAAGGGAGGAAGGCGCTGGGCAAAGAGCAGCTGGAATTCTTTGCATAAAACATCAGAAATAGAACATTGGAAATCAAAACTAGTGGGGTTTTGGGGATGGAATTTATGGCCCCCACCCTCTTCTTGCATCCCAAATTCCTGCAAACCTTGAAAAAATATAACTGATGTAATCTCTGCATTATACTTTTCTGCGGAAATGAAGGAAAAGGTTGAAAAGGAAGAGGATCTCCAATAAAGAAATCCCTTGGCAGTGCCCAATGTGAATCAGTCTGAAAGTGGGATACTATTTCCTGCTAAATATTAATGGAGAGAAAACTTTGCTGAGAGATGTTAAAAAAAAATTAAAAACTTAGTGCATTGCTGAAAAATGAGGAGAGAGGAGTAAGAAAACCTCTTCCCATGGGAAACACATCACCCACCCACAGCCCCTTGCCAGCTCTGACTGTCCCAAGCCAGGAACGCTCCCAGCAGCGCCTGACTGGAGGAAAATGTTCTCCAGTCATTAAAATATCCCAAATTTCTAAAAAGCCCACGGTTCCCAGAGCCCAGGTGGTTACTGGATTGTCCAAGGTGTGGAAGTGATGGTGGAAGGATGCAGAGAGGGGGCAGCTCCCAGACGCTGGGAGGGTTTGGGAAGCAGATCCCAGCTTCCCTTTCGGGTTAAGTAAATGACGTTTTGTTGTCTGAACGTGCCAGACTTTCCTCACAAAGTCGAAATTCCTGTACTTCCATGCTGGATTGAAAGCGCAAGAGTGAATCAAAGACAGGATTATCCTAAACAGTTACTTGAGAATGATCAGGATGGCCTGGATCTACTGGATCACAACCCCTCTGTGGCTGGGCTGGGGGACACACAGGGCTACCCCTTGTCCCAAACACACCAACTGCTGCTCAACTTCCCAACCTTCCTGTTCTTTATTAAATAAACCCGGGAACGTTGTCCTGAAGCAGGATGTCCTTCAGTGCAATCTGCTTTGACATAAGGCATTTGTTTTGTGTTTTTTTGGAGCAAACATCTCATGATGGATTTTTGCCTTCTGGAAGAGTCAAAAATTACTGTATCCACCTGTTTCTATTCTTTTAATGCCCTACCATGTGACAAATCCTCTTCCCTTCTGGTCGCTCCTCTTGGAAAACCATCAGTGGCCAAGTAAACCAGTCCCTGGGAAGGAAAGACACCACCAGGAGATGAGGAGAGAAATGGGATGGGAGTGGGAGTCATGTGAGGGGATACAAAGGGGGCAAAACACATGGACTCACCTTTAAACCCCTCTTCAGGCATACAAACTGGGATGGAAAGGGAAGGAAAGCATTAGAAGTCGCTCTGAGAATTCCACAGCCGGTGACAAGGAAGCATCAAAATCCCCATAATCCCCATTTTCCACCTTTCCAACCCAAATCCTTGGCCACCAACCCAGGCCCAGCCCTTCCCCACCTCTCTCACCTTGCATAACATCGTCCATGGCCGCGTAATCCGCAATGGGCTCATCGGCCTGGAAAGGACATTGGAGCAGGGAATTAACATGCGCAGGGAGCCGGGGGACCATTGCTCAGAATAGGAGCAGGGGACAGGTCTCTTGCCCAACCACTGAGAACTCGATGGGACAACTCACTCCCTAAGTTACTCGTGTTTTGGGTTGGTACCCACAGAGCTCAGCAGCCAAAACAACTACAAAGCACTCTTGGAAATAAAAAAAAAGGGGGGGTTTCTCTTCCAAACAAAGATAAAAAGGATTTATCTCCTCCAAAACAAGTAAAATTAAGGATATTCCTCCTCCAAAACAAAAATGAGAATTTTCCTCCCTTAACACAAAAAAATTAAGGCTTTTCCTCCTTCAGAATAACATACAGAAAAACCCTTAAACACCCAAGGATATTCCTCCTCTGAAACCAAATGAGGACTTTTCTTCACCAAAACAAAAAACAATGAAGACTTTCCTCCCCTAAGAAAAAAAAATTAAGGATTTTCCTTCTCTAAACCAAAAAAATTAAGGATTCTTCTCCTCCAAGGAGCTCCACAAGGAGCTTGTTCCACTTGTCCCCATTGCCACACACAAGCCCACATGCTTCTCTTGGCTCTCACTGGTCCTGTGGCATTCCCGAATCCCACTCCACTGGTACCTTGAGCAGGATGACGGACTCGGGGATGACTCCAAGGCTGCCCAGCGTGGCCGTGTCGTCGCTCAGGATCTTTCCATCCAGGGACAGGTTCTGGTCAAAGGGGGCCACGGAGAAGGCGTGCATGATCTGGGGGCACACGGACACCTTACCCCGGGAACTGTGGCACCTGCCGCCCTAGCACCTATCCCCACCTCTTGGGGGAGTCAGAACCTTCCCTGAGCCCCTACACTCCTCATTTTGTGTTTTCTTCCTGTTTCCTGGCAGGAGAGCTGGCCTCACCTGGATTTTCAGCTCTTTCAGTGTCTGGCTGGCTGACACCAGCAGTGCTTTCTCTCCCCGGACCTTCCGGTGCCGTGTGCTTCTCCTGATTCCCTGTTTTTGGTAAGTGACGTAGCTCTGGTGGGAGAGCTTCTGGCGTTTTGTGCTGCCATTGGCCTGGAGATGAGGCAAAAATGAGGAGATCGAGTTGTTTAGGGATAAACACAACCTTCCCAGAACCCAGAGAGTGTTTTGGGCCAACTGGTCACGCTAGGAAAGGCAGGAAGCGATGGAAAACCCCTAGGAAAGCAACTGAAGTATGCAAGTGTGGAGACGACCAAAGGATTTGCCTGCAAATTTCAGTTCCTAGTCCTAATGCCAGCATGGGGCAGATTTCCACATGCACATGAATCCCTATTTATGTTTAATTTCTCCAAATCCAGCACTGGTGTGGTTTGACCATTCAAATGACATTTTAAGACACTTTTCTGCTGCCAGTGAGATGCAGAAGAGGAGGGTGGTGATCCTATTGTGACGACTCAAGAGGATGATACAAAAATCAAGGAACCTGATGGGACTTTTAATTTCTACCTGGTTAAAATCGGGATCTTGCTCCCCTTCTGGCTTGTTTTCCTCCCTTTCCTCTTCAGCTTCCGAGCTGCTCACATTCAGCTCTGGAGCCGCATCCTTCATTACCTGGAGTTACAAAAATCATTCTCTGTAACCAACAGTATCCACATGGCCTGTCCCACCATGGCAAACAGCTTCCGGAGACCTCCATCCAGAGAGCCCAGCAATAACCCCGAGAGCTGCTTCATGAGCTCTGCAAGGGCTCCTCCACCCTCCCCACCTGTGTGGAACTTCAGTGGGATTCAGCTCAGGAATCCCCCTCTGTGGAACTGGAGGCGCTTTCTGTCCTCCTCTCCAGGCAAAGGAAAGTCTCCTGAGCCCTGGACTGATTCCTTTCCCATCAGCTGGTTAATCTAAGTGTATTGGAAAAGCCTTGACATGGAGAAAGTATTTTCTGTGCATTAAGACATTTATCCACCACTGTAGCAGCCTGGCAGGGACACACAGCATCATTACTTATGGGCTGGAGGTTGTAAGTAAATGAAATCTAAATAACTTACACAAATACAAAAATAACAAGGTTGTTCAGGCACCAGTGCAAGTCACTCCAGGCACAGATTTGCCTGGATGTGAATTCCCAGCTATGCTGTGGCTGGAACTGGGCTTTTCAGGAGCCCAGGAGACTTCGATGCCAAGAGCTCTCTTCTCCATCAATGTATTTGCAATTAATGATGCAATTCCAGCTCCCAAACATTCCCCAGAGCCCTCTGAATTCCAGCAGTGCTACCCTACAGTGATTTTATCTGCATGAGGCTTCCCTCTGCAGCACCATTCACCCCAAGGAAGAAACAGGTGGTGCAGAGGAGGGAGGAAAAAGGGTGAGGGGCTGAGAAACTCCCTGATTTTGCAAAGCCCAGCAGGAAGAGCGCAGTGGCTCCCAGTGCTGCCAAGACTGATCCTGGCCAGCATTCCTGCTGCTTCCCATCCTGCCAAGGCTGCCCTGTTACTGGGAGATCTTGTGGGCACGTTCTCACCCCCTCTTTCCAGCTCCAGCTGCTCCACAAAGAATAGCTCCCTGTTTTTTTGCCAGCTTCACGTGTGAGCACAGTCCTGTCCAGTGCCAGAAAAACACAACACCCAACCCTCTCGTGCACCAGAGCCAAGAGGGATTCAGGCTGAAAGCCCATGGTTGATGGCTCCAGACAGTGCTGCGTGATCCACATCTCACAACCAAGGCAGGAACCCATCCAGCCTCCAGCTCCCTGTGATTCCCTGGTCTCCAGCACCTCCCTGGGATTGGCAGGGAAATCAAGGAAAGGCCAAAAAAACACCCAGCCTACACTCCAAAGGTGCAGAGACTGTCTTCATCTGAGCTTGCCCACCCTTGGCTCCCTTCTTAAGAGCCCTAAGGAGGGGGGTTTACCAGAACCAGATTTGGGCACTTGGAAAAACAGTTCTAGAGCTGATCCTGGCACTTAAGATCAGTAAAAACAAAATTCACAGCTTCAGGGGATCCTGAGAACCATCTCCAAGTTCACTCTCACCAGCACTGACAGGAAAAGCTCATTTCTATCCAGGAATAAAAATGTCACTTGAGCAAGAAGAAAGCAAATGACAAATATGGAGGGGGAGGGGAGCAGGTAGAGCCTGGGAACACAGCAAAGACAGAGAAAACAGCTAGGAGCATCCCTGAAAATACAAAGGATTTGGTTTGGCAAAAGGAAGCCTTGAGGAGATGGAATTTTCAGAGCCAGAATGTCCCAATTTGCTGGTTTTGCCAAAGCTGCCCAAAGCTGCACAGTGGGGGATTTCTGCCCTCACCACCACCACAGACCAGCAGGATCCCCACCAGTCCTGGGGACATGGGAGCCATGACAGCCCCCTCAGGGCATTCGTCGGGCACCTGGAGCCAGGCTGAGCAGGGATGGGGGAGAGTCCCTACCTTTTTATTATCCACTACTTTGTGGATGTAGATGGTGGCCTGGGTGTACTCGCGCAGGTCCCGCTGCTGCTGGCACAGGAGCCCTTCCCGGCATTCAGGACACAGCTCTGGGCAAACACCAAGGGAAAAAACATTTAATTGCTCCAGCTCCTCAGAGGCCCCAGTGCAGGGCCTCTCACTGCTAACTGAGAGTGAATCACATCAAAACCCCGAGTGGTTTGGCTTGGAAGAGACCTTTAGGATCTCATCCCACTCCCTGCCATGGGCAGGGACACCTTCCACTATCCCAGGTTGCTCCAGGCCTTGGACATTTCCAGGGATGGGGCAACCACAGCTGCTCTGGGCAACCTGTGCCAGGGCCTCCCCCCCCACAGCCAGGAATTCCTTCCCAACATCCCATCTCTCCCTGCCCTCCAGCACTGGGAAGTCACTCCCTGTGTCCTGTCCCTCCTGGCCCATGTCCCCAGTCCCTTTCCAGCTCTCCTGGAGCCCCTTTAGGCCCTGGAAGGGGCTCTAAGTTCTCCCTGAAGCCTTCTGTTCTCAAGGTTGAACACCCCAGCATTCCCAGCCTGGCCCCAGAGCAGAGGAGCTCCAGCCCTGGAGAACCTCCATGGGCTCCTCTGTACTCACTCCTGTGGCTCCACATCCTTCCTGTGCTTAAGACTGCAGAGCTGGACACAGCACTGCAGTGGGGGAATCTGCCAAGCTCTGTGTTTCCCACTGACTCCCTCAGACTGAAGTTTTTATCCCCAGGGAGCCATTCCCAGGAGCAGAGGTCACTCACGGGGCTCAGAGGTGTAGTGGGCGCTCTCGGGGCCGGCCCCAGTTGCCTGTGTCCGGGTGATTTTGATGACATGATCCACAACAAAGAGTTTTTGGATCCTCTCCCACTCGCTGGGCCATATCAGAACTATACTGTGCAAAGGAACAGGCAGGTACTTTATGACATGGAAGAGCCAAGCCCAAAAATCCTCCCTTTTTGGCTTGTTGGTCTGTCAGTGAAAGAAAAACTGCAACATCTATCCAAAACCCAGCTACACGGGAGGGCCTGTACTCCCAGATAACAGCAGGCTGTGATTAGTGACACTGTTGTGCTCCCATCGTGCCGGAGGGAGGGATGGAGGAGGAAAGGAATGGAAGATTTCCTGCTTTTAGTGCTGCATCACTGCAGAAGCAAGGCTGTGGAGCATGAAGTCCAGCCCTGCAGCAAGCACTCCAGGGGGGAAAGGCTCACAGAAAGCAAATTATAAGGAAGCAGGATGTTTCTGCGTCCTGGCCAAATCCAGGGTGCTTATTGTCAGGAACAAACCAAGCTGAAGGAAGCTCTTTTTTCCTGACCCAGCATCCTTGGACAGTTTAAGTCTTGCCTTGCAGGAAGGCTGAGGAGGCTCTGAGAAAACCTTGGTGTTAATTTTGAGGGAAAGGATTACTCCTCATCTTGTTGGGGCTCAGCAGCAAAGCATTCCCTTGAGAATGTTCTCCCAAAGCTTGGGGCAAAAGCAAAGTGTGTGAAGGGAAGAAACTCACTGTTTGGAGTCTTCTTTGGTCATGGAAGCAAAGGTGAACATGAGCCCTCCGTGGGGACAGAGCAAGACACTGTTTGCTATGGAGGACACGGGGCTGCAGCGCGTCGGCCTCCTGCCAAGGGGGAGAGTTTTGGAAAACTGGATTAGGTTATCCCACCAACATCCCCACAATTCTTCAGGAAACCAGGAAGAAATAACCGGTATTTACACAAGGCATTCCAACAAGGAATAGTAACTACTAGTGATGAGGAAATCAGATCTGTGTTCCTCTGCAGTGCAGAATGACTCTGTCCAGCAGAGATTTCCATCTCCAGCCCAAGCGGTGACCTTTGGGATACAGCTCCAGACAGATGAAAAAACTAATCAGGTTACCAGCTAATCCGACCATCTGGTTAAGACACAGCAAACAAGGAAATTCACTGTCTTACACTGTATTCCAATTGATAAAAGTCCTGCAAAAATCAGCTTCATTGTTTCCATGAGCTCACTGTGCTGGGAGTCAGAAGTAAAATATTATCTACGGCCCCAAAATAAGAGATAAAAAGCACCAAAACCCTCCAGCCAAGTTACCTGACAAATTTCCTCCATTCTTCTACAAAGAACTGCGAAACAATATACAGCTCATCTGTCTCCTGAGGGAAAAAGAGGAGGAAAAAGGATCTTTTTAATGAACCCAAAAATGACTGTTCAGTTTTTCGGCAGCACTTGTTCCCTTTGAGACCTCAGTGCTGCTTTTACCATGACAACTCCATCCAAGTGGGCTGCAAAAGCCAAGGAAAATAATTTGGGATCAGGTAGTAAGGACTGCCATTGCTAATCCCATGTTTATTATGAAGTTACTTGAGCTTTTGATCCAATTACTTTTAATTCCCAGCGGGAAAGGACATTTCCCTGGAGCAGCCAGGACTTTTCAGTGCTGTTTTCCTCTTTGTGGACTCGGCGTCTGAATCTGGTGAATAGCTGCACTCCCACAGGCGTGGGGTGAGACATCACCCCACAACATCCCTCAATTGTTTCCAACATCAAAATACACAAGTTTTTCCTTTTGGCAGCAGCAAGGATAAAAAAACATAGCTGTGCACCAAATAAGAGAGCGTTTTTGTCCCAGTCTTCCTTTAAATTGTTTGCTCCTGGACAAGAAATCATCTGGCCCCCAAGAGCTGTGTGACAAATTTACTTCCATGCTCTACTCTCCTTTATCCTTACCCCTTTCCCAAAGACAGATTTAAAGGCTTGCTCCACCTTTCTGTAAGAAAACTCAGCACACCTAAGGAATACATATACATATACATATACATATACATATACATATACATATACATATACATATTTTTAATTTCCCTCCATCTCTTGATTTCTGCTTGTTTTTCACTCTGTTTTCCTTCCCAAACCACAACTTCTTTGGATCAGGAAAACTCCAAAGGCTTGAGAAGGAGATCCTCAGCTCTCTTCTATAAGGCTCCCTTGGAAAATTAAAAGGGAAAGGATGATAAAAAGGAAAAGAAGGATGTAACCCTGCTGGTGGAGACCCTCCTATGTCTGACCCACAGTGACGAACTCCGACTTTACATTTTCCAGCTCCAAAAGCAAATCCAACCAGACAGAACCTATATCACCACTGGCAGGACCTGCAGCTCTCCAGCTCAGTGCGGAAGGAAAACTCCTTTTAAACCATTTTGGGTCTCCTTGGTTCTGAGCCACGGATCTGTGAAGCAGCGAGGGATGGAGGCAGACACCTGCCAACACACCTTGGCAGGATTGTAGAGTCAACCATTAGTCAGCACTATGAGAGTCCCAGGAGCCAAGGACTGGAGCCAACAGCTCACTCTGGGCACCTCAAATCCCCAGGAATTCCTGGAAAAGCTGCTAGGAGAGGGTTTGCACAGCCATTGCTGCTCTTTGGACGGCTTCAGCATTTTGGGAAGCTCCCCGAGCTTTTGGGACACAGGACAATGCTGAAGCACACCTGAGTTTTGCCCAAGCAGCAGCAAAAGGTGGTGATGGGGCAAAGTTCAGGTGTGATCCAGTATTCTACTCCATGGGAAAGCTGATGGAGAACTGTGGGAAGCAGCTGTGCTGTTTCAGTCCTTCCAGGGAGGGATACAACCATGGCAGCAACATTGTCACTGTTATCTCCCTGACTTTGGGCCAGCACAGCTCCCTTGGCACACTGGCCTTTCCCATGGCTCTTCAGGGCTTTGGGCCAGCACAGCTAATCCAGGGAAATCACACCTCAGCACAACATGTGAGAGCTCTGCTGGCACAGACTGAGTGAATGGTTATGGAATGGTATGGCTTGGGATCTCCTTCCACCCCGTGCCATGGGCAGGACACCTTCCACTATCCCAGGTGCTCCAAGCCACATCCAGCCTGGCCTTGGACGCCTCCAGGGACAGGGCAGCCATAGCTCTCTGGGCAGGAGAGCTTTTAAAGCCAATAAAAACCCCTCCCAAGCCTGGCTGCATTTCCTGATCCCCCTCCTTCCCTACCTGAGGCCAGCTGCCCAGGCAAGGTCTGCATTTATCATGGAACAAGTTCTGGAGAGAAGTCTTCTGCTCACTGGCCATCATCTTATGCAGAGCTTCATTTTCCTCCCCTTCACGCTCCAAAATCTGCAGGAAACAGTTAATTATGTCCCAGCTCCCATTCCCAGCAGCTACTAAAGGTGACTTTATTCTCCATGGCACAGGGTTGTGTTAAAAAGGAAAACCAGAAATACAACCAGTATTTACAGTCAACAAAGGGGGAGTATTTGGCAAATACCTTGCACTGGGAACAGCACTCTTTGTTATTTGGGAATTCAGGGGCTTTTGGAAAATATTGCTTGAGTTTCTTCCAGGCTTCCTTGGAAACCACCCTCCTCTCATTTTCAGAGATGCACAAGTCACCTGCAGGGAGAGAATCAAGGAAAGGCTTTGATCACAACATGCTCAGGGATGTTTTGCAGCCCTTGATTGAAGAGATTACAAGGAACGAATGTGGGGAAGAAATTCACACATTTATCAGCCAACAACACGTCAGCAAAAACCAGCAAAGTCACCTTCAACTCCTTCCTTGCTTCCTTTAGACTAATAATAATAATAATAATAATAATAATAGTACTTTAATTCCTAAAAAGGCCCTTCAGATTTCCAAGATCATGGCCTAAGCAGCTGATCAAATACAAGTAGGGATGTGGGGAAAAGCCAGAGGGCACAGGGCTACCAGTTTCTGATCCTGGCTACGCACAGCTACACCCTCATGGTGACTCCCTTTACTGAGCCTCAGGATAGTAATGCTGTGTCCCATGAAACCAGGTGCCTTCCACATCCTTGAAAACCCAAAATTCCTACTGTAGAATCTCAATACAGGTTCATGTGCCCTATCCAAGCACCTGAAAATGTGTAAAGGATAGATTTTGCACCCTAAATCTGCTCTGGGGAACAACTGTATGTGAAGATACTAAGCACGATTTACCAGCCACCCCCCAGAACACTTATTTATCCATCAGGATTATTTATCCTGATATCAGGATTATCCATCCTGATGCTCAGGCAGCTCCAAGACCCCAACAAGAATTTTCAGGAGCCATTTGTTCCTGTTGTCTCAGGGGTGGAAGCAGGAGACAACTCAGGAGGCACACTCAGGCATGTGCACAATGATGATATTGCTGGCTGGATATACAAGGCTTGAAAAAATGGAAGAAGGCTCCGGGATCCAACCAGCTGCCCACTTGCAGGGTTGCTGATGGCCAAAGGAAAAACACAACCATCATCCTCCGAGACAGCAGCTGGGAAGTCCCTGTGCAGGGAGAAACATGAGGAGCAGCTGTTGAGACACTGCGATGCAATCCGGATTTGGGAATATCTGTGCCTCAGTGGGGACTGCACCAGCAAGAGGGAAGTAAAACAGCAACTGTGGTGTCCAAAGAGCAGGATCCCTTATTATCTGCTTTTCTATAGCCTGGAGAGCTGCAGAGAGAGGAGACAGAGAAACTCCTTCCTCCCCACCCTCTGGCCACTCTTTAACATGACAAGCAGCTCCTCAGGCCCACAGACTCCCTCCAGCTGAGCCTGGAATTTGGCCAGCCCTGAAGAGGAAAAAATAGCAATGCTCTCCTCCTCCTTTTCCTCTAATAAACAAAGGTCAGGCCTCGATACAGCACTTGGCCATTTCAGCTTCATCCAACAAGGCCAAGTGGCTCCAAAGGCTGGCCCAGGATGCTGCCCAGAGCCAGCGAGGATGGGGAAAAAAAGGAGCTTGTACAAATAAGTGACTTGATACCACATGAATAATAAAAACAGAATTAATATGGTGAGTGAAAGAGGTGAAAAAATCAGCTCTGGGTATGCAGGGCACAAGTGTTTTGCCATCTGGAAGATGAATCCAACCCCTGCTGACCCCGCTTCCCACTCCCACCATCCAGGGACATGTTTTGGGCATGGACATCAAAGAAGGCTTAACTTGGTATCTGGAAAAAATTCACTGGGATCAGGCAGCTACTGGAGAGCGAGGAATCGCAGCAGGGATGCAAAGGGAGATGTGAAGGGAACGCCTGGGTGGCATTCCTGGAGGCCAGCCAGCCCTCCCAGATTCAGCACTGCCTTTTCCAGAGCCTACCACGGAGGCAGGAACCTCCTCCATGACAAAATTAAGGCCGTAGGAACAAGACTACAGATTTGCTGATCCACTCCAGAGGGATTTTTTCAAGGTGGAAAGCTTCTTTTCCATGAGTAATCAGAGGTTAACCCAAGACAACAAACCTGCCCTGCCAGCAGCCCCCATATTTAGTATTGTTTATTCTGCTATGACCCCAAGTCACAGATCAACCAGCAATTTAACACCATACATTTTCCAAAGGCCTATTGGCCTATTTTTTATCATGTCTGGCTCCATAAATGTTCCATCCCCATGCTCCATGCTTTTGTTCAACAGCAGCAGCCTTGATGCAATGGGAAATGCAGAGTTTAAGGCACAGAGTAACAGCTAAAATATTGACAAAGTGCTTAAACACTCTGCTTGAAAATGGGATTTCTCAAGCCTTACTCCAGGTTCTTGACTAGCCCTGAAGACAGGAGGTGTGTGGCTAATGTATGCCATTTTTCCTTCTGTTTGAGATAAGATGGAACCTCCACACAAACTGATGCCTACAAACAAGATCTTAAGTAAAACTGGATTTTGTGGCTGGAAGACAAACTTTATAAAGTGGGATTAAAACAACAGGGTAGCCAAGGATACAGCTAATGAGGCATCACTTGCAAAACAACTGATACGAGGTCAAAACCTTACGTAAACAGTTGCCAAAGCACAGCAGGTTGGGAAATCGATATCCAGGAGTGGTCCTGGCCCAGGTGCTGGGTGAGTGCTTCTGTTTTAATGTAAACCAGGATATTAAACAGATACTCTCAGCTCCCACCTGGACTGATTTACATCACCTCTTCCTCTTACTGCTTTTAGAGTTTCCAAATGGCTGCAGAACGTTGGTGCTGCCCATGCAAGGAAGGGAAACTTAGCACCTGACAGCTCTGCTTGGCCAAGTTCTTACAGAGTCTGCCTGCAAGGAAAACTTCTGAGTGAAAGAAACACCAGGAAAATGAGAATTCAGCACACTTCAGCAGTGGCTCCTCAAGCTGGCCACAGTTGGAGCAAAGGCTACAAGGTTAATGTGTGCAGCAGTGGGCAACAAGGGAGATATTCAGCTCCATCCCCTGGAGAGACTCACCATGTGGGCAAACGATGTCTTCATTAAAATTTAACTCCTCTTCCGCCTCCCTCTTCTCTTCATTTGATTCATCTAATTAAAAAAAAAAAAATACAGGAGGATTGCACAGAGTTCCTCTCCCAAAGAAAAAATCTTACAGGGAAAGGAGCAAGGTTGCCTTCAAATTACAGCAAATCCCCTTACCCAGGGGCAAATTTGGAAAGAAATTTGTTATTCTCTGATGTCTTGGCCTCTGGGCAGGCGGGATTACAGCCTCCAGGCCACGTAGGAGGGCTCTGAAGCGCATGGAGCACAAGCCAGGCCTTTGTGAGATTACAAAGGATGCATTTGTTAGGGCTGGAACACCGAAGGGGTTCCCTGCTCCCAGACATCTCCGAGTTAACCTAAACACAAGCCTAGGTAAGAGCAAAAGGAGCAAAATTCCTGATCTAAACCAGATGCTGCCTGACAAAGCCAGGGGGAGCCTGCCAGGGGATGACAAGCCCTTCACCAATCTCTAAATTAGCTAAAGTCAAGCATTGGCTACTGAATGAAGCATCATCAAGACAATAATGTGTCAGCAAGAGCCTCTAACGAGCTGCCTAACGAGCAACTTGGCTTGTGAGTAATTCAAATGTACTACTGGGAGTTGCAACCTGCTGTGAATCAGTTACCCCCGAGGAACGATGAGTGGTAACTCAGAACTACCCTTTTCTCCATGAGTGTTCCTCCTTATCAGGGGGGCTGAGGTGCCTTCCAGCCCAAGATCAATGGCCTGAGCTATCATTCCCACTTTGGTTCCAACGAGCTTCTTACCCAGTTCAAAGAAGCTCAACAAAAGAAGATTTTCAAACATTTAAAGAGCAGAAGGCTCTTTAAATAAAACCTCTATCTATTCTCATGATATGGGAACAGAATGGAGTGCAATTCATGGTTTTTGTTCCTAGGCTGTATTTTCCCAGTGCTGCTGCATCAGCTGTGCTGTTTTATCCCTCAACCTTCACAATAAACATCATCATCATCCCTTTCCCAAGGTAATTTTCACGTTTCTTCCTTCCCCGTGCTCTCTCATTCAGAGAAAAGTGGATGAAAGATCTCGTGTCTGGGGCGGTAATTTCACACAGCTTTGTAAAACCACTTATCACCTCATCCAGCATGAAGATCACCCCGCAGTTTTCAAGCTTAGCAAAGAAAAAGCTCCTTAAATTAAGGCCCTTTTTATTCGATTTTTTATCCTTTCCTCACTACTCATACAAGCGGAACAAAACAGCTAACAAAACGTGTTTTTGTTAGGAGGGATCAGGCAGAGCTGGTGCGTTTCTACAGCAGTAGAAATTAGGAGGAACTCAGGAGTAAATACCTTTGTTTTGTGCATTTCCATTCATTTTTCCATTACTGTGCTCTGCATCTTCATCTTGCTCATTTAATTGCTCCAGAGCCAGCTGACGCCAGCTCCTCAAGGATGCCTTTCCAACCCAAAACCCGTCGTTCCTGCAGGGAGACAACAGCACTGGTACCTCAAAACCACAGCTCCCTTCTTCAGAGCCCAAAGAGGGAAATCTTTAGGAAAACGCTGTTTAAGCACTTCTAAAAAGCGTCTTTGACAGCATTTAGGACTTCCATACCCCTTGACTGTCATCTTTAGCAGGTTGGTCACGGTTTTGTAGTCCTCATTCAGCTGGTTCTTCAGCCGCAGGATTCGACACCTTTCCACCACACAGTCCTTGCAAAGTGCCTTGACTGGGGGAAAGAAACACAGTTTTTTACACTGTTTATTGCATAATCTATTGCACAGGTGGTTTCCTGCTGGTTTGAAGGCCCTCAGACAGGTGTGTACCAACTATCCTGCCTCAAGATGGGTGATTTCACATGTAAATGAGGAAATCCTTGGGTTACAGCCACATTAGGCCACTTTGAAGCTTAAAGAAGCATAAAATACTTCAAATGAGGTGTGATCTGTTCCACTACTTCACAGGTCTGCTCTCACAGTTCCTGGTATCCACAGCCTGCAGTCACAGGGAGCCAGGGCAGCCCAGCACCCAACCACAGGAGGCAAGAAATGCCAGGAAAACAAACATCTGTATTATGGCACTTTGCCAGTTCCACCCAGGAAAAAACATCCCCCTGCAAGGCTGCACTGGACAAAGGGAGTGGAAATCCCAGCTGGGTGTGTATTTAGATTTTCATCCTGCAGCAAGAGGAGGGAAGCAGTGAGTCCATCCATCCTTTTACCCATCCCTCCCTCTCTCCCTGCCAGCGATACTCAACCCACAACCCTGCAGGCAATCTTCCACTTGACTAATAAACCTTGCCCTGTTTTTCCCCACAAAGGCTGCCTGCGTCACAAGCAGTTTCTTCCCTACAAGCTCCCAGTAGGAACTGAGCTAATTTGGTCTCAGTAGGAGTTGCTCAGTAACTTCCTAATAGGAATGAAACCTGGGGCTTGATGAGGGGATTCCAAAGCCTGGGGGGTTCTGGGCTGATCCTGAAAAGCAGAATGTGTGGTAGATGCTTCCACAGGAGCAGGCTAACAGGTATGTGGTTCCTTGGATGAGGTGACAGACATGAAGGGGTATTTTTGGCCTGAATACTCCATGAGACCCAGCCCACACAGGAGCTGTGGGTGCTGCAGGCACAGATAATTGTCAAGAGTTTGGGGTGTTGCATGTGCAAGTTTTATTTTCTAGAATCGCCTTCAAGCCTTCCAAATATTATGTTTCCTAAGCCAAGTGCCCCATTTCTCCACAGCAATTCCTCCAGGCACAACCCTTTTCTGAGCAGGGAAAAAAGCAGGGCCAAAGCAGACCCTGTGATCACCCTAAATGGATTTGGGAAATGGTAAAAGAATTAAGTGATATTAAAATAATCCCCTGGAAATAAGGCAGCAGTAAAGCCATGTACTGAAATAAAGTTATGATGATAAAGGATGGCTCAAAATAGGGCTGGGACCAGAATAAGGCTCCAAACCATCATCAGGAGGTGACTTGGAGAGGATGTTACCATTGAGCCGGGGCCCTCCTCCGTATCGCCGGTAGAAGAAGTCTGCCACATATTCTGATATCCTCTTCATCAGGGATATTTTATCAGGATGGAGTTTGCCATGGGAGCATAGGCAGGCTGTGTTATCAATCGGTTTGGGAGGAGTGGACTCATCCAGCCACTTCTGTAGCCATTCCAGAGAGATGAAGTCATAGGGGGAACCTGGAGGGGAGAAACCACAAAGAGAAACAAGACCATATATGTCAGCTTCAACACTAGGTGGTATTTTATAATTACTCTTCAAAATTAACAGACAATCACTGTTGATTAAATATCTGAGGATCAAGTTTTCAAAGGTCTGATCCAGTTTCTCCCACCCCACTCTGATCTCAGTGTCATAGATTTGGAAGACAGGAGCTAGGTAAGATTAAGATATGCAGATGATTTTGGATTCAGCAATCAGTATGCAACAGCTCCAAAGAGGAATGGGAGTGCTGTCAAACCTTTTGGGGATTACTGGAGAGCAGTCGAGGAAAGAAGGTTTTCCTCTCATGCATCAAGGGACTGATATAATATTTAAATCATGATCATACATTACAGGCTTTTTCTACAACAGAGAGAGTTCACTGGGGTAATTTGAAAATTAAGGGCAACAACAGCGAAGATGAAGTCAGTGCTCCCCCTGTCCTTTCAGCACCCAAATTTTCAGTGTCTTTTAAAATTTTAGGTGAGAAAATGTTAGAATTTACAGTGCAAATCTACTTGCTTAGATTTTTTTCCCGAAGCAGAGCAGCAGGCTTGCCCTTGTTTGCTGAAAGAGAAGTACAAAGCTGAGGTTCAGGAGCAGGTCAGTGCTTGCATGAGCAGGCTGGGGTGAAACCCCTGCATCTCAATAGTGAGGCACAGTATCACTACACAAAGCTTCTGTGGGATGACTGGGAAATTAGGAAGAATTCAAACCCATTCTGTGCTGCCATTAAGGCAGCTCTGAAACCATGGGGAAATGCACCCATTGGTGACATTTATAACTGAGCACAATCCCTTCATGTTTCCTAGGAGGGAGCAACAGAGAAGTAAGAGGAAAATTCAGAAGACAGGAAAACACTGAGTCTCCAGCTTGCACTGGAGCTCTGTGAAACCTCTTTTTCTCCACAGCCTCAATCCATGGTGTTTTTATCTTACGCAATGCCCTCCGCAGCCGTGACCTCTAGAGAATTGCATCGCTGTCAGAACCAGTTTGCTAGTTTGGGATGAAACTGCCTCCCCCAGAAAGGAGGGTTTTCTGGGGCAGGCTCCACAAAGCTGGCAGAAAATGTGTCTGCACAGCTGCAGAGAGAGCCCTAAGCCCCAGAGAGACAGAACCTGGAGCAGTCCTGGAATGACGCTGCCTCCAGCTGTGCTGTGCCCATGATGTGCCAGCAGCAGGCAGAGGGTGCCTCAGGGCAAAGTTTTAGGTCCTGTCATCTCTAAATTGGGGCAGAAGAACTTATAAAACCTGTATTTTTTGAGATTTATTCCAGTCATCTCAGAACTGCCAAGAGCAAACTCTTCTGTTCCTGCTGAGGAAAATCACGCTGGAACTGTGCTGCTGCTCCTTTTCACAGGTGACTCAGGGCAGGTTCATCCCTCCAGCACAACTCTGATCTCACAGTGACATCTAAGTGCTGCTCAGGCTGGTGAGGAGCTGTGACACCTTCCTGCTCCAGAGTTAAGCACCTGCATTCCCAAACTGGAGAGGCAGATGTTTACAGGAACAGGAGTTTGCTGTTGGGCTACACCAATCTCATGGTGGACTCTGAGCATGCAATAATAAAAGCTGAACAGTGAATTCTCTTACAGGCCACACAGTTAAACCCACTTTTAAGTCTTCAGTTATAGTTATCCTGCAGTTTTTAGGAGAGGTCCACAGTGAAGACAAATTCCCTGGGCTGGATGGATAGAGCAAGTTTTGTGAGAGACGGGCAAGAAAAACAAGGTGGAAAATAAAACTCTGTGTGCTGAGGCAACAGGACATAAGAAGTAGAAAAAGCTTAATCCCAGTCTCCCTACAAAACTGAGACATGGAGCAGTGAAGCACTGGCAGAGATGGATCCAGTCATTTTCTGCTGGAGGTCAGGCATTCTCTTAGCCCGTTACCTGCTGATGAATCGGGCTCACCAGCTCCCAAACCTGCCGTGAGCTGGCAATTTGGGAGCAGGCAGTTATTCCGCCTCGATGCTCCTAACGAGCTGAGCTGCTCACCAGGCAGAAGAAAAGAGTCACAAAGCATGAGGCTGATGGATGGGCAAGGAGCAGGAGGGAATTAGCGATGCCAGAGGCCATGAGAATGAGCAAAGAAAGGAGAAAAATAGGTTAAGGCAGGAAAAGAAGCAAGGGAAAACAAATGTAAGCATGCATGAAGTTCTCCTGATTCCACAGGGATGTGGGAATGCCTTCCAGCAAGGCCACGGGAGTTGGGAGTTAGTCACAAATAATTTCTAAGCTTAACAGCTCTACTACAGCAATACTCCACAATGTCTTACAGACCAGCTTCAGCGGGTAACCTTTGGTAGAGCTCCTTCACCTCCTCGTGTTTGATCTTGCCTCTGGC
Organism: Muscicapa striata striata; assembly: GCA_030060385.1. Classification (NCBI taxonomy): domain Eukaryota; kingdom Metazoa; phylum Chordata; class Aves; order Passeriformes; family Muscicapidae; genus Muscicapa; species Muscicapa striata. Next base: position 240,248 of record JAREIS010000269.1, on the reverse strand, counting down.
CACACTCTGTTTGCGCATCTCAGCCATTTCGTTGCACCACTCCTCAAACTTGCAGTTATCCCGCTCTACCAGCTCCTGCAGAAAAGCTGGGAAAGAAAAAATCCCCAGGAATTGAAGGGAAAATGCCAGCTATGTTAATTACCATGGGTTATCTGGGGATAACAAACCTAAAAATTCCTTCCTGCAGCCTTGCTGGGCAAGGTCTTTCCCCAAGCCAAGCACATGGACATTGCTCTCTGATACTGATGGTTGCAGATGATTAAATGCAAAGTTTTGCACCCAAGAAAATAATTTACTTGGAGTTGGTTGCAATGTTAAGTGCAGCTCCTCTGTCCTGCCTCATCATTCCAGGCGGGGGCGGGTGGGGGAGGGAAACAAAAGCTTTTCACCCTCTAGATACACCCGAAGCCTGTCATGACCTGCAATCCATCACTGCTGCAAACCCAAGGGCAAAGAGCCCTCAGGAGATGGGAGATTAGTCAGGGCAGATCAACAGAAAGGTGAAGGAAACAGGGATTTTTGCTGCCACTGATGGAAAAAGCCCAAAAAACCAAACCTCAGCAGGGAAAAAAGAAGATAAACCACTTCCCTCACAGGGCTGGTGGGAGGGAGAGGGGGGAAGCTCTGCTATCTGAGGCCTTTTCCTATTCAGAATTACTCTGAAGAGCTAAAATATCTGCAAAAAGGTTAATTCTTGACCAAAATATCCACCTAGGAAAATATACAGTATTAAAAAATAACCAGCCTGACCTCCGTGAGATCAGAGCCAAGTTACGTCTCTCCACTGTCCCAGAAAAGCCGCTTTTTAACAGCATCAAAGCAAAATGCCTCAAATTTACAATTCCATGAAACCTCCCCACAACCGCAGAGCTCGACTGCTGCCCTTCACTCCCTGTTCCCTGGCAGGATTCCACAGGAAACAAAGGCAACTGCGGGGCTGTGCAGGAATCTGGAGCTGGGTGGGGAGGCTTTTGTTGAGTTATTGTTTTGGGCAGAAGGGTAGGAGGAAAGGGAGAGCAAAAAAGCTCAGGAAACAGGCTGAAAATACAGATCCAGTCAGGAATTAGTGCTAATTCCTGAAGTTTTATGTCTTGGAGGGTGTGTTTTAAACGGGACGGGGGTGTGTGTGGGGAGGTGGGGTTGGGAGAGGTTTGGGGTGTTAGTAGGGGGGAATAAGGTGTATGATTTATCTCCTCTGCAAGATCCAAAGGGACCTGCCACCTCTGCTGTCCCCACTCCACAGAAAAATGAGTGAAGGGGGAATACACCTCAGCACCAGGGACCTAATTAGTATTTCTAATCAAGGAGCAGCCAAACAGGAAATATTAAATCCACAGGCAAAGCCCACAAGGAGTTCTGGCACCCCCATAATTCTAAAGCACTAAAGAAGGCACTTGGCCTAAATTCCCATTCAGAGCTTGAAGCCTTTTTATTTTCATGTCATTTATTCCTGATGTGGCAAAGCTGAAGCAGTCGCAGAGGGAACCTGACATCTGTCAGGATTATTCACCTCCTCGTGCACTGCTGATGACATTTAACCACGCTGTTCTCCTGCACCTTTTGAATCCAAGTAGGACTGCAGTGGTGAATCCCAGTGGGGTGATGTCCTCCTGACCCCTTCCCACCTTGACCAATTGGGTAAGAAAGCAATGTGTGAGAGGGCATATGGGAGGGATTAGTAGTTTAATGTGAATTAAGTGCTGGGAAAACCCAGGGGTTTCACTGGTCAAGACATCAAGGTGCCACACAGCACTTCTGGAGCTTGTGGCAAACAGTCAAAAATCATGGAATCCTGGAGTGTGTTTGGAGGGACTTTGAAGATAATTTTGTTTCATCCAAGGACACCTTCCAATATCACCATTGCTTCAAGCCCCATCCAACCTGGCCTTGGACACTTCCAGGGATGGGGCAGCCACAGCTGCTCTGGGCACCCTGTGCCAGGGCCTTACCAGCCTCATAGCCTTCCCAATATCCCATCTAACCCTGCCTCTGGCACTGGGAAGCCATTCCCCCTTGTCCTGTCAGTCCATCTCTTGTCTCAATTCCCTTTCCAGCTATCCTGGAGCCCCTTTAGGCACAGGAAGGGGCTCTGAGATCTCCCTGGGGCCTTCTCCAGCTTTCCCAGCCTAGAATCAGAGCAGAGGAGCTCCAGCAACTTCCTAGCCCTAAATGGGGTTTCAAGCAAAATTTGGCCTCCTGGCCCGCCTGGAGCACTGGTGGATGAGCTGGGTCCCTGGGGACTCACCTGGCACTTGGACTGTGAGGGATTTCTCGCGGGCCTGCAGCCTGTACACCAGCATGTAGGCATTGCGAGAGCAGTGCGCGCCCTTCCCACACTTGGGCTTACGGCTCTGGGATTTCGATGGCTCCGCTGTGGGAACAAAAGGCAAAACCTCAGCACCACACGAGCTCCTTCCCTGACCCTCCATTAATAGGATGAGCTTGCCACCCAGCCAGCTTCCCTGTGCCAGGCCTCTGTGCCAAGCACTGGGCTTGGCATGACTTAAAACTGCGTCCCAAAGAAAGCCCCAAATCTCTCCAGCCTTTCTGGGTAAATCAAAAGGACTAAATTTAGGAGCCTGTTCTGAACCTCCCTTCTCAAGAGCCTTTCTTCTCTCCCCAGTGGAACTTCTCTGAGCCAAAAGCCACTCTTGGAAAAACATCCTTTCTCCCTTTTGCCTCTTGTTCTGCTGTTCTGACTCCAAAGAAAAGAATCACATCCTCAGGGAAGAAAATCGTATTTACAGGTGACTGTGGATATGAAAAAAAACATAGCAAAGCTTTTAGAAAGCCAAGAGCCATGGAAAGGATTGTTTTTAAGCAGCTGCTGGGGGATGTAAAGTTGTGTTGCAAGAGCTGCTGTTTCCAGATGGATTCTCAGGCAAAGAAAACAGTTACCTACAGCTGCAGCTTCAGAAATCAAACTGTTTTAAATTAAAAAAAAAAAAAAAATTGAAGGAACAATGTTCCATAAGTCAAACTCTAAATGGACCATTGAATTAAGTTTCTTTTTCCCAAATTCTGAAAACATTCATATGCCTTTCCCCCCACACCTCTCAGGGGACTTCCCAGACTATTTATTTGCATTTTAGCCAAGAATTTTCCAAATTGCTCCCATCTGCGCAGCCAAGAGCCTCCCCCCCACAGACCTCCACAAGACCTTCAGTTTATGTTACTGACCTTCTCCTGCTGTTACATGTATTTGTAACAAAGAAAGGCCTCAGTTTTGCCTGGAACAGGCAAATTACATCAAAACTTGATACAAATATTGAGCTCTCAGCTTAAAGAGGCTCCTAAACACACTTTACTTATATTCTCCAAACAGCCTTGAATTGAAATATGAGAAATAAGAACATTTACTTGCAGTTAAGCATAAAACCTTATAAAATTGAGGTCACAGCAGCTTATATGCATCTCATTTTGTTGCACTGGGTGAGTGGGGAGGGTAAAACAAAGGCAGAACTGCTCTTGGTGCCTTTCAGGGCCCAGTTTCCCTGTGCACCACTAGATGTCCGGCCAGCTCCAGCCTGGGCTGTCAGCAAGTGGATCCAAAGGAAATGAGACAGAGCTGCTGGCACAGGCAGGATCATGGAATTACTAAGGTTGGAAAAGCCCTACAAGATGATCAAGTCCAACCGTTAACCTAGTACTGCCAGGTCCACCACTAACCCATATCCCCAGGTGCCACGTTCACACACCTTTGGAACACCTCCGGGATGATGACCCTACAACTGCACTGCACAGCCTCTTCCAACACCTGACTATACCTTCCACGAAGGATTTTTCCCAATATCCAACCTAAATCTCCCTTTGCACAGCCTGAGGCCACTCCTCTCCTCCTGTCCCTGTTCCCTGGGAGCAGAGCTCAACCAACTCCCCCTCCCCCTGCCCTGGCTTCCCCCTGCTGTCAGGGAGTTGTGCAGAGCCAGAAGGATCCCCCTGAGCCTCCTTTTCTTCAGGCTGAGCCCCCCCCACCTCCTTCAATTGCTCCTGAGAATGCCCCAGACCCTTCCGTAGCTCCACTGCCCATCTCTGGACACATTCCAGCACCTCAAGAAGCATCATGCAGGTGAGAACAAGGAAATGGGAGAAGGCTGATGTCCCATTACACCAAATCAAGGCACCACTTAAATCTGCAGATCTATTTTTCTCTAAAGATGCCTTAAAGAAAAACAGCATTCCATAAATTCCAACCATAGCAAAGCATCCCAGTGGGTAAGAATTCCTGGGAATGGATTGCTTGCACTGTAAGTGAATTTCCCTGTTTTTCCCTGCTGTGAGCACCTGCACTACAGAACACTGAGCCACTACAAAAGCATTTCAACTCTATATGAGCTGCTCTTATTTATTGACTGCAGAATGAGAAATCCACAGGTCCAGCCTTAGCCCAAGCTTTCCAAGAAATCTCCAAGAAATCCAGTGCAGGAACATGGTGATCTGGGCAGCACACTATGAGTCAGTAAAACAGAAAAGCATCAACAAAAAAGCTCAGAGTAAAAAGGCAATTTTAGCTTCCAAGTTGCTATTTGGATAGAAATCTTTTTTACTGCTCTCAAATAAAACACTCAGTGGAGATAGAACCATAATGTGTTAAGGAAACTGAAAGCATTCTCCTATCTGTTCCAAGGAAATGGCACTCGCCTGTTGCTCCCTGATAGGAACCTGCTGCCTGCGTTATCAGCATCTTATCTGCCATGTGGCAGCCAGAGAAATACTAGAGCAGCTGATCATGAGGTGTAAACACTCACACGGGGCTGAAACAAAGCAAATCTGGCTGCAATCCCCAGGATTGCTGTTTGCCACGTCCCTTCGAGTCACGACAGGCTGTCGGAGTGTTCTGGGGAGGAGCAGGAGGCTGCGTCTGGGGATGCCCATGGTTTTGGCAGAAAGAGGTATTTTAAAAGGGCACTCACAACTGAAGGGTTTTACCTAGATCTTCCTCAATCCCCAGCTGCAGTTTCTTCCCCTCCATTTTCTCGATGTCCTCGTCGTTGAACTTGTACCACTCGCCCGTCTGCGGGTCCTTCACATGGGCGATGTAGTGCCCGGAGTAGGCACTTACTCCACGGTGTATGAGCACAGCGCTCAGCTCATACACGTACACACCGTCTGCAAGGCAAGCAGCACTTACACACAGCTCTACAGCCAACAGACTCATCCTTCCTGTCCTTAAACTTCGTGTTTCCATCAGGCAGTAAAGCCTGTGCTTGAACTCACAGCTCTTCATGACATTGCTCAGAGGGCTGTGGCTTAACAACAAGGATGTTGTTTGAAATACAGGCTTCAAACAACTGTCGACAAAATTTTCAATCAAAAAGAGGATTCAGAGGAATCACAGAATCCTAGAATGGTTAGGTTGGAAGGGATTTTAAAGCCCATCCTGCTCCACCTCTCTGCCATGGGCAGGGACATTTTCCACTATCCCAGGTTGCTCCAAGCCCTGTTCAACCTGGCCTTGGACACTTGCAGAAATGGGGCAGCTACAGCTTCTATGGGCACCCTGTGCCAGGGCCTCACTACCCTCACAGGGAGGAATTTCCTCCTAAAGAGAATTACAGAGGAGATCTGCCAAGAGGCAATGGGAAAAGATAACAAAAAAGTGCCCTGAACTCACTTTTTTGCTCCATGAAAGGCTCCATGTCCAGCAGCTCCGAGAAGCCGATGTAGGTGTTCAGCTTCTTCTTGTGGCCAGTTTGTCTGTGTGGAGGCAAAGCTTTGGCTTGGGGCACAGCAACAACAGCTCACATCCCAAAATACCTCCCTTGAATCCTCCTGAGCATCCCCTGAGAGGCTCAGACACCCTGTCACTCCTCAAAGCAGGAAGAGCAGGGTAGGTGACTTCCCCAATAGAACAGGGTGTTCCCACTCACCTGTCAAACACAAAGCGCATGAGCTGCAGGTTGAGGGTGCAGGGCAGGCTGAGCAGCCGGATCTTCCTCGTGGCATTTTGCTTGCTTTGACAAGTCTCACAAAAATAACGATTGTCCCCTTCTAATTTTTCCTCCTGAGTGTAGAGAGGCAGAGGGAAAGGTCTTGAGAACATGTCGGCACTGAAAAGTCAATTGAGCTACTCAACAGCTGGAGAATGAGAAGCACCAAAGTTATTTTAATTATTTAAGTCTTTTCTCAGCTGCCTCCCAAACTTTTCTGAGTTAAAGACACACCAATGACTGCACTTTACAGCATGGCCATAACAGGCTGCTCTCACTTTAAGGCAAATTTTAGACTGAATCAAGCCCCATTCCAAATTCTCAGGTCTCTTACTCTTGCTCCTCCTTTGACTGAGTTGGTTTATACCAAGAGAATAATTAAATCGTCCCTTTTACAAGTTCACATGGACCCAGTTAATGTAAAGCCACGTTTTAGCCTGGAAACTACAACCCTCCGCTCAGCTACCCAAAACCCTGCAGGAATCACTCACTGCCTAAGCAGCTCCAAGGGTAGAATTAGGCCAGAGGAAAATTCCAACCCCCCTAAAAATGTCACAGGGTTGTTTTGTGTGAAGGAGGAGCAGTCAAATGCCAAGTTCACCAATTCAGGAATTTAATCTGTGCACCCAAACCAGGTTTTGCTCACAACAGACCTTCCAGGCAGAGCAACTGGTTTCCTGAGTGCACCAACAAGAAATGAGCTCAGGGAAGCGGTTCAGGTTAGTTCTGTCCTAAATAGTTTGAGTGGAATCCACACCTTAGTGTGATAGAGCTGAACTTCAGATCCAGGCAAATTTTCAAGCTGAATTGAGAGCACTTGCAGCTGTTCCTGCAGCTATTCCCGGCGCTCCCTGGTAGTTCTGAGAGCACATTTTTCAGCAGGGAATGTCTCCTGTTGCTATGCAGATGAGCACTGACACAGAAAACATGGAAAGCAGTCGTTCTCCCAGTGCTATCTGTGACAAAGTAGGCAGACACTTTTCCCTAACTTTCCTGGCAAAATATTTTAACTAAAAATGCAACTTTAAAGTGCTTTTTAAAGCCATAACAGGAGCCTGTGATATCACAGAGCCATTCCTTGCGCTGTGCCTCAATCCTCATTTTCTGGGTCTGCAGAAAAAAATATTTTCACTGGGATGCATCTCCCTGAGCCAAGTCAGTGGCTTTCCTCTGACACCGACCTCAAAGGCTGTGAATTGGAGGAAGGAATTGAAATTCCTTGCTAAAAATAGCAGGACTCCAACCCCAACGAGCTCATACCTTGAGGAATTCTGTTATACAGTCTGTCAACTGCTTGTGTCCTTGGATGTTTAACTCCAGCTCGTAAAATTTAGACACCAGCTTAGATTCTCTGCCACACTGGTTGCAGCTAGGATAGAAAAGAAGACAAAAAATGTATGTGAGGACAGGCCAGGGCTCATGCGTTGGAGCTCCCAAACCTTTAGTAAAATATTTCTTGAATAAAACTAGGAGAAAAAGTAAAGTCAGGGCTAAGGAGATTCACACCTCCACACCATAAAAGCTCCAGCAGAAGTTTTAAACAGCTTAACAGCACCTACCAGGACCTGTCACAACTCGCATGAACCATTTTATGTTATTTTTAAGGTGAAAATCATAGCTCTGAGAACAGAGGAATAAAAATACAGAACCTAGGATGCTGTTTTCTGGCTGCAGAACCTGCCACTCCATTAACTCACTTGCAGGTTTAGTTGGTGAATTCTCATCAAAGGAGTAAAAGCAGCTGAAGAACTGTCACAGCAACACCACACACACAGGAACAGGAAAGGAAAAGGTAAATATTTCTCAGAAAGTGTTTCTGCTGCAGCTTAACTGCCTGTTCTGGTTGTTAGGAAGGATCTTCCTCTCCCAAATCCTCCTAAAAATTTAAATATTTACAGAAGGGGTCTTCCCAAAATTAATACTTACACAGTGACATAGGCATACTCTCCACAGAACTGCTTTTGCACAATGTTCCGGACATCTGGGTTTTTCTGTTTGGACAAAGTATCTTCCAGCAGGGACATGAACAGCTTGGAAAACTCCTGGGCATCCTGAAAGAGAAAACTAAGTTCATTAACAATCCACCACAGCACAGTCCCAACCCTGTCACTAATTCACTGCTAATTACCCCAAGCCCTCCACACAGGCTGCACCGAGGCTCCGTGCACAGCATGGAAAATAAAGACCAGGCAAGAGAACTAAGGAAAACAGAGAAATTTGGCTAAGAGGAGTGTGAGGCCCTGGTGTGGGAGCACAGCAGGAGCTGCCCTGGCTCCCCGCCAGCCCTGCTGGGGGCTTTGACTTCTGCCCTGCTCCTCCCAGGATTCTCGAAGGGATAAAAACCCTCCTGTGGAGCTTTCGAGCCCCTTGATCCTCATTTTTGCAGCTGTCTCTGCTCAGATCAGAGGTGAGAAGAGAAATAAAAACACCCCAAAAATGAGAAGCTGCCCTATGGGTGATCCCGGCGATACTCCAGAGCTTCCCCACATCCAGCTTGGGGCCTTTCTCTCCCACCCTGGTTCACTTCTTCTAAAAACAAGATTTTGGCCTCTCTCAGCTGCCCTTTGGTGTCCCTGGTCAGCTTCCTTCCTCTCCTGACCCTCCCAAGGAAACATTTGCCAGTGCTCCGGCTCTTCCTCCAAAGCCTCCCATTACCTTTCCAAGTGCATTTCCAAGCCGTGCCTCTCTCGCAAACTCTCTCCAGCTCCAGCCCCGCAGGGCCCTGCAGCACTCACCTCCTACATGCTCCCCTTGGATCCTGGCTGGCTTCTGGTGATTCACCTCACCCTGAGGATCTCCTCACCACCCAATCCCCCAAGAGGAGCAGCCCATGGAACACTTGCAGGACCCTCACCACAGCTCTGCCTCCCATCTGGCCCCATCCCATTGTTCCTGGTGTTCATCCCACCACTCCCTTGGCTCCTCCTGATCTTCTGCACTCATCACTTCCTAGCCTCATTCCATTGTTCCCTGGGCTCCTCTTTATACCCCTGTACTCATCCCACTGTTTCATGTTCCGATCCCATCACCCCTTGGGCTCCTCCTGATTTCCCTGCCTCCATCCCACTGCCCTTGGGCTGCTCCTGATTTCTGCATCATCATCCCATCATTCCATGTCCTGATCCCATCACTCCCAGGGCTCCTGCTTGTCTCCCTGTTCTTATCCCATCACTCCCTGGGCTCTTCCTCATCTCCATGGCCCCATGCCATCACTCCATGTTCTCATTCCCTCACTCCTTAGCCTCATTCCCTTGCTCCTTAGCCCCATTCCATCATTCCCTGGGTTCCTCCTATCTTCCTGTCCCCTGCTCAATCCTCCTTGGGATCCTCCTGATCTCCCTCTCCCTCTCTCCATCCCATTGCTCCCTGTTCTCTTCCTGACCTCCCTGTCCCCATCACATCACTTCTGGGACTCCTCATCTCCCTGGCCCCACCCCATCATTCCCTGGGCTCTTCCTGATGCCTCTGCACTCCTGACATCCTGTTTCCCCCGTGCACTCTAGGAAGGGCCTGGAGGCCTCCTCCCCCTTTATGTTTGCACCCAGAAACCACACCCAGCTGGGAGCTGCCCAGTGACCACCCAAGGGTGATTCCAAACTTCTGGAACTGCCAGGAATCCCCTCCCACACACCTGCTGCTGCCCCGTGTCCAGCCCCAATGCCTTGACAAAGCCCGAAGGGTCGATGTAGCGCCGCTTGCTGTTCTGCAGCAGAGCAAACAGGTACTGCAGGTGCTCACAGATGGTCTGGGGCTCATAGTCTGGGAAAAACACAAGGCACAGCAGGAATTCAGGGCGAGAAAGAATCACTACAAGTGTTTCAAACCCACTAAAGGTGATGGGGTTAGAAGGTAGTTTGAGTTGTCAGGAAAACTGAAGTGGATCGCATAGGTGATGATGGCAAATCCCAGCACAAGCCAAAGAGAGAATAATTTAGGCTGGTAAAAACCCTTACAATCATCAAGTCCAACTGTAAATATTTACATTCTGAAACTTTCAGACAGGAGGGTGGAGCCAGGCTCTGCTCCCAGAGAACAAGGGACAGGATGAGAGGAAATGACCTTGAGTTGCACCAGAGGAGGTCTATGTAGGATATTAGATAAAATTCCTCCATGGAAAGGATAGTCAGGCACTGGAACAGGCTGCTTAGTGCAGTGGTGGAGTCACCATCCCTGCAAGTGCTTAAAAACTGTCTGGATGTGGTTAATGATGGGCTTGGCAGAGCTGGGGGAATGGTCAAAATGATAATCTTCGACGAGTTTTCCAACCTTAGGGACTCCATGATTCTATCCTGCAGTGCCCAGCACGAGCTGTGAGTGGTTTATATGGCATGCACTAATTACCTCAAAAACCAGCTTCTTATTTATCCCGGAAGCTGAAATATCTCATTTGCAACCACCATGAAACCAGCAGAGCTGAGGTGGCTGTGCTGACCCAGAGCTTCCCCAGGGAAAGCACCCAAGAGCAGAAAAAACTGTGAGCCCTAATCATCTCTGGAGCCCAAACTTCAGCCCTGCCATAGGAAAAGTTTATCTCTGTGACAGCACAGACCAGCCCTGTCCATGTGTTCCACCCCCAGCACCACTAGGTTACTTTGGGAAGCAAGACCAAACCAGACCATTATTCTCAACCAGCTCAGACCACTCTGACCTAAGACATCACTTGGATTAAGGTTGGCTCATTCCCAAAATCCAGATGATGACTCCAAACTAACAGCGCAGTGATGACATGTATGGTTGTTGCTTTACCCATGAGTTCTCCTGATAGACCTTATCTCAATGTGCAGTTTTAGGAGGAAAGAAACAAATCCCTTTCTGCCATGCACCTGTGTCCTTGGGAACACCATCCCCGCAGGCGCTGGGGCACAGGTAGAGCGCCTGCCGCAGCTCCAGGTTCAGGAACCACATCTGCAGGAAGGTGTTGACGTAGCATGTGGCGCCAAGGTTCGTCAGGCCCACGAACGCGTTCTGGGGGGAGAGAGAAAGGGCCAGGAAGGGTCACCTCCCCTGGTCCCCAGCATCCCCCTGGACCCCAGGGCGTGGTTTGGGGGTACCTTCTTGCGGCGCTCACAGTTGGGGTCGTCGATGTTGTGGAAGCTGTTCTCGTCAATCTCTCCCAGCCACACATGCTCCCCGATGCCCACCAGGCAGTTGGGGTTCCCCCGGCAGTTCCTCCTGGGGAGCCAGACCCCAGCTGTCACCCCCATGTCCCTTGGGGGCTGGGAGGGGTGACAGGGGAGGATATGAGGAAGCACATAATGTTGAATGGGATGAGACATGGAACACTGCCCCCCCAGGAAACAGTGGCCATGGGTGAGGAAGGAGGTGGAGAACTAGAGGGGTTTTTAGGTAAAAAAAGGGACCCCAGGGGCAAGTATGGGACCAAATGACTTCCTTTATCTGGGAAGCCAGGCAGGGACAGGGCTTGCCCCAACTCCAGGGTGAGTGCCATACATCCAACCAAGGAGATGGGCTCCCTACAAGTCACAGAGACCTCCTATAAATGGGGAGCCAGGCAGAGAGGGATCTCTACAACCCTGGGGTGGGACCAGTTCCTTATACCTGAGAAGCCAGGCAAGAAGAGGGGTTCCCTACAACCCTGGGGTTATCCTATAAATGGCGAGGGACAAGCAAGGAGAGGGGCTCCCCATAACCCCATGGGGGCTCCCCTATATCTGAAGAGCCCAGCAACAACGAGTCCCCCACAATACCAGGGTGGTGCCTTGCATCTGGTAAGCCAGGTTGGGAGGAGGGTCCGCCACAACCCCAGGGGAATTTCCCTACATCTGAGGTGCCAGAAAACGAGACGGGTTCTCCACAGCCCGTGGGAGGAAGTCCCCTGTGTCTGAGCAGAGAGGAGAGAGGTTCCCCACCAGACCAAGAGAGTGCCCTGTATCTAGGGAGCCACACAAGGAAACTGCTGAGGGACGCCCGAGCCCCGGGGAATGGAGGCCCCCCAGAAGGGAACACGGGGGAGCCTCCACCGACCGCGCGGGATCTTGGCAGGGGCGGGGAACGCCCCGCGCTTCATGGCGGGAGGGAATACGGGGGGCCCCCCCCAGATCCCAAGCGCGCTGTCGGCGGGGTTCGGTGCCCTGCCCGGCCCCACGGTACCGGCAGGCGCCGCGCTGGCAAGGCTCCAGCCGGACGCGATAGGCCGCCTCGATGTGTTCCTGCGCCACCGCCTCGGGCGGCACTGTCTCGGTCCAGCGCCACGCCGCCTTCTCCAGCTGCAGCCGTGGCGCCATCGCTCCCGCCGGTGCTTCGGGGCTGCCCTGCCCCGGCCTGCCCGGTCCTTGCCCCGGTCCCGGCCCGGTCACGATCCCGCCCGGCCCCTCCTGCCGCCCTCAGGGCCGGTGACGCCACGAGCGCGCCGCGGTGACGGCGCGAGGCGCTGACGTTGACGGGCCGCGACGCGAGGAGCTAGGGGCGGGGCTTCCGTCATGGGGGCGTGGCTTGGGTGCGCCAATCCTCCCACTCTACCCCCTCTCCTATAACCCCCAAACCATCTCATAGCCTCTGGCACTCCAATATCAAAGCCCCCCTATATCCCCACACCACCCCCAACCGTCATGCTCCCCATCCTATCGCTCCTGTACCCCCATATTGCCCCGGCGCAGCCCCCAAACACGGCAGCCAGACTGGTTGTCTCTCCTTTAATAACTGTTCCTGCAGGGGGGGTCCCTGCCAGCACCCCGATTGTCCCTCGCGCTCCCACCCCTCCGCCACCCCGGGGAGCACCCAGGCGGCCCGGCCGCCCCAACACAGTTTCGGGGGACCGGTGGAAAGGGGGTGTAAACATTTTTGGGGGTCCCGGCCCCCCCACCCCCGGAGTCACCCCGGGGCAGCGAAGCACCGTTTCCTCCTGGTTTGTTTTTTTTTGTTTTTGTTTTTTTTGGAAAAGAATAAAATTGGCCAAATTCCCCCCAAACTCTGTTTCAGGGCGGGTTAGGAGGGGCAGGGGGGCACAGGGGAGCCCCCCACCGCACCGTGCCGGAGGTCGATGGGGTGTCGGGGGATCCCAGCGGACTCCAGCGCCAGTCCCCGCACACACCCCGAGAAGCTGGAGCTGAACTTGCCAGCAGTCAGGGTGTGGGGGTCGGGGGCACCGCCTGCAGGGGGACACAGAAGGCACTGGGTGGGGGGCACCCCCCACTGGGCCCACCCATATCCTGACCTGCAACACCTGCCCATGTCTGTCCTGTGTTCCATCAGGTGTCCCCGCCCCATGTCCCACCATGTGTCCCACTCTGCGTCCATCCCACATCTCTCCCTGCATTCCATTCCATCCCATCCCATCCCATCTCATCCCATCCCATCCCATCCCATCCCATCCCATCCCATCCCATCCCATCCCATCCCATCCCATCCCATCCCATCCCATCCCATCCCACCCCATCTGCCATCTCATGTTCCACCTGGTGTCTTATCCCAAGTGTAATCTCATGTCCATCCTGCTGTGTCCATGCCACACCCCACCCGATACGTGTGTCCCACCCCACGTTCATCCCCTGTGCCATCCCATGTCTCACTCTGTGTATCCCACATCCACCTCATGTCCATTCCATGTCTATCTCACATCCACCCCGTGTACATCTGTGTCCTAACCCATCCCCCCCATGTCCCCACATCCCACCGTACCCACGTAGACGCTGCCCTCTGTGTTGGCCATGACGTTGGATCCGGGTGATTCCCCACTCACTGGGTCCTCTCCATCCACCTGCAGCTGCCCACGCCGGCCCTCCCTGTGGGGCACTGTCAGCACCTGCACCCCAACCCTACCCCACCCACCCCACGCCCAGACCCCTGCCCACCTTGTCACTGTCACCCGGTGCCACTCGCCGTCATTGATGGGGTCTTCAGAGGTGATGGTGGCCTCGCCACTGCCCAGCTGGTAGCTGTGGGGGAGCACAGTGTCAGTGTGCAAGGCACCTCAGGAGGCACCTTGTGGGGCTCAAGGGACCCCTGGGTGCCACACATCATGCCAGGGGACCCTGATCATCCCCTCACCTGAACACCAGGTGCCCATCCTTCAACCCGAGGCCAAGGAAATCTTTGGCTTTGCCACCCTCGCCAGGCTCCTGCAGGCACAGTGAGAGATGAGCGGGGGGCCGAGGCACCTGGACCCCGCCCCAAGGAGTCTCACAGCCCACTGCCCTCTCTGTCACCCCGTGCCCTCTCACCGCGCCGTGCCACAGCAGCAGCCCCTGGGCACTGCGTGTCCGCAGCTCCAGCTCGATGGTCTCAGGAGCCTCGGGGGGGCTGTGAGGAGAGGGTGTGGGTGATGGGGGCAGCACCCAAACAGGAGGTGATGCCATGGGGGCAGTGCAGCACCCCAAAACTGGGGGGGGTGCCATGGTGGAGGTGCAGCACCCATTCAGGGTGTCCTGTGCCACTCACCCACGAGGGAAGAGGTGCCCAGGAAGGGCCAGGTAGGATCCATCCTGGAATGCAGCGCTGAACTGCCCAGGGGCGTCTGGGGGAAGATGGGGGATCAGGGGGGGATGGGAGGAGGGGGCCCCACCCACAGTTTGGGGGAAAAAAGGGGAAACGGGTGTAGGTACCCACCGCCACCCCCGCTGCCCTCCTGCCAGTCCTGCTCCAGCTCTGCCAGTGCCGAGCCTGCAGGAGAAGAGGGGGTAAAGAGGGGATATGTATCACCTTGATGTCCCCAAGTGCCCCCCCTCCATGTCCCCGGGTGTCTCCAGTTGTTCCAGGTATCCTCAAATACTCCTCAAGTGTATATGCTCAAGAGTGTCCCTAGGTGTCCCCCATGTCCCCAGGTGGCTTCAATTATTCCCAGGTATTCCCAAGTATTCCCCAAACGCATGTCCCTGCCATGTACCCAGGTGTCCCTCTGTGTCCCCAGTCAATCCACAAGAGTCTCCAGGTATCCCCAGGTGCACCCCCATGTCCTAGGTGTCTCCAAATGTTGTCAGGTGTCCACATGTGTGTCCCCCCCACGTCCCCAAGTGTCCCAAAGTGACCTCCTCCCATGTCCCCAAGTGTCTCCCCATGTTTTCAAGTTTCCCCATGTCCCCACACATCCCAAACTGTCTCCAAGTGTCCCCAGGCATTTCTAAGTATCCCCAAGTGTGCATGTCCCTGTGTCCCTGGGTGTTCCCATGGCTTTCCTTTGCTCCCACCATGTCCTCCAGAGACCCGAGATGTCCCTGCGTGTCTTCAAGTGTCCCCAGGTGTCCCCCCTTGCCCCTCCATGTGCTGCCCCCTTGCTGATCTGGCAGTGTCCCTGCATGCTCCCTGTGCTCCCAGGTGTCCCCAAGATCTCCCCCCATGTCCCTGTGCTGTCCCCTCACGGTGCTGGCAGCGGGCCCCGCTGTATTCAGGGGGGCAGTGGCAGGAGCCACGGACACAGGAGCCACCATGCAGGCAGGGCCGGGAGGAGTGACAGCCTTCGGCCTCCTCCTCCTCCTCCTCCTCCTCACAGCGCAGGCCTGGGGACAGGCAGGACACAAGTCACTGGGGGTGATGGGTGAGTGTGCACAGCATGCACGGAAATGGCCCCCACGGGCATGCTGGGCACAGGTGAGTGCACTGAACAGGTGTGCACTGTGTGTGCACATGGCACAGGTGTGTGCAGTGAACAGGTGTGCATTGTGAGTGCAGTGAACAGGTGTGCACTATGTGTGCACATGGCACAGGTGAGTGCAGTGAACAGGTGTGCACTGTGTGTGCAGTGAACAGGTGTGCACTGCGTGTGCACATGGCACAGGTGTGTGCAGTGAACAGGTGTGCATTGTGTGTGCAGTGAACAGGTGTGCACTGCGTGTGCACATGGCACAGGTGTGTGCAGTGAACAGGTGTGCACTGTGTGTTTGTGCCCATGGAGCACAGACACACACAGTGCACACACACACCTGTGCACACACACAAAGGCACTCGCAGTGCACACACGCGTGTAAACGCCTCCCCCCCATCTCCCCGTCCCCCGTCCCCCGTCTCCCCGTCCCCTGTCCCCCGTTTCCCGTCCCCGCTCTCACCGCCGCTCCGCGGCCGACACGGGGCGCGGTGGCCGCAGGGCCGCACCCCTCGGCTGCGCAGGAACCGCTCCCGCAGCTCCACCCGCTTCCCGCTGATGGACACCTGAGGGGACACCGCCCACCGTCACCACCCTGCCAGCGGGGTCTCTTCCCGGCCAGGACGCCAAAGGGTTCTCCCCCCGCCAAAGGGATGCCAGTGAGGGTCACCTCTCCAATGAGGGGACATCAACAAGGGGACACCAAGGCACCATCCCTCAGCCACTGGGGTCACTTCCAACCAAGGGGACACCAAGGAGAGGCGTCATCAACCCAGTGAGGGAACTCCAACAAATAGGATGTGAAGGGAAGTCACCTCCCCAACAACGGGAAGGGGACAACGCCAACGGAACGGGATCATCTTCCCAAGGAGATATCAAGAGGGGTCATCCCCCAACAAGGGGACATCAGTGAGGGTCAACTGCCTTCCCACCAAGGGGATCCCAATATGAAGGAACTGGGATTCCCCCAGTATGACCCACCTGAGGGGGGTCACCTGCCCTCCAAAGGGACACAAGGGAGGTCTCACCTCTCCGATGCAGCCGTGGAAGGAGGCGTTGGTGGGGGGGCGCAGAGGGGGCTCGGTGCCCCCCAGGTACAGGGGGCTGCGCAGGTTGAGCCCCTGGCTCTTGCCAGGTGAGGAGCGTTTCACCGGGGCGGCATCATCCACCACCAGTGTCCCATCCTTGTGAACCCGTTCAGCTGTCACCCAGTGCCACTGGCCCAGGGCCACTGGCTCTGCACTCCGCAGCACTGCTGGGCCTGTGGGGACGGGGAGTGGTGTTATGGGGGACGCTGGGGGACAACCAGGGATGCTCGCAGACCTGAGATGTGCCCTGGGTGATGCTTGGGGACCAGAATGACTCCCAAAGACCCCAGTGACATTTAGGGACCCCAATGGTGCCAGAGGACCCCACTGTGGCTCAGGGACCCCTTTCATGCCAGTGAACCCTGGTAATGCCGTGTCACCCCCTTGCTCCCATGGTCCCCCATGCCACCTCACCACAGTGCCCTGTGCCACCCACCTGAGCCCAGCTCGTAGCGGAACTCGAGGTGGCCACCGATCATGGCCAAGGCCACAAAGTCCTCGACAGGGGCGGCTTTGCCAGCACTGAAGAGCAGGAGCCCGTCGGGCGCCAGTGGCAGGAACTCAACCTCCAGCCGCAGGTCATGGTGCACGTTGGTGAGAGGTGGGTATGAGATGAAGGCTCCCTCCTCATCAAACGATGGCACGTTCACCACCTCACCTGCATAGCCCAGTCAGTGCCCAGTGTGGGATCCCACCATCCTCAGGGTGGGACCTCCAGCTCCATCCTCAGAGCAACATCCATCCACAGCCCTCATGCCCAGAGGGGGACAACCATCCATCCATCCATCCATCCATCCATCCATCCATCCATCCATCCATCCATCCACCCATCCATCCCAACCTTCACCCCCATGATGGGACCCAATAATCCATCCCCAGCCTCCATCCCCAACCTCCAACCCCACAGTGGGGCCTAATGTCCAACCCCATGGTGAGACCCAACTAACATCCCCAGGATGGGACCCCAGCCTCCATCCTCATGGTTCCCATCTTTCCAGGCTGCTCCTTATCTCTTGCCACTGCCCCCAAGGTGGTACCCAGTCCCACCCCATCCCCATATCACCAGGGTGGTCCCAGCCATGTCCCCATTTCCGTGGGTGGTCCCCACCCCATCCCCATGTCCCAGGATGGTGCCAGCTGTGTCCCTGTGTCGCTCACCCTCGGTACACCTCTCCCCAGTCTTGCCCAGGTGGCAGCGGCAGGTGTAGCCCTGACCGTCTGGCCGGTTCACACAGGTGGCATCAGGCCCACACGCCTCTGTAGGGTGAGAAGCCATGAGCACCCATCCTGAAGGGGACCCTGGGATGACATCCCCATGGAGGGAGTGGTGTCACCTACCTGGGTGACAGTGCACAGCCTGAGAGTACTCGCAGTTGCTGCCAGTGAAGCCGTGGGGACATCGGCAGACATAGGTGCCACTCTCATCGTCCTGGCACACACCGCCGTTCTGGGTGAGGGGTGACATGGGTGTCAGCAGTGGGCAGGGATGGGAGGGCATCACCTCCTCCCCTCCATCCTTACCTGGCACGGCCGGTCCTGGCAGGTGGGACAATTGGTGACACCGTGTGCCTGCAGGTCCATGTCCCCAAAGGCCACGTCCTCCCCTTGGATGCGGAGCTGGCGCACGCAGCCTGTGGGGTGGTGGAGATGGGCAGAACATGTCACATGTCATTGTCACATGATGCCCAGCGTCTCCTCACTCCAGTGCCCCCCTAAACCCCTCACTCACCCATGAAACCCCGGCTGAGCCCAGTCTTTGCCACAGCGCCAATGTCAGGGTACCCCCCCAGGTACAGCTCCTCGTTCAGATCCAGCCCTTGGAACTTCCCCTGCAGGCACAAGAGGGTGGGCACCACCTCCAGCACCCTGGCCCCACCCCACCACCCCACCCCCAAACTGATACCTGGGAGGTGCCATTCACAGCGGGGTGCCCGTCCAGGCCCAGCGAGCCCCAGGTCAGGTTGCGGAGCAGCCGCACGGTGTGGTACTCGCCCAGCTGCAGTGCTGTGGGATGACGGATGGTGGCCATGCCCGAACCAGCATCAAACCTGATTTTTTGGGGGTACAAGGGGTGTGGGTGGGTGCTGGCACTCATCTCCCACCTCTCCCATAGCACTCATTCATAGGTCTCACCTAAATTCGGGGCGTCCACCCACCAACCCGAAGGAGATGAAGTCGGCACCACTGTTTTTCCGCTGCCCATTGTAGAGAAGAAGTCCTGAGGGGTGGCAGGGGATCAGATGGGACGGTCCCCATCCTGAGGTGGGGGACACGTCCTAGGGGACCCCAAAATCCTTGAGAAACCCCCCATAAACTGGAGGCTCTCAGATGAATAGAGAATGGGAGATAAAGGAGGGCAAGTGGAGCATGAAGGCAAGGAAGGGGAAAATGATGGAGGGGACATGAAAGGGGACACAGAGGGCACATGGGGCACAGGGACTCACCATCAGCAGCATCAGGTCGGAAGGTGATGAGGATCTCAAACCTCTTGTAGGCATCCTTGATGGTGGGCAGGGGGAGGAAGGAGCGGGGCGACTGCCCAAAATAGGGGACCACGTGCTCTGCAGGGATTGGGGGATAAGGAGGCGCAGGGCACATCACCCCCACTCCCATCCATTCACCTGTCCCTCTGTCTGTCCTCACCTTGGACCTTCAGCACATAGTAAGCCGTCTGTTGGCCGCGGTGGTTGGCGGCCACACAGGTGTAGACGCCGGCATCCTCGGGGCTCACGGCCGGCAGCGTCAGCACATTCCCCTGCACCCTGGCACCCACTGGCAGCTCCCCATCCAGCTGTGGTACAGTGGAGGGGGGTCAGTACCCACAAGCAGCCCCCACAACCCCTGCCACTCCCACCCTCTGCCCCTCCATCGCACCTTGCTCCAGGTGATCTCTGGCACTGGGAAGCCAGATGCCAAGCATGGCAAAACAGCTGCTGATCCGAGGGACACCTCCTTCACCTCAGGCTGCCCGGTGATTTGAGGAGCGGCTGAGGATGCACGGAGTTGTCACCACTCTGCAGTGACACGGTGTGCATCCCCACCTCTGTGTCTCCGTGCTCACCTTGCACGTGGAGGATGACGTGGGACTGGACAGTGCCCACAGCATTGGTGGCAGTGCAGCGGTACTGCCCAGCGTCTGCCCGCTCCACCTGCTCGATGGTGAGGGTGCCGGCATGGACCAGCACCCCAGGGCGGATGCGGCCCCCCACTTTGCTCCAGGTGACGTGGGGACGGGGTTCCCCCAAGCCCAGGCACTCCAGCTCCACTGTTGTCCCTGCCAGCACTGTCTGCACCGCGGTCCGGATGTTGATCAGGGCCCTGGGGAGAGCTTGGAGGACAGTGGGGATTTGGAGTGAACCCCTGGCACAGGGAGGTATCACTGTCTGGCACCGGAGTGGGAGACTGGGAGAAACGGGGTTCCTTGGGGCATGTGGGACAACTAGGGTGCCTCTGGGAATGGGGAGAGGTCAGACAGGTTGGGAGTCCTTGTGAGCATGGGGAGACCTGGGGGGTACCAGGGTGGTCATGGGTGTGGGAAGAGATAGGGGGCACTGGGTGGGTGTGGAGAGAGACTGATTGTGTCAGGGTGTCCACAGTCATGAGGGAGGATGGGGGATGTTGGTGTGCCTGCAGGCTTGAGGAGAGATTTGGGTCACTGTGGGCATTGGGGCTATCAGGGTGCCTGTGTGTATTGGTAAATGGAAAGTGCTGGGGTGCCCCTCGGTGGGGGAACATGGGGGTCCCAGGGTGCCCTTGGTGGTGGAGGACAGGTCAGGGGGTGGACATGGTGCTGGGGTGATGCTCCTACCCTGGATAGTGAGGGTGGCCCTGTCCTCCACCTGCCTGCCAGGGGCACTGGCCCGGCACACGTACACGCCCTGCGCTCCCAATGCCAGCTCCGGCATCCTGCAGGGAAACAGCCAGGGTGAGGGACCTGATGGGGGACTGGTGGGGGGTCCCACCTCCCTGTCCCGTGTTCCTTACCGCAGCACCCCGTCCCGCACGCTGTGGGTGGGGGGCAGCTCACCACCTTCCTTCAGCCACTCCACATGAGCACGGGGGTCCCCGGAGACAGAGCAGGCGAATTCAGCAGTGCCACCCACCCCCTTGACGAGGCTCCCTGGTGTCACTCGTACCACCAAGGGACCACCTGCAATGTCCCCACCTTCACCAGCATCACCTGGAAGGGATGCAGAGCCCCAGTGGTACCCAAAGGCACTTGCATCATCCCTGTGGGATGTAGAGCCCCAGGGGTACCCATCAGCACTGGGACTGCCTGGAAAGGATGCAGAGCTCTGAGGGCACTTGGCAGCACTGCCACCACCCAATGCAGAGCACCAATGGTACGCAGGCCAGGGACAGGCTCACCATGAACAACCACACGGGCGAAGGCCTCGGTGCTGCCCACGCGGTTGGTGACGAGGCAGCGGTAAGTGCCGGTGTCAGCAGGGGCTGCAGGGCTGAGGCGCAGGAGGCCGGCGCGGTGGGCCACGCGTGCTGAGAGGCTGCCATTCACCTTGTCCCAGGTGTAGTGCAGCGGAGGGGTGCCGTGGGCCAGGCACTGCACCTGCAATGCGTCACCTGCCTGCACCGCCGTGTCCTCCGGGAGGATGGTGGCATATGGAGGTGCTGCAGGATAGGTGGAGCTGTCAGCCGCAACATGGCCAGGACTGGGTCAGCGGGGAAGGAGGGTGCTGGTGAGGGATGTAGGGGGTAGTGGAGATGGGTGTGTGTTGGGATGGATCCATGCGGAAGGGGTAGATAGAGGAGTGTGAGAGACGGAGATATGGATGGCTGGGATGGCCAGGAGTGATGGATGAATCCACCAGGAAGGAAGGAAGGAAGGGAAGGAATGGATGGATGGATGGATGGATGGATGGATGGATGGATGGATGAGAAGAGATGGCGAGTTCCATGTGTGCTGGGATGGGTAAGACGGATGATGAACAAAAAGATGGATGCAGGAGTCAGGAAATATAGAGTTGGATGTGAGCTGGAAAGACTGAATGATGGATGAATCTGCTTGGAGGGGGTGGATGGAAAAGGTGTGAGAGGACATGGAGAGCTGGCATGTGCTAAGATGGACAAGAGATGGGTGGATGCACAACAATGAGATGCATAGAGGGGTGTGAGAGGAAACAGACAGGAATGTCAGCTGGAGTGGGTGAGCAATGGATGAGTCCACAAGGAAGGGATGGATGGAGGGGCGTGAGAGGAGATGGAGGGATGGATGTGAGCTATGATGGATGAGAGACGGGTGATTTCACAAGGACAAAACAGATGGAAAAGTAGGGAGATGGGGAGATGGGTGCGTGCTGTGATCGATGAATCCACACAGAAAAGACAGATGGAGAGATGGACATCAGCTGTGATGGATGAGTGATGGGTGAATCCACAAGAAAGAAAGGGATGTTAGAGTAAGGAGATAGAGAGATGGGTGTGCTCTGGGATGAATGAGATGGATGGATCCATGAGGAAGAGATGGATGGATGGATGGATGGATGGATGGATGGATGGATGGATGGATGGATGAGAGAGCAGAAGTGGAGAGGGACATGCACAGGGATGGGACAAGCAGGTGAACACATCCACAGGAAGGGCTGGTGATGGAGCTTGAGAGGAGCTTGAGAAGAGAAGGATGAGTGCTGAGATGGAGCGAGGATGGTCATGAGGAAGGGCTGTATGTAAGGGTGGAAGTGGCAATGGAGGCAGCCGCATGCAGAGGAAGGACAAGTGATGGCCACAGTGAAGGTGGCAGCAGGAACCCAGGGGCATCCCAACCCCCTGCTGTCCCCTTCTTACTCTCCACATCGAGGGTGACGAAGACTTCGGTGGAACCGGCGGGGCTGCTGGCATTGCAGATGTACTGGCCCGAGTCCTGCTGCGCGGCACGAGGGATGACCAGGCTGCCGTTCACCACACGGTGCTGCCAGGGCAGGGGTGCCCGCAGCTTTGACCACTCAATCCGGGGCACTGGGTCACCTATGACCACACCATGCCCATCACCGTGGTGTCGGGTACTGCTCAGGACCTCCATTCTCCACCATTGTCCTCCAGGCTCCCCATACCTCTGGCCTCGCAGTGCAGTGTGGCAGTGTCCCCAGCCACCACGGTAACAGTAGATGGTGCAGTGACCTCAGGGGCCCCAGGGTGCTGCTGTGCTGACTCCACGCTGACATCAACCCGTGCCTGTGCTGAGCCCAGGGCACTGTGCGCCGTGCACACATAGGTCCCGGTGTGCTCCAGCTTGGCTGGTGAGAGCTGGAGGGGATGGGGTGGGGTGAGCACGAGGCACTCCTCAGTGCCCCATGGTGCCCCATGGTGCCCCCTCACCTGCAGAATGGCCTGGCTGTCCATGTGCAGCAATGTCTGGTGCTCCACCTTCTGTCGGGAGCCCAGGCGGCTCCAACGCACCAGCGGCCGCGGCTCACCTCGGCCCAGGCACTCCAGACTCAGGGATTTGCCCTCCTTCACTGTCACAGGGCCTGGTGGCATCACTGACACTGTGGGGGCACCTGGAGAAGGAGGAGGGCATTGGGGGGATTGGGACACCACCATGAAGGGCACCTGGAATGTGCCTGGCCATAGGGGCACCCTGGGAGCATTGGGAGCATGGGAGGAAATGAGCATGAGTGTGGGGATGGGGACACAAAATCTCAGGAGCATCCGAAGCCCATCAAGGACATCTGCGTGGGGATGGGGACATCACAACTCCTGGGCCCCTGGAAGGACACCAGCATGGGGACATGTACACCACCACTCCAGGAGCACCTGAAGCATGGAAAGGAGATGGGGATAGGGACACCATCACTCCAGTGGTATCTGGATAACACGGAAGACACCAGCATGGTGACAGGAAGACCACCCTGGGGGCACCTGGAGCACATGGAGGACAGGGGGATGGGGACACCAGCGTCCTTGGGACACCTGAAGCACATGGAGACAGGGACAGGGCCACTCTGGCCACCTCATACCTTGCACCACAAGGTTGACGACACTGCTGGCAACGCCGAAGCGGTTGGAGGCCACGCAGTGGTAAGCACCCTGGTTGCCCACGTGGGCACCAGTGATGGAGATGACTGAGCCGTTGGCACTGATCTTCACATTGTCTGGGAAATGATGAGCCATCAGCACACCAGGGCCACCCTGGGGACCATGCCAGGGCCACCGTGGGGACTGCCATACCCTGGAGGTGTTGGCCAGGCCCCATCCGCCAAGTGATGTTGACAGGCCGGGCGCCATCATGGACACGGCACTTGAAGGTGGCATCTTCACCTGGTGCCACCGCCATGCTGTGTGGGTCGATGGAGATGATTGGGCTCTGCAGACCTGTGGGGACAAAGGGACAGAGAGGCCACAAGGTCACCCATATCACTCAACTCCCCTCAGCATCCTCCCTCTCCCTGTGACCACACTCACGGTAGCTGGAGCTGTCACGGGAGGTGACAGTGACAGAGACAATGGCCTCACGAGAGAGGCTGCCTGTGTCAGCACGGCACACGTACTCTCCTGAATCGGCCACTGAGAGCTGTGACAGCCGCAGCCGGGACCCCGAAATCTAGGGACATCATAACAGAAGGTGGTGGCATCACCCAGCCATGTACAGCAACCACCATCCCCCACCCCATCCGTGTCTCCACCTACCTGGTGCTTGGCTGGGAGGGCCCCACCGCGCTTGTACCAGGTGATGGTGGCCTGTCCCTGGCCAGCCACCACGCAGTCCAGGTCCAGAGTCTGTCCCTCAGTGACAGAGGACGCTGAGGACTCAATGTAGATGGGTGGACTGATGCTGGTGGCTGCATGAGCAGGATGGAAGGTGAATGGCCCCAGTGGTCCCTGGCACCAGAAGGAACCTGTCCCCTGGAGGGTGGTACTCACAGTGGGATGGATTGCCTCCATCATCGATGGTGATGATGAGGGATGTCTCTTGCGTGACGCCGCCTGATGTCACCCGGCACACGTACTCCCCTGAATCGGCTGCCGTCACCTGGGGGATGCGCAGGCGGGTACCCGACACCTGGAGGAATTAGGGGACAAGTCAGCACCATAGAGCAGGGGATGCGACAATTTCAGACTGACCCTCCCCTGTCCCCTACCTGGTGGCCAACAGGCAGGGAGCCACCACGCTTGTACCACGTCACGGTGGTGGGGCCGGACCCTGCCACCACGCAGTTGAGGTCCAGGGTCTGTCCCTCAGCGATGGCTGAGGACAAGGACTCGATGCGGAGGGGCTGGGAGATGCCAGAGGCTGGGGGAGGACAGGGAACATTTATCACCAAAGTGGCGCCCAACTGTCCCCAAGCACTGCCCTCTCTCACACTCACTGTAATAGGTGTCGGCACTGCTGGGCACAGTGACAATGACAGATGCCTCCTGGGTGACGGTCCCCAGGGTCACCCGGCACACGTACTCCCCTGAATCAGCCACTGCCACTTGGGCAAGGCGCAGGTGGGTCCCTGACACCTGGGGATGTGACAAGTTGGGGACATATCAGTACCTGATGCAGGGTTATAGCCTGCAGGGCAAAGCCACTTCCCCCATGTCCCACCTGGCTGTTTGGTGGCAGAGCCCCCCCACGCCGGTACCAGGTGACATGGGGATGACCGTGTCCTGCCACCATGCAGTTGAGATCCAGCGTCTGTCCCTCAGTAACAGCAGCAGAGGAGGTCTCGATCCTCACTGGTGGCGTGACACCAACAGCTGGGGGTGGCAACAGAGTCCAAAGGGTCACCACTGTGTCCTCACCACATCCCTGTGTTACCTCTCACCCATCCCAGTACCATAAGAGGAGCCTGCGCCAGTCTGGATGGTGACAATGAGGGATGTCTCATGTGTGACACTGCCTGATGTCACCCGGCACACATACTCCCCTGAATCGGCTGCTGTCACCTGGGGGATGCGCAGGCGGCTGCCTGACACCTGAAGGGGGGACACATGAGAATGGGGACATAAACCCTTCAACACCATCAAAAATCCCTCTTCCACCCCAACATGCTCCTCAGTGTCCCCTACCTGGTGTTTGGCTGGGAGGGACCCCCCACGCTTGTACCAGGTGACAGTGGCCTGTCCCTGCCTGGCCACAATGCAGTTGAGGTCCAGGGTCTGTCCCTCGGCCACAGAGGAGGACGAGGACTCAATGCGCAGTGGAGGGGTGACACCAGCAGCTGGAGACAGAGACAGGAGGGTCACCCCAAGGACTGCGGCACTGTCCCCCAGTCCTCAGTCACCTCCTACTGTCCCCACTCACGATAGGTACTGGCACTGCTGGGCTGGATGGCCACCATGATGGAGGTTTCCTTGGTGGTGGCCCCGCTGGTCACCCGGCACACGTACTCGCCCGAGTCAGCCACTGTCACCTGCAGCAGCCGCAGCCGGGAACCGGACACCTGTGGAGAAGGGACACGGGGGTCACAGGGGCCACTAGCTCTGGCAAGTGGTCATCTGGGATTGCACTAGGCCACTTGAGCTTGCACAGAGCCACTTTGGGCTTGCATGGGCTGCCTGGGCTTATATGGGGTCATTTGGGCTTTCTTGGGGTCATTTGGTCTTCCATGGGGTCACTCAGGCTTCCGTAGTCATGGGGCCACCAGAGCCTGCCCAGGACCAGCCAACCTTGCATGGGGTCATCAGGATTTGCATGGCACACCTGGTCTTGCCCAGAGCTGTATGTCATCCCTATCCTCCCTGCTTAGTGACATCCCCACTCCATGTTCCCTACCTGGTGCTTGGCTGGGAGGGTCCCCCCACGCCTGTACCAGGTGACTGTGGCCTGTGCAGGGCTGGCGATGACACAGTTGAGGTCCAGGGTCTGTCCCTCAGTCACAGGAGATGACAGGGATGAGGACTCGATGCGCAGCGGGGTCGTGCTGCCTGGGGCTGGGGACCAAGATGGGTTAGAGACTGTGACCACCATGTGTGCGATCCTCCCAGGGACACTGGGAGCAGTGTCACCCCCCATGGGTAACCTCCCATGTCCCCTGTCCCCACTCACAATAGGCACCAGCACTGCTGGGCTGGATGGCCACCATGATGGAGGTTTCCTTGGTGGTGGCCCCACTGGTCACCCGGCACACGTACTCGCCCGAGTCGGCCGCTGTCACCTGCAGCAGCCGTAGCCTGGAGCCAGACACCTGTGGGGAGTGGACATGGGGATTACTGGGGACACCTGGGCTTCCATGGGGCCACATGGACTTGAATGGGACCACCAGGGCTTGAATGGGGACACCTGACCTTTCAAGGGCTACTTGGACTTGCATGAGCTACATGGGCTTCCACAGATCACCTAACCTTTCATGGGCCATCAGGGCTGGCATGGGGTTCCTGGTTTTGTATGGGGTCACCTGGGCTTCCACAGGACCATCTGAGTTCACACAGGTCACCTGGGCCTGCCCAGGGACAGCTGGCCTTGCATGGACCACCTAGGCTTGCCCAGAGCTTTTGGTCAACTGCATCCACCCCCTTTGGTGACATCCCTTCCCCATGTTCCCTACCTGGTGCTTGGCTGGGAGGGTTCCCCCGCGCTTGTACCAGGTGACCGTGGCCTGTGCGGGGCTGGCGATGACACAGTTGAGGTCCAGGGTCTGTCCCTCGACCACGGCAGAGGATGGAGAGTCAATGCGCAGGGGAGTTGTGCTGCCCGGGGCTGGGGACCGAGACAGGAGGGTTACAGCAGCGACCACAGCAGAACCTCACCAGTATGGGCACCTGAGCCACGGCTCAGTGCTGTGACACATGAGGGCCCCCCACTGGCACTGCCACCCCACTCACAGTAGGCACCAGCACTGCTGGGCTGGATTGTCACCATGACCGCGCTCTCCTTGGTGGTGGCCCCGCTGGTCACCCGGCACACGTACTCGCCCGAGTCAGCCGCTGTCACCTGCAGCAGCCGCAGCCGGGAGCCGGACACCTGTGGAGAGGGGGTGACAAGGGTCACCAGAGCCACCTGGGCTTGCACAGGTCTGTGCATCAACCCCAGCCACCCTTCACATCACCACCCTCTGTGTCCCTCACCTGGTGCTTGGCCGGGAGGGACCCCCCGCGCTTGTACCAGGTGACAGTGGCCTGTCCCTGGCTGGCCACAATGCAGTTGAGGTCCAGGGTCTGTCCCTCAGCCACAGTGGATGAGGATGCCTCGATTCGGACAGGGACACCTGATGCTGGTGGTCCTGCAGGGGAGGACAGAGCTGTGACGGTCTGTTGGGAACCAGCTTGTTCCCTCCAGTGCTGCTGAGCCCAGCCTCACCATAGGATGAGCCTGATGCAGCTACGATGGTGACAATGACAGATGCCTCCCGGACAGTGGTCCCCAAGCTTGCCCGACACACGTACTCCCCTGAATCAGCTGCTGTGACATGGGGGACACGGAGCCGGGACCCTGAAACCTGCAGTTGGGGACATGCTTTGGTGTCGCACAGCAGGGGACAGGCCAGCATTTGGGGAGCTGCCCACCCTGCTGTGCCCTACCTGGTGGCCAGTGGGCAGGGAGCCCCCACGCTTGTACCACGTCACAGTGGCAGAGCTGGGTCCTGCCACCACACAGTCCAGGTCCAGGGTCTGTCCTTCAGTGACGGATGGGGACGAGGACTCAATGCGGACAGGTGGTGTCACCCCTGTATGGAGCAAAAGGGGCAACATGGGTGACTTGTAGCCCCACAAAACCATCTTCAAACACCATTGGTGTCCCTCACCTTCCTCACCTGGCACCACAGCCACCTCGATAGCGGCACGGGCTGTGCCAGCGGTGCTGGTGCCCACGCAGAGGTAGATGCCACCATCGGCCGCCGTCACAGCAGGGATGATGAGTGTGGCAATGTCACCATGCTCGGCACGGGACTGTGGCATGAGGGTGGGTGTCAGTGGCACCTGTGGTGCGCGCACACCCCCTGGAGCATCCACGGGTGCCAGCACCCTGCTCACCTGTGGTGGCAGAGTGCCTCCCTGCTTCTCCCAGGTGATGGTGGCAGTGGGGGACCCCGAGACCCGGCAGTAGAGTCGCACTGTGGAGCCCTCCTGCACCTCCGTCCGCTCTGGGCTCACCTGCACCTGTGGGGTGCCTGTGCCTGCAGGGAGGGGGATCAGGGTGGTGCTGGGGGCAGTGGTGGGGTGTGGACAATGGGGGTGACATGAGTGATGCAGATGATGAGGGTGAAGGGTACCATGAGATGATGGAAGTGAAGGGGGCGATGGGGGACAATGAGGGTGATGGAGATGATGAGGATGGTAAGGGTGATAGGAACAATGGAATGATGGGATGACAGTGATGATGGGAGTGATGGGGGTGTTAGGGGCAATGGAGGCAATGGGGACAATGGGGACAATGGGAGCAATGGGAACAATGGAGTGGACAGAGATGATGGAGATGATGATGAAAAGGGTGATGGGAACAATGGAATGATGAGGGATGATGGAATGATGGAGATGAGGGGACAATGGGCCATGAAGGGGAAGAAGAGAACAGTGGGGACAATGAAAGTGACAGGGATGGTGGAGACAATGAAGGGTGTGAATGGGAGGTCACAGACAATGGTGGTGATGATGGGATGATGGGAACAAAGGGGATGATGAGATGATGGGATGGTGGGGATGAGGGGGATGGACAATAGAAGGTGACAGGGATGATGAGGATGACAGGGATGATGCAGACCATGGACATAATGAAGATGGACAATGGGGATGATGGGGAATGACAGAGAAGATGGATGATGATGGGAGCAAAAGAG
The DNA here is from genome assembly GCA_030060385.1 of Muscicapa striata striata. NCBI lineage: Eukaryota > Metazoa > Chordata > Aves > Passeriformes > Muscicapidae > Muscicapa > Muscicapa striata. Next base: position 210,976 of record JAREIS010000269.1, on the reverse strand, counting down.
GTGACAGGGACAATGGGGACAATAGGGGTGATGTATGTGACAGCTGATGGGAATGATCAGGGTAATGGGGATGATGGAAATAATGGGGATGATGGAAATGATGGGGATGATGGGGACAATGGGGTGACAGGGACAATAGAGATGATGGGGATGGGATGAAAGGGACAGTGGAGCGACAGAGATGATGGTGATGCCAACTCACCTTGAACATGAAGGAAGGCGCGAGCTGTGTGCTGCCCGGCGCTGCTCCGTGCCCGGCACTCGTAGTGCCCTGCATCAGCAGGCTCGACAGCGCCAAAACGCAGTGTCCCACCCTGAACCACAGCCTGCGGCGGCAGCGCACCTGCAGGGACACAGCCTGTCATCACCCCTGCTTGCTGTGTCCCCCACACCTGGTCCCAGTGTCGCCCTGTCCCCAGCAGGCACCTACCGAGCCACTCAAGGGTGGGCTGAGGGCTGCCGGTGACCACGCAGTGGAACTCGGCCGGCTGGCCCGGTGCCACGCTCAGCTGCACCGGCTCCACGGTGGCGGTGGGGGCGCTGGCGGTGCCAGCTGCAGTGAGACCCCGGGAGGGACTTAGGGCTCGCCAGGCCCCCCCGGGTGCTGTCCCCAGGCAGTGGGGCGGTGGGAAGCGGGGTGGCGTGGCACAGCTGGTAGCAGGGTGCACATGGACCCCCAGCATGCAGTGGATGGGGGGAATGTGAGGACCCTCTGGAACCCTCCCCATGTGACTTACCTGGTCTGTGCCCCTCCATGAACTCAACAGGTCCATAGAACATCTGAGTCTTCGAGGCAGCTGCAGGAGGGGGCGGGTCTCAGGGGAGTTAGCCTATCACCCTGGAGTCCAGACACCAAACCTGCCCACCACCCTGATGTGCAGGCACCAAACCTACCCGTCACCTGGCACCTAGGCACCCAACCTGCCCACTGCCCCAGTGTCTGGGCCGTAAGTGTGCCCACCACTCCAGTGTCTGGGCATTCAATGTGCCCATCACCCCAGCATCTGGGCACCATCACCGCAGAGCCAGGGTGCTGTGTGCACCCATCACCTGAAGGACTGGGCACCAAGCAAACCCATCACCCTCGTATCCAGGTACTGAATGTGTCCACCACCCTGGCATCTGGGAATCAACATCCAAACAGCAAGCATGCCCATCAAACCCAGCATCTGGGGGCCAAGGGCGACCACCACACCGGTGCCTTGGCACTGTGTATGCCCGTCACTCTGGTGTCTGGCCAGCCAATATGCCTATCACCCTGGTGTTGCCCATCACCCCATCCCCATGGGGTGTACCACAGTGTCAGGACTCACCCTGGACATAGAGTGTGGCAGTGCCCTGGTCCATGTCCAGCATGTTGGAGCCGGTACAGACGTAGACTCCGGCATCCTGGGGCCGCACACTGCGCAGCGTCAGGATCCCATTGAAGTCCACAGCACCCGCTGGCAGTGTCCCATGGTTCTGCCGTGTCCACACCAGGGTATAGGCAGGAGACTGGGGGGAACAGAGGTGGGGAGGCCTGATGCCACTGGGATGGGCACATGTCCAGCTGTGCACCCATGGGGGAGAGGTGGGCACCAGGGATGTCCCATAGAGCTGTGTAAGGACCCAAGGTGGCTTAGGGGGTCCATATGGGCACAGCTGTTCCCAAGCCCTGGATGTCCCCATGAGTACATCCATGAGTGTCCAGTTGGGCACCCAGGGGCATCTCCACATCCTGAATGTCCCTGCACATACCCAGGGCACTCCTGCCATGCTGCGCCCCTTTCCCCGCACCTTGCTCTTAGCTGTGCAGACGAAGGTGACATCGGCGCCAGGCTGCACCCGCTGCACCCGCTTCTCCTCCACGGTGACGGTGATGGGCTTGTCGGGGGTCTCTGCGCCACACTGAGAGGTGAGCCCTGCTCCTGCCTCCCCTCCGTGCATGTGCCCCCCCTTGGTGACAATGACTTACCAGTGACGATGACTTCAGCGCGGCTGGTGTTACTATGCTGGAGGTTGCGGCAGGAGCAGACGTAGACACCGGCTTCAGAAGGCTGGATGCTGGGGAAGTGCAGCTCCTCACCTGAGGGGTGACGCAGGTGACACCCTACACCTTGGGGACACCCCAATGTCCCCCCTGGAGCCACCCATTACCTTGTCGGCGGCTCTGGGCACCCTCGGGGAGGGGCTGCCCGTCCTCTCGCACCCAGTGGTAGTAGAGTGGGGGGTCCCCGGTGGCGTGGCAGCGCAGGGTGACGGTGCTGCCCTGCGGCACCGCGGTGCGCGGGGGGTGCACGCGCACGGCCAGCGCGGGTGGGGGCCCCGCGGGGACACAGCCCTGCCCCCGCACCGTGGGGTCACCCGTGTAACCCGGGGCGCAACTGCGGGGAACAATAGGGGCACGGGGTTTGTGGGAGTGCAGTGGGGTGCAAATGGGAGGAAGTATGTTGGGGTGGGTGTGCTGGGGTGGGTGCTTTGGGGTGTGTATGGGGATGAGCATTTGGGGTACACAGGGTGGGTATATTGGGGTGTATGTGGGTATGTATATTGTGGTACATAGGATGGGTATATTGGGTTGAACACATCACGGTGAGTACATCAGTATGAGTATAGTGGGGTGGTGACTGTATTGAGGTGAGTATAAGCGTGGGCACTTTGGGGTGTCTCTATTGGGGTGAGGCCATCGGGGTAGGGGTGCATATATCAGGCTCAGCCCTTTAGGATGCAAAATTTGGGGTGAGCTCGTACGGGTGAGTACATCAGGGTGGGTGGAACATTGGGGTGGCTATTTTGGGGTGGGTGTGTTACGGTGGGTATACTGGTGAGCACTTTGGGATGGATCTGTAAGGGGAAGTGCATCGGAGTGAGTATATGAGGGTGGGTATACCAGACTGCATAAATTGGGGTGAGCATATTGGGATGCATATGTCAGGGTGAGTATACAGATGCTTTTTAGGATGCATATATTGGGGTGAGCTCATAGGGGCGAGTACATTGGGGTGGGTATGTGCGGGTGGATAAATGAGGGTGAGCCCATCAGGGTATGTGGGGGTGAGGCAATGGAGGTGGGTTTTGGGGATATATATAAGGGTGACTCAGTCAGTGTGGGGTTTTGGGGCGGGTATATGGCAGTGAACCCATCAGGGCAGGTATAGCAGAGTAGGTGTATGGTGGTGAGTCCATGGGGTGGGTTTTCGGAGAGGTATATTGGGATGGGGTTTGGGGGTGGGTATATGGGGGTGAGCCTGTGCAGTGGGATTTTGGGGCAGGTTATGGGGTGTCAGCAGCCTCACCGCTCGCAGTACTGCCCAGTGTAGCCTGGCTCGCAGGCAGTGCAGCGGTACCCGCCGCCTCCCAGACTCTCACAGGTCCTGGAAAACCTGCGGGAACAGAGCAAGGTGAGGCATGTCCCTTCCCTGGCACCCCCAGCCCAGCACCCCCACCCCAGTGCAGGCACCCACTGGTTTTCAGGGTATGGGAGGGGACAGGCGCAGGGCTGGCAGTCCTCGGGGTCCCAGCAGTGGCGTCCCCGTAGAAGCCGGGGGCACACTGGTCACAGAAGTCCCCTGCCGTGTTGTGCAAGCATCCCTGGAGGATAGTGGGGGCACAAATTGGGGGTGTCACAGCTAGGGTAACACCACAGCCTCCCCCAAAACGTTCAGAATGCGGGGCCTTACGGAGCAGGCGCCGCTCTCGGGGTGGCAGCTCTCGGAGTGGCCGTTGCACTCGCACAGCTCACAGTGGCCCAGGTACAGCCCCCCGCCGGTGCGCGTGTACCCCGGGGCACAGTCCTGTGGGAAGGGACAGCCTTGGCATCCCCACAGTCTGGGGAACGGGTGTGGGGAGGGGTGAAGAGGGGGCTTGGGGGACAGATGGGTGATGGGGGTGCCAGGGGATGACAAAGAGTGATGAGGGTTATGAGGGTGATGGGAACAGTGCTGGAGGCAGGATAGACGAGTGATGGTGATGATAGGGAATGGAGGATCAGGGGGTGATACTGGAGGGAAGATGAAGGGGTGATGGAGGGTGCTGGGGATGATACTGAGGTGATGGACGGTCTGGGGATAGATGAGTGATGATGGGGATGCTGGGGGGTGATGAAGAGTGATGGGATGATATTGGGGGGATCCTGAAGGGGTGATGAGGTTGATGGAGGGTGATGGATGGGAGGATGCTGGGGATGCTGAAGGGTGATGAGGACATGAGGGAGGGGACTGGGGGATAGATGGATGATGATGGGTGTGCTGGGGGGGTTGATGGAGGGTGCTGGGGGTGATGCTGGGTGGGAATATGTAGGGGTCATGCTGGGGATGATGGGGAGGTTCATGTGGGGTCATGGGGGGTGATGATGGGGTGTGATATGGGGAATGATGGGATGCTGGGAGGATGCTGGGGGTTGACGGGCAATGAGGGGACTGCTGGTGGTGATGATGGTACAATGATGGAGGGATGAGGGGGGAGTGCTGGGGGGGTTATGGAAGGTGATGAGGAGGTAATACTGGAGAGGAGAATGGAGGGATGATGGGGGTGAGGCTGATGGGGTGATGATGGGTTTGACAGGGGATGAGAGGATGGAGGGATGATGATGGTGGTGATGATGGGGGGCAATGATGGGGGATGCTGGAGGGATGATGAAATGCTAGGGGGTGTGATGGGGGGTTGGAGGGTGATACTGGACATGATCAGAGATGCTGGGGATGGTGGGGGGATCTGGGGTTGATGACGGGGAAAATGATGAAATGAGTGATGGTGGTGATGGCAAGTCACCCTAAGCTAATGGTGGGATGCTGGGGGGTGATCGGGGAGATGATGAGGAGATACTGGGAGGTGATGAATTGACACCAGGAGGGGCTGGACTCACCTGGCAGGACAGCCCGTGGTATCCGGGGGGACAGCGACATTCCTCCACTTCAGGGGCTGGGGGCAAGCCGGGCTGGGGGGGCACGGCCACGTCCATGGCCACGTTGGCGATGGCAGCCATGGCTGTGCTTGTGGAGTAGGTGGCACGGATGAGGATCTCATCCAGGTCAGCCAGTGCCATTAGCAGGTGCTCCCGTGTCGCTGGCTGTCCATCTGGCCGCTGCCAGTATTGCTGCAGGAATACGGGGGTTAGCAGGGGACACACTGTGGGAAAGGGGGACATCAGGGACAAAAGCAGCCCACCACCTACCTCCCGAAAAATGATCTCAAAGTCCTGGGGGGTCTGCGGGGGCAGGTCAGGCTGGTAGGCCACCAGTGTGATGTCATTGCCCTGTGCACAGGGGTCCAACGGGGTCAGGGGGTTCTGATGTCATCTGGTGTGTCCCTGTCCCACCCCAGCCAGCACCCCCTTACCGTGATCTGGACATCGGCGTCGGGCAGGGGGGCTCCTTGTCCCCCTGGGGTGTAGGTCAGGGTGTAGCGGAGCCGACCGCCATAGGAGCCCACCTGCACCAGGAGAGGGGCGGGATGGGAATGGCAGTGGGAAAGGGAAGGGGTGGGATGGGATGGGATGGGATGGGATGGGATGGGATGGGATGGGATGGGCAAAGGGAAGAGGAAGAGGATGGGCATGATGGGGACAGGGATGAGGATGGAGAAGGTGATGAGATGAAATAGACATAAGGAAGAGGACAGGGAAAAAGGAGAGGGCAAAATGAAAAGGGGAAAAGGTAAAAGGGAAAGAAAAAGAATAGGGATGAGGAAGGGAAGAGGATGGAATGAGGAAAGAGGAGAAAGAAAATAATGGGGACGATGATGGGGATGGGATGGCACAGCACAGGGATGAAAAAGGTGAAAAATATGAGAAAAGGGGAAAAGGGAAGGGGAAAGGAGCAAAGGGGAAAAAACAAGGTGAAAAGAGAAAAAAGTGAAGGGAAAGGGGAAAAGACCAAGGGGAAAAGTAAGAAGAAAAAAAAGCACAGAGATAAGGAGGCTCTGCCCACCTTCCCCCCCCACAGTGCCCAGGGTGCCCACAGGGAGCGGGTGCAGCCTCTGGCAGGGCATTCCCGTGGCTCCCATGGGCACCCCTGTCCTCCTGGGGGTCACCCTGTTACCTTGTCCCCCTGGTAGGGGGGTGGCAGCTGCCAGTAGTAGGAGTCAGGGGGCAGCTCCCCAAAGCGCTCGTAGGTCAGGTGGGGCTGGGGGTGCCCCAGCTGCACCCCAAAGCCGCTGCCCACGCGGGTGCTGCGCTGGCGGTTCACCAGGGCAAACCCCTGGGCATCCCCCAGGGCAAAGGATGTCCGGATCTGTGGGATCAAGGAGTGAGAGGGGTCTGGGACATGTGGGGACACCCTGGGGACATCTGGGGACAACAGGGTACACTCACGGTGCCACGGGCGTAGGCAGTGCTGGTGCAGTGCTGAACGATGCCCATGCAGAAGCAGGGCAGACACCCGGCTGGCTCATCCCCGCTCAGGTGGAAGTGGTGGGGACGGCACACGGCACAGTGGGGACCCTCCACATTGGCCTGGGGAGGGAGACAGTGTGGTGACATTGCCCTGTCACCCCTCCCAGGGTTAGGGACACACACACAAGGCTCACCTTGCAGTGACACTGCCCGTTGGCATCACAGCCCTCACTGGTGCTGCCACGTGGATCGCACTGGCATTGCGCACTGGGGACACCAGGCACTGAGGGGTGACACATAGTCAGCCACAACCCCTGTTAGTGCCACCACAGGTGATATCACTTTGTCCCTGCCCTGTGACACTCACCTCGGCATGGTTCTCCCCGCAGCGGGTCCCCCACGTACCCAGGTGAGCACCTACGATGGGACAAACCAAAATGAGGCAGTGAGAGGAGCATTCACCCCAAAACCACCCGCCACCCCACCCTGGTATCCCTGTCACCTCTCGCAGAGGCGCCCACTGTGCCCTGGGGCACAAGCACTGCATGTAGGCTGCCCATCCGTGTCCTCAAAGCAGATCTTTGTTACCCTGTGGAGGGGACAAAGGGACAGGTGACACCCAGTCAGTGTCCTCAGATATGTGACAGACCACGGAATGGCACCTACTGGGTGTCCCCATGGGGTCCAAGGCAGGGACAGGGCTGGCAGTCTCCCGGCGTGCCCCGGGTGGCATCGCCATAGTAGCCAGGCTGGCACTTGTCACACTGGGGACCCTCAGTGTGATCCTGGCAGCCCTGGAAAGAAAGAGGGTGATGGCATTGGTGTCCCTGCCATGGGGGCCCCCGGGGTGTCCCCTGGCTGTCCTCAGCTGACCTGGCAGACACCGGTGTCAGGGTGGCACTCGCTGGCATGGCCATGGCACTGGCACGGCTCACAGGTGCCCAGGTAGAGCCCAGTGGTGCTGCGGGTGTAGCCAGTGTCACAGTCCTAGAGGGGACACAGTGGCAGTGGGGTGGGACACGGTTCAGCATCCCCATGGTAGCGGTGAGGGGACCTGAGGGTCTCACCTGGCATGAGGCCCCGCGGTACCCAGGAGGGCAGGCACAGTCCTCCACCTCCAGCGCAGGCGGGAGGCCGGTGGCATGTGGGACTGCCACATCCAGGGTGACATCAGCCAGTCTGCAGGGCCAGAGGGGAAGTCAGCACTGCCCTGCCACCCTGCTGTGTCCCCTCCTGACTCCACAAGGAACACACCTGCTCTCCTCTGGCTGCTCCGAGTAGGATGCCCGGATCATGAACAGGTCCACGTCAGCCAGGGCCATCAGGAGGTGCTCGCGGGTGGCATCATGGCCATCTGCACGGCGCCAGGTGCCCTGTGCCACACCAGGGTGACATGGGGGCTGCTATCCTCCACTGCACCCAGCCCAGCCCCTGGGGCATCCAGGGAGACCTCCCCATGGCACCTAGTGTGACCCCCTGCCTCCATGACCCCTCTCGCTGGGTGTCACACAGGGCCCCTCTCACCTCACGGATGGGGACAGTGACAGCAGTGGGGACACCGGTCAGAGGGGTGGCACTGGAGAAGTGCTCCAAGAGGATCCCATTGCCCTGGAGCAATACGTCAGGGTGCCGGGGGGACAGAGGAATGCCAGCTGGGGCCTGGTGTGTCACCGTGTACCGCAGCTCCCCGCCATAGGCTGTCACCTGTGGGGACACGCAGCATGGCTCGGGGTCACCTGCTCCCCGAACTGGGCAGTGGGAACACAGAGAGGCACAGAGGTGTCCCCCAGAGCAGCTGTGTCACCTTGTCCCCAGTGAAGGGTGCAGGCAGCACCCAGTAGTGAACGCCCTGTGGCAGCTCTCGGAAGGCGTCGAAGCGCAGCTCCCGTGGGGACACGAAGTGTGGCATGGCTCCCACCAACCGTGTGCCCGACAGGTTGGCCAGGGGCAGTGGCGCCGAGTCCTCAGAGCTGAGCAACACCTGGGAGAGGGATTGTGGGTATGGCATGGCACTGCACGGCACAGCATGGCACTACATGACATGGCACAACATGTATATTGTATGACACAGGACTACATGGCATGCCATGGCATGGGTGACATGACATTATGGTATGGCACGGCACAACATGGTTCTATATGGCATCACATGGCATGGCACATGGCACATGCCCTATCATGCATTGACATGGTAACGTGTACAATGACAGTACATGGCACGGCATGCACCATATGGCATGAAATGACATATAATGGCACATCATTGCAAAACACAACAAGACATGGCAAGACACAGGACAACATGGCATGACACAGTATAGCCCAGAACTTAACGGCATTTCATGGCATGGCAAGCCACGGAATGACACGCCAAGGCAATGACAAGACATGGCATGACGTGGTCCGGGATGGCACAGCCTGTCCTGGCCTGTCCCGTGCTGGGGGTACCTGGTGGCGGTGCCAGGCGGAGCTGGCGCAGGAGCGGGACAGCCCCATGCAGAAGCAGGGCAGGCAGCCCGCGGGGTTGGCAGCGCTCAGGTGGAAGGTGCCGGCGGCGCAGGAGTCACAGAGCCGGCCACGGACGTTGGGCTGGGGGCACAGGGTGGTCAGGGGTGAGCAGAGAAATGGGTGGGACCATGTGCAGAAGGTGGAATGGAGGCTAAGGGAGTGGTGGCACTGGGTACCCAGGAAGCAGACCGGGTGCCATGGGGGGTCACACTGAGTGCTAAGGGAGATTGGAGTGGGTCACTGGGTGCCATAGTGGGGTTGTCATCGATGCAGGGGCAATTGGACTGGGTGCCCCAGAGATCAGACTGGATGTTATGGGAGATTGGAGTGAGTTCTAGTGGGGGGTTGGGCTGGGTGCCTTGGGGTAGGAGCTGGGATTGGTGCTGGGTGGATTGGACTGAGTACCTCAGGGATTGGGCTGGGTACTATAGTGGGTAGGCCTGGTTGCCTCAGGGGATCTGACTGGGAGGTGGAGTGGGTGCTACGGGACATGGTAGGACCCCATTGCCCTCCCATTGTCCCCACCAATATTGCCCCACTGTTCCCCCTGCCCCCTGACATCACCTTGCAGCGACAAGTGCCACCCGCCTCGTCCTGGCCCCCGCGGGCATCACACTTGACGAGCTCCTGGCCTGCAGGCAGCAAGGGTGAGGGTGGGGGGCACCCAAGGGTGCAGGGACCCCCTGAACCAGCACCCTCCACTCACCAATCGGGGTGCACTTGCCACCCGGCTGGATGGGGTCTCCCTCGTAGCCTGGGGCACACCTATGGATGGGTGGGGGACGGGTGGGTGTTAGGTGGGTAATGGGTGGGGGCTCTCAGGTGTGAGGGTCATAAGGAGGGACCTCCCACCCACCTCTCACAGCGGCGGCCGGCATATCCAGGGGCACAGGCGTCACAGGTGGCCTGGCCATCTGTGTCCAAAAAGCATGACTCCGAGAACCTGGGGGTGACAACGATGGTGACGCCAGGGCAGTGACATGAGGGGCTGGTCCTTGGGCCCGGCACCCACCTGCGAGACAGCTCAGTGTAGGGACAGGGACAAGGGTGACAGGCGGTGGCTGTGCCCTTGGTGGCATCACCGAAGAAGCCAGGTTTGCACTTCTCACACTGGGGACCTTCTGTGTTGTGCTGGCAGTTCTAGGGGGGCACACATGTCACAGGGGAATGGTGATCCTGCGCTGTGTCCCTGTCCCTTTGTCACCTCGTCAACCCCTCACTCCTTACCAAGCAGTGCCCAAAAACGGGGTCACAGGTGCTGGAATGGCCATGGCAGCCACAGCCAGAGCAGGTGCCCAGGTAGGGTCCCCTCGTCACCCGCTCAAAACGGGGGGCACAGCGCTGGCACGACAGCCCCGTGTAGCCCACAGGGCACCTGGGGAAAGAGCAGTGTGACAGCGGCATCACAGCAGCAGTGGCACTGAGCCTGTGACCTTGCTGCCAGCAGTCACCTGCACTCCTCGATGTCGCCAGCTGGCCCCAGGCCGGTGTCCGTGGTGCTGGTGATGTCCATGGCCACGTCGCTGAGCCCCACGCTGGCCATGCGCCCGTCGTAAACTGCCCGGATGAAGATGCCCTCCAGCCCCTGCAGCACCAGCAGCAGCAGCTCCCGGCTCACCGGGGTACCCTGCTCATCCTCCCAGTGGTCCTGCCAGGACGGTGACAGCGGTTCAGAGCAGGGTATAGTAATGCTGGCATCACCCACCTGCCACTACCGGCATCAGTGCCCATCATCAGCATCACTGCTACCAGAATCACCCAGCTACCACCAGTATCACCTTCCCTTCATCAGTATCTCCTTCCCATCACTGGATTCACAACCCATCCATCACTATCAGCATCACCTCCCCACCATCACCATCCCTTCTCACACTCACCTCGGTGAGGGGCACGTGCCGCCGGTTGAGAACATCTGGCTGGGTGTCACCAGCACGCGCCCGCAGCTGCCGCCCATGGCCCCGAAGCAGCAGGTCGGGGTGGGCAGTGGGCTCAGGAGGCCCCCGGCCCAGCCGGTACCGCACCCCATAGCTCAGTGCTCCCCCATAGGCATCCACCTAATAGCACAATGGGCTGTCAGCGGCCATGCCACTAGTGTGCCCAGCCCTGACCCCACCCCGGCATCACCTTGTCCCCAAGGAAGGGCTGTGGCAGTGCCCAGAACACATCTAGTGCCAGGAAGCGGCGGGACAGGTCCAAGAGCTGGAATTCCTCAGTGCCCACATCCACATGGAGTTGGGTGGCTGAGAGCACCGGTGTGGATGGTGCTGCCGGCACCGTCACATTGACGCCTGCAAGGAAACACTCAGCCTCTGGTGTGTCTCCTGCCCCTGTCCCTCATCCCCACAACTCACCCTTGAAGTCATCGGGGCGGTTGAAGCGCAGATGGAGGCGATGGCGGTGCCGGGTGGTGGCGCGGCAGGAGGTGGTGACGCCAAAGCAGAAGCAGGGCAGGCAGCGGGATGTCCCTGTCACCTGGAAGTGGCCCTCGGGACATGGTCCTGTAGGAAATGAGACAGGGGATGATGGTCAGAGTGCCACGGTGGGATTGGTAGCATGGAGGGGGGAGGCGCTACTCACCAGGACGGGTGACGGTGAGGATGCTGTCGGGGATGCCGAACACCATGCCCAGGGTGTTGATGGCCTCGCAGGTGTAGGCGCCTTGATCAGCTTCTTTCACGTCCCGGATAGTCAGGGTGCCCTGCCCAGCCTCACTCACAATCGACACCCTGTGGGACACCTTTGCTACCCAGAGCCTTGCAAAGGGGAGCCAGGCACACCCGGGAGCCACACACACCCCGTGGCCAGCACAGCACAGCACAGCACAGCACCTGACACACGTGGTGCTCCGCACACCTGGTGCCCGGCACACCCGGTACACACAGTGCCAGGACATCCAGCACACCCAGTGCCCCGCATATCCAGTACACCCAGTGCCCCACACACCCAGTGCCTCACACCCAGTACACCCAGTGCCCCACACACCCAGTGCCCTGCATAGCCAGCACACCCAGTGCTGTCCTGGGTGCCAGGACACCCCCGCACACTCAGTGCCCAGCCCCAGCACAGCAGCCCATTCCCTCTGCATGACCGGCTTATCCCCAGGCCCCGCCCCAATCACAAGCCTCTCCCGTTGAACAAGCCCCGCCCACCACAGGCAGGCCTGGCTGTAGCCACGCCCATCTGCCAAAATCCCGCCCCATAGACCACACCCTGCATACAAGCCCCGCCCCCAGTCTTGCCCCACCATCTCGGCCCCAAACAAACCCCGCCCATACAGGCCCCACTCCAAACTGCTCCTCCCATCACAGAACACAACAAATCACAAGTTCCTCCCATGGCAAGCCGCTCCCCGGCCTCCAATCCGCAGCCAGCACCCCTTAGACCCCGCCTCCGGCCCCGCCCACCTGTGGCTGCTGGGGGTGTGTCCCCAGTTTAGGCGCCAGGTAACGATGGGGGTGGGGACACCAGTGGCTACGCAGGTGAAGGTGACGGTCTGGCCTGGCACTGCCCTCACCGACTCCCGCGGCAGCGTCACCACCTGTGGGGGCACTGCCACCGCCACCCAGTCATTGTCACCACCACCGGCACCACCCACACAACACAGGCCCCCGGGGCCAGGGACACTGCCACCCACCCCATCACTGTCACTGCCACTACCACTGACACAGTCACCACCTGTCCCGGGTGTCACGGACACTGCCACTGTCACCCGTGCCATTCTCGACTGCCACTACCATTGACACCACCTGCCCTGCTGGCAACCCAGGAAACTGAGACACTGCCGCTGCCACCCTGTTATTGTCACCGCCACTGGTACTGTCTGCTCTGTGTTGTACCACTGGAAGATGGGGACACTGTCAGCGTCACCCCAGATCCACCAGGGGACAGGTTCTTTGGCACATGTCCAGTCCAGCTTGAGGACAGGGTTCCCAGTGTGCTACCCAGCCTGGTTCCATGACATGTCCCCAGCACAGCACCACCTGGGGGCAAGGTCCCAGCACAGGGTCCCCAGCCAGGTGCTATGGCACAGGCCTCCCAGTGTGGCACTGCCTGGGGACAGGGTCCCCAGTGTGGCAGCCAGCACCGTGCCACAGCACAGGACACAGTGTCTCCAATACGGTCCTGTGGCACTGGGCACAGCTTGGGCACAGAGTCCTCAGCCCAGTGCCATGGCACAACGTCCCCAGGCACAGTATCACAAGCCTGGTACCATGGCACAATGTCTCCAGCCCTCTGCTATGGCACTAGGCCCCGGGCAGTGTTCCCAGCCTGGTGTCACAGCAAAAGGTCCCTGGCACAGCTCAGACACACCCTGTATCCCGAGGACAGCTTGGGCACAGTGTCCTCGTCCTGGTGCCACAGCACCACATGCCTCCAGCATCACAGCATCCCTGGCACAGCATCCCCAGCCCAGCCTTGGTCCCCATGTCCCCTCCTTGTGGAGCTGTCCACTCTGGTGTCACTTACCACATCCAATCTCGTCACTGCGGTCAGGACAGTCGGGCTCCCTGTCGCACTGGTAGCTGGCACGGATGCAGCTCCCACTGGACACACACCGGAATTCTGCTGGTCCACATGCCGCACCAGGCGCCTTGGTGGCTGCAGGGGGTCACAGTACAGTATCAGCTGTGTCCCCATGTCCCTACATGTGTCCCCAAGCCCCCATACTCACGGCAGTCCCTCTCGTCAGAGCCATCACCACAGTCATTCTCGCCATCGCAGCGCCAGAGCTTGAGGGCGCAGTGTCCGTTGTCACACTTGAATTCATTGGGCTCGCAGGGGGACGGGGTGCCTGGGGAGCATGGGGCAAGTCAGCACCCAGAACCCAAGAATGAATTAGGTTGGAAAAGACCTTTGAGATCATTGATGACCCAACACCACCTTGTCAACCAGACCGTGGCACTGAGTGCCATGTCTAGGCTTTCTTTAAACAATTCCAGGGACAGTGACTCCACCACCTCCCTGGGCAGCCCTTCTCAAAGCCCAGTCACCCTTTCTGTGTAGAGCTTCTTCCTAATGTCCAGCCTAAACCTCCCCTGCACACCTTAGGGCTGTGTCCTCTCATCCTGCTCCCAGTTCTCTGTGAGTAGAGCTCAACCCCCACCTGGCTGCACCCTCCTGTCAGGGAGTTGTAGAGCAACAAAGTACCCCCCAAGCTTCTTTTTTTCCAGGCTGAGCCCCGCCAGCTCCCTCAGCTGCTCCTCACAGAAGTTGTGTTCCAGACCCGTCACCAGCCTTGCTGCCCGTCTCTGGACATGCTCCAGCATTCCGAAATTGCAGGGCCCAGAACTGGACACAGCGAGGTGTGGCCTCACAAGTGCTGAGCACAAGTCACTGCCCTGGTCCTGCTGGCCACACCGTTCCTGATCCAGGCCAGGTGCCATGGGCATTCTTGGCCATCCGGGCACAGCTGTCTCATGTCCAGCTGCTGTCCATCAGTGCCCTCAGGTCCCTTTCTGCCTGGCCATTTTCCAGTCACTCTGGAAAATGTCACCCTGGAGCGCTGCAGGGGTTGTTGTAGCCAAAGTGCAGGATCCAGCACTCAGTCTTGTTAAACATCACATCGATGGATTCATCCCTTGGATCAAGCCTAGCCAAGCGCCTCTGAAGAGCCCTCCTACCCTCCAGCAGATCTACACTTGCACCCAACTTGGTGTGGATCTCAATGCCCTCACCCAGATCATCAATAAAGGCTGAACAGGACTGGGCCCAACAGTGATCCCTGGGGGACACATCTGGTGACCAGATACCAACTGCACCATCTCTCTTGGCCCAGCCATCAGTTCCTAGCCCTGCACACAGTGAACCTGCCCAAGCCATGGACTGCCAGCTTTTCCAGGAGTTTGCCATGGGAGACAGTGTCCAAGGCTTTGCTGAAGTCCAGGTGGCGCCCCCCAAACCCCCGTCATCCCCCAGGACCCACCGCAGGTGTCCTCGTCGGAGCCGTCGGCACAGTCGCGCTCTCCATCACACAGGTAATCCTGGGGGATGCAGCGCCCGTCCCTGCAGGCAGCCTCGCCCCCCTGGCACCCCCCGGCCGCTGGTTTTGGGGGCCGCGGGGTGAAGGGGCGCAGGGGGGATGCTGGGGTGGTGCCTGCGGGGACGGTGCTCAGCGGGCGCGTGGTGGCCGGGCGGGCCGTGCTGGGGGGTGGCCGCGGGGGGGGCTCTGGGGGCAGATAAAAGGGGGGTTATGGAAGGACTTAGGGGGGAATGGGGGTGAAGAGGGAGGATCTAGGTAGAGTTGAAGGGAGGGGTGCAAGGGGAGTTTATGGAGGGGTGTAGGGGCAAAATGGGGTGCAGGGGGGAAAAAAGGGGTGCGAGGAGTGTTTATGGGGGCATAGGAATAAAATAGGGGTGCAAGGGGATTAAAGTGAGAAATGGGGATGCAGAGTGGTATAGAGGGGTACATCAGGCATAAAGGGGTGTGAGAAGTGTTTATGGGGTGCAGGGGGCTTTGGGGGAAATGAGGGCGCAGTAGAGTAGAAGGGGATATATGGGAAAAAGGGGTTGCAAGGAATTTTTATGGGGGTGTAAGAGTAAAATAGGGTGCAGGGGGCCTAAAGGGGGAAGTGAGGGTGCAGGAGAGTATAGGAGGGTTATAGGAAGGAAACAGAGTGCAGAGGGGGAGTGGCAGGGCCATGGGGTGGGGAATGGGAGGTGGGGGGATTTATGGAGACACAGAAGGTTGCAGGGGTGCCGAGCTGCCTCACCACATCCCTCCTCATCAGAGGCATCACGGCAGTCAGGCCGGCGGTCACAGCGATATTCCATGGCCACGCACTCCCCACTCCTACAGGAAAACTCCTCCACGGTGCAAGCGCGTGGCTGGGGGGTCACTGTGGCCGGGGAAGGGGCACACAGTCAGGGGATCACCCCACCCGAATTTGGCCAGGGTCAATACACGCCAGGACGTGACAGCCAGTAGAGTAGCACAGGATGGGATGTGGTACTCTGAGCCCCATGGCCCCAAACCGCTCCAGAGCACCCCAAAACCCTCTCAGGCTCCCCCCAAAGCCCCTCCCGGCTCACCGGCTCCCAGGCGACGGAACTGGAAGCCCTGGGGGGATGTGAGGTAGGAGGCGATGGAGCCGCCGGCCAACAGGTCCCGCAGGACCCCCCCGAGCTGCGCCTCGTCCCCGTTCCCCTCTGAGCCCACATCCAGCTCCACGAACACATCCCCGTCCAGCTGCCTGAGGGATGAAGAGTCAGCACCCCAAAATAGCCACACTGCACCCCAAATCAACCCTAAGCTTCCAAAGTGTCCACACGGCACCCCAAGAAATCCTTATCACATCCAATCCACAGCATCACCTCCAAATGTATCCATCACCCTAAAAACTCTCTGCACTCCCAAAAGCTCCTCACTGTACCCTGAAATGTCTTCACTGCAACCCAAAAGCCCCTCTTTCCACTCCAAAACATTCTCATCACCTCCAATCCACCCCAACACCCGCAAAACCTCTCTGTCCTCCCAAAAGCCCCTCATTCCACCTCAAAACTTCCTCATTGCACCCCAAAATCTCCTCATTGCACCCCAAAATCTCCTCATTGCACTCCAAAAGCCCCTCATTCCATCCCAAAACATCCCCTTCACCTCCAATCTGCCCCATCACTTCCAAACATCTCCATCATACCCAAAACCTCCCTGCAATCCCAAAACTTCCTCGCTGCACCCCAAAATCTCCCCAGATGACATCTTGCTCCCTCAGGACCCTCTGCCCACCCTGTTCTCCTGACCTTCCAAAACTCTCTGGGCCCCCCAAACCCTCTAAGCCCTTCTAGACTCCCCCAAGCCCCTCCAAATCTCCCTAAGCCCCCCTACTCACTTGATGAAGACCACGCTGACCACCTGCTCCCCAGGCACTTTGTAATACTCTGACTCCAGCTGTTGGGGGTGGAAAATGAGGGGTCAGGATGGTCCCTTGGGTGTCCCCCACCCCCAGCCCCTCTGAGTCCCCATAGTTCTCACCGTATCCACCACAGCCTCAGAAATCTCCCGAAATTCCTCAGAATCAGGGTCTTCCAGCCGTGAGCTGTAGTCGATGCTGCGGGTGAAGTTCACCAGCGCCCGGAAATAAACTGGGGGCAGAGGTGCCAAAGTTGGGGGATGGAGTGTCAAAACTGGGGGGGTGGCACCTGCACACCCAAAAAATCCCCGCCTGTGACCCTCACCCAGCTGTGACCCCCCCCATCCAGATGTTCCTCCTGCTCTCCAGCTGTGTCACCCTCAGTGATTTGGATCCCACCCAATAAAGCACAGGAGGAAGAAAAGTCAGGGTGCAGCAAAGGGAGGTCCCCACAAAGTGTCACTTACTGATCGGGGGGTCATCCTCGGGCTCGGCCACCACCATGCCTGCAGGCGCGGGGTGGGACCCGGGAGCTGCCCCCAGGGAGGAGGAGGAGGAAGAGGAAGAGGAGGATGAAGAGGAGACAGAGGTTGAGAGCGATGCCAGCAGAGAGCAGCCCAGGGCCAGGTGCCATCCACAGTGCCTCCTTACCGGTGGGTGCCAGCCCGCTGCTGGGAGCTGGGGCCATGACTGTCGGTGGCCAGGGAACACCACTGCCATCCTCCCCGCTGCCATCTGCCGTGGGCACAGTGTGAGGGTGGAACACGCCCACAGGGACCCCCACATGTGGGGACACCCACTCACAGTGACACCCACCCAGTCATGGTGGCACCCAGTGCCACATATGCCACCAAATACCACCAGATCCTAATACCAGCCATGATGAGGACAACATGGTGGCACCAGGGGGGCATCCACACGTGACACACTCCCACGGTGACACACACCCATGGTAGCAACCACCTGGTGACATTTTACTGCCAGATTCCACCAGGTCCTCATGCCACCTGACCTGGGGACAACATGGGAGCACCCAGGGTGGTATATACCCATAGTGACACCCACTCATGGTGACATTCACCTACGGTGATGCTCACCCACTGAATGACACCCTACCACCAGCTGCCACAAAATCCTGGTGGCATCTGTGATGGAGGCAACAAGAGTAGCACTCACTCACAGTGACACCCACCCACCCAGTGCCACTTTATCACCAGATGCCACCAGTCTCAAGTGGCAACCACAAAGAGGACCTTAGTGCTGGGTGCCATCAGGTCCATTTCCCATCTGCAATGGGGACAGTTGAATGAGTGGCACTCACGGTGGCACCCCTCACCTGGTGACACCCATTCATGTCACACCCACCCACGGTGACACCCAGCAATGGCGACTCCCACTCCTGGTGGCACTGACCCACCCAGTGCCACCTTACCACCAGGTCCCAGTGCCATCCACAGTGGGGACTGTGCAAGTAGCACCCAGGGTGGCATCAGGATCCACCTACCCTGGAGCCCCGGGGTCCCCTCACCTCCAGAGGCCACCAGGTCCTCATCATCTGACAGGTGCCGGTAGTAGCGCCGTCCCTGCGTGTCCCCGACGTGATCGGCCACTGTGTCCTCAGGGAAGGCGTCGGCCCAGCCGCGGGCGCTGCCAGTGACCTGGGGGATGGGGCCACCATGGGATGGGGCCACCCGCGGGACACGGCCTTGCGGGTTCCCAGCCACGTCACCCCAGGGGGGGCAGACAGGGGTGGGGGCGCATGGCTGTGCGGTGGCGTCACCGGGAAGAGGGAGAGGGATGAGCTCATCACACACCCTCTGCATTCCTGCACCGACCGGCACCGGGATCACCGGGATCACCAGCACCGAGATGTCCGTGTGCGGGCATGGGGGCGTGTGCCAGGGACGCGTGCAGCGACACGGGAAGCGTGTGCACACGCATTTACACTGCTCCACATGTGCGCTGACACGGGGACAGGTGTGTTCAGTGACACGGGGACACGGAACTGACACGGGGACGCGTGTGCATGCGGGTTTGCACTGCAGTGTGCACGCGCGGACACGGGGACAAGCGTGCACAGTGACACCTGTTTGCACCAGTACAAGTGTGTGCACCACCACGCGCATGGCCTGTCACGGGAGCGTGTGCACACTGACACATGTCTGTACACACATTCGCACGCCTTATGCATGCACCAACACAAGGGCACGTCCGTCCACTCCAAACACGTTTGCACCACCACACGTGTCCACCGACGTGGGGATGTGTGTGAGCGCACACGCCACGGCAGTCACCAACAGGTGACAGTGCACAAACACTGCCACCGCCACACGCGCGTGCCCCAGCCGGGCGCACCCCGCTGCCCACAGGGCCATGCACACCCGTGAGCGGCGCCGCGGGTGCCCCCGCCCCGGCCCCGGCCCCGGCAGGAATCCGTCGCAGCAGCACTTTGCTGTGCAAACAAGCGCCGGGGGATTAGGCGGGCGCTGGGGGGGACGGGACCCGGGGGGAACACGGGGCGACAGCGGGGGACACAGGCGGGCACACGGGGCCCGCGGCCACACGGATGGGAGGACCCATCACCCTAAGGGATTTGGCTGGGGAGGCCCCTCGTGGGAGTCAGCCCAGCCCCTATGCGAGGAGAAACTGAGGCACGAGGCTGCGTGTGCTTGGGTGGAAGCTCTGCTGCTCCCCACATGTGCAATGAGTGTGTGAGTGTGTGGGTGCTCAGTCCCTACATCCCCACACGTGTACCCAGTGTGTGGGTGCTCTGTCATTGTCCCCACACACGTGGCTGCTCAGCCCCCACACCCGCACACACACCGAGTGTGTGGGGCCTCTGCCACCACGTCCCCCACTCGTGCACGGAGCCGTGGGCGCCAGCTCCTGCTCCCGGCCCCGGGGTGCCCTGGAATCGCCCCCCACTCGCGCACCGAGCCCGCGGGTGCTCGGCCCCGGCGCCGCAGCCCCAGCCCGGCCGGCGGAAGGGCAGCTGCGTGTTGGGTGTCCGGCGGTGTCCGAGCAGGGTCGGGGACAATCCCCCTCTCCAGTTACCGGAAGCCTCTCCGCGCCGCGGCCCCGCACCCCGGACGCCTGGGCCCCCCCCGGACACCCGGGCCCCCCCCGCTGCCGCCGGGGCACCGCGCCCGGCCGGACGCCACGGCCCCGCCGCCGCTCACATTTTCCACTCCCCGGCCCAAATCCTGCCCCGCACCCTGGGGAAAAGTGGGGGGGGAGGGGGCGAGGAAGAGGAGGTTGAGGAAGCACCACCCTGCTTCCATCCCGCTTCCAAACTGCACCCCTGATTTGGGGAACACTTCAAACCCCCTTATTTGGATGTCCCCCGCCAATCTGAATGTCCCGCCCCACCGCCAGTCTGGATGTTCCCCCACTAGAATCTGGATGTGGCTCCTCAAATCTTGAAGTGGCCCCCGAATCTGGATGTGCCCCCCCGGTAATTCATCCGGGCGAGGAAGAGGAGGTGACGCAGCCCAAGAATAATAACCGGTGGGGGGGGGAGTATTAATAGCAGTCCCCCCCCCTACTTATTGTTCCCCCAAGGTCATGTTAAAAGGTGTTTCCCCCTGAAAAAACCCTCCTTCCCTCTCCCGGGGTCCCCAAGGACTGAGCCACCCCTACTCTGGGGTGATGGGGGTCACTCCAGGATTTGAGGGGCTGCCAGCACAGCTGGTGGGACGCTGGTCCCGGGGGGGGACAGAAGCAGCTGCTCTCTCCCCCTCACCCCCCACCCCCCCCTACCGCCCCCGGGATTTGGGGGTGAAACAGCTGCGGGGTCAAAGCCACAGCAGGGCAGAAGGGGGGCCCCAAATATGTGTCTCCCCTTCCCCCTCCCCCCTTGCATTCCTCCCTGCTGGCATTGCCTAATTTATCCCGAAAGGACTTGGATGGGGGGAGGGAGGGGGGGGGCCGATCTGGGTGTTTTGGGGTAAATGAGTTTTGGAGGGGAGACTTTTTGGGGGGGGGGCGGTGATTTTTCTGGGGGGAGATTGGTGGGGTCGATGGGTTTTTGGGGAGGGAGATGGGTTTTGGCGAGTGGAGATCAGTTGATGGGTTTGGGGGGGAAATGGGGTTTTGGGGGAAGGGATATGGGGTTTTTTTGGGGGGGGATGGCTTGGGGGGGAGATGGATGTGGGGATGGGTTTGTTTGGGGGAGATAGATTTTGGGGGCGATTTTTTGGGGAAGTAAATTTTTTTAATGCGATAACAAGACTTTTTGGGGGACTGTCGAGTTTTGATGGTGAAGGGGAAACCCAGGAGTCCTGGCTAGGACCCAGCGACTGAGCTGACCTTCCTCCCCCCCCTCCTCCTCATCCCAGTCGGGCCATCTTTGGCGATGGGAAAGAGCCGGAGGCAAGAGGCCATGTGCGCTACGGGCCCGGAGGGTCCCGAGGTGCCCCGAGTACGCCCAGGCGGCCCCAAATGCCCCCAGGTAGCCCCAAATGCCCCTAGGTGTCCCCAAATGCCCCCACATGGCCCCAGGTGTGGCACAAGCCTCCCCAGCAGCGCGGGGCCCCCAGAGCGGCCCCGGCCGTGCCCCTCTCCGTGCACGCCCCGGGCACACGCGTGTGCAAGAGCGCGCTCGCACGCGGGGCGGGTGTGCGTGGGGTGTCCCCCCCTTCCCCAGCCCTTCCCCCCGGGCACGGTGATCTTATCGCACATTCCTGCTTCGCCCTCCCCTTCCCCCCCACCAAATTAACTCTTCACAGCCCTCAGGGGTGGCACCCCCATGCCAAACCCCTCCGTGGGCCGCGCGGGACCTCCCCCACCCCGCCTGTGTTTTAAGGGGGGTGTACGGCCCAGCATCCCGGCCAGGGGGGTTATTGGAGTGCTCAGTCCCAACTTTCCCCCCTGTGCCTCAGAAGAATGGGGGGTGGGGGATTATAAAGTGGGGATCCCCCTCTTTGTCCCCGCCAGCTTCCCTGGACGTGGGCGGGAGCCCCACGGAAAGCGGGGGGGCTGCGCTGCCAGCACGGCCCCGAGCACAAGGCCCCCTCTGTTCTCCACCCCGGGCACCCGCCCAACCCCAAACCACCCCCCTGCCCCTCCACCTCGCCATCACCCCCGCACCCCACTGAGGGACCCCCCCGTAAATGGGGAGTGCGGAGCGCCAGGGCGCAAAGCCCCCCTGCACCCTCCTGGGAGTACCCAGAGGTGTCATGTCCTGCCCCACTGCCCCCCAGCAGGGTGGGGACCCCCCAGGGGCATCCGCAGACGCAGCGCCCCCCCTCGGGGGGTATTTTGGGACGGTTATTTTTAGGGTGACCGGCGCCACCATCACCCTTTAAATTTAGCTGGGGCGGGGGATGGGGTGGGGGTGCGGACGTGGTGAGGGGGCACCCCAAAAGCAGGATAAAAACGCCCCTATAAGTGACTCTCATCCACGGCGTGGGGTGAGGGCAAGGACGGGGGGCTGGACCACTTTGGTGGCTTTATGGGGTGGTAGGAACCATCCCCACTCCGGGGTCACGGGGGACCCTAGTTCGCTGAAGGAACAGGGTGGGGTGACAGGAACCCCCCTGACTGGGGACCCCAGTTCCATAGGGGTGGGTGACTCCATGTACCCCCAGTCCCTGGGGGACCCCAAGTCCCATAGAGGACAGGTAGAGGGACCCCACACACCTCATCCCCAGATAGGACAGGGCAAGGGGAGAGGGACCCCACCTCTCCTTTGGGGGGACACTGCAATTCCCAGATGGGACAGAGTAGAGGCCCTGGGGTCTCCACGTGACTCCAGTACGGGGGGGACCCCCAGTCCCTTAGGGAGGGGGGCAGGGTGCCAGGGATCCCCTGGTACAGGGGGGACACCCCAATCCTTTAAGGAACAGGGACCCCCACATCTCCTTGGTGTCCTGGGGGACCCCAATTCCGTGATAACCCTGGGATCCCTGTGTCCCTTCTGCACACGTGGAGGGACACCCCAATTCCCTGAGCGGCCAGAGTACCATGCTGGGGACTCCTGCGCTGGGGGGGACCCCGATTCTCTTCAGTCACAGCATAACTCCTCCAACTCCTTTAGGGGATCTCAACCCCCACAAGGATCCCCAAATAATTCAGCAGAGACAAACTCCGTGGAGGACCCCAGCTCCTAAAAGGATCCTCAACTCCGGGGAGGGGGGTGGTGTCCTAACTCCTCTAGGGGACCCCAACTGCCCCAGGGGACCCCAGCTCCATGGTACCCAAATCATTTAGGGGATCCCAAAATCGTGGGGACTCCAACTCCTTTAAGGGCCCCAAGTACTTTAAGGGATCCCAAAACCACACGGAGCTCACAACCGCTCTATGGAATTCCCGCTCCGGGGACCCCAGCTCCTGGGAGGAGCCCCAACTCCTACACGGGATTCCAACCCACGGGACCCTGACTCCTTTCGGGAATTCCAGCTCCGTGGGGGGACTCCAACTCCTACAAGGGACCTCAATTCCTTTAAGAGACCCTAAGTCCGCGGGTAGAGACCCCAGCTCCCTTCAGGTACCCCAAATCCTTTAGAGGTCTCCAAGTCCTTCGCGGGACCCCAACTCCGGGGCCCCCAAGTCCTTTACGGGACCTCCCAGCTCGGCGAAGGGACCCCAACCCCACGCGCCCGGGCCCCCCGGCCCCACTCACCCCCAGAAGGGTCCCCAGCAGCAGGAGGGTCCCCAGCGCCGCCGGGCCCCGCCGCCCCATCGCCGCTCCGGCCCCGCCGCGATCGCTCCGCTCGCTCGCTCCGGCGGCGCCGCCGCCCCGGGGCCGCCCCGCCCCCCGCCCCCCGCCCCCCTCGCCGCGGGGCGGGGCCACGGAGCGCGCGCCCACGGGGGACACCGGGGGACACCGCCGGGAAACCTGCACTGGGGCACGGGGACACAGGGGAGCGTCAACGGGGCCACGCAGAGGCGTAGGGGCCCTGGGGGGCACCCCCGGGAACTTGCACGGGGACACGGGGACACCGCTGGGTTCTTGCATTGGGACACGGACACGCGTGAGACGCCTGAGAACTTGCACTGACATACGGACATGTGGGGGACAGCCCTGCAAACTTTTGCAGGGACACGAGAGATACATGGGGTACACGGGGGACGCAGGGACACCGTGGGACAGCTCTGGGATCTTGCACTGGGACACATGGGTCACCCCCGGGAACGCTTATAGAGAGACGGGCAAGTTGCGGGAGTACACGGGGAGCAACTCTTGAGTTGGGTTTATGGGAACATAAGTGTTGGGGGAGAACGCGGGTGCACCTCTGGGAACTTTTATGGGGACAAGAGGTGCGTGGGAACACCTCTGGTAACTTTTACAGGGACATGGGGTGCACGACGTCGTGAAGCACCTGTAGGAACATTTATGGGGGCACAGTGGTGTGCGGGGACACAGGGGCCACCTCTGGACGGCTGCAGGATGACACGGGGGTGTGTGGGGACACTGGAGCACCCGAAGGAACTGTTATGAGGACGGGGGTGACGGGGGTCACCTCTGGGAACTTTTACAAGGACATGGGAGTGTTTGGGAACACCTTGGGAACTTTTATGGGGACACAGGGGTCACCTCTGGGGACTTCTATAGGGTCATGGGAGTGCGTGGGGACACTGGAGGAGCATGGAGGACTCCTGTGGGAACTTCCACGAGGGTTCTGGGGTGCGAGGGGACCCCGTAGCCCCCACACTCCAGGGTACCCCCACTATAACCCCCCCATGTCCTCCATTGCTCCCAAACTTCCTCACGGTGCCAGGGAGGCTGTGGGACACACGGGAATTATAGGAACTGTGAAGGGGCATGGGGAGAGCTATGGGGGTACCAGGGGTGTAAAGTAGGGAGGGGACTATGGGGGCACAGTGGGGCTATAGGGGCTATGGGGTTACCAGGGGCAAGGGACTATAGGCACACTGAGGTATATAGGGTCTATGGGGGGCACCAGGGACATAAAGTGATATGGGGGGGCTATAGGGGCACAAGGAGGCTGTGGGAGTTTTGGGGCACAGGACAGTATAGGGGGTATAAGGGGAACACAAGGAGCATGGCAGATATGGGGGGGGGGTTATGGGGGCACAGGGGTTTATAGGGTCTAGGGGGCAATTATAAGGGCTATGGATTCTGGGAGGGGGTTGTATGTGAGGGCCAGGGGGGTCAGAGTGGGCTACCGGGGCATAGGATATATGGGGGGCACAAGGGCTATGGGCTCTGGGAGGGGTGTATTTGGGGACCATAGGGGCTGTAAGGGAACATGGGGGATATGGGGGGCACAAGGCTGATTGGAAGGGGCTGTAGGGGGAGTAGAGGTGATCAGGGGGGCTGTGGGAGCACAGGGGGCTGTGGGGTAGTTGTAGGTGCTATGAGGTCTGCAAGGTGTGATATATGGGTCTATATAGTCCATAGGGGTCATATGGGCCATATGGGGACACCAGGGCCATGGGGACTGTGGAGCTATGGGGGTCCTGGAGGGGAAGATATATGGGGCACTGAGCTCATTAAGGCTATAGGAGCCATATGGCACACCAAAACACAGGGAATATGGGGGCACAAGGGGTTATAGGGGCTTGGGGACTCTAGGGTCCAGGGGATGGCAAGGCATACATAGGGACCAGAGGGGCCTGAGGTGGCCACCGGGGGCACAGGGAATATGGGGACTATGGGGGGCACGGAGTGGTTATGGTGACTGTGAGAGTACACGGGGGTCGTAGGGGTTCTGGGAGGTACGCAGGTGACTGTGGGGACTATGGGGGCACAGGGGGTACAGAAGCAGGAGGGGGCAGCAGGGACGGGGGCTTTGGGATCTATAGGGTCCCCAGTGGCCGGGTGCCAGTGCACGTCCCCCCAAGGCCAAGGTTAATGTTTAACCCCCCCACCAAGACCCAGCTGGGCACCGAGTGCCAATTCCCAGGGGTGCCCTTGGGTGCTTCTGATACCGGCAGGGATTTAAGGCTGGCGGGTGCCCGGGACAGCCACACTTGAGCCATGGCTGCGATGCTGAGCCTCGTCCTGCTGCTGGCGGTTGGCGGTGAGGTGTCCCCTGACCCCTCCGTGTCCCCAGGCTCGGGTGGGTGCCCGGTGGGTGACGGTACCGTGTCCTGCAGGTGTCCGCGCCGCGGTGCTGCCGGACTCCCGGGTGGTCAACGGGCAAGATGCAGAGCCCTACAGCTGGCCCTGGCAGGTGAGGGACAGGGGGACAGGGGGACAGGGGACAGGGGGACAGGGTTACGGGGCAGCGGCACCCGTGTGGGGGGACAGTGGCACCCAGCGGTGTCTCTCCCTCCCCAGATCTCGCTGCAGTACGAGCGGGACGGCACCTTCCGCCACACCTGCGGGGGCACCTTGATCGCTGCCAACTGGGTGATGACGGCCGCGCACTGCATCTCGTGAGGGCACCGGGATGGGGGATGCAGGGGGGCTGCAGGAGGGCTGCAAGGGTGGGTGCTGGGCTGGAGGGAGGAGTGCAGAGAGCTGCATGGAAGGAATGCAGGGTGTAGAGATGGGTGGTGGATACAGGGGTGAGTGTGGGTGCAGGGATGGTGCAGAAAGGGTGCAGAAGGGCTTCAGTGTGCAGGGAAGGGTGCGTGGAGGGGTGCGGGGTGCAGGGGTCAGTGCAGGACGAGTGCACAGGGGCGCGGAGGGGTGCAGGCAAGGGTGCAGATTGGAGAGGTAGGTGTAGTGGGAATTCGGGGTGCAAGGGCGTGCAGAAGGGCTGCAGGAGTGCAAGGTGCAGGGATAGATGCAGAGGCGTGCAGGGTGCTGGGGGGTGCAGGGACAGTGCCTGGGGAGAGTGCAGGAGGGGTGCTGAGGTGCAGGAGGGGTGCAGAGGAGGTGAATGGAGGGGCTACAGGAAGGTCCTGGGTACAGGAGGGATGCAGGAGGGATGCAGTGGGGTGCAGGGAGGGAGTTCTGAGTGCAAGACGGGGTTCTGGGAGCAGGGAGGGCAGTTGCCACACACATGGAAGGAATGCATGGATGGAGTGAAAAGCGCAGGGTGGGTGCAGGGATGATGTGCAGTGCAGGATGGGTGCAGGGAGGGGGCTCAGAGGGCAGGGAGGTGAGTTTGGGCGCAGGGTGGGTGCGTGGGGAGGTGCAGGGAGGGGGTTCAAAGTGCAGGGCATGGGGGTTTATGTGCAGGAAGAGGTTCAGGATGCAGATGAGGTGGGGTGCAGGGTGCAGAGAAGTGAGTTTGGGTGCAGATTTGATGCATGGGGAGGTGCAGGGAGCGGATTTAGGATGCAGGGCAGAGCGTTTGGGTGCTTGAAAGGGTCCCAGTGCAGGAGGGATGCCGAGGGAGGGCCGCACCCGCTGACTCTCCCCCTTTCCTGGCAGCAAATCCCGCACGTACCAGGTGGTGCTGGGCGAGTATGACATGAGTGCCGGGGAGGGCCCCGAGCAGCGCATCCCCGTGAACTCCGACGACATCTTCGTGCATCCCAAGTGGCTCAGCTTCTGCGCGGCTTGCGGGTGAGCGGGGTCCCTGGGAGACTGATGAAGCCATGCCCCCCTCGGGCGCCCCTCTGACCCGTGTCCCCGTGCGCAGCAATGACATCGCCCTGATGAAGCTGCAGCGCCCGGCCGTGCTCTCGGCGGAGGTGCAGGTGGGGCGTCTGCCGCCTGCCGGCTCCATCCTGCCCAACGGGTACCCCTGCGTGCTCAGCGGCTGGGGACGGCTCACCAGTGCGTCCGGGCAGCGGGAGGGAGGGCAGGGACAGGCAGACACGGAGGGATGCGTGGGGAGGTGGGTGGAGGCTTGGGGGATATATGGGGAAATGGATGGTAAGATGGAGGGAAGGATGAGGGATGGAGAAACGGGGAGATGGATGGGGAGGTGGAGGGATGGCTGAGGAGATGGTTGGGGAGGTGGGTGTAGAGATGGATGGAGAGATGGTGAAGGGTTGGAGGGATAGATGTGGAAATGGCTGGGGAGATGGAGGGAGGGATGAGGGATGGTTGGGAATTGGTTGGACATAGTGAATGGATAGAAGGACTGATAGATGGGGGTTGGGTGGGGAGATGGAGGGAGAGATGGTTGGGGAGATGGTTGAAGGGATGGTGGGATGGGGAGGTAAGGGAGGGTTGGGTGGAGGGACAGAGGAACAGGTGGGGAGATGAATGGGGAAGTAGAGGGAGGGATGGATGATGGATGTGGGCAGGGATGGAGGGCTGTGGGCAGACCGTGGGGTGCTCTGATCCCGCAGCTGGGGGGTCCCTGCCAGACCGGCTGCAGCAGGCAGAGCTGCCCGTGGTGGACTATGAGCACTGCACCCAGCCCGACTGGTGGGGGGCTCTGGCCATCCGCCAAACCATGATCTGCGCCGGCGGTGCCGAGAAGGCCGGATGCAATGTGGGTACCATGCTGGGGAGGAGGGGGGCTCATCCCAGGCCCCCTGTGGTGCTGACCCTGCCTCATGCCACAATCCCACACCTCAGGGTGACTCCGGGGGCCCTCTGAACTGCCAAGCTGAGGATGGGACCTGGGAGGTCCATGGCATTGCCAGCTTCGTGTCAGCCCTGGGCTGCAACGCTGCCAAGAAACCCACTGTGTTCACCCGCGTGTCCGCCTTCGAGGACTGGATTGCAGAGGTGGACACAGGCTGCCAGGGTGCCTGGGAATGGGATACTGGGTTGTCAGGGTGCAAGGGTGCCAGAGAATTGGGATATCATGGTGCCAGGATGCCAGGGAACATGAGTACCATGATGCTGGGTAATTGGGGTGCCATATCAGGGTGCTGGGTCCAATGGGGTACCAGAGTTGTGGGGTGCTGGGGTACTGGGGGAAAAGGGGTCAGGCTGCTGGGCTGCTGGGGTGCCATGGTGCCAGGGTATTGGTGTACCAGGTTGTTGGGATGCAGCGTGTTGGGAGTGCTCTGATGCTGGGTTACCAGAGGATGGGGCTGTGAGGGTGCCGTGATGCTTGGGTACTAGGTGTTACAGTGCCACAGTCCCAGCATAAAAGGGCTCTGCAATGCAAAAGCATAGAAGGGCTCTGGGGCGCTGGGGTGCTGGAGTGCCAGGGTGCCAGGCTGCCAGGCTGCCAGGGCAGTGGGGTGCCAAAGTGCCAGGGCACAGATATGCCACCAGCACTGGGGTGCTTGGGTATCATGGAGCTGAGGAAAAAGGGCTCTGATTTTCTGGGCTGCCATAAAAATAGTTTTCCAGAGCTCTGGAGTGATGAGGTGCCAGGGTGCCAGGGAATTGGGGTGTAAGGGTACTGTGGTGCCAGGGAACTGAGGTATCAGAAGACTGGGGTGCCAGGATGCCATGGTGTAAGTGTACCAGGACTCAGGGGTGCTGGGGCATTGGGGTGCTCAGGTGCCAGGGTAATGGGGTACCAGGACTCTGGGTTGCTGAGGTGCTGGGCACTGGTGTGCAGGCTCTTGAGGTGTTGGGTGTTGGAATGCCGTGTTGGGTGCTGAGGTGATGGGGTGCCAGGGTGTTGAGTGTTGGGGTACTGTCCTCCTGTCTTACAAGCTTCTCCCTTCCAGACCATGAGAGACAACTGAGTGTGACAGCATCCTTGTCATCAACCCCCCAGCCTGGCACAGGGCAAATAAACCACCAACAGCTGGCACCAGTGTGTCCCTGTTCTGGGGAGCGGTTTGGGGGAAGGAGGGGCTGCTCCATTACCAGTGGATAGTACTGGGAGCATCCAGATGTGCCTAAGGTCATGGGAATGGACACCCAGAGATACTCAGACACAATGGGGACAGATACTGAGAGGTGCCCAGACACCACAGGGACAGGCACCCACAGGTGCCCAGATGCCATGGAGATGGCACCCTAGATGCCATGGGCAAGGGCAGCCTCAGACACTCAGGTGACACAGCACCAAGCACCCCAAAGTGTCCTGTGCCATGGGCATGGGCACCCTACTGCCAAAGGCACCCCAAGACACCGCAGTGCAGTGGCTCTGGGTGCTCTGAGGACACAGGGATGGCCTCAGTGCCACGGTGACGGGCACCCAGTGACGTCCTGTCCCCCCACGGGGCTGGGCCTCCCCAGGCTGCAGGACAGCCCCCTGGGGGTGCCCCAGGGCTGGACGCCCATGACCCTGGCCCTCCTGGCCTGGCCGTCGCTTCGCAACCGCCGGCACCAGCGCGTGACCAGTGAACAAAGAGCCCTTTCACCAGCGCCCCAGCCATGACCAGCACCCTGGGACCCCCCAGGGCACCCCAGGGCCCTCCCCCCCCCCTTCCCCCACCCCCTCACCCCAGGACCCCACAACTACGGGTTCTGCAGCACCCCCCAATTCCTGCTGGGATCTGGGTGGAAAATTCCAGCACCAGGGCTGTATAAGTTTTATGGGCCCCTTGTCACCGTGTCCTCAGGGACCTTTGCTCTCCCAGTGGTGGCCCCAACGTGGCCCGCCCTGGCAGCCCCTCACTATCACCAGCCCTTTGCTCCAGGGGAGTGGGAGGCTGAGCTCCCCTAACTCGTGACACCTTTGCATGAGTTGGGGGCACCTGGCAGAGGCCCAGATTGGTGGAAAAGGTGACCCAGCCCAGCACAGGGGTGGAGGGTGGGGGGCACAAGCCGTGACCCCGGTGCCATTGGCATGAATTGCCAGTGGGATGGCACCAGGCGGTGACATCTTTTGGGTGCAATCACCCTGGGGTGGCAGTGGCATGCAGGGACAGGAGTGTGGCAGTGCCAGGGGGTTCATGTGGGGCTGTGGGACTTGCGTGGGTGTTGTGGGACTTGTGTGGGTGTTGTGGGACTTGTGTGGGTGTCATGGGACTGGTGTGGATGCCATGAGGCTGCCATGGGCACTACAAGCATGGCACAAGTGCTGTGATACAGGTGGCACACACCTGGCAGAGACCCTTTGAATCTGGCATGGGTGCTGTGAGTGTGGGATGGGTGCCGTGAGCCTGGCATGAGTGCTGTGAGTTGGATATGGGTGCTGCGAGTGTGGGATGGGTGCTGTGGGCATGGGATGGGTGCTGTGAGAGAGGGATGGGTGCTGTGGGCATGGGATGGGTGCTGTGAGAAGGGGATGGGTGCTGTGGAGAGGGATGGGTGCTGTGAGAAGGGGATGGGCGCTGTGAGAAGGGGATGGGCGCTGTGAGAAGGGGATGGGCGCTGTGAGAAGGGGATGGGTGCTGTGAGAAGGGGATGGGTGCTGTGAGAAGGGGATGGGTGCTGTGAGAGAGGGATGGGTGCTGTGGGCATGGGATGGGTGCTGTGAGAAGGGGATGGGTGCTGTGAGAAGGGGATGGGCGCTGTGAGAAGGGGATGGGTGCTGTGAGAAGGGGATGGGTGCTGTGAGAAGGGGATGGGTGCTGTGAGAGAGGGATGGGTGCTGTGGGCATGGGATGGGTGCTGTGAGAAGGGGATGGGTGCTGTGAGAAGGGGATGGGTGCTGTGAGAGAGGGATGGGTGCTGTGAGAAGGGGATGGGCGCTGTGAGAAGGGGATGGGTGCTGTGAGAAGGGGATGGGTGCTGTGAGAAGGGGATGGGTGCTGTGAGAGAGGGATGGGTGCTGTGGGCATGGGATGGGCGCTGTGAGAGAGGGATGGGTGCTGCGAGACTGCCCTGGGCAGTACAAAGCATGGTGTGAGTACTGTGAACCTGTCAGGGGTGCTCTGAGCAGGATATGGGTGCTGCGAGCCTGGCACAGATGGTGCAATCCTGGGATGGGCTCTGAGAGCCTGGCATGTGTTCCATGAGTGCGGGATGGGTGCTGGAGAGTGGGATGGGTGCCATGAGCTAGGTGTGGTGGTGCAAGCCTGCCGAAGGGGCTACACGGCTGCCAAAGGTGCTGTGAGCATGGCAGGGGTGGTCCACACCTGGAGAAGGCGAGGAGTGACCCTGGAATTGGTGCTGTGAGACTGATCCAGGTGTTACCAGAGTGACAAGGGTGCTGTGAGCCTGTACAGGTGTTATCAGTGTGACACCCGTGCTGTGAGTGTGATATGGGTGCTATCGGTGCAACATGGGTGCTGCCAGCCTGCTCCTGCTCTTGTGGGCATGGTGTGGGTGCTGTGAGCCTGGCACCAGTGCCGTGGCTGGGCACGGGTGCTGCGAGCCTGGCACTGGTGCTGCAGGGTTGGCAGAAGCACTGCAAGCCTGGCACCGGTGCTGTGAGCCTGGCGTGGGCCCTGGGAGGCTGGCAGAGGCACTGGGAGGCTGGCAGGGGCACCGCGAGCCTGGCATGGCCCCCCGGCCCCCCGGGGCAGCTCCTCCCTCGCCGGTGGTGCCAAGAGGCTGCGAACCCCCCGTGTCCGTGTCCGTGGCCTCTGGCCGGACCCACCCCCGCCGGGTGACTCAGCCCGGGAGGCTTTTCCTTATATAACGCGGCACCGCGCGGAGCCCCACGGAGCGGCCCCTGCCTCAGTTTCCCCTCGCCGGGGCGTCACTGTCACTGCTGCCACAGCCGCCGCTGCCATGTGGATGGTGTCACCGCCGGTCGGTAAGTGTCACTCGGATGCCGCTCGGCCCCTTGCGAGGTGTTCCCCCATCCCTAAAAGTCATCATTTGGCGGGGGTTAGTAGAAAAGTTAGGGTTATCGGGGCAGAAAATTGTAAAATACATTAATTGGCCCCCCAAAATAGGTTAACTTTGCACTTCCTGTGGCTGAACCCCTTTTCCCTGCTCCTTGGGGTGGAGGGGGGGAGGGGGGGCTGGGAGGGGTGGTGAGATAGCCCTCACAACCCCCTTGTAACGCACCTGAGAAGAACCAAAATCACCTTGCTTTCCTCCAAAAAGTAGTGATAAAAGCAGCGCGAGCGGCTCAGGGCTAAGGAATTCCCTTAGATCCCGGCACTTTGATTTTGGGGCGAGAAACACCAGGAACGGGCGAGTTTGGGAGCCTCGGCAGTGCCCGGGTGCTGTGACGCTCGCAGGTGCCTGGATCCGGTGCTGAGACAGCTCCGGAACATTCCCGGGGCCCCGATCCTGCCTGGCGCTGGGAAGGGACGGCAAATCCCCAAAATTAGCTTTCAAAGATCCCAAACTCACCCCAAATTAAGGGACAAAGGTGGGGCGCAGCACCCAGCATGGCCTCAGGCCCCCCCTCAGGCTCCCGGTTCCGGTAAAAGCAGGAGCGCCCGCCCGGGGCTCAGGGGGGATTTTCCCGGCTCAGCCCGTGCCGGCGGCTCCGGGCGCGGTGTCCAAAGGTCGCTCCCGCCGCGGTGCTCGGAGCCGCCGACCCCCGACACCTCCGATCGCCTGCCGCTCTTCCTGGTTTTCCCACCTGGGGAGCTGTTCTGGTGGCATTCCGGCGATGAGCCCGCGCGGGCTCGGCCCGGAGCAGCTTGGGGGGGCTCTGAGGGGGCTCGGGGGGTTTGTCTTGCTCTGACGTCCTGTTTTCTTTCAGATGAAGGATCTGCCTGGCTTTGGGACACGGCAAAGGCGGGGGGCAAAGGACAGGACCCTTAAATTCTTTCCCTAAAGCTTAGCCCGATAGGTATATAAGATCCATAGAGCTTAAACCGGGGTCGGCTTTTAGTCTAAGCTTGGGTTTGGCTTAATTTGTCTTTATTTTATTATGTTTTATGGTTCTTTTATTAATTTCTTTGCTTTTTTGGCCTCTTTTATTCCATTTTTGGCTGCCAGTGGGGAGCTCAGCAGCAGAGCTTGCACAAATCAATCCCCTGCTGCTTCCTAAACAGATTTTGGGGGATTTTGGTTTGAGGAGGGGGAACCCCTGCAGCATCCTGCTACGTTTGGGGGGGGCTACAGCCCCTCCCTGGTTGGAACACCAACCGGGGGGGGTTGTAGGTATTTTCCAGTCCACCAAGAAGCTGGTGCTGAGCGAGCAAGTGGGACGGGGACGGGCACTGGAATTCCTCCGGAAAAACGCAGCCAACGGGCTCTCCGTGGCCAACCTCCTGGCTGGGCTTTCCTCCATCCTCTGCAGTGTCAACAGGTGGGGGAAACTGGGAAAAACTGAGTGAAAAATAGGGCTGGGGTGTGGGGGTTGCCCTGGTTGTGCTCTCTCTATGGCCAAGCTGGTGGCCAGGCTCCCCTCCAACATCAATAGGTGGGGAAAAAAAGGAGGAAATGGGATGAAAAGAGAGAAAATGTGGTGAAAAAGATGCACAGAGGTGGGGGTTGCCCTGGTTTTTCAGGAAAAGGGGGAAAATGGGAGGGCAAAGATGGTAGAAAAGCGTGGTTTGCCCTGGTTTGCTGGAAAAAGAGGGAAAGGGGGCTAGGAAATACGGTGAAAATCGGGTAGAAAAATGGGGGCCAACCCAGTTTTGCTAAAAAATCGGGGGAATGGGGGTAAAATGGGGGATGAAAAGTGGGGGACACTGTGGTTTGGCTCTCTTCATGGTCAAAGGCTCCTTACCTTTGGCCTCTGAAGCATCAATAGATGACGGGGGGAAAATGGAGGGCTGAAAAGAGGTGAAAAAGAGGGTTGAGAATTGGGGGTCACCCCAGTTTTTCTAGGATAAGGGGGAAATGTGATGGAAAAGGAGGAAATAGAGTGAAAAAAGCATAAATGTGGTGAGAAAGAGTTGGGAAGTGGAGGTCACCCTGGATCTGCTCCCTCCATAGCCAACCTCTGAAGTCAGGCTCTCCTCCATCCAAAGTAATTGGCAGGGGGTAGGAATAGGAAAAAAAAAAAAGATGAAAAAGCAGTTTGCAAAGTGGGGGTCACCCCCACTTTTGCTGAAAAAAAGGGGAAATAGAGCAAAGACAGGATGAAAAAAGTGAAGATCACGCAGTTTTGCTCTCTCTGTGGCCAACCTGGTGGCTGGGCTTACCTCCACCCTCAATAGATGGGGTAAACAAAGGAGAAATGGGGTGAAAAAGAAGGGAACAGGGGCCGAGAAGTGGGGTTTTCCCTCCCAGGCAATACCAGTACTCCTGCTGGCTGCTGCTCCTGGGCTTCCTGCTGGATCTGGCTGATGGAGCCGTGGCCCGGCAGCTCGACGCCTGCTCAGCACTGGGTAAGTGCATCCCCCTAGCCCAGGAGGGTGACCCGTGGGGTGTCCCCTGTGCCCGGTGCCCACCTGGCACCTGCCCTTCGCTGCCCCCACAGGTGCCAAGCTGGATGACTTTGCCGATTTCACCACGTTTGGGCTGGGCACGGCACTGTTGCTGCAGCCCCAAGGTGTGCTTGGGGGACTGCTGACCCTTGCCTACGTGCTAGCTGTCTTTGCCCGCCTCTGCTTCTTCTCCAGTGGTAAGATGAGCCCCTGGCAGTGTGGGGTTTAGGGTTTTGCCCCCCACATTGAACTCCTGACACCCCACAGGGATCCCCTTCACCTACCGGGGGCTGCCCTGCCCCTACGCCTCAGCACTGCTGGCCAGCACCTTCCTGCTCACTGGAGGACATGTGGCTCTGCTCCGCGTCGCCGCGGCTGCCATGATCCTGTTCATGGCCGACTGCGGCTTCTACCCCCACGACAGGGTCCTGGAGTCACAGCTTTGGAAGAAACTGGTTTATGCTGGAGGTAAGGATGGGGATGAACCTCTCGGGATGGTGGTGGAGGGGGAGGAAGAACAGATCCCCATGGATTCTCCCACTCTGTAGGGGTATTGGCTGTCCTGCTGGCACCAACAGCCGTGGCTGCGGTTTATTGTCTGGCCTGGGCCACGTCCTACATCGTCTTCCCCTTCGCCCTCTGGAGCTGCAAGGCCTGAGCCCTCCCTAGAGCCTAGTAAAGCCTTCTTCATCCTCATCCTCTTTGTCCTTGCTTCGGGTGCTGCTTCCTCCCTTCACTCTTCCCACTGAATCCAGGTGGCAGAAGGAGCCTGCTAAGGTAAAGAAAGGTTCAATTTCAGGAAAGCCCCAAAATCCCTATCCTTTGTGTGGGTGAGGGAACTCCCATCCCCGCAGAACAACAGCAGAGACCTCCAAATCCTTGGGAAACAGAAAATTTAGAGTTTGCCCTGACAAGAGACCCCCAAGCCCTTCTCTGCATAGGAAACTGAAGTTTAGGAATTGCTCACACTGCCCAGTGGGACTTCATTACAGAGAGGTTCACAGTCCGAAAATGAGGAGGGCCGTCCTGGGTGGGAGGAGCAAGATGCTGATCAAACTTCCAGAGGGCTTCAGACACGGGGTTCACTGGGAGCAGTTTGGAATTTACCACTTAATCCTTGGCTGCAGGGAAATACCATCCCAAATGTGGTTTATTTTCACCCCCCCAGCGCAACATGGCTGGGACTGGGAAAGGGGGGAAGCAGGACTTGATCCAAAGTCTCTGGAAAGCTGGAGGCTGCTGGACAGCGGTGGCTGGAGCACAGAGAGTGTGGGTGGAGGAAGGAAGTGAAGGTCAAACCTGGTGCTGGAGAAATGCTCAGGATCCCTGGAGAGGCTGAGGCGGCAGGAGCAGCTGCGAGATGTGGCTCCTGCTGCATCCCCCTGGGATAAATCCCAGCTCAGGGAGGGCAGAACCCTTCCCTGCGGCAGGGAATGTTGGGATGGGGCCATGGCTGGAGCTGGCACCATAGCTGCTCTGGTGTTGGCCCTGCTCTGGCCTCCCCCACGCCATTCCCACCCGGAGCAAGCAGGAGCCAGGAGCCAGAGAACCAGCACAGACTTTATTGATATAAAAGGGGCAATTTGATAATAAATACCGGGGGATTAGAAAAGGGGGGGGGGGTAGGCAGGGCAGGCAGGGGCTGGGCTGTCATTCCCCGGATCCCTGCATCTGCTTGCAGAAGGAGTCGAACTGCTGCTGCTCCAGCTCCGTCATCACCCGGTTCAGGGCGTAGATCTGGGATTGGGAAAGGGCGGATGGCAAAGGGGGTCTGGCCGCGGGTTGGGCCGTGTCCCTCCCCATTCCCGTGTTCCCACCTCCGCCCGCTGCCGCTGCTTCAGCTCCTGTTGTGCCGACCTCTGCTTGGCCTTCTCCAGGCGAGCCGCTGGCTCCCGTGGCTTTGGCCGCTCCTTCCGCGCCCCCGTGCCCGGATCCATGGCTGCGACACGGGGGGGTCACCCGGGGACCCTCGACCCGCCCACAAGACCCCCCCATGTCCGTGACACCCCCAGACTACCCCAGAGGCTCACATGGGATGCCCCAATGGCATCCTCACACAGGACCCCCAAATCCATCCTGGGTCCCAGAGGTGACCCCCAAATGCATCCTAAACCTCACCGGAGATCCTCAACCCCACCCTGAGCCTCCGAGGAGACATCCCCGCCCAGCACATCCTGAGCCTCTCGAGAGTGCCCCCACAGACACTTTGAGCCCCACAGGGTCCCCTCAAGGCTTCTCCCCGCCACCCCCCATTCCTCAGCCCCCTCAGCGGCCTCATCTCCTCACACTTCGTCCCCCAGCACCCCGCCCCGCTATCGGTCCCAGAGCATCCCCAACCCCACACACACCCCTATCCCAAAGCCCCCCAAACCCCTCTCCATCCTCACACACCCCCTGCACCACATTGCCCATAGAGACCACTGAAGCAAGCCTCCCAAGCTCCTCAAAGCCCTTTCCATCTCCCCAGCCCCTCATAAATCACAACCCCTCCAAACTCCACAAGCCTCAGTGCCCCACAAGGCACCCGCCGTGCCCCACAGCCTCCACCAAACCCACACGCATCCCAGTCCCACAACGCCCCGCTCTCAGTGCCCAACAAGGTCCTCCCCAGGCCCACTGTGACTCCCTCAGCCCCCTCCAAGGCCCCGGTGCCCACTCAGTCCCCCAGCCGAGCCCCTCAGACCCTCGCTCCCCCCGCCTCCTGGCGCCCCCCCGCGCTCCCCGGTACCGGAGGGGCTGTGCCCGGGGCAAGATGGCAGCGGGCCCCTTCCGCCTTCCGGCGCTCGATTGCCCGCCCTGAGCGCACGCGCGGAGCGCACGGGCCGGGTGCCACAGCGCCGCCTGGCGGGCGGGAGCGGGGGCTGCTCCCACTATCCCCCAGTGCTCCACTGTCCTTTACTCCCCAGAGCTGCTATGTCCCACCCCTACACATCACCCCCCACAGCCTACCCTTACACACCACTCCCCTACCTAGCGTTCCTCTAGATAGCGCACCGCTATATATCCATATATCCACACACAGCTCATCCCTGTACAGCTTGACCCCTACATATCTCTCCTATTATACCATACTCCTGACACAGCCCAGGCCCTAAACGTCACCCCCTTATATCACTCTACTGTACAGCCCACCTCTATGTATCACATCCCCATATAGTCCAGTCCCTACATATAACCCCCCCATACACCATATCCCTAAATAGCCCACCCCAACATGTCACACCCCCTGTACAGAGCACCCCCTCTGTATCATACCCCAGAAGACACCACCCCCTCTGTACCACCTCCTGTATAGAGCCCGCTCCCCATATATCACACCCTCTGTACAGCCCACCCTACACAGCCCAGCTCCTATACATCCCCCCTGAACATTCCAATACATGCAGGCACACGGAGCCCAGGCCAGGCTTGGGACATTGTGGCACAGCACACGGCATGGCCCAGCAGGGCACAGTGCTATACATGTGGCACCCATGTCCCAGTACGTGTCCCAGTGCATGGTGACCCCTGACACAATATGACACCCACGGTACCCCCTAGCATGGTGAGACTTCTGCCATGGCACAGCCCACCATGGCAGTGCCACAGACCAGGGCACAATGGCCCCAGCACAGTGTGGCACCCACAGCATGGTGACAGACCCCTGCCGTGGCACCCCACAGTGCCCCCAGCCCAGCCCAGAACCCCCACCCTGGGGCTCTCCACCACCCAGCCCCTTCTCTCCAAATCCTTTATTGCCATATCCCAGCCCCCTGCACTGGGATTCCCTGGAAGCACCAGACCGAGAGAAGCAGGTGGAATGTCGGATCCTGCCCAGCACCAGGACCAGTTCCTGGAGTGGGAAAACACCCAGCAGGGCGGGGGGACACCCCAAAAACCCCAATTAGATACGGACAGTGTTGATCCGCAGCGGCTGGACATTCTTCCCGTTGGCATGGCTCTGCCCAGGACTAAAATACGAGCACAGCTTCCCAGGAAACCTCTCCCGGAAGGTGTAGAGCCAGGACATGTCATCGGCATTGTAGAAGATGAGGAGCCCCTTGTCATAGTCCAGGAAGACGCCCACCTTCTCCAGCTTGCCCTTGACGTTAAGCCGCGTCCAGGGCTCGGTGCAGGCGCTGTACTGGTTTCCGTCGTGCATCACGATGCAGTAGAACCCGCGGCTCGGCTGGATCTGGATGCTGCCCTTGCGGGTCACAGCCTCATGAGCCAGGCCAATCATCCACTGGGTTTTTTCAGACACCACCACCTCCCAGTAGTGCACGCCGGCGCCAAAGGCCTCGGCGCCCAGCACGGACACCTCCACGTCAAAGCGCCGGGGTGAGTCCTGCAGCGGCTGCGGGTGCAGGTTGCCATAAGCCACAATGGTGCAGTCATCTGACAGGATGAGGCGGTGATGAGCAGTGCCGGGGTCCAGCGTCAACGCTGCTGGCACTGGTTCAGCAGGGACAGGGGGAAGGAGGGTTAGTGCAGCCCTGGAGTCTGCACAGGTGCTCTGTCCCACCAAGGTCACGCCAGCATGGGGGGAAGGTCACCGGGGTGGCCCTGTCCCCATCCCTCACTGGGGTATCCTGTCCTCATGCTCATCCTTTGTTGGTGATGTCTCTGTCCCTCACTAGTGTGTCCCTCACTAGTGTGTCCCTGCTCCTCATCACTGATGTCCCAGACCCTTGGCAATAACATCCCCATCCCTTGCCAGTGACATCCCCGTCCCTCACAGGTGATGTCCCCTTGCCCATTGCTCACTCGTGTGTACCTGTCCCTCACTGGTGTGTCCCTGCCCCTGGTGACCTCCCCATCCCTTGCCGCCCCCCCATCCCTGCACCCTCACCAGGATGGATGTCCTGGAAGAGGGATTTCCAGATGGTGTACTGCAGCGGGCCCATGTACTTGGAGGTGGGAAAGTCCTCATAGGTCAGGTTGGTCTCGTGGATCTTTCCCTTCAGCCTGCGGAGAACACACGGTGCCGAGGAGGTGGTGACACCAGGGACCCTGCTATCCCCCCACTGCCACCCACCTCTCAGAGAGGGATGCCACGCCGGCCAGGAAGACGTGCTTATCTGCCTCGGCCAGGCGCTCCTGCAGGATCTGGGTGCCCTCCTGGACCTTGCGGAGCTGCTGGCTGTAGCGCTGGATCTTGTGCTCGATGTCACTGAGCGTCCGCGCCGTGTCAGCCTCCAGCTCCTCCAGCATCGCCTTCTGCCGCTCCCGCAGCAGCCGGTGCAGCCGCTCAAACGCCTCCCCGATTGTTGCCCGCAGGCTCTTGGCTGAGGACTTGGGGTGCAACAAGGGATTAGGAGCACCCAAAACTCTGCTGGTCACTCCATGAGTTCCTTAATCCCCAAATAAATAACTAAAAGGTCATCAGATGAGGGAATTCTGGGGGCTACAAGGGTGCATTTGATCTTGTACCCTCAAAAAATGGAATAAAAGGATCCTAGAAGAACCACCCAAAGAGCCTTCCAAAGAACCCTAGGAGAACCTCCTCAAAAAAAACCTAAAAGAACCCTAAAAAAACCTCCCAAAGAATCTTTCAAAGAACGCTAAAAGAACCCCCCCAAGAACCCTAAAGTAGTCCTAAAAGAACCTCCCAAAGGACCTAAAAGAACCTTTTGAAGATTTGACAAAAGGACCCTAAGGAATCTCCCCAAGAAACCTAAAAGAACATTCCAAAGAACCTTAAAAAGATGTCCAAAAGAACCCTGAAAAAACCTTCCAAAAAACCTTTAAGAGCTCTTAAAGAACCTTCAAAGACCCTTGAAAAACCCTTAAAACCCTCTAATAAACGCTAAACCCCTCAAATTAAACCTTAAAAACTCCTAAAAAAACCCAAGAAACCAACCTAAACTGAAAAAAAACACCCTAAAATAACCCCTAAAACCCAAAAAAATCCCACCTCAGTTGCTGGTGGGGATGGGGAGAAAACTGAACCTCACTGGACACTCCCTGAGTGAGGAGAGAATTAATTAAATTGATTAAAAAGATAAATCAAAGCAGCACTGCACGAAATTACAAAGGTATGAGCAGCCCCATTGGGGTACCACAGAAAGAAAAAATGTGTCAAATCCATGAAATTGTAGAGTTTTGAGTGTTTAGAAGTCCCAAAACCAGGCTGGTGAGGGTCATGGGGGTGGCAATGAGGTTAACCCCCATTCTGCTTTGGGGGGCTATGAAGGGCTGGGGGAAAATGCAGGGTCCCTAGGGGTGACAGCGGTGTCCCCACATCTACCTTGGTCTCAGCCAGCTGCTTCTTGAGTAGCTGCAGGGCTTCCGTGTGGCCACGCTCGCTCTCCTGCAGTCCCTGGAGTTGCTCCTTCAGCTCCCGCTGGAGACAGGGAGGGCAAATCCATAAATAGGTGATTTGGGGAAAAAAGGGATCCCACAGGGAGCTTTCCCACCCAAATCAACCACGGGGTTATGGGGCTATGGGATGGCCAGTCCATGGGTGGTCCCTGCAGAATGAGGGTCCTGCCTGGGGTGGGGGGGTAACAGGTCCTAGACTAGAAGGTCCTGCCTGGGGGGTAGCTCAGCTAGAGGGTGATTTGAGGATTCCCAAGGACCCCCAGTGATAATGGACAACGGGGATCCCAGGGGGACAGCAACAGAAGTGTGGATGGAGGGAGGGAGGGAGGGAGAGATGGAGGGATGGATGGATGGATGGAAGGAGGGACAGAGAGATGGAGGGATGGAGGGATGGATGGATGGATGGATGGATGGATGGATGGATGGATGGATGGATGGAATGGAGGGATGGATG
The DNA here is from genome assembly GCA_030060385.1 of Muscicapa striata striata. NCBI lineage: Eukaryota > Metazoa > Chordata > Aves > Passeriformes > Muscicapidae > Muscicapa > Muscicapa striata. The sequence continues at coordinate 169,656 of JAREIS010000269.1, read as the reverse complement.
GAGGGATGGATGGAGGGATGGATGGATGGATGGATGGATGGATGGATGGATGGATGGAAGGATGGAAGGATGGAAGGAGGGACAGAGAGATGGAAGGATGGATGGATGGATGGATGGATGGATGGATGGATGGATGGATGGATGGATGGATGGATGGATGATGGAGGGATGGGGATGGATGGATGATGGATGGATGGAGGGATGGATGGATGATGGAGGGATGGATGGATGGATGGATGGGGATGGATGGATGGCTGGATGGATGGATGATGGAGGGATGGGGATGGATGGATGGATGGAGGGATGGACGAAGGGATGACGGCACGGGGCCGACCCCGATGCAGACAAAAGGGCTGTGGGGACAGACAGGCAGACGATGGGAGGAAAGTGTGGAGCTGACCCCAGTGGGGACAGGGAGGGAGCAACAGACAAGCAGGAGGGAGCCATGGCACTGACTCCCATGAGGAAAAGAAGGAGTGCAGGGAAACACAAAGTGCAGGGACACATGGGCAAAAGGAAGTCACAGGACTGAGCCCCACGAGGACAGGAGGGGTGCAGAGACAGACAGACTGATGGAGAAAGGCATGGGACTGACCCTGACAAGGAAAGGAGAAGGTGCAGGAAAATGGCACAGAGATGACCCCCATAGGGACAGGAGGGCTGCAGGGACAGACGCACCATGGGACTGAGCCCTCTGAACTGCCATGGGGACAGGAGGCGTGCAGGGACAGACAGAAGGACAGGACGCAGGCATAGGGGTGACCCTGAGAAGGAGAAGGAGTACAGGGACAGATGGACTGGAAGAAGCCACAGGTCTGACCCAAAGGTGAGAGACGGGGTGCACAGAGAGACCGACATACAAAAGAAAGGCATAGGCCTGATCCTGAGAGGTAAAAGAAGGGGTACAGGGATAGACAGATGGGAGGAAGCCACAGGACTGACTCCCACAAGCAGCGACAAAAGGGAGGGCACTACCATGGAAGCAAGAGGGACCAGCTGGATACAGCAGCCCCAAGAAGCCACTTGGGGCAGGGAATCCCACAGGGACCCACCTGCAGCTCTTCGAAGGCGTCGTCCACATTGGTGACCTGGTGCTGCTCGTGCATGGCGGGCTCGTCACAGAAGAAGCAGACGACGGCACGGTCGGTGAGGCAGAAGAGTTTCACCTTCTCGTGGTCCTTGCAGGGGAAGGGGCTGCGCTGGGCCCCCAGGATAGCATCCAGGGGGAAGGCGCTGTAGCGCTCCACGATGTTGGCCAGCTTGAGGCTGGGGGCCAGAGTGGGCTCAGGGAAGGTGCGGCGGCACTCGGGGCAGTCGCGGGTGCCCTGTGGCTCCTGGCGCACCCAGTGCTCCGTGATGCAGCGGCGGCAGAAGTAGTGCTCGCAGCCCAGCCCCACCGGGTCCTGGTAGATGCTCAGGCAGATGGAGCACAGCAGCTCATCCTTAAGGCTGCATGCCATGGCTGGGGGCTGGGGAGAGTGGCACAGGGTCAAGGAGGCTTGGGGAGAGGGTGAATGGGGGATTGTGGGGCCATGGGGGGACAGGGTAAATGGGGGTCTTGGGTTGATGGGAAGAGTGTGAATAAGGGGCTTTGGATGGAGGAGAGAGGATGGGGGAGGAAGCTTCAGAGGGGAGAGGGTAAAAAGGGGGCGTGAGGTAGGAGCAATTGTAGGGGGAGGTTGTGGGGGAGAGGGTAAGTGAAGGCCTTGGATTGATGCGGAGAGAGTGAATGAGGACATTTGAGCTGAGAGACTAAAAGGGGGACGTAGGATGGGGGAGGTTGAAAGTGGAGAGGGTGAGTAGAAGCCTTGGGATGAGGGTAGGAAGGTGAATGGGGGCTTGGGAGGGGAGCTTGGGAGGGTGAGTGGAAGGCTGGGGGTGGGGGGAGGTTGAGGGGAAAGTTGTGGGTGGAGAGGTTGAATAAGGGTTTGGGGTGGGGGAAGTTAAGGGCGAGAGAGTGAGGGGGTGAATGGGGGATTGATGTGGAGGGGGTGAATGAGGGGACTTGGGGTGGGGAGGAATGGGGGAGTAGGGGTGAGGACGATAACAAGGGGGATGGGGGTCAAGTGGGAATGGGGGGGTTCAGGGTTTGTAATGGGGGCCAAGGTGGGGGTTGGGATGCAATGAAGGCTGGAGGGGCTGCAGTGGGGGGAAATGGGAAAGTCAGGGGAAAATGCAGGGCTGGAGGATTTACAAAGAGGGGGAACAGGGGGGTCAGGATGTAATTGGAGGTGCTGGGAGGGTCACACGGGGGGAATGGGAAGATCAAGTCCCAACAGGGAGATGGGGGGTTGCTACAGGGGACTAAGCTGCAGTGCAGGGTTGCAGTGCAGAGGGGGAACTGGGGGACAGAATACAATGGGGGGCCGGAGGGGTTGCATTAGGAGGATCAGGATGCAATGGGGGTCATAATGCAGTGGGAGGAATGGGAGCACCAGAATGTAGTGAGGCAGATTTGGGATAGAGCTAATCAGAGCAACACTGGGAGGAGGACACAATGGAGTTGCTATAGGTGTGAGGCTGGGGGTGAATCAGACACAGAGTATGCGAGGTGGTCTGGCAGGGGAACTGGGGGCACCAGTGATATTGGGGATGGGACTGAGGTTGCATCAAGGCCCCTGGCTGAGGCTGGGATGGGGCTGAATTAGGGGCACGGGTGGGGTGGGGGTGAGGCAGGATTTGGGGTCCGGGGCTGAGGAGGGATCTGGGGAGTCAGGATTGAGGCTGGATTTGAGTTGGTCGGGTTCAGGCCGGATTCGAGGGCCATGGGTGAGGCTGGACTTGGAAGGGTCTGGGCTGAGGTTGGATTTGAAGGGATCGGGGATTTGGATCCGGCTTCACCGGAGCCGCGGGTTCGAGCCCGCCCCCCCGCTCCCCACAGGTCTCGGGTTCGAGACCAGTCCCCGCCAGCCCCCGTCCGATGCCACCCCGCGTCTCCCTCAGCCGCTGGCATTGGTGCCCTCACCCAGCCGGTGCCCGGTGCTGTTCTGGTGTCGTGCCCTGTTCCCAGTGCTGGTAGAATCCGCGGTGCCAGTGGAATCCGCAGTCCGCCCGCCGCCGCCTCAAGAGCGGCCCTGCCGCGACGGGCTGGGGGTGGGCGAGCAGGAGGGGGCGCGGCCGCGAGCACTTCCTGCCCAGCCCCCCCTCGCCCACAGTGGGCCCGCCCCCACCCCATTGTCCCCCGCGCCGCGCGGCCTCACCGGCGCATACCATCGCCGCCCGCGGGGAGGCGCTTAAAGGGGCCACGGCCTCCCCAGTTGTGTCCCGTCCGTCTGTCCTGACAGCCGGGCACGGACCCTTCCCCATCCGAGTCTTAGGCCCTTTTTCTATCCGTGTCTGTCCCCCCCTCCATCCTTTTCTCTTCCATCCAGCCAATCTTCCTGTCCAGCCTTTGATCCATCCATTTGTCCATGTGTCTTTCTGTCCCTCTGTCCTCCGATCTCTCCAGCTGTCTGCCTGTCCTCTGTCCATCCGTCCTCCTACCTACATCTCGGTCCCCTGCGCAACCTTCTTCCCTTCCAGACCTTAATCTCTCTGTCCATCCATCCATCCATCAGTCCATGCACCCATCTCTCTGTCCATCCCTCTGTCCAATCATCCATGTCTTCTATTGTGTCTTCTATCCCTCTATCCACTTTTCCCTCCCTCCTTCTGTCCCTCCATCCATCCCTCCACATCTCCTTGTTACCCTGTCCACCCATCTCCTGATCCAGTTCTTAATACCTTCATCTGCCCATTTGTCCACCCCCCTGGACTCTCATCTCTTCATCCTTCCCTCCCTCTATCTGTCCCTCTGTCTGTCCATCTCTCCATCCATCCATCCATCCATCCATCCATCCATCCATCCATCCATCCATCCATCCATCCATCCATCCCTTGCTCTCCCATCTACCCATTTTTCTTAACCCCTTAATCCCTCTGTCTCTCCATTTGTTTATCCATCCTGTCTATCCTTCCTTCCCCCTGTATTCCCACCCCTCTAACACTCTCTTCCTCCCATTTTTCTGCACCCACCAGTGACCAGAGCCAGGTCACCCCACAGTTGATACTGACAAACCTATTTCTGAGAAAACACCACTTTCCCCCCAAATGTACTGATTTAGCCAAAAATCACAGAGAGGTATTTTGGATGCCAGGCATCCACTGTGTCATCAAGATGCTTGGCCATGGTGGGACCAGTCAGGACCAGTAGCAGCACTGCCTGCCACATAATGAGGTTTCCACCCCCTGGGCTCCACAGGGATCTTTCACTCCCCCTTTGAGGGACCAGAGACATGAAGGAGGAACCCCCAGGGTAGGGGTAAGGGGGGCTGGAGGATGGAGGGGGCCATAGGGAAGGGGACACAGTTCCTGAGGGAAAGCTGAGCTGCATATTTGGGAAGAGGTGTGACTGACTGGCTAGGAGCCAACAGGAACAAACTCCTTGACTTTCACTGCTGGTTCACTCCACTCCACTCCCATTGCTGGCACCCCCTTTTCCTCCCTCCAAACTCAGGTACACCCCATGTCCTGGTTATCCCTATCCCCTTCCGAGGAATAACCATCTGCTCTCTTCCTCTTTCTGCTAGGTCCCAAAAGCTTAGAAACAGCTAAAAAACAAAAAACAAAACAAAACAAAAAAACCAAAAACAAAACAAAGAAAACCAAACAAAACCCCCACAAAAACAAAACAAACAAAAAAACCCCACAAACCCACATGGAATTGTTTTTTTTCCTGCTTGCTTTCCTGCTTTAGGAATTCAGGTCATGTCTCCCCTCTGGGACCCTCTGGGGACTGAGGAACGACTGGAATGATATCAAATACCATGGAAAGAAGGAAAAATCCTTTTTTCACCCCAGATCCATATTCAGGGCTAGGGGATTGCATCCCATGTAGTTAATGGGTTATTTAATTGTATCCTAAGCATTTGGCTGAAACTTCAGGAATTTGGGGCAATGGAGAGCATCATCCCACTGGAACATGTGGCACTCACCCAGCACTGCCAACACTCATCCTGGCGGATCATTGGGCAACGAAAGCAAACCACAGGGTGGTTTGGGCAAACAGGGAAATTAATCCCAGTTAATTAGTAAATTGGCTTTGTTACCTCCTGGTAAACCCTGTGTGAGCCGGGGGGCTCCACCGTGCCTTGATTCCTAATATTTTTATGGGATACACAGCCCTTCCCTGCTGCGGTTTGAGCAGGCTGGAGGATTCCACGATGTGGCGAGAGTCTGGGTGATCCGGCAAAGCTGGCGGGCAGGGAAAACCTGTCTCCTCCCCACGTGTGCTGCGTGTGCCGGGAATGCTGGCGGGAAGGGAGGGAGGCCCCGAGGAGCCGCAGTGCTGGAATGTTCCCCTTTGCCGCTGGCGGGATGGGCACGCTGGGACGTGCCTGCTCGGCTCTTGGCATGTGTGTTTCCATCCTGGCATGGAAACACATCCTTTGCTGGAATGCCAGGAGCATCCTGCCTGCTCCTGGAGTGCACCATCCCACTGGGTTTAATCCCAACTTTGTTTATGGACCCCCTTCCTAAGGAGGATCTAACACTCCTTCATAGAGGAAGCGGGAAGATGCCCCACACCGACATGTCTCATCTCAGCAGTGCTTTGCAAACAGTAACTAATTAATCCTAATTAACTCGTTACCTAATTAGAGCCCAAGGGCTCTCCCCTTTGCAGGGAGATGGGAAATTCTGGCACCTCAGGGGATTTTTTCCAGCTTTTACTAAACACCCCAAAACCTCCACGTTTGCTTCACACCACCATCAGACAGAGCCCTTTTTACTCTCTATTGCTGCCAATCCAGGGATAAAAACCTACATTTTGGAGTTGCTAATGCCGAGAAGCCTGGAATGAGCATTTTCCCTCATTTGGATAGCTGGCGCTGGGAATACTGGCATCCCCAATGCCTGGTGTGCCCAATCTGGTAGGTGCTGTCAACCGTTTTTTTTAATGGAAAACAAGGAATTTTTGGGGAAGAAAACAAGTGGGTGGGTGGGATGAAGGTGTTTGCCAAAGAATTCCCCTTCCAGTGTGCCCTCAGGACACAGGCTTTGGGAACACTGGAAACCTTTTAGGGGATCCCAGTGTTACCACTCAGGGACCACATTTCTGACTGGAAAACCCCAGTTTGCCATCCATAAAAATCTCCTTTTATCTACTGAGTCAGCTGGAGGTCCTGGATGGATCTTGCTTCCTGGTGCTGCTGGAATGGGAAGGATACACTGCTCTGCGCAGGTCTAAGGGCTTTGCTGAAACTCTGTGGTGGTGATCCCAGCATGATTTCCTTCCCCTCCTGCCTTCCTTTTAATCGCAGTTGGATCTATCCTGGGAGCAAAACCAGCCTTGGAATCATATTTTTTCAGCAGGCAAGAGCTAATTTCCTTCATTTTCCAGCCTGGGATGGAGCTGGGCATGGGTTTTGTTTTTTTTTGTTTTGTTTTTTTTTTCTCCCCTGCATACCAACCACCTTCCCAGGAAAGGGGCCCCTTTCCCACATCCAAGATTAACCCACCCAATGTAGGGTCAGAAAAAAGGCCCGGAGCTTCGCTTATCCCAGCCAGTCCCAACAAGGAAAAATCCCAGGAGATGTTCGCCAATCCTTGGTGGATTCCACAAGCTCAGCAGTGACCTGCGCCGTCTCTTCCCAATGCAGATTTGGGATTGGATAACTCCACTGCCCCCTCCTCCCCTGCCCCCCGCAAAAAAACCCACAAAATTGGTGCCGAGGTTTAAAACCACTGGTTTCTGAATCACAGGGGAAAAAATCCCACAGCAGAAGTGAAAGCCCTGATGGAAATTAACCTAAAGAGGGTGAACTCAGACATCAGGGAAGCTCTGGGGGGATTCAGGCTTTCCCATCTGGGATGACACCAATGTTGGGTGACAACTTCTGGGCGTCAATATCCAAAAATCAGATAAAATAGGAGTTTTGGAGCTGCTGGGTCAGATTCTTGGTTGAGTCATGGATAATTAATGAATCTGGGGATCTTCCAGGATGGGGAAGTGCTGGGTGATGGGGGATCCCGGCTGGAGGGCTGACAGAGCAGTGGGAATGTAGGGAGGGCCAGGGCCAGGCCCAGAGGTCCCACAGGGGCCAGTGCCTCTGTCCCAACTCCATTGCCATGGCCAGGACCTGCTCCAGGGGCTTCTGACACCCCAGGCAGCTGCAAAGCGATGTCCACTCTGTGGTGGAGACGTCTTGGGTGCTCATCCCATCCCATCCCATCCCAAATCCTTGCCCATTTCCCACCTCTCTTGAAGGCATCATTTCCTTTCAATGCCTCTCCATCCTCCTCTGTGACAGAACATTTTGGGAAAACATGAAGAAGAGCCTTAATTTTTGGGTTTTTTTTTACAAAGTAATATTTAAAGTGGAAACTCAGAAGCTCCAGGGCTCAATCCCTTGAACCTAGGAGAAGAAGAGGAATGGATGGGATTTGCCCCTCTTTTCCTTCCCCTGTGAGCAGTGTCTGTGGATTTGGGGGGCTGCCAAGACCCACAGAGGAGCTAGGGGGATCCCAAGATTGTGGGAGACGCTGAGAGGGGCTGGAGACCCCCTAGCAAATGGAAGGGATCCTCAGGGGGATGAGGAGGTATAGGGAGGAATGGGGGTGTCCCTGAGGGGGCTGTGGAGCCTCACAAGGGGGCTGAGGGTGTCAGAGGCAGAGAGAGGGGCTGAGGGGAACTGGGTGGGGGGGAACTGGGGTGGCTAGAGCAATTGGGGGGGTATTAGGGGAACTGGAAAAGGCTGAGACCTGAGGTGGGGCTGAGGAGATTTGGGGGGCTAAGGGAGTTCAAGGGGGTTGAGGAGAACGGGGGGCGGAGTGCTGGGGAAAACAAAGGGGGCTGAAGAGAATCAGGAGTTCTGAAGAGTTTTGCGTGGGTTGAGGGGAAATGGAGGGGTGACAGCTTGGGAGGGGGGGCTGAGAGGAACTGGGAGCATGAAGAGCTTTGGAAGGGCTGATGGGAATCAGGTGGAGATTTTGGGGGTACTGAGGTGAACTAAGTGGGCTGAGATTTGAGAGTTGCAGAAATTTGGGCAGGCTGGTGATACTGGGGCAGTGGGGCAGGCTGAGAACCGAGGGGATCTGAGGAGTGAGGAGACTTGTGGCAGCTGAGAGAACCAGGGAGCCCTGACAGGGCTGTGGGGATCTGGAGAGCTGAAGGGGCTTGAGGGGCTCAGGAGGTTTAGGGGCCCGAGGAGGCTTTGGGGGGCTGTGGACCCTGCGGAGCCCTTCCGGGCTGTGGAGGTTTGGAGGCTAAGGAGGTTTGGCGAGCCCTGCCGGGGCCGACGGGACTGGCGGGCCGAGGTGGTTTTGGAGGCTGAGGGAGCCGGGGAGCCCTGATGGGGCTGAGGAGGTTTGGGGGGCTGTGGACATTGAGATGTCCTCCCGGGCCTGAGGGAACTGGGGGCTGCGGAGCTTTGGGGAGCCCTGACGGGGCTGCGGGAAACGGGGAGCTGAGGGGGCTTGGGGGCCTGACGGGTTATGGGGAGCTGACAAGGTTTGGGGAGCCAAGAGGGCTCCCGGGGCTGCAGACACCGGGGACCCCTCCCGGGGCTGAGGGAACCGGGGGCTGCAGAGCTTTGCGGAGCTCTCCTGGGGCTGCGGCGGTTCGGGGGGCTGCGTGCCCCGAGCAGCCCCTTCGGGCCGGGGTGCCCCCAGCCCAGCCCAGCCCAGCCCGTCCCTGGGCGGGCGATGGCGGCGGCGGGGCCGGGCGGGCCGGAGGCGGGGGCGGCGGCGGGGGCGGTGCGGGGCTCCATCTTCCTCCGTGCGGCGGAGCCGGCGGGACGGCGGGGCACCATGGCTGTCGGTATAGGAAGTGTCTTTTTTTTTTTACCTTCCCCCCTCGCTTTATTTATTTATTTTTTTTTTTAATATCCCTCATCCCTCCTTTTCCACCCCCAATCCCCTCTTCAAAACACCTCAAAAGCCCCGAAACCCCCTTACCCCGGGGGCGAGCGGGAAAAGGGGACCTTCACACACTCCCCCTCCACCTCCCCGCTCTGCTTGTTATTCATTTTTCATCTAAATCAATAATTTTTAAAAATTTCCCTCCTTTTCCTCCTCACCCCCCCCCTTCCCCCTCCCCTCAGCCCTGCAGAACATGGCGTCCCCGTCCTAGCGTTTTAAAAATAAGCCGGGGCTGCCATTTTTGTTTGCCTTTTGTCTGCGAATTTTAATAAAAACGTCTGAGAATGTGGGAGAGGCGGCGGATGGAGGGGGGGTGGGGGGAGCACCCAGCCGGGCCACCCCCTTCCCCAAACCCCCCCTTCCACCCCCATCCCCCGGCCTTTTTGTCTGGCAAACACCCCCCCCCCCGCAAATCCCCTCCCAGGTTGAGGATTTCAACTTCACTTAACCAAACTTCTCCTTTTTCCACCTCTTTTTTTTTTATTATTACCATCATTATTCCACCCACCCCCTTCCAAGCAGGAAGAAGAAGGAAAAGAGAGAGAAAAAAGGGGGGGAAAGGAGGGGGGACATCGAGGAAAATACCCATTTACCAGGATTTTCCCTTTTTCTTTCCCTCTGGATGGTCTAATGGAAAAGTTAATTGCAGCCGAACGTACCTTTTTTTGTGGATGTTGCATGTTGGGGGGGATTGCTTTTTTGTATGCACTCTTGGCTTTTTTCTGACTTTTTTTGCTTACAGGGGGTGGCAAAAGCAGCGCAGGGGCTGAATATTCTCATTACCATCATCGTAATCACCATTATTATAATTTTCACCATTTTAATTCCTTTTCTCCTTTCTCTTTCCCTCCTTTTCTTTGCTGTTTTCTGCATTAACTGGTTTTGTCTAGAAAAGTGGTCTCGCTGGCTGGAAGGTCTAATGGAGGGGGGGAGATATTTTTTTCATGGCGTTTTTGGCAGGAATGCGGCAGCTTTAGCGAGGGACCCAAATTTCTGTGGCTGTGTCCCAGAGGTCTGTCTGTCCCTCTCCAACATATATTTAGCCATATCCTATTTATACATCCATAATCTCCTGGCCACGTCGGGGGGCCTGGGGGGGCGGGGGGGGAACTTAGAGCCGGCGTGGCCACAGTGATGGATTTGAATCCAGGAATGATGAATTTGATGATTTTGATTTCTTTTTCTCCCTTCAAGGTTGGAGGATGCTCCTTGCTGGGCTTTTTTCCCCCCAAAGCCTGCAGTCCTTCAGATACAGGTTTTTTAACCTGGGGAGGATGGAGCAGGTGAAAGCAGCTTTGAGCTCAAGGGCTTTGAGATTATAAAGTGATATTTTAGCAGAGAGGTAAAAAAGTTTTTTAAGTCCCTCACGGCGTGTGATTTGCCAAGAGGCGGAGGGTCCAGGGTGAGGGGATGGATTTCACCCCCAATTTTCCAGCCAGCTCCCCATCCCTCAGCTTTCCCAACAGCTTGGGGGCGAGCAGGGCTATAAAAGAACCCCACTATTTTTTTTTTTTTTTTTTATTTTCCTTTTTTTTGTTGTTTTCTCTCTATTTTCAGGCAAAACCCCACGTTCCCACGGGTCGGGTAGGTCGGAGCCGCTTCGCTTTTGTTCCTCCGCTGTGGGATCTCGCGCGCCGGGGGCTGGCGGGGGGTTCGGGGTGTGTGAAGTTGTCCTCCTCCTTGTCCCCCCGTAGAAAAACGCCCCACGTGCAGCACCCGATCTCAGCTAGAGCTGGAGATGGACGCGGATAAGGGGAAGCAACGCCAGTACTCGCAGAGGTGGGCATGATGGCTGAATCGAGGGGATCACAGGGAGGAAAAAATCCCTGCTTTTATACATTTACATCTTAAAATAGCATCTAACGTAATGATGTGCATGCATGCAATTATATGTGTGCTTATAAAATCAGAACATCAGAATCAAGGTATTATATGTGGATATATATATTTCTGTATAAGCAGGGGCTTGGTATTTTTTGGGGTATTTTTGGGGTGTGAGGGACTCCTTGCCTGCCCTCTCTGCAGGGACGGGACCCTGCTCCCAGTGCATGTGTGACCCCTTGATATTTCCCTTTTAAGAAATGTGCCTTTATATGTGTAAAATAATGATTACCTTCAACCCCTCCACCTTCTGCTTTTTCCCGTAAAAATGTGGATTTTTGGTCATTGAGTGCGATGTCACAACAAGTGCATGTTGGATCTGGTGCTCTCGCTCCCTCCTCAGGGTGGTCTCCTGCCTGTGCCTCGGTTTCCCTGCGTGCTGTCCCATTAGTGATCCCCCTGTGCTGCTGGGAGTGGGCAGTTTCCCCCAGGCTGGTTTATGGTGCTGCCTTTGCCTTGCAGGGTGCTGACTGGTATCTTTTGGGGGTGGATGTATTTGGGATCTGGGGGAGCAGGACCCCCCCCCTCCTCCCCAGGCTGGGGAGTGGTGTGTTTTCCAGGGCATGTGCGCCCTGTGTCTGGTGTGTCACCCCATGGGCTCTGAGTCTCCCTGCAGGCTGTCTCTGTGTCCCCTCTGCTGGGTCAATGGACCCAAACTGGATTTGGGGTCACACCACCTTGGCCCCCATCTTTTGGGAGTGTTGCCACCCTGGTCCTGCCTCCTCCACCCTCGAGTTGGGGACCCCGGAGGGGTCTCCAGTGTGGCTTCACCTCCCCTCCTGCTTGCCACTGGTGCTCGGCTCCTCACCCTGCCCTGCACACCCCTTTTCCTTCACAGGACCCTCGGTCCAGGCTGGTGGCTCATTTTGGGTTGGTTTTGCTGGAAATGTGGAAGGAGAAGCCCCAGCCCAGGGCCCTTTGGGGGGCGGAAGCCGAGGTTTTAATTGGTTCCATCTTGGGTGAATTCTTGTGGTGTGCGGGCCACCCCCTCCCTGAGCCGCAGGGGGCTCACCCTGGCGTTCCTGCTTCGCAGCCATGCCTGCCTTCTGCCCCCTTCACCTTGGGGTGAATCCCTCCTGGATGAGGACCATCTGGGCAGGGAGGCATGGTGCTAGATGCTGGTTCCTACCCTTTGGTGGCTTTGGGACGCAGGTTTTGTGGATGGGCACTTGCTTTCCCTCCAAAACTCCTCCTGCTCCAGGTGAACCCCTGGGAAACCTGTTCTTAAGAGGGGATAGGGGCCATCGCCTTGTGTTCTGGGGGGGGAAACTGAGGCATGGTGCAAGGCAGAGCTGGGTTCCCTGGTCCAGGGACATGCCCAGGCCAGTGTCAGCATCCCTGGTCTGGCCTGTGTTGGGAAGGATGTGCTGGGATTTGGGTGGGGGAATGCACAGGGGACATCCATCCCCCAGCTTGGTTTTCCCCCATGCGCCGTCTCTGGCCACCGCCGGCTTTCCTGCACTCGCCGCTTGGCACAGGGGGTGGGAACTCTTCCCTGATGCTCTTGCTGGGATACTTGGGGACACCAAACTCAGTGTCTTGTTTGGTCAAGGACACATTTAGCCACCAAGTGCTTCTCTGGTCACCCCAAATCCCTCCCCTCGCCTCACAGACCCCCCACTTTCAGGCTGTACCAGGTCGGTGGTCGCTCGCCGGTCCCTGGGAGCTGCCCCTTTTCTCTCGGCAGTGGCGTGAAAAGAAATCTCTTGTTTCTTTTTATTTCAGCGAAGGCGAGACAGAGAGGGCTGCCAAGGTAGAGGCGTTCCCTAGAGAACTGTAGCTTGACTTAGCGGCAGTTGGGTAGGAAGTTGGAAGGCTCTAGTGAGCTCGTGCCCACCCGTGCCATCATCTACCTCCCATCAATCTGGAGCCTCAGCGACACGTCTCCCCAGGCAGCTGCGCCCACCTGGCTCCAGAGGCCACCCTGTGAGTACCAACCACTGCTGACCCCGATGGCCCCGGCACCGCCGCCCCCTTGCTGCCACTGACTCTGCTCTCCCCTCGCCACCCCCAGCCCTGGCTTGCCGGCTTCTCCTGCTCTTCCCTCCCCGTGGGTGCAGAGGCGAGGAAACTTTTGGTCTCTTTTTAGGGTGCTGCTGCTTCCCCCCTTGGCCCGGCTGAGCGGTGATGCCGGGTACTGTGCTGTTCTGGGGAATTTGGGGTTCAGCCCATGGTTTTGGGGCTCTGTGCATCCTCCTGCTTGCTCTTTCCACATCCCTCTCCGCTGGCTGGGCTGCTTGGGTCTCCACCATGCTTTGGGCACCCACCTTGTCCCTTGGGATAACCTTTGACAGCCCCTCAGCAGCCAAATCTGGTGCCTGTGGAGCATGTCAGAGGCTCTTCCCACCATGGTTTGGAGGACAGGACCCCATGCCACTGGAGATGTTACCCAAGGGGTGGTTTCCCTTGCCCATCCAAAGGCTGGGGGGGCACAGAGAGCCCTACCACCCCCCTGTGCCCTGCAGAGCCGGGGGGAGATGTGCCGCAGCATTCCCTACCCTTCATAATTTCCATTTTAATGGATTTTCTTTTTTTCCCACCTTTGCTGCATGTCAGCTTCCATTTTTCATAGTTAGCTGAGAATAGAGAAAAAGGGAGTTTATATATATATATATTTTTTTTTCCATCTGCTTTCTTCCCCTTCCCACTCTGTTTCCTAGCCCAAGAGAAGGGGATGCCACTCCTGATGAAACACTGCACAATTTGTAGCATTAAATCGGGACAGGAACAGGGATTTTTATAATTATTTTGGCAACTCTGACCATTTCTTCCCTCTTGTTCATCCAGCTCTGACTGTGGTGGTTTTACAAATAATTTCTCCTTTCTTTAGTAAGCCCTCCTCAGGTGGGAGTGGGGAAACGTGATATTTATGCTTTTCTCCCCAAAATACCCTTTGTGCCATTCCTGCTCCCTCCAGCTTTGCAGGAAGGATCCTGGGAGTGGTGTAGGGGTTGGTGCCATGTCCTGGTGATGGTTTGGGGCCACACTGGGGGCTTTGGTCCATCTGGGTGCTGCTGCTGGCTCCACTGGAACCCGGCATGCATTTGGGACGGGGAGAAGGATGGACAGATGGACAGATGGGAAGGACAGAGGTCATGGGGCACCTGCTGGGATGGGGAATCAGCTCCAAAAAACCCTTTTCTAATCATAGCTCTGGTTTCCTGTTTTCCCACGGCTGCTCTGAGGTGGGGGATTGGTGCGAGGGTGCTTGGTCATGCCAAGGGGGCTCAGAGACCTCCTGCCTGAGCTTCTGCTCTCTCTGCCTGCCTCTATACAAGGAATTCCCTGCTTCCAGCACTGGTACCCAGTGTCCAGCTCCTCATGCTGGCACCAGCGTCCCTCACCCCATGTCCATCATAGCAAGAGATCATGTATATGTGTGTGTATATATATACACATGCACACGTAGCCAGTGGGTAAATGCACGCTGTGGGCGGCCTGTGGGTACATACATAATTACACAGAATAGCTGCCAGCGGCTGCGTCCGTGCACGGGAAGGTGCATTTACCTCAGCGAGTTCCGGTTCTGTGGCATGGAGCAGGACTTTGCCTGTGCCAGTGCGATCCAGATCTGCTATCACTACAGAAACTTAAAATTTGGTGCTTGAGCAGCCAGGAGGTGACCTGGAGTGGCTCAAGATTGGGAAGGGGAATTCCCTACAGCCAGTGTCCGGGTGGTGTCCTGGACAGGCTGTGGCGTTGAGGTCTGCCATGAGAAATTGCTCCCATTCCTTGATACCCTGGAACACACCTCGTTCTGTGCCGGGCTACTCCATAGCACAAGGGGCTGGTGATTCCTTCCTCCCTGCCTTGGTTTCCCTGCAAAATGGGGTTGGTCCATCACACAGCTTCTTCAGGCTGGGGTAGCTGTTGGGATGTTACATTCTGATGGGACCAGGATTCCCTTTCTCTGGGTGCTGCCCACCTGCCTATGGGGAGCTCAGAGTGTGTTTGAAAACTGGGGCAGGGAGAAGGAGGTGGAAGAGGAGGAAGGCTTATCATCTCCAAATCCTGCCACCCACAAAGTTTCTGGGGATGCACTTTGCTGGAGGCATCGCTCTAGTTTGTCCTGAAATCCTGGCCGTGGCCTTGTTTATTTTGGAGCCAGAGCTCCTGGGAGCCCCCTCCCATACATGTCATTGGGGTACTATAGATACTTACCCTCGTGCCCCCATAGTGGGATTTGTTCGAATGGTGATTCCTGGTCATGCTGGGCCAGTCTGCCGGAATCATCCTCTTGCTGCCCCCTTCCAGCTGTTTCCCATTACCCGAAGATGGATTTAGAATTAATTTTCCTAACGCCTTCAAGAGTCTCCATAAATCTAGCCCTGCTGGTTCCCAGTGCTCCTGTTGAGGCGCTCCTGGGTGTCACAGGCACTTCACTTGGCTTTGGAGGCATATTTTGGGGGGTTGGGGGGATTTGACTGGGATTACTCTTGGGTTCAGTGTGCTGCTGTGCTCGTGCTCTCCTATGGCAGTGTCCCATCCACCTCTAATCCCTTCCTGGATGGGAGAAATACTTCTAGAACTTGGGAGATTTTGGGGGTTTTCCCCAAACTTTGGCTTCCTCTTTTTCCAAATAGTGTCCTAGTGCACTCACCTGTGTTTTGTGATCTTGGAGGCAGGCAGGTGCTTGGTGTTCCCCTAATCCTACAGGAGTTTTCATCTGGGAAGATGCTCGGGGGTTCCCCATCCCCGCTCCCCCGACCTGCTCCCTGCCTTTGCACAGAGTCTGGGTCTTGCTTCTTGGGAGGGTGATGGTTTGTTTTGGGGAGTTCAAGGTGGAAATTCCAGGGGGGGCATGTGGCAGCCAGTGATGCCCCATAACTGCTCTCCTCTCTCCCCAGGATGGCGGAGCCTCGCTTCAACAACCCCTACTTCTGGCCTCCCCCCCCCACCATGCCCAGCCAGGTAGGACCCCTGCACCGAGATTTTGGGAGGAGGGAGGATGAATGGATTTGGAGAACACTGAGGAGGGAGGGGGAGGCTGGGGGTCCCAAGGGTCCTAGTTCTCCTGCCCTCACCCACCTCTCTGCTTTCTCCCCCCTCAGCTGGACAACCTGGTCCTGATCAACAAAATCAAGGAGCAGTTGATGGCGGAGAAGATCCGCCCCCCACACCTGCCTCCCACCTCGGTGGCCTCACAGCAGCCCCTTCTGGTGCCCCCCTCGCCTGCTGAGAGCAGCCAGTCTATCATGTCCCTGCCAAAGCTGCAGCAGGTGCCAGGACTGCACCCCCAGGCCGTGCCCCAGCCTGACGTGGCCCTGCATGCCCGGCCAGCCACTAGCACCGTCACAGGTACCATCACAGGTACCGCCAGTCTGGGGGTCAGGGGGGGATGTGGGTTCCCTCAAAACTAATACTCTGTCACGTTGCCCACTAGGGCTGGGACTGGCGTCCCGTGCACCGGCCGTCAGCACCTCGGAATCCAGCCCAGGAACAGGGACCACCACCCCCTCGACCCCCACCTCCACCAGTCAGAGCCGCCTCATCGCCTCCTCGCCCACCCTAATCTCAGGAATCACCAGCCCCCCCCTCCTCGACTCCATCAAGACAATCCAGGGCCATGGCTTGCTGGGAGCGCCCAAGGCTGAGCGGGGCCGCAAAAAAATCAAGGCAGAAAACCCTTCGGGACCACCGGTGCTGGTGGTGCCCTACCCCATCTTGGCCTCAGGGGAGACGGCCAAAGAGGGGAAGACATACAGGTAGGCACACCCCCACCTGCTGTGGGGGCTGGGGGTGATGATGGGGAGCCCTCACCCCAGCCTGGTCCCTGCGGGGTTCTCCCCCACACCCTCCAGGTGTAAGGTCTGCCCCTTGACGTTCTTCACCAAGTCGGAGATGCAGATCCACTCCAAGTCGCACACAGAGGCCAAGCCCCACAAGTGCCCCCACTGCTCCAAGTCCTTCGCCAATGCCTCCTACCTGGCCCAGCACCTGCGCATCCACCTGGGCGTCAAACCCTACCACTGCTCCTACTGTGAGAAGTCCTTCCGCCAGCTCTCCCACCTTCAGCAGCATACCCGGTGAGAGCTGTGCCGAGGGGCTGGGGACTTGCTCGCTCTGGCTAGGCAGGGGGACAGGCAGGCACCCCACACCCACCAATCTCTCCTGACATCCTTTATGGCCCTGCTCTGCTTCTTGGTCCTGCTGCCATAACCTCCTTCATCATCATTCCCATCAGTCTCCAGCACCTTCATAATCACCACAGTCATCACTCCCACTGTGCTCATTGATTCCCCCTCACACTTACTGTCCCCATTGCCTTGATCATCCCCACCACACTCATAATTTTCAACACTTCCATGGGCTCAATCATGCTCTTCATCTCCACTACCTTCATCATCTCCGTCATGCTACTCTGACTCCACAGCCTTCATTATCCCCACTGTGCTCAACATCTCCACCACCTTCATAGTCTGCAGTACCTCCACTGTCTCCACTACCTTCTTCCCAACCACATTTACCATTGCCACCGTGCTCATCATCTCCATTACCTTTATTGTCCCCACCATGCTCAGCCATTTCCACTGTGCTTTTCCCCACCACTTCTTAATCTCTGCCATGCCCCCATCCACCCACCACCTTCATGACCTCACCATGGTCATCTGTCCATGCATGCCAGTCCATGTCCTCCACACCCGTCATCCAGCCAGCTTCACGGTTTGCAGCACTTCCATCCTCTCCCAACCCCCATCTCTCAGCCCCATGTCTCCCTGCCTTCTCCCCTGTCACCTCCTGGAGCGCTGCTGTCGCTGTGCCCACTGTAACCCTCCACTCCGATGTGACCCTGTGGATGGAACCAGCACTGTCCCTGGTGGTGGGAGGGGAGGTGACAATGGCCCAACGTGTGTGTTTCCAGAATCCACACTGGTGACAGACCCTACAAGTGCCCGCACCCTGGCTGCGAGAAGGCCTTCACCCAGCTCTCCAACCTCCAGGTCAGTGTGTGGGGACCCAGGAGGGGGGGCACAGGGTCACCATAGTCCTCCCTTGACACCCTCTGTTCCCTCAGTCCCACCAGCGCCAGCACAACAAGGATAAGCCCTACAAGTGCCCCAACTGCTACCGGGCCTACACAGACTCGGCCTCGCTGCAGATCCACCTGTCTGCACACGCCATCAAGCACGCCAAGGCCTATTGCTGCAGCATGTGCGGCCGTGCCTACACCTCGGTGAGCATGGTGAATGCCCCAAAACCTGCACCCTGCCCCCACCCCCACTCACCCCTGTGCCCCCCCACAGGAGACCTATCTGATGAAGCACATGTCCAAACACACGGTGGTTGAGCACCTGGTCAGCCAGCACTCGCCGCAGCGGACGGAGTCGCCCGGCATTCCTGTACGGATCTCCCTCATCTAAGCATCTAAGCGGGAAGGGGACGGGACCCCCCCAGCATGAGGAGGAGGAGGAGGAGGAAGAGGAGAAGGAGGAGGAGGACATGACCCCCAGCGCCGCGGGCCGTGCCCGGGCCGTGCTCCTCCCCGACTCCCGCAGGTTTGGTGACATCCAAAGACGGTTACAGAGCACTTTGAATCTCTGCGGTTTGGTTTCTTTGGGGGTGGCAGTAGGGGTGGGGGTGTCCCCCCTGCCAGGCCCATCCCCCCATTTTTGGATACAAATATATATATATTTATTGGCCAAGAATTTGGTGCTGCTAAAGACCAGAAATTCACCCCAAAAACGAACCGTGGATGGAGCAAAAAGCAGCTGGGGGAGGGGGGAAGTGCCACCACCCCCCCACCCCCTTGGACTCTGGGCCCAAGCGCCTCCATTTGGGGTTGATTTTTAACCATTTTGGGTTTTTTTTGGTGTTCTTTTAGGGTCCCTTTCGAGGGTGAAGCCGTGGGCAGAGCTGCGTCCCCCCAGGGACAGCCCCCCCATTCCGCAGCCCCAGTTTTGCGGGGTTCGGGGGTCCCCCTGCTTTGCCTTGTGCCTGCCTGTACATACCCCGTGTATAGAGCTGGGGGGCACTCCCCTCAAACTCATCTATATTCTGTACTTTTTGGTTCATTTTGGATATTAACTGTGTTATTTTTTATACACTTTTTAAGCCTTAACTCAGTGTTTTTTGGGGTTTTTTGTTGTTTTTTTTTTCAGGGTGTTTTATTTACCTTTTATTAATTTTTAACCCCCCGTTATTTTTTACCCCCCTATTATTTTTGCCCTCCACCCCTTATTTTTAACCCCCATAATTTCTCCCCTCGATGTTGTACGATATCAATATTGTAACCTTTTTTGTCAGCATGTTAATACTGTGTAAATACGCCTCTTATACACTTAGCAACCCCCCTTTTTCTCCCCTTCCCCCAAATTTTGGGGCTTTTTTATTTTCCTCGCTGCCCAGCCAGGCCAGGCCTCCCTAGAGCTAGTTGGTACCTTATTAAAAAAGGGGAAAAAAAGAAAAAAAAAGAAAGAAAAAAGAGGAGAAAATGGACAAAAAGTTGCCCCTCTCCCTGTTGTTGCCACCCCCAGTCCTACATTGTGGTTCCTGGAGAAGCTGGGGGCGCCACAGCCTCACAGTGTGGAAAAGGAATGAAACCTCCCCAGCCCAGCCCTTTCCAAAAAAAAGAGAATAAAAGAGAACAAAAAAAAAAAAAAAAAAAAAAAAAAAAGACCAAAACAGGAATTAATGAAACTGGGGGGTTGTGTTTGGGGGGGAGGGGAAGGATGAGGGGAGAGGACTCCCCTGTGGGGCACAGGTGGGGGCGTGGTCCCTGTGGGGCTGCGGGAGGGGAGGGTGAAGCTGTGGGTCATCCTCAGCACGTGTGTTGTCCCCAGAGTTTCCCCAGGGAATGGGGTGGCACAGTGCCTGGTGGCTGGCACACACCGGTCACTGGTGTCTCAGGGTGAAGGTGGTAGCTCCTGGTTCTGATGGGGGGTGTGAGTCGAAGTGGGTGGAGACTGTCCAGTTCCAGGGACAGTCCACTGTGGCCACTACTGCTGGAGACATCTCGCTGTGGCCTGGGCCACCTCACCATGGCTACAAGCTCTGGTGAGACCTCAGTGTGGCCCCTTGGGGACCCTCCAGCAACCTGTCACCACCTCCAGGGACACATAATGGCCACAACACTGGGGTCACCACATTGCAGTAGTCCCCAGCCTCAGGGACATGTCACAGTGGGTACCATCTCCATGTCCACTAGCTCTGGGGACACCTCAATACAGATGCTACATCCAGGGACCCCTCACTAGGCCCATCAGCTCCAGGGATGTGGCATCCCCACCCCAGGACCATCTCCAGGGACATGCCACCATATCCCCTCCTGTCCCCCTCCCCACCTCACCTACTTCAGTATCCTGTGTCCCTCTCTAAGCACTGGGACGTGGGGGACACCTGGAAGTGTGGAGGGTCCCACTGTCACCACAGGCTCCTGGGAGGAGAACATTACCCTCACCTCCCAGTGTGGGGGCAGCAGGGAGCCCCAGGGTCACACAGGTAACACCAACCCTGTCCCCACTGCCCACAGTAGCACCTGGAGACATCCCTGAGTTGCTGCCTCAGTTCACATGAGAGGAAATCTGGGAGTGGGAAGTGAAGAACACTGGGAGGGTCCCAAAGTTTTTTTTTTTCAGTGTTTTTTTATTAAAAACAAAAACAAAAAACAGGAAAAGGGGGGGTGGGGCCATGTGTTTTTTTCTATGTTTTTTCCTTTTCTTAAAAAGACCGTGCTGGCTGAAGGGGGAGTGGGGGGGTCCTTACCTGCCTAGGGGGGGCCCCTCACCATTGTCTTGTGCTAAGGTGCCCCCAAAACAGCCCAGTGTGTGGGGGTGTGTGAACGGGGGGTGACGCCTCCTGCACACCCCCACCTCTCCCTGACCCCCTTTGGGGGAAAATCCAAGCCTCCCTGGGGGCCCCAATCCCAGATGGGGGAGGGAGCACACATTAAGGCAACCATCCTGCTTGGCTCTGCTGACTTGAAAGGGAACATGGGGGGACACATGGGGACCCCCCTCTCTGCTGGAGAAGGGGGGGGTGACTCCCCCAAAACTGAGGGGGGGGGCTCTAGAGCTACGGGCTATTTACACCCCCTGGGGGCGCAGGGTGTGCTCACAAGTGTCTTCCCCCTCTTGCCCCCTCCCCGGGGCTGTGTGGGAGGTCAGGGGTCCTGCGGGGATCCTGGGAGGGTCAGGGGTCCCGCGGGGGGAGTGGGGTCCTGTGCCCCCCCCCTCAGGAGTCCTTAAGCATGTTGATGCGGGCATAGATCTTGAGCGCAGGCCCCAGCTTGATGTTCATGGTGCTCATGAGATGATCCTCCTTGAGCAGCAGCAGCGCCTGCCCATCGATCTCCTGCGCTCGGAACTCCTCCGCGATCTCCTGGCAGCCTGTGGGGAGGGGCAGCATCAGCAAACCTTCTCAGAGCCCCCAAAAATACGGTTAGGGCCTTTTCTGTGCTTAAATACCCCAAAAAACGTATTTAGGTAGTTATCATATGTAAATCCCCTCCTCCAATTATCCTTTAGATTTATCTGTGAGTAAATCCCCCCCTACTCCCCTAAAATATTCATGGGTTTGTGAGTAGAATCTTCCCCCTCCCCAAATATTTATGGAGTTATCTGTGAGTAAATCATCCCCCAAAAATATATTTATGGGATTATCTGTGCGTAAATCCTACTCAAAAATATATTTAGGGGGTTCTCTCTGAATAAATCTCCCCCAAAAAACACAATTCTGGGTTTATCCTTGAATACATTCCCCTTTGAACATGTCCTGATGGACATATAAGTATTCCCAAAACCACATTTCTGGTTACCCATAGGTAGATCCTTCCCTGTCCATCCAAGGACATTTCTCACCTGGCAGCGAGCGGATGAACTCATAAACGTCCTCCACATTCCACTTGCTGGGCTCGCTGGGCAGGAAGCGGTGGCCAAGGCCAGGCAGGTCGCGGCCATGCACATCCGGCAGCTCCATGTCCCGCAGCTCCAGGTCCCGCTCTCCCTGTCGGCGCCGGGACGTGGAGGAGCTGGCAGAGATGGGCGACAGTGGCTCCTCGTAGCTGGAGTTGTCAGAGCAGCGGCTGGAATCCTCCTGGCTGTGGTTGAGCTGCAATGACGCCGTCACCGACCCCGCTGGGACAGACCCTGGGGGCTGCAGAGGCAGTGCTGGCCTCAGCACCCACCCCCTGTCCCCAAAATTCAGGGACAAACCCCAGCCTCAGTGCCCATCTTGTGTTCCCAAAACTCAGGGACAAACTCCAGGCTCAGCACCCACCTCACTCCCCCCAACTGGGACCAAAACTTAAATCCTGCACTCAATGCCCACCCTGTATCTCCAAAATGCAGAGACAAACCCAAGGCTTGGCGCCCACCCCACATTCCCAAAATTGGAACAAATTCCAGCCGCAAAGCCCATCCAACTGGGGACAAACCCTGGCTTCAGTGCTCACCCCATGTGCTCCAGCTGGGGACAAGCTTCTGTCCCTCCTCACCTGTTTCTTGCTGTCCTTGCTCAGGGGGGGCAGGGTCCCTTTGCAGCTGCGGCGCCGCCCGTGGGGGGGCCCTCCTGGTTTCTGCAGTTTGCTGCGATCTGGGTGGAACAACCCCACCCTCTTCGTGCAGCCCACATTGTACCTGCCACGGAGCCATGGGTCATGAAAGGGTCCCTGCTCCACTGGGGGAATTTTGGGGATACCTCTACCCACCAAACAAGAGCAAGAGGGTGGATTTTGGCATTACCCCCACCCTAGCAGGTAGATTTTGGGGTTTACCTTTTCACCACTGGATGGATTTTTTGGAGTTACCCCTCCCACACAGAATGGATTTTCAGGTCACCTTTACCCTGACAGGTGGGTTTCTGTGGTTACCTCCACTCTCATCAAATGGATTCCGGGGTCACTCCCACCACCCCAGATGGATTTCTGGGGTTACCTCTACTCTGTCAAGTAGATTTTAGGGTACCTCTACTCCACTGAAGAGGGTTCAGATGAGTTTTGGTATTAGGTCTGCTCTGTCAGGTACGTTTTGGGGTTGCCTCTACCCTGCTTGGGTGGATTTTGGGGTTACCTCTATCCCACCAAGGAAGGGTTTTTGGGGTTACCTCTTGGCGCAGGCCATGGAGCAGAAGCGCTTGGAGCGCTTGAACTTGTAGGCGAAGTCAACGCGGCCACAGAGCTCACACTTCAACTTGGGGGGATTCCCCTCCTCTTTGGATTCTGGGGGGCGTGGAGGGACACCCAGAGAGAGAAACCAGCCAGCTCAGCCAGGGGACTCCGGGGGAAATCCCAGGAGGCTCCCAGGGGGCTGGGTGGGCCGGGGGCCCGGGCGCTACCTTGCAGGTACGGCTCCTCCATGTCCGAGTCAGTGGTGGTGGTGTTGTCCTGTGGTGGGAGCTTGTCCGGCAGCAGCTCCTGCGCATACTGCTTGTGCAGGGCCCCCACCAGCAGCGAGGAGCGGCCCACCTGTGCAACACACCTGGCTGCACCTGTGCCCCAGCGCCACATGGATTCCTTCCTATGGCCATGCGGCTAGCAGGGATCATCCCAACCCCCCACACCCACGGATAAGGGTAAGGAGAGGGGGATGTGTTGCCAAGTACAGCTCTGCACCTTGATGGTGATATGCATGTGGATATTGGGTCTAACTACTCTCTGAGTGACCCATTCCCCTCAAATCCAGGAGCAAGGATAAGGTAAGGAGGATATGTTACCAGGAATGATTCTACCCCTTTCTGGATGCTGAACTGCTCAATAACAAGGGGAGGGGTTTGGGGGTTCATAACTTCCAAAGTGACCCACTCCCAACACCCCAAATCCCAATGCCCCCTTCTCAATCCCTCAGCTCCAGGACGGACAACAGGTATGTTGCCAGGAACAGTTCTGTCTCTTCCCAGATGACAGAAATGCTCAATAATGTGGGTGAGGATTTGGGGGCTCATGACTGTTTGGGTGCCCCATTCCCCACGCCCCAAACGCAGGAGCCCTCTTCCCAACTTCCCACATCCAGGAACAGGACAGGTAGAGGGAGATGGCTCAGCCCCTTCTTGTTCAAGAAGGAATTAAAAAATGTGAAGATTTGGGGATTCACAATGGCATGGATGCCCCATTCCCAGCATCCCTCTCCCCCAGAATAGGGGTAGGGATGGGGGGATACCATACTAGGAACATTTTTGCCCTATTCTCAGTCACGAAGCCTTTAACACATGGCTGGAGGATTTGGGGGGGGGGATCATGACTGGATGCGCCATTCCCAACCTCCCAAATCCAGGATAAGCATAGGTTACTAGGAACGGTTCAGCCCCTTCCTGAATGTCAAAACGCCCAATAACATGTGTAACGATCCAGAGCCCCAAATCGTGCGATCGAACTACAGACTGTGGGACACGTTACCGGGAACAGCTCAGCCCTTTCGTGGATTATGAAGCAGGGCGGCTTAAGGCCGACTGTGTGCCGCATTCCCAAAGCCACAAATCCATGAGCCTCCTCACCGCCCCCAAGCCCTGGCTCTGAGAGAGCGGGATACGTTACCGGGAAGGGCTCGGCGCCCTCCTGGATGACGAAGCCCTCGATGACGTGCGTGAGGATCTGGGGTTTCACGATGGCCTGGGGCGGTTTGTTCTCACCATTGTGGGGGGCGGCACCGGCGACGGTGGCGGCAGCGCTGCCGGAGCCCGAGGTCATCCCGGGAATGCGGGGCTGCGCATGGAGGCGCTCGGGGGTTCTGGGGACAGCGGGGAACACGCGGGGTGAGGGGCGGGCGCTGACGCCGCGCTGACGCGGGGCCGCGATTTCCATACAGCTGGAACGGAGAGCAGCTGCTGCCGCTCCCAGTGCCACCAGTGCCGCCCAGAGAGCCCCTTGAGGGGCTGCGAAAGCAATTAAAGGGCCCCCCAAAATAACCGGGGGGTCCGGACGCTCCCCAGAGACCCCAGAATGGACCAGTAAAGCCCCAGTGCGTCGCTGTAAAGCACCAGTAAGGCCGCATCTCCCCCAGCACAGCCCCAACAGGGCTCGATCTACCCCGGAAAGCCCCGATCTCCCCCCATAAGGCCCTAATAACGCTCGATCAACCCCGGAAAGCCCCGATCTCCCCAGCAAAGCCCAGTACGACCCCAGAAAGGCCCGAACTACCTCAGTAAGGCCCCAGAACCTCCCAATAAAGCCGCAGTAGGGCCCGATCTACGCCCGTAAGATCCCAATAAACCCCAGGGGCGGAGTCTCTCCCCACGAGGGGCATGGCCGCACGGGCTTGATCACGCCCCCACCGCGGTTACACTGCCTCACGCGGCTGGGGCGGAGCCTCCGGGTGTGGCCACGCCTCCCCAGCCGCGCACCAGAGCCGCGCCCACAGAATGGAGCGTGGTCACGCCCCGCTCCCCGGGCGCCTTCCGTGTGTCAACCGTGGGTGACACCATGGACACGCGTGGGCTGAGGACCTCCCGCAGCACAGCCCAGCCTCGCGCAGCCCCGACCTCAACGTCCCCCTGTTGCTTTGCGGGGCTGGGGGGTGCATCACCCCGTGAGCGGGTCCCTGTGGGAGCGGGGCGGGGGCTTACCGTGCGTGAGGGGCCGCTCGCCCTCGGGGGTGTCGGGGCCCGGGGGGGCGACGGGCGGCGAGAGGGCGGGGGGCTGCGGCGGGGCGGCAGGCGGGCTCTCGGCGCTCCTCGGCACGGGCAGCGGGTCCCGGCGGGCGCCCTCGGGGACCCCGAGGGAGGGCTGTGGTGGCAGGGACACGCGTGGGGCAGGGTCAGGTGTGCACACACATGGGCGGGGGTCAGGTGTGCACACGCGTGGGTGACGGTCAGGGCAGGTGCGTTTGCAGGTGGCAGAGGAGCATGCACCTGCAGGGTTGGAGTATGCACACCTGTGCATGGGTCACACACAAACGTGTGCCTACAGCAGACATGCAAATGCACACGTGTGTCACAGACGGGCACATGTGTCCAGACACACCTGATCTGGCATGCATATTTGCACAGACGTGCATGCAGCCCATGCACACCCCCCAAACACAGGGGTGCATGGGTCTGGTGTGAGTGCACACATGCACAGGCCAGGCACACCATGGATCGTGCACATGTGCACACACACAAGTCAGGCAGGCATGGCAGTACTCATGTGCATGGACCAGGCACACACGTGTTTCTGACACGTGTACACACATGTGCATGGACCTGGAGAAAGTACACACACGTGCAGGGAGCAGACATGCATGCACACGTGCACACATGCATGGGCATGCATCTGGCAAAGCTGTACACACACACGTGTATGGGTCCAGTACACACATGCACGGGTCAGACACACAAGGATCAAACACATGTGCACATACACACGGATCAGCCACATGCTCCCCATGTCACAGGACCAGGTACACACAGACATGTAAGCGCCATGGATGGGGCAAACCAGTGTGCACAAGTGTGCATGGAGCAGGTACACACATGCAGTGTGGCGTGAGCGTGCACACCGGTACACCTGCAGATTGACATGACAACTGGGCCCCATACACATTTCAGGAACACACATGCACACACACGTGTGCAGGGATTGTGCACTTGCACACCCACGAGCATGTGGACACATCTGACTCCCCAACACCCCCCACTCCCACTCCAGTGCCCGCCTTCCTCCTTCCCTCCCCTGAGCTCCCCCCACCAAGGGGCTTGGGGGCCCCTCACTGTGAGAGTTTGGGGAGAGTTGATGGAAGTCTGCAGGGAAGTTTGGGGGCCCCTCCCTATAGTGGTTTGGTGGGTGGTTTGGAGTGCTTTGGCAGGAGATTTGAGGTTTGGGGGCCCCTCACCATGAGGGTTTGAGGAGAGTTTGGTGGGAAGGCTTGGGAAGGCTTTGGGGGATGTTTGAGGGCCCCCCATCACAAAGGTTTGGGGAGATGTCTCAGGGCCCCTCACCATGGGGCCGGTGGGCTGCAGTTGCAGGATGACAGCCGAGGCGTGCTGGAACTTGCGGGGGGCAGCGTGGCAGCCAGGGTGCCCATTGAGGGGGCCACCCTCGCCCCCCACTCCCTGGGGGACCCCTGTTTTGGGCTGAGGGGCTGGGCCAGGGCTGGCAGGGGGCAGGGGCTGGAGCTGGGGGGCAGAGGGGGGGCCCGAGGGGGGCTGCCCACGGGGGCCCAGCTGCTGCTGCTGCTGCTGCTGGATGACAAACTGCTGCTGCGGCGGAGGCTGCGGCTGCATCGGCTTCGGCGGCTGCTGCAGGAACTGGGGGGGCTGCAGCGGGGCATAGGCTGCGGGGACAGCAAGGGGGACAGAGATCCCCCCTCATCACCAGCACCTCAGCCCCAACCGACCCACCCCCAGGATCCCCCTCCAGGAGGCTGCTGCTCACTGTATCTGTTCCCTCTGGTGCCCTCAGACAATCAGCTTTGCCAGCTCCTGCTGCTGATGTGGGAAGCTGCACTCAGGCTATCCCGAGGGGGGTCCCCAGTTTTGGGAGCCATGCCAGTGCAGCATCCCAGGCTCCAGCAGTTCATGGAGTCCCACAATCTCACTGCCCCAGCCTTCTGCATCCCACAGGACCCTGGGATCCTATGGGTGCTTAGACCCTCCCAGGCAGGGCCCCTGCCAGTGAGGGGATGGACCCACTGTTCAGGCAGGTGATAACGTACAGGACACACCAGTGAGAGCCATCACTAGGTTTCGAAGTGAATAGCCCGTGACTCCCCCAGCACCCAGGGGCGTCCCCTGCCCCAGAGCAGCCCCTTACCTG
Organism: Muscicapa striata striata; assembly: GCA_030060385.1. NCBI lineage: Eukaryota > Metazoa > Chordata > Aves > Passeriformes > Muscicapidae > Muscicapa > Muscicapa striata. Next base: position 142,214 of record JAREIS010000269.1, on the reverse strand, counting down.
GGGTGATGAGCGGGTGGGTGGCAGCGGGGGCGGTGGCGCGGGCCAGGGCATGGGTGCGGCCCTCGTGCCCCTCGGCCTTTTTGAGGTGCTCGGCGGGGGGGTCGGGCGGGGGCCCCCGGGGGGGGCCAGCCCGGGGAGGGGCACCCCCGGGGGGCTTCATGGCCAGGGCAGGGAGGTGGGGGCCGGCGGGGCGCAGGGCCAGGCTGTGCACCTGCAATGGCAGTGGGTCAGGGGTGCCAGGGCAGATTTTGGGGGGCTGGAAGGGGTGGGGAGACTCACCTGAGGGGTGGTGGGTGGTGGGGCAGGTGGCGGGGCCGGTGGAGGGGCTGGCGCAGGGCTCTCAGGCCGGACAGCGTTGACGGGGCCCGTGGGCGTGAAGATGAGCTGGGGACAGGGAGAGTGGGTGCACGGCTCACTCTCTAGCGTCCCAACAACCCCCCAAAGGCAAAGAGCACCTGCTTGGGCACCCCTAGTCGGGCTCTGGATGCCCTGTGGGGTCTGCGCATCTGCAATAGGATGCAGTGCACCCTATATGGGGACTAGATTCCCTCAGCAGAGTGAAGGCACTTCATGAAGTCTACACACCTCACAGCAGGGTGATGGGCACCCTGTGGGGTCCTCAGACCCCCAGGAAGGTGGAGGGCACCCATGGGCTTGGGCTCTGGGCACCCTATGGATTCCCCATGGTTCCCAGGCATGCCATGCAGAGCAGTGAGCACCCCTACAGGGTCACAGCACAGGATGGGCACTCTGTGGATCCTGGTCACCCCACAAGAGGATGGTGGGCACCCTAATGGTCCTGGGCACCCCATCAGTATGCTGAGGCATGCCATGTCCCAGCCCCGCCCTTACCATCTGTGCCCGCAGGTACATCTGGGCCTGGCTGGCAGTGAGGGCGGGTGAGGCAGTGTTGCCCAGCAGTACAGCCTGCTGAGCAATGCCTGATGCCCCGGGACCCACGCTCTGTGCCCGGTTTAGTAGTTGTGCCGCCGCCGGCGATGTCGCCAGGTTGATCTGGAATGGGGCATCAGGAGAAGGTTGGGGTGTTGGCACAGGTGGCACAGGCAAGGTGGGTGCCGAGAGGCTGAGGGACTCACCGTGGGTTGCTGTGCCGGGGCTGGCTGGGTGCCATTGCCCCCTGAGGAGCTGCTTTGCCGGTTTGCTGCCAGGCTTGCCTTGAGGAAAACCCGAAGATGAGGGGTGTGCCAGCCTCCAGGGACCCCCAGCGCCCATGGGGTGCCCATACCTGCTGGACAGCCGCCAGGCTCTGGAGCTGGGCGCTGGTGAGGTGCTGCTGCTGGAGCGCGGCCGTCTGCAGCATGAGGTGCTGCTGCTGTGCTGCGTACATCTGCTGCAGGTACTGTGCCGCCGTGTTGGGCTGCCGGTGCAGGGCCTGCTGGATCACCTTTGGGGGGGAAATGTGGCCCCAGGCTGCGCCACGAACCCCCAGTGCTCCCCAACCCTCCAGTGCCCCCCAGCCTCATACCTGCACAGTCTGGCGGTCGGGGATGCCGCTGTAGACAGAGATCTGGGGCCCGGGCGGGCGCATGGCTGTGGTGCTGGTGGGCGTTGGGGCCGTGCCACCACCGCTGCTGGCAGGAGCCGGAGCTGGGAGCTGCTCATTCTCCATGGCGGGGCCGAGGCAGGATGAAGGAAGTGGGCCAGCCTAGAGCTAAGGGGGAGGAACAGAGTGAGAGCGTATCCCTGACACCTAATGTCTGGATGAGGAACAGGGGGCTGGAATCACAGAGGAGGAGGAAGGTGGACGAAGAGGAAGAATGATGGGAGATGCTGTAGTGCATCCTCCTCCACCAGATTGGGGGTCAGCACCCCAGGGGAAATGGGGAAAGGGAGCACTGACAGGAGGATGGATGGAACAGAGGGAAGGCTGGAAGGCAGAGAGATGGAAGTGAGGAGGTAGGGATGAATAGAAGGATGGACTGGAGGAAGAGGGGGATGAAAGGGTGGACAGACAAAAGGAAATGAGGGAAGGAGGGAAGTAGGAAAGAGACAGATGGACAGAGAGAAGGACATGAGGGAAGGGGAAGAAGGAAAGAGAGAAACCAAGGGAGTTATGGAACTAGGAAAGGGCAGACATAAGGACAGGTGGAAACAGGAAAGGGATGAAGGATGGAAGGACAGAAAGAATGACAAACATGAGAAGGAAAGGGATGGACAGAAGGATGGATGGAACATGAGGGACAAATGGAAGGATGGATGGCCAGAAAGGAAAATGGATAGGAGGAGGGATAGAAGGACAGACAGAAGTAAGAAAGAAGAGACAAGAAGGACAGGAAAGATAGAAGGAAGGAGGGATCAAGGATGGAAGAAAGGATGGACAAGAGGACAGACAGAAGAAATGACAGACAGAAGGAATGATGGCTCTAAGAACGGAAGGAAGGAATGATGGATGGATAGAAAGATGGACAGAGTGAAGAAAAGATCCAAGGATAGAAGGAAATGCTGAAAAAAAGCAGGAAAGTGAGGGACCAAGGGATGGAGGGAAGAACAGAGCAGACAGCAGGGAGGAAGTATGGACAGATGAAAAGACACAAAAGGGAGGAAGGGATGGAAGAAAGGCTGGATGGACATAGGACAGGGATGCAAGGAAGAATGGACAGAAGAAATGGATGAGGGGAAAGGCAGATGGAAGGAAGAAATGGGAAGAAATGGTCAGCAGGACAGGTTGGACAGCATGACAGAGGACAGGAGAGGATGTGGACAGTGCTGTAGGGGCCAGAGAGCGGGGTATGTGGGCAGCACCTCTGTCACCACAGCCACTGTAGAGGCCATGAGGCTCCACAGTCACCAATAGCCACCCACTGCCCCTGCGCTCTACCCGTGCCACCTGACTGAGCCCCTGCATTGCCACCATAGCAGGACCAGGGACAACTATGTGGAATACTGCAGACTATGGACAGCAGCCACTGAAGCTGGTCTTGGTGGCCATGCCACAGCATAGCCCCACCAGGCCACCCCAGCCGAGCACGAGAGATGTGGCAGCAGTGATGTCCTGATCTTGTGTAGCCCATGGGGCTTTGTCCCCTGAGATGCCACTGTCGCAAAGAAAAGGGTGGGACATCCATGTGTTCATGGGGGTGGCAGTACATGTGGCCTGTGACACTTCCCACCCTCCCGGATGCACGCATGGCACGCATGCACCATCAGCTAGAGAGGTTTTAGGCAGCACCTTTCCCACCCTACAGCCATGGACCTGTTTTTTCCCCTCTGGTGGCATCAAGTTGACATGGGGTCACTGCAGTGACTGGCACAGAGGGATCACACCAGACCCATCTGGAATCAATGCCCCAGGGGCAGGTACAGCCCAGGAAGCCCCCAGCAGCTCCCACCTATTGTGGGTCCAAGGCCCCTGTCCTCACCCACACCAAACCCCACCTGGGAATTTGGGGTGTCAGATGGGGATACCTCAGTTTTGACCCAGAGGTGAAGAAACCTGCTCCAAGCCCTCCCAAACCATTATACCCACCCTAAATAATAAAAAAGAAAGATTTTGAGTACTGCTGGAACCCACTGGGGTGGGGGAACATGGGGGGTCCCACAGTCAGGACAGGAAGAGCCGGGGGAGCTGGAATTCCCTGAGCTGAGCACAAAATGGGGGTGGCAGAACAATGAGGAGGTAGGGAAACCTTGGAGGAATGGGATGGAATGGGGATGCAGACAGGTTGTGGGGGCAATATGGGATATAGAGAGAAAAGATGGGAGAGTAAGCAGTAGTATGAAGCAATATGAGGGGAATAATATGGAGGTTCAGAATAAGGAGGGATGCAAGACACTGGTGAAGGGTGACATATGGTGGGAAGGTGGGATAGAAGAGAGGAGGGTCAGATAAAAGAGTAGGGATTGGAAAACGATGATGGGGCAGGAATAATAATAAAAGAAAGCAAAAGCAGAGGAGGGGGTGGAAGATAATGCAAAAGAGGGGAAAACACTAATGAAGGGGTTGAATAGAAGTGAGGGAGGTCAGATATAACACTGGGGGGGTCAGATACAATATAGGGGGTCAGAGGTAACAGCAGGTGCTGGAATATGATTGGGGGTGAGCAAAAATATAATAATAGAGAGTTGCAGGATAGGGAACAGCAAGATATGATATAGGGAATGATAAGTGGGTGGGTGGGATAGACAAGAAAAGAGAGGGTCAGATGTAATAAAGGAGGAGTCAGATAAAATAGTAGGGACTGAAACATGATGGTGGGAGGTGGAAATAATAACGGTGCAAAACCAGGAAAGGGGGTGGAAGATGGGGAATGGGATATGATGGCAAGGAGCGGGATACAAGACAAGCGAGTCAGATATAGCATAGCGGGTCAGAGATAACATGGGGGCACTGGAATATGATGGTGGGCGGTGGGTAATAGTAATAATAATAATAATAATAATAATAATAATAATAATAATGTAGTCCAGAATCAGAGGAGGGGCACAGAAAAAAGGGAATGGGGGAGATACGGGTGAGGGTGGGAAGTGGGGGCCCCACGGGGAGCGGGGAGGGCCACGGCCCCGGGTGGGGAAACTGAGGCACGGCGGGTGCGCATGCGCGCCCCCCCCCCTCCCTCAGCTCCCCCGGCCCAGACAAAGCCGCCGGGGCCCGGTAGCGGCGGCACGCGCGGTACCTGCGGGCCGGGCCGGGCGAGGCGGCGGCGGCGGGCGGGCTGTGCCATGGCCCGAGGGGTGCCGGGGGTCCCGGAGCAGGGGTGCGGGTTCCCGGCGGGGCCGGGCCGGGCCCGCTCCTCCTCCCTCCCTCAGGCGGCGGCGCGGCTGCGGCGCGACGCCATCGCTCATTTGCATTCCTGCGCGTCACGTGGGGCCACCCGGCCAATCGCCACCCTGCGTGCCCCGCCCATCGCGCCGCGCGCCCGCCGCTCACGCTCGCCATGGCAACCCCGGAGGGGGCGGTGAGCGGGGTCGCCATAGCAACGGAGAGAGGAGGGGGCGCGATGCGCCGGGGGGAGGTGGCCGGGGCGGTGTCGGGGGCAAGCGGGGGGCGGCGGAGATCCGGTCTCCCGTGATTCCAGGAGTCATCACGGGGCTGCCCAGAGTCAGGCCCGGCGGGATGCAGCGGCCTGGAAATGGTGGCACCGATCCCTGCCGTTACCGGGGGTCACCCAGGGTCACCCCGAGGATGCTGAGGACAGGTTCGGGCAAGGAAGCGCAGTGTGAAGTTGGTGGCACCGGTCGCCGCTGCTGCATGGGGTCGCTCGGAGTCACCCCGGGGCTTCCCAAGGCGGGATGCTGCAACCTGGGCATGGTGGCACCGGTCCCTGACGCCGCTGGGGGTCACTCGGGGTCACCCTGGGGATACTGAGCGTCGATACTTGGGACAGGCAGCGATACAGGCATGATGGTGCCTGTCCCTGGTGCCATGCCGAGTCACCCCGGGGGATGCTAAGGGGTCGGTACTGGAGAGATGCTACAGCATGGGGATGGTGACACTGGCCCTCGGTGTTTCCAGAAGTCATCTCGGAAATGCTGGAGGCCAGTATGGGCGGGATGCCGCAGCGGAGGATGGTGACCTGGGTCCCCACTGCTGCTTGGAGTCACTCGGAGTCACGGCGGGGCTGGCCCAGGACTGGCACTGGCGGGATGCTTCACTGGAGGGGTGATGGCAGCGGTCCCCGCTGGCACGGGGTGTCACCCGGGGATGCTGAGGGCATGTACCGGCCGGATGACTTGTCGGGGGAGTGGTGACACCCGTCCGCGGTGTTTCCCAAGGTCAGTCCGGCGGTACCCAGAAGGTACGGGCGGATAGCACCGCCCTCGAAGCTATCGGGGCTTGCCCGGGGATATTCCCGGAGATGCTCTGGGTCCTTCCCGATGGGATGCTGCCGCGGGGAGGGGGTGGAACCGATCCCCGGTGTTTCCTGTGTCACTGCGGGCATGCTCAGTGTCGGGACCGCTGGGATGCGGGGGCGGGGGGAGGGTGGCATCGGTCCCGGTGCTCTCGGGGATCACCATGGGGCTTGTGGCTCATCTATGGGTCACTCGTGGCCACCAAAGCCCTTCGGACACGGGGCTCCGTCCACCCTGAGGGCACTTGGGGTGTCCCCGGCCCCCGCTGCTGTGCAAGGACAGGATCTGCTCCCTGCGCTGGGGACACTGGGAGGGCTATGTGGAATCCTGGGGAAACTGGAGGGGGGACACTGAGCAGCCAGGGAGGGCTCTAAGGCATATTACGTGGCTGTGAGGGCACTGTGGAGGCTGTTAGGGATGTAAGGGAGCACTGAGGAAGACTGGGGAGCTGTAAGGGTCAAGGAGAGGAATTGAGGGGCCATAGGCAGCACTGGCAGGGCGCTGTAATGACTGTGTGGGGGACCCCGGGGAAGCCAACTGGGAGCACTGAGAGAGATCAGGGGGACAATGAGGGGCTGTGGGTGTACTGGTGGGCCATGGGAACACTGGTGGGCTCTGAGGGTACTGGGGGCCTAGGTGGCACTGAGTGGGCTATTGATATACTGGGGGGATATGGGAGTGCTGTGGGGATATGGAGGTACTGGAGGGAGCTTTGGGGGCACCGGATGGAGTTATGGGGCCACTGGGGACCTATGGGGTGGCACTGGGCATTCTGGGAGATCTATGGGGGCTCTGGGGATATTGAGGAGCTCTGGGGGTACGTGGCGGGCTGTGGGGTACTGGAGACTGTCCGGTGGCACCGGGGGCTCTGCGAGCGCGTCCCGACGCCCTCGGGGACTGCGCTGCCGCTGCCGCCAGGGGACGCGGCTGCCCCGCGCAGGTGGCGCCGGTCCCGCCGGCCCCGCGTTCCCTCTTCACCCCTGCTCATCGCTGCTTTCTCCTGGATTGCCCTGCGGATTGCCTTCCTTCCCTCCCTTTTCCCTATTCCTTTATTTCACCCTGCTTTTTCTCTGTCTCCCCGTTTCTCCCTCTTGCGTCCCGCTGCACCTCTTTTTCCCCCTTTCCCCTGTTTTCCCTGTTTTTTCCAGTTTTACCTTCATATCATCCAGTTGTCCTCTTTTCTTATTTTGCGTCTTTTCCCGCTTTACTCCTCTTCCTCCCCTTTATCCCCTTTCCCATTTTTTTCATTTCCCCCCACTTTAACCCATTTCCTCCCTCTTTCTTCTCATTTTCCTCATTTCCTCCCTCTTCCCCACGTTTTATTCCCAGTGTTCCCGTCATTCCCCCCCTTGTCCCCTGCTTTCCCCATTCCCCCGTTTTTCCTTCTTTTCCCCTTCCCCCCCTTTTCCTCTCTCCCTCAACTCTTTTCTCCCCTTTCCCCCTCCCTTTATCCCCCCCTTTCCCACCTTTTTCCGCATTCCCCCACTTTTTTCCCTCTTTTTCCCGTTCCCCCCCCTTTTGTTTTTCTTTTTACCTTTCCTGCCCCAGGGCCTCGTAGAATCCCAGATTCCCAGATCCCACCCCACCAACCCTCCCCACAACTACCTCAGACCAGCGCATGGCCCAAATCCTGCCCTTTCCAACCCAAAAAAGCCGCGTCCGGTGACAACGTCACCCCTGGGACAGAGATTAGGAACCACCGCGGAGGCCGCGAAATACTGGCACCCCTCATCCCGGAGCTGAGGCTTCATTTGGGATGGACCCCCATTTCACATCCCACTCCTCAGCCCTGGCTCCCTATCCTTTGTGGACGGGTCCCTCATTCCGTGTGCCGCCCCTCATCCCTGGATCCCTAATATTTTGGGACGGGATGGGCGCCCTGTCCCGCATCCCAGCCCCAAGCGGGTTCCAGTTCTCTACATGGAACCCCCCGAAATCCCAGAGCTGGCGAGCGCCGGGAGCGCCGCAGCTCCGCGCGCATCCCGCGGGCTCTGCTGCCGCCGGGATGCAATTCCGGATCGCTCCGGGGAACCGGCCACGAAAACCTTTTCATCCTAAATCCATATTGTTCGCACCCAGCGGGGCGACCATTCAGCCTCCCACCAGGCGCAGGGTTGGGTTTCCAGCCGGAAATTTCCGTCCGAAGGTACAAAAAGTCATATTTGGCCCCCAAAAAATAAAGGTTTGGGGGTGGGGAAGGGGAGGGGGGGGAAGGGGAGTGGGCAGAGAGAAAAAATTCCTCGTCCTCCCTCCCGCGCGTTGTGGCTCTCCAAATATTTATGTGGATCCAAAGGGGTCCCGAGGGAACAAAGCACGGACACGGCGCGGCTCCCCCGAACAATGGGGCCGGATATTTTCTGATGTGAGTGGAGCCTCGGCTGGAGCCGGATCATATCCGGCCTGCCCGGCACCCCACCGCACCAATCCCAGGGGTTTTAGGGAAAAAGATTTTTTTTAGAAAAAGAATTTTTTTTTTTTTTTGAGGAAAAAAGTATGATATTCTGTAAAAAGACAGTTGCTGGGGGGTTTTTTTGTTTGCAAATGAGTTTTTAGGGGGAAAAAAGCGCTTTTTTTTTTTTTTTTTTTTTTTCTTGGGAGAAAGGGTTTTGCAGTAAAAAAGAGGATCTTTTCCTGGAATAAGGTCCCTTAAGACAAAAAAAAAAAAAAAAAAAAAAAAAAAAGAAAGCCTTTGAGGGGAAAAAGGAGATTAGGAAAAAAAGAAGGTGTTTTTGTTTGAAAATAAGACCTTTTTTTTTTTTTTTTTTTTTTAGAAAATGGCACTTTTTGGAAAGAAATGAAAAAAGTTTGTTTTCTTTTTTAAAGTGGGCTTTCTTAAGTAAAAACTTTGTGGGAAAAAGGACTTTTTTCTTGGTAAAGACAGGCTTTCTGGAAAAAACAAGGGCTTTTAAAAAACCAAAATAGTCGATTTTTTACAGGAAAAAAAGAACAGGCAGAAAATGGACATTAGAGCTCTACAAAGAAATTCTCTGCATTCTACATGAAAAATGATTTTGGAAATAATGGACATTTTTTTGGGAAATAAGGAGGGTTTTTTGGAAAAGATTCTTCTTGAGAGAAAAATACTTTTTCTTGAGCAGAAAAAGTTCTTTTTTTGGGAAAAAAGAACATTTTTTGGAAAAAGTATTTGTTTTTTGTTCTTTAGGTTTTTAAAAACTACTTATTAGGAAAAAAGGTCTTTTTGGAGACAAAAACATGGGTTTTGGTGAGAAAAATAAAGACAAAAATGGCTTTAATGGGAAAAACTGATGGGAAAAGTGTCTTTTTTAAAAGATTTTTTGGGGGGGTTTAAAAGTATTTTTTGGGGGAAAAAACCTTTTGTGTGAAAAAAAGTGTTCTTTGCAAGAACGGGGCTTTTTGGAATAAAACTGGCGCTTTGAGGGAAAAGAAGTGCTTTTCTGGGGGGAAAATGAGCCTTTTTTTGAAAGAAACTCCTTTTTAGAGGAAAAATGGCTGCTCTTGGAGGAAGGAAAAGGCTGTTTTGAGGGAAAAAGCTATTTCTGAGAAAAAGAGGCTTTTCTGGGGTACAAAGATCTTTTTGGGGGGTGCAATCCTGACTTTTTCTGACATCTGGGTTTCAGATCCCTGGTGTGCTGGAGGTCGCGCTGGACTGATCCCCAAGTGCTGCTCCCCAGTGTCACTGTGTCCTTTCCCTAACAGAGTCAGGGGCTTCAGTGTCCCTCCAGGACACCAAGGGACCCCCACCCAGCCCCTCCATCCCTTGCACACACATCACAGGATGCAGAGGTCACTGCTGTGACACCCTCCCCATCCCCAGCACAGCCCAGCACCCCCATTCTAATCCAGGAACGGTCAGAAAAGACATGGCCACAGTTACAGAAATATTCCGAGCTGCCTTCGGGCATTTATTCCATTTATTTGCCATGGATTTGGATACTTTTCCAAAGGAAATCTCGTGCTCACATGCTGACATGATCTGTTCGTCCCATCCCATCCCAGCGGCCTCTTCCCTCCCCACCCCGTTCTACTGGATGGTACAAATTGGCCTTTTTTTGGCATCATTTTTTTCTGGTCTTAGAGTGTTTTGGGCTTTGTTGGGTCGTGTGGGGTTTTTTTTGTTTTGTTCTTTTTTGTTTGTTTGTTTGTTTTGTTTTGTTTGTATGCTTTTTTGTTTGTATACTTTTTTTTTGTTTGTTTGTTTTTTGTTTTGTTTTGTTGTGATTTTTTGCCATTACTCCTTGTTTTGGCCCCAGATCTTCTGTTTTCTGCTCCCAGAGAAGGAATTACAGTTTCCATCCACTTGGTGTCAGGTCCGGCCCCACCATCCGTCTGTCCATCCCAAACCACCCCAACCCCAGCACTGGCTGTTTTGGCAGATCCATTCACTTCCCTGCAGTTAAAATCCTTGATTTACCAGTGTTAAAAACGACCAGCTCATGGTTATCCTATGGGATCCATACAGGAATTTAGCCTGTTTCCCAGCCGGACTCCTGCTGGGTGCCAAATCAGCCCTGAGCTTTCAACCTGCACCATATTAAACCCCTTCCAGTTTTAAAAATGGAATTAAACTCTGGGATGGGGGGGGGGATATACTGAAATGGAGCTGCTGCTTTTGGTTGTGGTGGGAATTTTTTTACTGATGTGTTTAAAGCAGGATGAGCCGAAAGCTATTGGGGCATTGAGCTCCGGGGAATTTAGTGCCTGGGGAATTTAGTTCCTGGAATATTTAGTGCCTGCGGAATGTAGCATTGGGGTATTTAGCTCTGGGGCATTAAACACCGGGACGTTTAGCTTCTTGGAATGTAATGTTGGTGCATTTAGCATTCAGGGAATTTAGTGCCTGGAGAATTTGGCACCGAGGCTTTTGGCTCCAGGGTATTTAGTGCTGGTGCATTAAACGCCAGGGCATTTAGCTCCGGGGAATTTAGTGCCTGGAGAATGTGGTGCCTGAGGAATTCAGTGCCTGGGGAATTTGGCATCGGGACATTGAGCTCTGGGGCATTGAACTCCGGAGTATTTACTATTGGGACATTAGGCACCCAGGGAATTTAGTTCCTTGGGAATTTGGCATCGATGCATTTGGCTCTGGGATATTTAGGACTGGCATTAGACATCAGGGCATGGAGCTCTCGGGTATTTAGTGTTTGGGGAATTTAGTGCCTGGGAAATTTGCCAACGGGACATTTAGGAAAGGGGCACTAAAGATCGGGACATTTACCAGCAGGGCACTGAACCCTAGGGCGTTGAACACCGCGGCACTGAGCTCTGGGAGTTTAGTGTCGATGCATTCAGTGTCTGGGGGATTTAGTGCCTGGAGCATTTAGGGCGGGGCCGTTTACCATAAGAGTTCAGAACTGGTGTGTTTCTCAGCGGGATATTCGGCTCTGGGATGTCTTACACTGGGACATTCAGCATCTATGCAGAGAGCACCGGGGAACACCGGGCAATAGGCATTGGGGTATTTAGCTCTGGAGTATATAGGGTTGAGACATCAAATATCAGGATGTATAGCTCTGGGTATTTAGGTTTGGGGCGTTAAACATTGATGTGTTTAGCTCTGAGGTGTTTAGGGCTGAGATGTTCAGCATTAGTCCATAAAACATTGAGGCATTCAAGGAAGGGACTTTTAGTGTTGGTGCATTTGTCACTGGGGCTTTAAACATCGGGACAATCAGCTCTGCGGCATTTAGGGTTGGGATATTAAGCACTGGGGCATTTTGATCAACACATAAATCATCAATTTAGCTCCGGATCCCTTGGTGTTGGGGCTTTTAGTGCTGGAATATTAAACATTGGAACATTCAGTCCTGGGGCTTTTAGGGTTGGGGCATTAGCAATAGGGCATTGAGCTCTGAGGCATTAAAATGGGGAAATTCAACCCTAGGCATTTGGTGTTGCAGCATAAAAGCATCAGTCATTAACACTGGTGTGTTTTATCCTGGGGTATTTAGCCTCAATGTTTAAAATACTGGTGAACGTTGCACTGGGGCATTTGGCTCTGGGACATTAAACAGTTAGCTCTGGGACATTAAACATCAGTGCATGAAATACTGGAACATTTAACACTGAGCCATTAAGAATTTGTATAAATAACACCAGCTTATTTAGCACTAGGGCATTTAGATCGATGAATAAAGGGGAATTTAGTTCTGGGGTATTTAACATCAGGGCATTGAGCACTGGAGTGCTAAACATTGGGGCAAATAACTCTGGGGCATTTATTGTTGGGGCATTGAGCACCAGGGCATTTAGATCAATGCTTAAAACATAATTTAGCTCTGAGATACTTGGAACTGGGGCATTAAACATCGAGATGTTTAGATGTGGGTTATTTAGGATTGGAGCATTTGGCACTGTGGAGTGTTACACACTGGGGAACTTAGCTCTGGGAAACCTTTAGGAAACCTTTAGTATTTAACTCTGGGAGATTAAATATCAGTGTATTTAGCTGAGTATTTAGGGCTGGGGCATTAAGGATGAGGGTGTTTAGCTCTGGGATATTCATTGTTGGGACGTTAAATATCAGGGTGTTTAGCTCTGGGATATTTAAGGCTGGGGCATTTGGCATTGGGGCATTGAACTTTGGGGAATTTAGCTCTGGGGTATTAAACATCTGATGCTTTCAGTCATTAAACATGGGGATGTTTAGCTTTGGGATACATAGTGTTAGGGTATTAAAAATGGAGGCATTGCACTGGGTATTTAGGGCTGTGCCATTAAATGCCAGGGTGTTTAGCTTGGGGTTTTTTTTTGGTGTTGAGGCATTTAATATTGTGGTGTTTGGGGTTGGGGCATTAAACATGAGGGTGTTTAGCTCTGGGGTGTGTAGGGCTGGGGCATTAAATATCTGTGTATTTAATATCCTTGCAGGTCCTGTTGCTCCCTGCATGCTGTACTGCAGAACACCTCTTGAGGCCCCAGAGAGGCCCCAGAGAGGCCCCGGAGTTCACAGACACGAGGGATTTGCATTTGAGGGATTTGCTCCTGAGGGATTTTCGCTTGGACCCAGACTCCCAGCAAAATCCCAGCTCCAGGTTGAGCTGGGCTCTCTCACCCTGTGAACCTGCTCCCAGTGTACCCAGTCCAGTCCTTTGGATTTCCTAAGTACAAATAAACCTTCCCCAGTGGAGTCTGAGCCTGGGAACACACAGGGAATCAGGGAGAGGGTGGGAATGCAGGGGAGGGGTATGGCAATGCCAGGGAGAGGGTGGGAATGCCAGAGAGAGGATAGGAATGCTGAGGAAAGGGTGATGATGCTGGGGAGAGGGTGGCAGCACTGTAGAGAGGGTGGGAATATTGAGAAGAAAGTGTCAATGCCAAGGGTAGGGTGGCAGTGCCAAGGAGAGGGTGTCAGCATTGGGGAGAGGGCATGAATAGTGGGGATAAGGTGGGAGCACTGGAGAGAGAGTGGGAATGCTGGAGAGAGGATGGGAATGCTGGGGAGAGAGTGGGAATGTTGAGGAGAGGATGACAATGCCAAGGATAGGGTGTCAGCACTGAGAAGGTGGGAACGCTGTGGAGAGGATGGAGATGATGGGGAGGGGAAAGGAGTGGCAACGTCAGGGAGAGGGTGGCAGTGTTGGGGAAAGGCTGACAATTCTGTGCAGAAGGTGGCAATGCCAAGGAGAGGGTGGCACCTCTGGGCACTGCACTACTGTCCCAGGGCCATGGATCTCCCCCACCACCTGCTTGTCCCTGGCTGGGGACGCTTGGGATGGTGCTGCCCCTACCACCCTTCTTTCCCCTCCTCCACCTCCACCTCCTCCTCCTCCGCCTCCTCCTCCTCCTCCTCCTCCTCCTCCTCCTCCTCCTCCTCCTCCTCCTCTCCTGCTCCAGCCGAAGTGTCTGGCTCTGGTTGTGAGAAATGAAGCAGGTCCAGCAGAGAGCAGTGGTAACACACTGGCATCCCGCCACCTCTCTCTTGCCTGTCCCGGCCTTTCCAGTAAATCTTAATTTCCCTGGAAAGAGAAAAGTGGAATTTGCCAAAAACTTCGGAGCTTAATTAAAAAAACCACCCCAGTTTTTCCTGTTGGTAGAGGGGGAATGGGAGAGGAGAGGGCTGGCATAGAGATTTACAGGCTGAATCGAGACTGGCAATTGAAAAATGAAAAAACCAAACCAACCAACCAAACAAACAAAAAAAAAACCCAAGAAAACAACCCAAAAAAACCCCCAACCAACCAACCAAACAAAAAAACAAACAAAAAAAAACAAAACTCCCCCAAAACCCCCAAAAAACCCAAACAAACAAACAAACAAAAAACAACAAGCAAACAAAAAAAATCCAAAACAACAACAACAACGACAACAAAAAAACAACCAAAAAACCCCCAACCCCCCCCACAAAAACAAAAACCAAAAGAAACCTCGTAAGAACAAGAAGAAAAACCCTTGTAAAAATAAATTATCAGCTTCTCTATTAAATTATTCTGCCCCGCTGGAGCGGGACACCCGTGGCTTTTGATCCTCCCGCTGCCGTCCCGTTCCCAGCCCGCGGGACGCGGCCGAGGGGTCCCGGATGGTAATGGGCCCTGACAGCTTGGAAAAGCGAGACGGGCTCTTCGTTAATGAGCCCTAACGAAGCCAAGGGGCCCGGCGGGCCCGGCGGCGGCTTCTGCTGAGCCGGCTGGGCTGGGAGCACCGGGGTGATGCCCCGGCGCGGCGGCGGGGGGCGAGGGGGGGCGGCACGGATGGGATCTGTTGCCTTTCTCCATCCCTCGTTCTTCCAGCGGAGAAAAAAAAACATAAAAGAAAATTTAACGGGAGATTCAGATAGGAGGGTGCGGGTTTGAGGGGCTTCTTGCAAATGGGAGGAGAAAAAAGAGACATGAGAGCTTGGCTTAGTATCAACTGCAATGCACCTGCAACAAGCTTGCAACAGCTTTGCAATGGACTTACACAAGGGGGTTGCAGTGGGACTGAAACAGGTTAGCAATGGGTTTGCAATTAGTTTACAATGGGTTTGCAAGTGGTTTGAAATGGGCTTCAAAGGTCCCCCATGAAACAGCAGAGAGATTGCAAAGGGTTTGCAATGGGTTGCAAGGGATTTGCAAGGGATTTGCCACTGGTTTGCAAGGGGCTTGCAATGAGTTTGCAGTGGGTTTATGAGAGGTTTGAAATGGACATTCAAGGTTCCCAACTTTGCAATGGACCTCCAGGTTTTGCAAGAAAGAGGTTTGCAGTAGGTTCACAAGGAACTTGGAAGGGATTTGCAATGAGTTTATAATGGACTTACAACAGGCTTACAAAGGGTTTGCAGTAGGCCTGTGACTGGCATGCAATGGGCTTCCAATGAACTTACATGGAGTTTGCCATTAGCTTGCAGTGTGTTTGCAATAGGCTTGCAATAGATTTGCAGTGGGCTTGCAATGCCTTCTCTCCATGTAGGCACATCCCAGGAATCCACAGACCAGTCCTGACATTTGTCCCTCTTCCTGGGGAGCCTCCTGGCTGTGCTGCTCCTGCTCTCCCATGGCTGCCTCTGGATTCAGTGCATCCCAGAAAAGGATTTATTGCCCTATCCCACCCTGGGCTTCACTCCCCATGATTTAAGGAGAAGCAGCTGCCTGGGTGGGAGATCAAAGATCCCACTGGAGCTCCGGGACTGTGGAAAATCCCCGCAGCCCCGGGGGGGGAGGATCCAAAGGGCTCAGGCTGCGTGGGGCTGTGGTGGTGACACGGGGGACGGAGCTGTGACGGAAGCCCTGGATTGTCTGTGAGACTGGAACCAGGAGGGAGCGGGGTCCAGGCTGGGAAATCAACCAACAGAGGTTGGGAGCAGCAGGGTTCCTTTGATCCCAGCTTCCTCCTTCCCTTGCTGCTGGGATTGCAGGGAGCTTACGGCAAGCTTGCAACAGGCTTGAAGTGGGCTGGGAATGAGCTTGGGAGGGCCTACAATGGGAGTTGTAATGCACTTACAGGGGGCTTGCAACAGGCTTGCAATGAGATTGCAACAGGCAGTGGGCAGTGGGCTTGTAATGAACTTGCAAGGGATTTACAACAGTCTTGAAATAGATTTACGGTGGGCTTGCAATGGGTTAGCAAATGGTTTGCAACAGGTGTGTGGCAGACATAATAGCCTTACAATGGGTTTGCAATGCGCTTGCTATTGGAGTGGGACAAAAATTAAAGTAATAAATAAATATGCGTATAAATTGAGGGAATTATTTGCATCTTTACCATCTTGGGTGAACTTGATGCTTCTTTCAGCCTCCATCATGGGTTTGTAAGAGAGAGAGGAAATCAGCCCCTACATCTACCCAGATCATCTCATTCCCAATGTTTATTCCATGAAAATGTCAACACAAACCCACCCTGGACCTTCTTGGATGAGTAATCCCACACCAATTAAACAAATTTACATGGATTTGAGTTGGAGAGCTGCAAATATTCCATATTTCTGTTTGTTCTGTTTTCTTTTTTCCTCTTACTGGGACCACTCTTGTAGTGGAATTCCACTTTCCTTTGGAGCTTTTCGCTATTTACAGTGGGATCTGAGGGTGTTCTTGGTTCCCATTTTGCACTGGGGAGGATGTTCAGTGTTACCTCCTGAAAAAATTACGTATATCAAGGCCATCAGGGATGGAAATGCCTTTTGCTGGAAATCTGCCTCTTTGCAATCTCAGACCTTGAAGTAAGATGCTGAGATAAAAACCGAGAGGAGGGATCGCTTTGGGAAGGGGTTAGAAAAGACATTGCACAACTGGTCTGAGAAGTTTCCAGCCCATCCCAATCTCTTGGTTTCATCCCTGTGATCCTAAATAAGGGAAGAGGAGTTGGGTCAGAGGATTTTCACCCATGCTGATGATTCACCCAAGCCCACAATCAGTCCAGTCACCCGTGGGTGTGTGGGAACCTCTGGTGTGGGTTTTTATCCTTGGAGAAACCTCCTGGAGAACCTGCTTCTGGTATTTTGAGTTCTCCTAGGAAAACGTTATTACTGGTAAATCCTGGGGAACTCATCTTGGTTGTTTCCCTCCAGCCAGGAATGTCCTCCAAATCAATCCAAGGAGGAGAAAATGCAAGGAAACCCACCCTCTTACAGCAAAATAGTCCTTGTACTTGTGATGGGGATATAAAGCTGTAAACCCTGGAAATGCTTAGTGGAACAGCATTTCTTGGAAAGCAAATGGATATGTAGGTTTTTCCTGTGGATCCAGGGTGTTTATCCCTCCACACCAGCAGCAAGTAGTGATCTGATGCCTTCTCCACACTCCTCACTATGGCTTGGGACATGTAATGCTTTGGCGCTGCTGGAGATGCTTCCCAGCCCTCTACCAAGCTCCTGGGAATCTCCCCGAGAGGTTTTTTCCTGAATAAACCATCAAATTTTGCAAAAATTCAATTTTCTTGAGTAAGGATGAAGTGCTGCTGCTGATTAACAATGAATTGGGACCATTTGAAGTACCCCAGGAATTTGCTTGGCCATCCTGCTTTTGGATTATGCTGGAGAGCCCCATCCCCACATTAATCCATTCATAATTTGGGCATGATCACCTCCGAAATCTTTGCACACCAAGATTGGCTCTGATGAAGATGTTGCAAATGTGATGGAGTTGCCCATTAGAGGGAATTTCTATTCAGTTAACCCCTTGGATTGTCCCACCACCCACTGGAAGTGATGCACTTGGATCTTGGGCAGGTTGGCAAGGAAAAACGAATAGGGTGAGCTCAGGGTTATTAACTGTGGGAGTGAGCCAGGCTCCACATCAGCTGGACTGGCAGGGAGAAGATCTGGATTCTGGCAGTCACAGGGGTTTGGGATGTGAACTGGTCCCTGTGGAGTGTTCAGGTTGGTGTTGGCACCCTGAGGACAAAATTAGCTGGAAACTGGTCTCTTTTGACCAAATCTTGAGTCTTGGAATCAGTGACCAAATCCCAGAGCTACCTCCAGTCTGATTCCACATTGCTTTTGGGGCACCTATGGTGATTTTGGGGCAAAAATGTGTGATGTCACCTCCTGTTACTTTACCCACATGCACCTGACCCCAAATAAACAAAATTTTAGGCTCTCCCCTCTGAAAGGTTCATGGATGATGCTCTGATGTTCTTCCCATGTCTCCTCTAACATGGGATGAAGCTGGGACAGGGCAGCTCCAGCCAGATGGATTTGAGGCACTTGGAGGTCATTGACACAAAGTCTTCCATCAGCTCAAATCCTCCTTGTTGCTTTGTCAGTGGATGTGGGGGCCAAGAGCTGCCTTGGTTCCTCTGGCACCAACTCTTCTCCCTCACTCTGCCCAGAGCTGACCTGGTGCTCCTTGAGTTCCTCCTCCACCTTTGCTTTCTGGCTGATGTTAAACCCACGTGGGCCACAAAGCCTCCCCACCCTCCTCATGTTGGGTGCAAGCAAGAGCCAGGAATGTGCAAAGTTCCAAAGGAATGGACATCTCCAACTCAGCCTTATCTTCAGCATTTTCTCTAGCTCCTCCTTTTCATGGCTCTTCTTCTCCAGCCCAGCCTTGTTGCTTCTCTTGCAGGACCTTTATCCCCTGCCCTCCCCAAGACCTTCACCTCCAGTTTGCACTTAGAGCTGCCCAGGTTGGACATGTGATCCCAGGTGAGATCCTATTCCCACTATGGATCCCATGGGGTCACATCCTCCCTCTTTTCTTTCCTGGCCTGTGGTTATTTATCTACCCTTGGCTTCTTCCTTTTCCCATTCTTTGAAAGAGTGTTTTTGCTTCCTTTTGAGTCATCCTGGAGTTCCTGCTCTCTGCAGTTGAAGAGGTGAGTAATGTAGGGTTGGATGGACCACGCTGGTGTGGGGAAAGGGATGGGAGAGGAGAAGCTGAGATAACAACCAGACTGTCTCCTCTGACCAGGAGAAGCCACAGCCCCATGAACAGGGAAGGTGCCAAATCTCAGGAAAAAAGATGCTAACAGCGTGGCCATTCAAGACATTCAGGCCTTGGGTTGGTGTCACCTTTTTGGGACATTGTGGCCAGTTGGAATGCCCCCAGGTCAAGTGAAACAGAAGGACCAATGCAGGGTCACCAAGATTCCCAAAACAACACAAGCTGGGAGATGTGGGGGAGCTGGGCTGAGATGTGATGAGGTAGAGGAGGGTGTTCATAATTGGACAGAGCAAATCCTGCCTGAAAGTGTCCCATTCCTGGAAGTGCCCAAGGCCAGATTGGAGCACCCTGGGATAGTAGAAGGTGTCCTTGCCCATGACAGGGACTGGAACAGGATGGGCTTTAAGGTCCCTCCCAGTCCAAATGAAACTGGGATTTTATTCTAGGAAAACCCAATTTTATCTCAATTCCACGTTCCAAAACACAATTTCCAGAACATGGGGCAGCACAAGCCCTGGAGATCCTCAAATTGCCCCCTTTTAAAACTCCTTCCCTTCTTTGGTTTTATAACTGGGGTAACCTTGAACAAAAACCCAGGGAATTATTTTGGCTCAACAGGTCGGAAAGAGGCCAAGACGCTGGACAAGCTGTCATGTTGGATTTTCCAGCCCTTTGCACCAGCAGGAGAAATTTAATGTAAATAAACCCCCATTTGCATCCTATGCATGTCCAACCTCTATATAGGTCAGAGTGACACCCAGAACCTGCTTCTCGATCCAGCTTGGTGTGAAAATCCATGGCAAACGTGTTCACTGAGAGCTTTTCCTCCTAAACCCTTCCCAGAAAAGTTTTCTGTGAGGTAATTCAGCGTGGATTAACATCCCAGCATCAGGAATATGAGGAGGGGGAAGATGCCCAATGGACTGAGTTCACCCTGATATTTTAAAGGAAGAAAAAAGCAGAGTTTTGGGGTATTTATGATTTTTGTGGTCCTGGGGAGGGGAGGTTTAAATCCCTCAGGCTGAGCTATCCCAGGGATTTCAAATTATGCATATGATCTCTATATATAAAAATGTATTTTTTCTTTATATATATAAATTTCTATATTAATGCAATTATAGAAAGATATATAATATGTAATGTATAAATTGTAATTTATATATTAATATTTTATATAGATATACAGAGAGAGAGGGAGGGAGTGTTATAGATATATTGATATAAAATATAAATATATAAATTTACAACCCCTTTTCCCAGCAAAGGAGCTGACTTGGAAAAGGGGAATCCAGACTCAAGCTCAGCTGCCTCCAGCATAATCCCCCACCAGCTCCTAACAAAGAATAGCCCCATTATTAATTAAACAGTGAAATTAAACTATAGATGCCTGAAAATATTTCCTGCTGGGGCACGTGCCCCCAAATCCCACGGACAGGTTTATGGGAATCTCAATCCCTAACACTGCCCTCAGTCAGCCTCCTGCAGCTTTTAGGCTTGGTTTTAAGGGGTTTGAGGGGAAATAAGTGTTTGTTCCTGCCTGGAAATCAGAAAGTGTATCCGGGAATGGGAGCAAATGCTAAAAATCCACCCAAATACGAGAAAGAATCTCCGGGAACAGGACTGAATGCTAAAAATCCATCCAAACTTTATTTTTCCAAGGTAAATTGGAGCTTCTAGAGAGGAATAATGAGAAGACTCAGCCTTTTCACTTTAAGCAAAGCATTAAACACAAAATCATTCCTATTTTATCTGTTAAGATTCCCCCAAACCCCCTTTCTTTTATGACCAAGGACCTCTCTTCGTGCTTGGATGCAGGAGGCATCATGTTTCAGAAAAGACACCCTAAGTCTATACAATGGGATGGTAAATTTGCAAAAGGAGGTCCCAGGTTTACAAAAGGGGGTCCCAGACTTGTAAAAAGTCACCCCAGATTTAAGAAAAGGCATCTCAAGTTCCAAAAATTAGGTCTGCAAAATGGGATCTCAGGCATAAGAAAAATCCCCCCAGGTTAAAAAAGAGGAGTCCTGATTTCCAAAAAGACCCCCCAAAATTTAAGAACCATCCCCAGGTTCCCAAAAATGGGTTCAAGGTTTGCAAAAAGCAGTCTCTGCAGAAATGAACACCAGAGTTGCAAAAAAAGGGCCTCTAGATTTGAAAAACAAGTTCCCAGATTTGCAATAAGGGATCCCAAGTTTAAGAAAAGCCTGCAGGTTTCATAGAAGGAGCCCCGACTGATAAAAAAAAAACCTTCTCAGGTTTGAGAAAAGGTGCTCCAAGTTCACAAAATGGAGTACTATTGTTGAAAAAGGGGTTTTGATTTGGGCAATAAGGTTCCAGGGTTGCAAAAAGACGCCCCAGATTCCCTAAAAAGGGTCCAAGGTTCTCAAAGAGGGGTCCTAGGTTTAAGAAAATTAACCCTAAGTTTAACAAAATGAGTCCTGATTTACAATCCTCCTTCTCAAATGTGAGAAAAGGCCCACATTCCAAAAATGGGGTTCCAGGGTTGAAAAAAGACACCTCAGGTTCCCTAAGGTATACCAGATTCCCTAAAAAGGGTCCCAAGTGTAAAAAAAGAGCCCTGATTCACTAAAAGGGTCCCAAGACTTTAAAAAAAAATCCACAGGTTCTCTAGAAAGGATCCCAGATACCCTAAAAGGCATCCCAAGTTCCCAAAATGGGGTTCCAGCTTTGCAAAAAGCTCCCTCAAAATTCAAGGAAAGACACCCCCAATTCCCGAGATGGGGCTCAATGTTTGCACCAGTGGGTTCCTGGTTTCCAAAAGCAGTCCTAAATTGCCACAAAAGCCCCCCAGATTTAAGAAAATGCCCTCCAAATTTGCCTGTCAGGGTTCAAGGGTCCCAGATCCTGGATGGAATTCCCACCCTGTCTCACGTGGGAATAGCCCTTGAACCCCCAAAGAGACATTACCCTTCCCAAAGCTGAGTTTTGGGAAATGATGGAGCTGGCAGCAACCCTCTGGGGCTCAGGGGTGAGATTTCCCTGGATAATCTTCTAATTCCTTGAGCCCTGCACTCCAATCACAGTGAAAACCTGTGGAAAATGCAGCAAAAATCTGTTTGGAGCAGAAAATTTCTGTCAGAGCTGGTTATGCCCCAAAATCTGTGTGATCCCCAAAACTGGAATTTAGGGGATTCCTCCCCAGAGTGAAACTTGTGAAATTGCAGTGGGGGGGATTGTAGGGCAGGGTGCCCCAATGAACCCATTTTTGGGTGTGGGGTCCCACAGGAAAATAATTTTTGAAGCATTGGGATTCCCCTTGAAGTTCTGCAGCTCAGAATCTGCCACTGGGGGGTTCCCTGTAGGATTGGAGTCCCCCAAAACACCAAGTTTGCACTCCTGGGATGCCCAAAAGACCCATTTTCACAACGGGAGATCCCTGCCAAAAAGATTGGATTTGGACTATGGGGTCCCCCAAAAGGCCCTTTTTTTGCACTCCTGGAGTTCCCAAAAGGCCTTTTTTTTTTTCCCAGCACAGGGTCCCTAACAAGATCTAATTTGACAGCATTGGTATCTCCCCTCAAAAAATCCATTTTTCACCATGGGGTCCCCCAAGAATCCCAGTTTTCACTCTCGAGGTCCCCCAAAAACCCATCTTTGCAGTGTTGGAACACCCCAAAAAGGTTAATTTTTGCAGCGTTTGACCCATTTCTGCACCTCGGGGTTCCCCACAAAACCCATTGTTTTTGGCATTGTGGGGTTCCCCAAAAGACTCAGTTTGCAGCCTGAGATCCCTAATAAACCTATTTTGGAGACCTGGGCTCCCCAAAAAGACTCATTTTAGCAGCGTTGGGTGCCCCAACCAACCAATTTCTCCCCCAGGAGACCCCATTTTCCATCTCGGGGTCCCCCACGAGATTTGTGTATCCAGCACCGTTGGAGTCTCTCCAAAGTCCACTTTCCCAGCCAGACACTCCCCAATAAACCAATTTTTACAGCACTGTGTCCCCAAATAAATCTACTTTTCCCAGTGTGAAGTCCCCACAGAATTCCTTCTCTGCAGCCTACAGAATTTTTCGTCTGGCCCAAAGATAAACCCACTCTCTGTAGTAATAATAATAATAATAATAATAATAATAATAATAATAATAACAACAACAACAACAACAAATGATAATTTTAATAATTTGAGAACTGTTTAATTTGCTGATTTAAATGGGTTTTTAACTGTATTTCCCCCCATATTTTATTAAACTCAAAAGGCAACATTCCTCGGATTGGAAGCGGAAAATGCCCCTTTAAAGCTGGATGTCCTGACAAATGTTTGGGAAAAAGCAATATTTAGTGTTTTAGTGGCAGAATAAAGGGGGAAAGGTAATAAATAATCTGTAAAATGAAGGACTAGAGAAGGAAAATTATATGGAAGTCAAATAGTGTAATGAAGGGAAATGAAAATAATGGGAAAAATACAAGGAAAAAAGAATAAATGCAAGAGGGTAAAAATGGGGTTAAGGACATAAAGAATAGAAAAGTAAAATAATGGGAAAATAAAGTCAAGAAAAGAAGGATAAAATTATGTGAATGCAAAAAGAAACTAGAAGAAAAAACATATAAAATAATAAAATAATACAATTCCAAAATGATGAAGAGTAAAGTGATAATAAATTTATCACAAATAAAAATGGACAAATAAGGTAGAAAAATGGATAAAAAGGGAATAGAATGGAAATTTAAAAGAATATAAAAATGAGAAGACATATGAATAAAATTATGCAAAAATAAAAGAATAGAAATATAAAAGAATATAAAGTATGAATTAAAACCAAAAGAATATAAAAATGCATTCTACAAAATAAAAGAATATAAAAATGAATAAAAAGCTAATAGAAAAGTCATGAATTAATAAAAATCTAGGAAAAATATAAAATTAATTATAAAACGAATATTAACAAACGAATAAAAATGTAAATAATATTAAAAATTATTACAAGTAAAAGTCAAAAATTAAAACAACATAAAGCTAAAAAAACCCCAAAACAAGAAACCCAAAGAATATTTAAATAAAAATATAGAAAATTAGTAACATTAAAAACTGAAATAAAACAATCTCAACTCCAAGTACATTAAACCCCAAAGATGTAAAACAGAATAAAACGGAACCAAACACAAGAATTCCATTAATTAGATTTATTATTTCCCTGTCCCCCCACCCGTGCTTCCCTTTGCTGGGAAGGGAATTCCGGGATCAGGAGCGCTCGAACGTTCTCCTGCTCTTCTTCCTCCTCCTCTTTCTCCTCCTCTTTTCCTCCTTTTCTTCCTCCTCCTCCTCCTCCTCCTCCTCCCCCGCCCCCGACCCCCGCGGGGATTCCCGGCCCTTTGTTCCCCCCACAAAGCCACATCCCGCCGTCAATAGCACCAGGAGGGTTTTTTTTGCGTTTCCTAAATTAAATAAACACTTTTTTCCTCCCACCTTTCTGGAATTTTCCTGCCCCAGGAATGGCTTCAGCCGGACTTGATTTGATCACTTTTTATTTTATTATTTTTTCGTTTGTTCTCCGGCTGTTCCAGGAAGAGGAAAACAACCCACGCAGGCACCAAGCCCCCAACACCTCCCTGGGTGCAGAATCAGAGACCAAAAATACCTGGAAAAAAAATTCTATTGTGGATTAAACTTGTTAGAAAAAGCTTTTTCTTAAAAAAAAAAAAAAAAAAAAAAAAAGGGATATGGGGATTTGAGAGGATCCTGTGGTTCCTGTATTCCTGCCCACATCACCTGTGGTACCCACAGCTGGTGGGATGCTGGAGGCACATCCCAAAAAACCTTCTTCTGTGGACTGGCCTCTCTTAAATGATGGAAAATGTTCCTCCATCTGAGAAATCACAATTCCTCCCTTTGGTGGAACTTAAGAGGGAAATTTGGGGAAAAGTTTGCAAATCTGCCCCCAAAAGTCACTATTTCCCTCCTTGGTGATATCTAAGGGGAAATTTTGGAAAAAATTAAGGGATATCCACTCCAAAATGTCACAATTTCTCTCCTCAGTGTTATTTAAGGGGGAAATTCTGGAAAAGCTGTGGAATATTTTCTCAAAAATATCACAGTTCCAGTGAGTGTTCCAGTGGGATTTACAGGCTCATGACTGGTTCCATGAGTGTCACAAGTTTGTGTGGTCTCAGCCTCTCTCCAGGCTGGCCAATCCATAGATCAAGCTTCCCTAAGGTATGGAAAATCCACCCCAAAAAGTCACATTTCCCTCCACTGGTGGAATTTAAAGGGTGAAAAATTGAAAATATTATGGAAAATATGCACCAAAAAAAAAAAAAAAAATCAGAGTTTCTCTTTATCACAGGGATTTAAAGGGGAAATTTTGAAAAAAATGATGGAAAAATCCCAGAAATCACCTCCTCCAGTGGGAGCTGATGGCTCAAGGCTGGTGCTATCAGAGTCCTGGGCTCACCCTTCTCCCAGCTGGTAGTTTTTGCTCCACTTTTCCTTGGGAAAAGAGACTAAAGGATGAAGTTGTTTTTCCATGGGATTTGAAAGATTAAAATAAGGAGTTTTGGGAGTTCCTAATATCCTTATTATCCTTTATTATTTTATCACACAATACTATATTGCCATATATTCAATGTACAACATATCCCAGTGAGTTTAATATTATTATTAGATCAATGTTACATTTATATGACATACTAATGTTATTTTTACCTCATATATTAAATATAGATATAAATTTGCAACTTTCTAGTGAAAAAGGCCTCCACTCCTTCATGGATAATTATTTTTAATAGATTTTTCACTCTTCCTAATACATAAACCACCCAAACTCTACATATGTTTAAACTTTTGTCGAATTTTTTTGCCTTCTGCTGCAAACCCCATTTAATGTTACAGTTTTCTAGTGCAAAAAGGACCTTCATAACCCCCTTTTATAATTTTTATATAGACTTTCATGGCTTTCTAATGCAAAAATACCCTCAAACTATGTTTTTTTAAATTTAATTTTACAACTTCCCAGTGGAGGAATGACCTCAACCCATCTTATATGTACTTTTAAATACATATTTATATTTTTTCAGCTTTTTAGTGTGAAAAAGACCCCAAAACATCCATATGTGTATTCTATTGCAGTTTTCTTGTGAAAAAAAATCCCAGTTGACCTCAGAATAGATATATTTACATCTATTTTTGCAGCTTCTTAATGCCAAACCTACCCAAATCGTCCTACATGTTATCTATAATAAATATTTTACTTATATTTAAAATATTGATGGGTAGGAGCATCTCAGCCCCTCCTTCCACCTGGGTACCAACCCCTGGCTCATCCCAAACCAGCATCCTCAGGATGCTTCTCGGTAGGGAAAACACCCCTCCAAGTCCTTATATCCACAAACCACAGATAAAATCCTTCCACTGTTTCCTGGTGTCCCAGATCCTGATGTCAATCAACTTTCGATGGATGCAAAATGATAATTTCCCTCTGATTTTTGGAAATTTTGATTTTTTTTTTTGCAAGATCCTCCATTCAGCAATGTATTTATTATAAGTTTATATTTATATTGTTCTTTCTCCCAAATTTATTTTCCCACCTTCTGGGTAAATGAATTTTCAGGACTTTAAGGGAAAATAAATGAGGGTTTGTGCCTGCAAACCCCACAGATGTGATGGCTTTATTCACCAAGACATTAATTTTTCATGTGGCCGATGTAGGAATTCACAGATTTGGAGCCTCGATGGAAAATTACCACCAGGCAAACAAAGAAATCTGGGATTTGGGAATAAACAGGCGGGCCAGGAAGCTGGGAGGAAACCTTGGGCAGGGGAAGGGAAGAGAGAGAAAAGCTCCCACCGCAGGGGGCGGCGAAAATAACCCTGGGGGGGCCAGCGCGTGGGAAAGGGGCTTTGGTCCTTGTCAGAGGGACCCCGAATCTCAGATTCCACAGTGTGGGGGCAAAACACAGCTCCAGGCCAGGGGGGCCAAGCCTGCACACCCTATGCCATGTTTGGGAGAGGGTTGGGAGTTCCAGGGGCAAAGGGAATAAACCTTTCCCTGAGTTTATTTGGCCTCATGGCTCCTTGTGAGCAGGAATGTGTGCAAGGGAGTAGGAGTGTGCAAGGGGAGGGGAAGTGCAAAAGGGAATGGGGAGTGTGCCAGAGAATGAAGGGTGTGCAAGAGAATGAGGAGTATGGAATGGAGGGAGTGTGGAGGGGAATGGGGAATGGGGAGTGGGGAATGTGCAAGGGGAGAACATGTCTGAAGGAAACAAATGAGCAAAGGAAGCAAGTGTGCATAAGGAGCAAGTGTGGAAGCTGCAGAAGGCCTGAGTGTGCAAGGGGAGTGCACAAGCAAATGAGGTGAGAGTGGAAGGAGAACAACTGTGCAAGGACAGTGAGCACAGAGGGAGAGCGAGTGGACAAAGGGACTCAGTGTGCAAGGGCATATTGGAGCAAACACATGGAAATGAGAGTGCAGAGGGACAAGTGTGCAAAGGGAATCCAGGGGAGCAAACTTCCTAAAGGAGCAAGCATGGAAGGGGAGCATGTGTGCAGTGTGCATGGGGAGCAGGTGTGCAAAGTGTGGACAGGGGAGCAAGGAACAAGTGTGCAAGGTGAAGAGGCGTGGAATGAGAGAGAGTGTGGAAAGGGAGCAAGTGCAGAGTGAGGTGAGCAGGAAGTGAGTGTGTGAAGAGTGAGGATGAAGGGGTGGGTGTGAACACGGAGTGAGTGTGAGCAGGGAATGTGCAAAGGGCCCCCGTGCAAGGGGCAGTGCCAGCCCACGTGCCTGACTCCCACTGGAGCCCCCTGCATTCCCATTTTCCTTCAGCTGTCCCAGTACTGTAGAAAGGAAATTTCAAAATATGTCCATCAAAAAAAAGGGCCTTGAGATGGATGAGCTCCCAGCAACCACACTTGGCATTGGCACCCACGGCTTGGCGGCTGGGAACGTTTGAGAGGTTTTTTTGGGAGAAAATTCCCTAAATCTGGGTCCTGAGCAAGCTGCTGGGATGTGGGGACATTGGGGGATAGAGGAACTGGGAGACGCCTCAGCTGAGTGGTTGTTGCCAGGGAGTGTGACCCTAGAAAAGGGCTTGGACATGAAGCTGCTCCCCAATATTAGGGGAATTTTTTCTGTCATCCAGCTCTGGAGCATCCCAAAAAATGGGCAAAGAGGGGATGAGGAGGCAGGCAGGAGGCAGCTCCTGGGCAAGACAATGCCCATTGCCTGTGTCAGGCTGGCACACGCCCACCCCGCCCTTGTCCAAGGGCTTGGAATGAGGAAGGAACTGCTGCTGCTGCTGCTGCTGCTGCTGCTGCTGCTGCTGCTGCTCCCACAGCCTGGAAGCATTGCTGGACCCTGGCTAGGGCCTCACCCCAAAATCCAACCCCATCCCACAGCGACCTGTCCCCGGGTATCCCCAGTGCAGGACCCTCAGTGGGGCCCTGCTCAAATGGTGCTTCAGGACATCTGCCCATTGTCACCCTATGGAATGTCCTTCATTCCTCCATGAAATATCCTTCATTCCTCACACATGTCCTTCACTCCATGGAGGTCCTTTACCCTGCAGATGTTCTTCATTCCCTGAATTTCCTTCACTCCAGAGGTGTTCTTCAGCCTGTGGATGTCCTTGACACCATGGATGTCCTTCAACCCACAACTGTTCTTCATCCCATGAATGTCCTTCAACCACCCATGAATGTTCTTCATCCCAGAGACATCCTTCATTCGATGTGTGTCCTTCAGCCCATGGATGTCCTTTACCTTTCAATCTCCTTTATCCCCCACGGCCTCCTCCCATTCCCACTGTGAAATGGTGCCTATCCATGTCACGATCTTCCCTGGACTCAGCCTTTGCTTGGATCCAGAGCAACGCTTCCTAAGCCAGCCTCAACTCCTGCAACAGGCAGCAACAAGCCCTGACCTGACCCCACCCCCCAAATTTTGGGGCTCTGGTGGCCAAGCAGGGCAGGTCCCAGCAGCTCTGGGCTGGAGCAGTCTTGGGAGGGTGTTGCCAGGATTTGACCTTGAGTTTGGGAAGGGAGAGCTTTTTTGGCTGACCCACATTTTTGGAAGGTCTGTGGGAAATGGGGGTGAAGCCCTAAAATGCTGATCACCTTCAATGAGCCAGGAAATGTGGAAAAGAGGGGAAAATCTATCTGAAATCCCAGGTTAGGGAACACAGAGTGAAATTCAAAAGCCACAGGAATTTCAGAGACTGAAAAGTACAGAAGGGATCAAAGTGGCTGCGTGGGAATGGGCAAGCCCTGACAAGATCTGGGGTGACCTTGCTTTGACATTCCCAAAAACTTGCATCCATCACACCATCATTGCTCCTCATCCCGGTGTGCATTGCTGAACCTCCGTGCTCCCAAAATTGTGACTCAAAGCATCCAAGGAGCCCCGATGGGGGACTTTACGGGATGTTCTGGGCATTCCCTAATCCCACTGGGATGATTGTGGCTGGGCCGGTTCCCCAGCATGCCGGGACGTGCTGGGGAGCACTTTTCCAGCATTTTCCTATCTCCTTCTTATGCAAAGAATTCGGTGCTAAAAAGCAGTGCTGGGGGCTTTGTCCCGGCTCCACCCCACCCTTCCAAAAGGATGCAGCAGAGCTGCTACCCCTGGGGGCTAGATTTTGGGATTGCATGGGTATTGCACAGGAATAACATGGGATTTCATGGGGTGATTGCATGCAATACCATCATCTTGCATGGGATTGCGTGGATTACATGGGAGTTCTATGGGATAATTGCATGGGAGGGTTACAAGTGATGTGATGGGATTCTTTGTGGTGGTTGTATGGGAATTGCATGGGTTGGTTGCACGGCATTTAATGGAATTCAATGGGGTGATTGCATGGGATCACATGGGATTCCATGGGACTCTATGGGATTCCACAGAGTGATTGAATGGGATTCCTTGTGATGACTGAATGGGATTATTGATGGGATTGCACAGCATTTCATCAGGTGAATCCATGGGATTGCATGGGATTGCACTAGATTCCATTGGGATTGCATGGAATTCTATAGGATTGCACAGGATCATGTGGGAAGGGAAATCTGGGAACACAGCAGGAGACGCTTACACAGGTGTGTGGTGGATTGGATGATGTGGAATCAAAGGTGCAGGGGGATATTTGGGATAGAGCCGGGCACTGCTGGCCCTCCTTTAGCACATCCTCAGGGCTTTTACCTGCCCCCATCCTGTTTGCATTCCCAGGAATGGGAAAGGGTTACCAGAGCCAGTTTGGTCATCAGTGAATTCCAGATCCATCTGAGCCTCAAATTTGGGTTTAAAATTCTTAAACCTGCAGAGTGCCTGGATATGGCACAAAAAGGCTCTTGGCATCTCCTTGGCCAAATCCAGCCAGGGAAATCCCTAAATGAGAGAATTTCATGGCAAATAGCATTGATCCCCCTTTTCCACAGCCAGACCTACCCCATCATCCCCCATTTCTGGGGGGGTCTGAGCCCCCACTCTGTTGTCTCTACTTCCATCTAATGAGTGGAGCCTTGCCCTTTTCCTAATTAAATCCTGCTCATTAACCCACGGGATTTAATTGCTCCTGACGAGGGGCAGCAGGGGCTGCATTTCCAATTTCCTTCCCTTAATTCTTTTAATTGGGAGAAACAGGGGGATGGTGACCCAGCACCAGCAGAAAGTCCACCCAGGTCAGAGTTTTTGGGAATATTTGCTTTAATTTAACAGCTTTGTATCACCCCGCAAAATAGGGAGAATATCCTCAAATCCACGAGGAAAGGGCTGTTGAGAGCTGTGTTGTCACTCCCATCGAGGCTGACAACAAAAGCAACAGTGATGGCAACAAGAAAACCACCACCAATACTACTACTACTACTACTACTGCTACTACTACTACTACTACTACTGCTGCTACTACTAATCTTTTATTCCAGATTATTTATAAGGCATTTTTGGGGAGCTTGGCAATTTTTTGGAAGCAAGCTGTTGACGCAGCTTTTCTTCTTCTCCCACTTGGAAAGGAGTTTGTAATCTGCCTCCTGGATTTTTTGGGAGCTGCTGAATCATGAGTTTGGGGAATGGGGTTATGGAGAGGGCGGGTGAGGCTGTGGAAGGTGGAGGGGTGTTGGCAGAACCTCACAAAAATAGAATTGCATTGTCTTGGGTGGGTGCTATTCTCAAAAAATCCAACTGCATCATCCTGGAACGCTGATAAACTCTCTCTTCCACTGAATTGAATTGTGTTATCCTGGGAGGATGATGATCCCCAAAATATCCAGTTGCATCATCCTGAATGGATGGTACCCCCCAAAAAGTCCCTTTGCATCATCCTGGGAGGATAATGATTCCCCCCAAAAGTGAATTACATTGTCCTGGGAATCCACTAAACACCCAAAAAAATCTATTTTTTCCATTGTGAGAGGGTGATCACACCCCTCCCCCCCGCCCCCGAAATCCTATTACATTGTCTTGGCTGGGCTATAGCCCTGCAAAAATCAAAGTTCATCCCCCTGGGAGGTTGATGGTCCCTCATCTCTCCCCACCACCAAGATCAATTTGCATGGTCCTGGAATGATAATAATCCCTCAAAATTTGAATTCTATTGTCCTGGATGGGTGAAACCCCCCAAAACAGACTACACACTTGCATTATCTGGGAAGGATAATGACCCCCACAATCAAATTTTATAAGCTTGGCTGCGTGTTATGCCCCAAAGATTTCAAATTACATTGTCCTGGGAGGGTTATGACCCACTCAGAATTCAAATTGCCTGGTGATACTCCCCAAAAACTCATATTGCCCACCCAAATTTAAATTGCATCATATCGGGAGGGCGATATTCCTCAAAAATTCAAGTTGTATCATTCTGGGAGGAAGGGAAGCCCCATATAAATCAAATCTAGTTATCCTGGGGGAGTGATATCCCCCCAAAATCAAATTGTGTCATTCTGGGAGAACCAGGATCCCAAAAAATTTGAATTTCGTTTTCCTGGAATTATGATATCCCCTAACTAAAACTGCACCATCCTGGAAGGACAATGATCCCAAAAAGTTGAGCTGCAGCGTCCTGGGAGAACGGAGCCCCTGGCCTCACTCTGCAGAGCTGTTCCCTTCTCAGGAAAATGAGGATCAGAGGAATTTTTAGCTCCTGGATTTGCTGAGCCGTGTTTGCTGTCTCCAACATGTCCCTGCAGCCAAGAGCTGATGACACACCAATACCTGACTCATTATTATTCAGGCAGTTAATTAGGTAATGGGGATTAATCCTCCTTCCTGCGGGGCTGGAATTGCCCATGGAGCCTGCTCCGACCCATTCCCAGTGCTCAGACTGGTCACTTCTCAGTCAGCAAGGGATGGGGAGGCAAAGCCCATCTTGTCTGGAGCCCCAGGGATTTTTAATAGAAGAAAATAGGATTTTGGGGCTTTTCTTTCCATTCCTAGTGTTTTCCAGCTTGGGATGCCAAAGCCACCTGCATCTACATGTTTTGGTGGACCCAGGGGGTAAAATGTGCCTTGTGCAGGAAGAGGAAAATTGTTATTAAATTGATTAATTGAAAACGGAGCATGCAATAAGATGGGATCTCCTTCTCCATCCACAGTGGGATGTGTGGAACACCTCACCCTGTACCCTCCGGCAGCACCTGACTCACAGCCTGACAACGTTCCCACCCTCAAATCCAACATTTATGCACGCTCTGACTCCAAATCCCCTAAAATTCATCCCCAAAGTCCCCCTCCAGCCCTTTTCCAGGCTCCTCATGAATGACCGGGCATTCCAGAGATGCCAAGGGGCGGAAGGAGGATCCCTCCCTACCGCAGCTCCAGAGTTGTCAGGATGCCTTACATTTGTCAAATTTGGCTATTTTGAGAAAAATCACGGTTTGGGGGTTTTTCAAGTCTGGCAGGGAATATGAGATGGAAACATCAAAATCTGCCCGTAAAGAAATTCATCACTCTGGGAGCAAACCCTGTATTTCTCTGAGGGATGCTGTGATTGGCCGCTGTGAAATCCCCCCAAAACCGGGAAAATTTCTAGACCTGAGCGAGTGTGGGTGGATTCCCGCCGGGATGGTGATGCCGCAGCGGGGAAGATGCTCTTTTGGGGTACTGCGGCTCCAGCACACCCTCCCCTTCCTTGCAAGATTCCCAAAGCCCCGAGTGCTCCCACCGCGGGCCAGGGCTGCGACTTTGAGAATGTGCCGGGGTGGCAGAAATAGGGAAAACGGCCTTATTCCGCCCTTTTTCTTGCCAATCCACTATTCAACCTCCCTCCTCCCCCCCCAACCGAGTTCCACCTTTTTTCCTCTCTCTTCCAACTTATTTTCACCGTGTTCCACCCATTTTCTCCATATTACACCCTTCTTTCTCTTTATTCCGCCTTTATTCTCTCCAATCAAATATTTTTTATCAGTCCCACCTTTTTTTTTTTTTTACTCTCTGTTTCACCCCTTTTTGTCTCTAATCCTCCCATTTTTCTCCCTATTCCACCTTTTTTTGTCCCCACCACACGTTTTTCTTTCTCACTGTTCCACCTTCTTCTCGGTGTTCTTCTGGCTTTTCTCCCTATTCCACCAATTTTCTCCATATTCTACCCTTTTTCTTTGTAATCCATCTATTTTTTTTCTCCCTATTCCGCCTTTCTTTTCTCCCTCCTCCACTCCTTTCCTCCCTAGGTGGAGAAAATCCCAGTGACTGGACCACAAAACCTCAAAAAGTCTCTCCAAAAAAATTCCCCATGGCATGGTCCACATTACGGCAATGGGATAAAATAAAATCAAATAATTAATCCAATTTTTTTTAAAAAGGGAATAGCCCTGTAAATG
This sequence comes from Muscicapa striata striata, assembly GCA_030060385.1. NCBI lineage: Eukaryota > Metazoa > Chordata > Aves > Passeriformes > Muscicapidae > Muscicapa > Muscicapa striata. Next base: position 108,866 of record JAREIS010000269.1, on the reverse strand, counting down.
AAGCCATTGGAGTGGCTATCATCTGCTTATTATCATTAAGGATTAACTATTGTCAGTAGTAACAGTCTTCGACTTCAGAAATAGCTCCTCAAGGGGAAAATAATGAGCAAATGGGAATTAATTCATCATAATATCATGGAAGATGGGGGGAAATCCCCTTTTTCTGCTGTTTTGGCTGTTTTAGGGGTTCTTTGGGAAATCCAAGGCAATTTTATGGAATGGGGAAAGCAGGATTATATTTAATTTAATATTATATTTATATATAAAAATAGCCATATATTCCCCTTTTTCTTTCTTCTTGCCGATGGACTAGGGATCTTCATGCATGAACGTGTGAAGCCGAAGGGAAAATGGATTTTTTCCTCTTCTCTTCCCATGCGTTTCAGCTCTGGCTCTGTCAGCACAACACTCCCAGTGCTGGCCGTGACTCACATGGTTATTTTTAGCCCCGACCTCTTTTCTCCCCATGTTTTCGTCTATGTCATGGTGCCCTAAAAATGCAAAATAAGGGATGAAATGGAAACCCCACCTTTGGAAGAACCAGAAGTGAGGGGTAATTTTCTCCTTTTCACAGATAAATCTGATATTCCCTTTGTTTTGCCATCTTTGCCATATTTATTGAGTGAAAAGCCAACAAAACCAGGTCAGTTTAGGACAAGGAAGTCACTGCCTGGGGTGGAAAACTTTTTATTTATTAATTGGAATACATTAAATTATAATAATTGATTTTCTTTGGATCAGTGTCCCTGCTTTTACAGATATGGAACTTTTATCCATTCCACTCTAACCCGAGGACTGGAGGGTTTAGTGCACTTTAATCCCAGTTTTAACCCCACTTTAATTCTGGGGTTTAACTAATCCAGGTTTAAGGATAAAAAGTGAAATCCAAGGAGCTCCAGCTGTTAAGTCCAAATATTAAGGATATTCAGGAGCTCTGTCGTATCGCTGGAGCTGGACCAGGAGGGCACCAGGAGCATCCATCAGATAAGGAGCCAAAAATCTTTATGGGAGCAGCTCTAAATCCCAATGGAAACGCCAAACCAGGACATTTAAAGTGAGGCTGAAATCCCTGTGGAAGTTGTGTCAATGTTGCCCAACCCAATTTTATGGCAAATCCCATTTCCGGATGGACTTTATCCCCAATTTCATCACCTGAGCTGAGGCTTTCCAGGTGACCTGACCCCAGCTCAACCCACCCCTCCAAAAAGCCTCACGCCAGGACAAACACCCAATTCATGGAATGCTGGCAGGATCACCAGGGTGTAGTGCTGGGCAGATGTTGGCAGCTGATCCAGCTGTTGGGGGCTGAGGTTGTTTTACTGGAATTATGCACTCCTGCATATTTTTTGTCTGTTTTTTTTTTTTTTTTTTTGAGATTTGGGGGAATTGGAATGGTGGAGCTCTGGAAATCCTATTTTTTGGGGATTTTTGGCTGGACTTTAAAAGGGTACATCCCAACTTTTTGACTTGGAAAAATATTTTAAAGCTTTTTAGGGCTCAAACATGTTGGAGGACATTAGGGATATTGAAATAAATTCTGCCCTGGAGTGGATTAACTCCATGCCAAGGATGTTCAGTGTTGGGGGACAAATCTTTGGTTTCCCTATATTTTAAGAGATAATCCAGGATTTTTGCTTTAGAGCATCAAGTCCCAGCAAAGCCAATTTATCTTCCACGATCCATCCTGTGAGGACAGTTTTATTTCCCCAAAAATCATTCCTGAAAAGGTGATTCCAGCCTGGACTTCACCTTAAAAAATGGGAGCTGTGTCCAAATCTCCTCCCCAAATCCCTGGTGTGTCACCAGGACTTGCGTGTCCCTGATGCTCCTGAGGGTGGCACTGGGTCAGGATGGGAGAGGCCGCGAGATAACGAGCTCGTCATGAGTGATGCGGTGTAGGGAAGGGATCGAGGGGATCGGGAGCGCCAATTTCCTCGTCTGCTGGAATGCGAGTTCACGGGAGACGTTCCTGGGGTGGGCGTGGGGGGCTGTGCTGGGGGGGCGTCAAAGCTGAAATCTGTGATGGGGCAGGGGGCGAGGATGGAGAGCCGAGCCCATCCCTTTGTCCCTGCTCTCCACACAACCCGGATTCATGGAGAAGCTGACCCCAGCCCTTGTCCTCAACAGAACCCCGATCCCTCTGAAAGGCTGATCCCATCCATTTGTCCCTGTCCTCCAGCACGACTGGACTCCGTGAGAGCATCCCTATGGCCTCGGGTCTCACCACAACTCCGGGCCCGTGGAGCTGCTGATCCCACCCCCAGGACCTGTCCTGGACACAGGTGGATCCCGGAGCCCACCCTAGCGGCCTCGATCCCCAGCAAAACCGGATCCTTGGAATGGCTGAGCCCATCCCGGTGGCCTCCGGCCTCCCCCGCCCTCCCCCCGGTGTTGTTTTAACCCTTTTCCCTGGAGCAAATCCCCCTAAATCCCCTCCAGCCCCTCGGCCCCGCCGGGATTATCCCGCTCCGGCCGTTTCCCCTCCATCAGCATTCCCGCGGCGCCGGGGAGGGGTCCCGCCGGGAGCGCAGAGTCGGCAAATCACCCCCACCCCCCCCGCATCCCTCGGGACGGGCACAAAGGGGGGAAAGGGCTGAGATGGATCCCATGGATATTTAGTGGAATTTACAGGTGAGGAATTGCCTGGAATGGCCAAATTTGGGGCAAAATCTGACAGCTTTAGGAATGAAAATAAATATTTATGGTCGTTTTTCTGATATTTTAGTGCGATTTCCACTTTTACCTTTTTGGTGCTTTTGGGGTTTGCTCTTCTGGTGTCTTTTCTTTGCGTTCTCCAGCGCCCCCTCTTTAAATTTTATGCATTTTGGTGCACAATATTTTCTCCTTTTCCTTTTGTGTGTGTGGTTCTTTTTTGAAATAATTTTATTGGTGCAATATTTGCATTGTTTATTTTTTTCTCCCCAGGCTTTTAAAATTTTTTGTATGTTTCTGTGCTTTATTTTCCTTTCCTCTTTTTTTTCCCCCTTCTTCTTTTTATTTTTAGTTTTTCCCCCTTTTCTTTCAACTTTTATGCAACTTCTAGCTAAATTTTTTGCCATTTCTCCTCTTTTTTTACCTTCTTGTGATGCAGTTATTGCAAAATAATTTCTTGTACATTTGCTGCGTTTTTTTGAATATTTGTGCACCTTTTGTGCATTTTTCGTTTTTTTGGTCACTTTCCCCAACATTTTCACAAGATTTTTTTTTTTTTAAACAGGAACAGCAAGGGGAATTGCATTTTTCATCCACAATTTCAGATTTTTGTGATTTTTAAGGATTTTTAATACAATTGGAGTGGAAAGGGTGGGGATGGCAGAGGCAGGCGCAGGTAGGTGTGCAGTCAGTCATGCACAGCCAGGCAACCTTGCACACTGGTATGCACAGACACACCCACACACACACCCACACACACACACCACACACACACACACACGGGCAGGTGTGCAGTGACACACACACCTGCACACTCACACACACATACATACACATTTACACACAGACAAATCCACACGTACGCACAGTGACACACAGACACACCCAGACACACAGACACATGGACACACACACAGACACATGGATACACACACAGACACACCCAGACACACACAGACACATGGATACACACACACAGACACACACCAGACACAAACACACAGACAGACACACAGACACATGGATACACACACACAGACACACAGAGACACACACCAGACACAAACACACATACAGACACACAGACACACAGACACACAGAGACAGACACACAAACCCACACACAGACACACAGAGACACACAGACACATGGATACACACACACAGGCACAGACACACACCAGACACAAACACACATACAGACACACAGACAG